>JAOTON010001433.1:315000-1004630 GCA_034440635.1 Lepas anatifera | reverse complement strand
GCTGATCCTGGGCCCCCGAGCTGATAGATCTGGTGCCCCTAAACAGGAGTGTTGCTGCCTGAGCTGAAATAATGCACCCTGAGTCGATTTCCTGAACCCTTATTGTGCCTCCTGAACTCATATTATTCCCTCTGAGCTAGTTGGGTGCCCCTGAGCTAATCAGGTGCCCTTTAAGCTGATCTGAGCCTCCTGGGTTGATAAAATGATATCCTGAGAAGGTCTGGGCCCCTGAGCTGGTATGGGGCTCCTGAGCTGATTAAGAGCCTCCTGACTTCTGAGCTGGTACCCTAAGTTAATCTGGGCAACGTCTTGGTCGTTCTGGTGCCCCTAGAACCATAATTGTTCCTCCTGGAGCCCAAATGATGCCACCCGAACTATTCCGATCCCTCTTGAGGGAATTTGGTGCCCTTTGAGCTAATCATGGTACCCTTCTTTTGAGCTCAACTGGGCCATCTGATTGATTACACGATTTTCCTGAGCAGCTCTGGGCTCCTGGGCTGATCGGGATCCTAATATAATAATTGTTGGGATTGCAATAACGACGCACCAGCGGCCAGGGTCACGTCGGCGCCAACTCTCCATCCTTAAGTTGGAAGGGATTTTGGGGATCAGATCGACTTATTCAGAGGCTCCGCCGGGGATCGAGACCCGGATACCGGTGGCTTAGAAGAAACAGGGTGCTATCCACTAAGCCACTCTCATCCCCGATCGGGATCCCTGAGTTGATAAAAAGTTCCTAAGCTGATTTAGTGTCCATTGATCTTGTCCCCCTGACCCCTAACTTATAGCCCCTGAATTGATTGGAGGCCCAAGATCGGATCTGGCTCCTGGGGGTATCCTGAGCTAGTACATGGGGCTTCGGGGTACCCTGAGCTGGTCTTGGCGCTGAGCCTGGTGGAGTTCTCAAGCCTGCTGGCCTAAGGCCGCTTGAGGTGATCGGGCCGCCTTAAAGTGTTACCGGGGCTCATTGAGCTGAGTTCCTTGGCCCTATGAGCCTACCTGGGACTCGTTAAGCTAGTCTGACAACCCCATCTCTAGGGACCCACTGAGCTTGTCTAGTCTTTGGGCGAAGCATGAGCAGCGCTGGGGAGCTCTGGTCCACATATCAGAGGTCCCTGAGCTGATCTTAAATGGGCAGAGAATAAGAATACAAGGCCAACTCCCATAATCTCGGGGATACCGCTGAGCTGGGCTCGACCCTGGAGGCACAACTGGGGATAGAGGCAAGATAGAGCAAAATGAATTAAACTGTATGAATCCTCGCAGCAAGCCGAATCGAATGATATATAACTCTGACCTTGCTAGGGCTGTAAATCAAGGATTTAACCTGAACTGAGGTCAGGTCAGGGCCAAATTACAAAAAGCGCATACCATTAGAACCGCAAAGCCTTTTATCAGTAGGAACCTTTTATCCGCTCAGGGATCCCGATCAGCTCAGGAGCCCAGAGCTGCTCAGGAAATCACGTGATCAACTCAGGAGGCCCAGTTGAGCTCAAAGGGTACCAGATTAGCTCAAAGGGCACCAAATTAGCTCAAGAGGGACAGAATAGCTCGGGTGGCATCATATGGGCTAAGGAGGAACAATTATGGCTCAAAGGGCACCAGAACGACCAAGACGTTGCCCAGATTAGCTCAGGGTACCAGATCAAGTCAGGAGGTTCTTAACACGCGCCGATTGACGGGGGCGGGTACCCGCCCCCCTCGGGTTTTTCGGAGATAGCAGAGAAAAACACGGCGGCGCGTAGCGCCGCCGTACTTGGGATACCTTTTCCCTCATCATTTTTACAACTTCTGTGAAAATTTTAAGGTTAGGTCATCTCAGGTCAGGTTCACCATTACAGGTCAAGTGACCCGACCTCAAAAAAAGTTTAAGATAGCATAAGTCTGCGAGAGCAGGATGAACTTATCCGATTGTAGCACTCATATCACATAATGGCCCCACTGAGTTCTCTAAAATATGTTCCGGTATTTTTGATATCGATGACCTACAAGGAGTCAGGTACGAGGCATGACCTCTCCTTTGGAAATACATGGGAAAAATGGTTCTATACGGAATAACTCAGTAACGGATGATGATAGAGCATTTATTTTAGCTGCATTAGACTCGCCTGGGCTTTGCGGTTCTAATGATATGCATTTTATATAATTTAGACCCTGACCTGACCTCAGTTCAGGTCAAATCCTTGATTGACCTAGCAAGGTCAAATTATATCATTCGATTCGGCTTTGCTAAGAGGATTCATATAGTTTAAGTCGTTTTGCTCTATCTTTACTTGTTCAGATTTAATGGCCGAAAAACTGAATTTCACATGTTATCCCTATGACGGGCATGTTTTGACCTATCGTGACCTTAAATGTGACCTGACAAAAAAATGGTGCAAATGTTTTCGATGGAGAAGTGGATGGGCAGCCCAACGCCGTTTACCGTTTTTCGCTACCTACCGTGGTTCTCGAGATCTTAGGGGGCGGGTACCCGCCCCCGTCAATGCGAAGGTGGCCTCAGACCCCGTCAATGCGCGTGTTAATCAGCTCAGGAGCCCCATGCTACCAGCCCATGGGCCCAGACCTTCTCAGGATATCATTTTATCAACCTTAGGAGGCTCAGATCAGCTTAAAGGGCACCTTATAGCTCAGGGGCACCCGACTAGCTCAGAGGGCATAATATGAGGTTCAGGAGGCACAATAAGGGCTCAGGAGATCGACTCGGGGTGCATTATTTCAGCTCAGGCGGCAACATATCTGTTCAGGGGACACCAGATCTATCAGCTCGGGGGCCCAGATCAGCTCTATCCCCTAGACCAGAGCAGGGGCCTAGATCAGCTCAGGGAGCACCTTATCAGCTCAGGGGACAAGGAATTAGCTCAGTGGTCCCGACCAGCTCAGGGGTACCAGATCAAGTCAGGAAGCACTTTATTAGCTCAGGAGAGCCCCATACCAGCTCAGGGCTCTTCATCAGCCTCGGCGGGCCCAGCTCAGCTGAGGGCCCCAGAGCTGCTCAGGAAATCACGTTATCAACTCGGGAGGCACAGATTAGCTTACTTGCGTATCTACTTGTTTTTTATTATCAGAGAGACGCTTCCTGTCAGGCATAATGACAGCTCTTTTCGTGAAAATACCGATTCTGACATCAGGGATGCCACTTATTTCCCTAACTGACAATTTCCTGATAATGCGCCATCGCAGATTGTTCGAAAAACGTCACCGTGGCGAACCTTTGTGAAATTTGATCTTATCTCCCATTCAACTTAGCATAAATTTTCTGCAATATTATCTTGGAAAATGATGCACCCTGCATATTCTGTACTCAAATCACTGCGAGTCCTTTTTGCTGGCGTGCTGAGCAACTGTCTTGCGTTTCTCGAGGTAATAGTGACATTTTTGTCGCCTTTTTGCGCTCATCAGAGCTGCTAGGACATAAACGTTATTTGTTAAGGCTATGCATCTTGGTTCCAAGACTCTTTCTACAAAAAACGCAGCTAAAATATGATAGATCATGATGTTTTAAGCAGGTCCCGCAATGTAATATCTATTCAGGACCCAAAGTCTACCAGCAAACACAACATTCCATCGCTTCAAATCCATTTCTAACCTCGAGCTACTCGTGTAAGACTTGTATACAATACATCAGTGACCCAAAATAGGTTTTGCGCTAGGGTGTCGAGTGGAAAATTCAGCTCGGAATGTATGGCGAGTGAGTGGAAAATTACTCTCAAAATGTATGGCGGAGTAAAAAAATTTCAAATTTTGTACTCAGGTGGTAAACTCTCAGAGCCCTTGTTTGAACTGAAGGATGAATATTTCCCTTAATTTTTCTCAAAGTAAATATTTTTAAATCGTCCCCAAACAGCATTGTTTGACCATTCCCATGTGAGAAATTTGGGTTAAGCAGGTAAATATTTACCAGCTGAAACCCCCTGATGCAGTCTCAAATTTTTTAAGGAGTTGGTGAATTTCCACAAATAAAAAAACTTTTTTTGGGGGCCTCTGAGACCAACCTTTGGGGGAAAGAACTCTGGGACTCACTAAAACTCTTGGGGGCTTCCCTAGACCAACTCTTGTGCCCCTCCTCTCCACACGACCAGCTTTTAAGGGCACCTGAGACCGAAATATCAGGGCCCCCTTAGACAACTCTGCAGAGGGGCCTCCGAGATCGGCAGGTGGTGAAAAATGAAAGGGATTTTTCATGCAATACCTAGTTCCAAAATTAATTATCTACGCATACACTGTATAGTTTTCCTGTCCGGGACAACGCCCCTCCTATACCTATACCTATAGCTAACGAAATTTTGGAGGCCACCCCTGGCCTCAATCACTGCACCTCGCATGCACCTATGCTAGGGCCCAGTAGAGCCTTGGTTTTACACTTAACTAACCTAGACGAAACTACAAACTTTCTATCATGGCAATAAACTCTTCCAGACTCTTGCTAAAAGTTTCTTTTCTTTACCTGTCAATTCCCCTGCTTCTCTTCACATATATACCCACTTTCATATGAGTATACTGCTTTCTATCAATATCTAATCGAAGCTAGCTACAGCCTCCTTTCTGTTGTTTCTTCCTTTCGTCTACAATCAGCCAGGCGCGGCGGGTTGCGACAGCGTCAGAGCGACTACTAATTTAAATTTAAGATAACTTTCCGCTTGCTGGTCGCATGAGCAACATAATTTGCATTTCAAAACTTGCTCTAAATTAATTTTCTAAATCCTTATAGACTAGAAAAATATACAACTAAAAGCACACCAAGAGGAAGACTAACAATGTGTTGTCAATAACGAATACGAAACCAGCCTTTCAAAAAGCCTAAAGATGCCGCTTTTATTTACTAGATGTAAAGACGGCGTTTTGGTAAGTCCACGCCGTAGACCAGCCATACAAAAAAGTGCCGATGTTTGAAGGGTAACTGGATGCATTCTTGTTGCCCAAAAAAATCATTTAATGAAAATGTAGAGTTTCAATGTATTAAAGTACCGGACACTTTTAGCTCAACTTAAATATCAGCGTATTTATGCCTAGGGTGTCGTAGGGTGTCGTGAGTGGATTTGGGTGCCACACGGCGTGGACGCAGCAATGAAGGGCTAATATGGATAAAAATTATTTTCTACGCAATAAATGGTTAATTTTCTACGATACAATGTCAAAAAATATGCTGCTTAACATACAAATTTCAAGATAATTGCTTTTAACAGCAAGATGACCAAAAATGGTTTTTCACTATTCTCGGTACCAGAAATACAAAAACATCTTTTCAAGGATGTAAGCCTAGAAATCATATGCACAGATAAACTGCTTTCCAGACATGTATCTTTCAAAGCAGTCAGCTCATTTTTGGCAACACAAGGCTATGGTGTCTAATTTTCCACTCATCAATTTTGCGAGTGGTGGAATTTAGTGGTGGTGTTCACCCATTGGAACTTTCTCCGTTGGGGCAGGGGAGGGGGCACTGTGCGTCTTGCCCGCGCCAGAATTTCGATTCTGTTGTTCCACTGAAATCGGTGGAGATAAGGATGCCAGGTATAATTGACCAGAAAAATAGAAATCGCCAGATTCTCTTTCAGAAAAGCGAAAGAAACGCATAAGAGCCGAGTTAATTTGGCGATCTTCTAGTCGATTCTGCTGCTCTCTTTTTCCAGTGGACGTTGGTAGAGGAGGCAATGGAACTGGGCTTTGTAGTAAGTATTGTTGAGTAAAATTCAATAGTAGTAAAATATTGTTCAATAGTTATTCAATAGTAGTAGTAAATATTGTTGGAAGTGAGTGGAAAATTCAGCAAAAAATATAAAAGTGAGTGGAAAATTCTGATTGACTGGGTGTCGTTCTGCACCCAGCACCCCAGGTTTTGGGACACTGCAATACATCAACCCTGCGCACGTGGATTCACTTTTTTGCAGTGCCTCAGTAACAACACCATTGGAGATGACCTAGAAAATAAAATATTTCAACATTTCTAAGCCTAACGTCTTACTTCCTAACTGACGAGATGTTCAATGTCGGCATTGTCCGCTGGCGTCTTTCTCATGTTTGTTAGTGATTCGCCATTTACAAGCTTCCCGCGCTATTTCTTTCGGTAATCTTTTTTTGGAAAAAAGTTCAAAGTCCACCTTAGTTAGCGACAGAAGCAAGCATGGTCTGGCATTTGCATGTAATGTATCTTTGGACGTGGGCTATGAAGGTCAAATGTGGGTAATGATCTTTTGATCTCAACTCCCAGGGTTTGGTGCTACAATGGAAGAGACCGGGCAAACACGGGGCTACCCCGCGCTACCGTTCATACCAGGGAACATATGCTTAGGCGCACAGCATACCTCTTCAGTTTTCAGACGGGAGCTGCGATGCGGCACATAATAACTACAGGCGGACCAAATTACTACCAAACATCACTGCCAATAAGGGTACTGCAGTGCGCTACATTTTGCATTGGACCACGCATATACATGTGTTTTGATGCATGGCCATAACTTTTGCAATAGTCATTGTAGTCTCACAAAACGTTGTGTTAATATATCAAACATGTGCAGCATTACATCTGCAAAATTTAGTGTTTGTTAACTGAACTGAGTTTAATCTACTTGAGTTTAACTGAAAGGGGTGTAACTATGTCCCTCAGGCGATGTTGCGCGTGCTGGAGTATTGGGCAGAACACCCATTGCGCAATTTCCTATATAATATGGAGAACAATGGTGGATTTCAATTAGAAAGATACCATTTGAAACTATTTGCTTATCCAATCAGTTCTTACCAGCACTGAAGCAAGAAGCTAACATCCCGGACAAAGTTCCCCAATTGCCTTGAGAACAGTGCATTTGCACGCGCTCAGATATTACGTCATAACTTAATAACTCTTCTAGGTGTCTAAACAATTTTTTAGCAATTATACTGAACATGTTAAGCGGCATGTGTTCAAAGTTTCACGGCTGTTCGTTTAGCCCATACAGAGATACAGGTTTTGAGCCAGAAGGGGTGTTGACGTACACCCCTTTCGCGGAGCTGCACGTGCCAAAAATGACGTGATAGGACCAAACCAGAATACAGAAACTGACATGTGGAGAAGCAATGTATTTTGATCTTGAAAATAACACTATGTTTTTGCCACCAACGGTCTTTTTAGCTTAGTTATAAGCCGTTTAAGTCCAAGAGGCAAGGGCCGATTTTGCGCGTGCATCCTTTGACAAATGCACCTCCTGCGGACAACGAGTAGGCGCTGTATCGGTTGTCCACCCAAGGTCATGATCCTGAATCTTTAGGGATTTCATTTCTGTGCAACAACCTTTTACAACACGCCGGACAGCTTTTGGCACTTTGCCCCCCGGGTTTAGCTGAAAAGGCTGCACAATTCATGATTTTCATAAGAAAAACGCGTAAAACCATTTACGTGCGGAATCGTATCGAGGTGCTTCGTTCGCTTTCATAGGTGAAGGATTTTTTTCCAAGTTGGGGGCGGGGTAAAAGTTGTCACCACTGATTGGGTCAACTATGATTCGGCCTATGACTTGATTTATTAACGGAAAAGGTCCAGAATCGGCTCAAAGTTGGGAGAGGGCACTGCCCCTCAGTCCAAAAGTTGAAAGGCGTGGGAGCAGCTGCTCTTTCTGCCCCCC
The DNA here is from genome assembly GCA_034440635.1 of Lepas anatifera. Lineage (NCBI taxonomy): Eukaryota > Metazoa > Arthropoda > Thecostraca > Lepadidae > Lepas > Lepas anatifera. The sequence goes on along the minus strand of JAOTON010001433.1, from coordinate 997,035 downwards.
CGTTCCTGTGCCTATGATCCATTTGCGTAACAATATTTTTCGTGGTTTATGGGACTGTTTTTTAGTGGTGAGGGTGAAAAAACGGGCATTGGAGTGTTTGAGGCAATGCATCTTGTCTGTTTCCAATACCAGCACTGGAGAGGGTCTGGCACTAACGGCACTTGAGATGAGGCCTGGTATGTCCCCCTGAGATCTAAAAAAAAACAAAGAGATGTAGAAAAACACCCGATTAGGGGTGCGGGGGCTAGAACAATCTACATCATAGCCAGCTTTCATTGATCGAGGGAAATATCTTTGAGGTAAAACGAGGCCACAAATGTCAAGTCTCGATCGTGTTAGGAATCTACCGGAAAATGCCGTAATTATGCGGGAAAAGGTCTGGGATATACTAAAAACGGACAAAGATCATAGAAGAAGGTCTCAAAGAATATTTCCTAAAGCTTTGAGATCAATGTCATCCAAGGTCATTGACCTATGACGTCACAATATGGTATATTCCCTATAAAGAACACTATAACTAGCACTATAGCAGCCGTTTGGCAGGTAATGAAGATTGACCTTGACCACAGGTCAATGAGGATTGGCATATCTAGGGGGTCGTGACCCCCAAGCCCCAGGATTTCCAGCCATGCATGAAACTCAAAGAGAACAAAATTGAATGAGGACATGGAACTAGAAAAGTTCAACGACTGAGAAAGGTGGGTTTCATTCGAACGTCAAGCACACAAGCAATCTATCAGAATGTCACTCATTTACAATAACATCAGCCTGACAATAGCTGACGACTGATGGAGCCATCAGGAGCGGGTTTTGCTGACATCAGCGAGTCCTGGCACGCAGCGCTGCTGTATAGGCTTGCAGGCCGCACCTGGTCGATGACGTTCGACGTCAGACCAGACAGCCCAGGTGCGATCCCGGGCCTGGGGGTGACGAATGGTACCACTAATCCTCAACACACGACTCAGTGCGTGTTCAGTGCTCAGTGCGGCGGTAGGAATATTCTGCAAAGGAAAGAGCTGACCCTAATCCTGCCAGCCGTATTGTGCCAGGTGTTGTTCCAGCGACGGCTGATTCCATTTTCGAACGAATGTGTAAAATTTTCGGGAGGGGGCGCCTTCCTCCCAAGGGGGCGCCTTCATCCCCAGGGGGCGCCTTCAAATCCCAAAGGGTGCCCGCTAGGAGGAGGGGGCGGTGAAATGATATCCCTGCGATCAGTGGATAAATTGAGCCTATTCTCCCCGGGGTAGCTTTGATGCCAGGGGTGTCATTCATATGTGACAATGCCTTTATTTCACATAGATGACCTCACCTCTTCAGATGGTGGTGCTTTGGCCTGATTTCCTCTTGACCGGCCGGGGGCGCCGGCTTAATCCGGAGGGCGCCGCACAGACCCGGGGTAGACGGGCGCTTCCCCGAACCAAGTCAAAACCGGGTGTGCAAAAAAACTTTTGCACACTCTCAATTTCTTCAGGGTGTGCAACTGCACACCCTGCCCCTCGGAATCTGCCGTCCCTGTGTTGTTCACATCATTCTACTACTACTCTTTATGAGATATAGGACTCCTATGTCGATTTGATATTCTAGTTCAGTTTGGGATACCTACAAAATTGATTATTTGCACGATTAAGCAAGTCGTTTTGGGGAACTTTGAAATGTAAATAAAATTTGTGAGCGATGTGGAAGTTGTTTTCACCTTTCAACGGAAAACCAATTTTGCAAAGCCACAGCCACCTGAATTGGTGTTCACTTACCGGTGAAAGGGTCCATCAGATGGGCGCGGCAGAGCCCGCAGTGACGTCATCCACGTCAGCTGACGCCGTCTCCGGCGCTGGCGCTGACGTCACGCCGCCAGACGAGTCGAGTCGAAGTAATCTGCAGGCCAATCAAGGCAGAGCTTACATTTGGCCAGGGACATCGCTGTTTTCAGGACTGACGTAGAAATCGAGAGGTTTTCAGACCAGAGTTTACCCACTTCCGACCCGTTTCGCATTCATCCCACACTTCAAGACACACTGCGCGATGGAGTGGTTAGGGAAGAGGAATCCAAGAGAGGGATCCATTTTCATTTCGGAAACTCGTATCTAGCCGTAGGTGGTTCGTCTTGGGTTAAATACAATATCAAACCAGTGTTCTTGGTGCGCTCTTTCAGACTGTTACGCTACTTAAACTTCCATAAATGAGCTACCCATTTATTAAGTATACCAAAATCAAGAAGCCACTTAAAGATGAGTAAGAACAGCGATTTGCAGCTGCACTGACAGGGCTCCCACACGCTGGTGTGGAAGGGGCAAGGGCGGATCCTTGTCACCTTGAGGTTTTTGCAAATAGCCCCCAAAAAAAAACCACGGCGCACAGCGCCACCGTACTTGGTATAGCAGTTACCTGGTCTTTATTTTACCTCCTAAAACATTTAATATCCAGGTCATATCAGGTCAGGCTATCAGTTCACGTTGTTCAGGTCCTGCGACCAAACCAAACCGAATGAGCAGAGGTGCAAAAGTATGAACAGACCTAATACATTAACCTGATATTCACATCACATAATGGCAATGAGTCAAACAATATTTGGTAACGGGATCTTAACACGCGCATTGACGGGAGGGGCGGGTACCCGCCCTCTCGGGCTTTTCGGAGATAGCAGAAAAACGGCGGCGCGCAGCGCCGCTGTACTTGGTATACTTTTTCCCTCATCATTTTTACAACTTCTGTGAAAATTTTAAGGTTAAGTCATCTCAGGTCAGGTCACCAGTACAGGTCAAGTGACCCGACCTCAAAAAAAAGTTTAAGATAGCATAAGTCGGAGCAGGGTAAACCTATCCGATTGAAACTCATATCACATAATGGCCCCACCGAGTTCTCTAAAATATGTTCCGGTATTTTTGATATCGATGACCTAAGGCCAGGTACGAGGCATGACCTCTCCATTGGAAATAAATGGGAAAAATGTTTTTACGGAATAACTAAGTAACAGGTGGTGATAGAGCATTTATCTTAGCTGCATTAGACTCGCCTGGGCTTTGCGGTTCTAATGATATGCATTTTATATAATTTGACCCAGACCTGACCTCATGTCAGGTCAAATCCTTGATTTGACCCAGCAAGGTCAAATTATAAATCAATTGATTCGGCTTGCTAAGAGGATTCATACAGTTCAAGTCGTTTTGCTCTATCTTTACTTGTTCAGATGTAATGGCCGAAAAACTGAATTTACATGTTATCCCTATGACGGCATGTTTTGACCTCTCGTGACCTTAAATGTAACCTGAAAAAATGGTTCAAATGTTTTCGATGGAGAAGTGGATGGGCAGCCCAACACCGTTTACCGTTTTTCGCTACCTACCGTGGTTCCCGAGATCTTAGGGGCGGGTACCCGCCCCCCGTCAATGCGAAGGTGGCTCAGACCCCCGTCAATGCGCGTGTTAATGTCCATGAGTTTGGGTTAAGCCAAGGCCATAGCCTCTTCATTGGGAATATATAGGCAAATTGGCTGAAGTTCGATAAATTCACAGAAAATAGTAATAGAGAATTAATGTAATAATTGTTGGGGTCTAACGACGCGCCAACTGCCAGGGTCATACGGTGTCGCCAACTCTCACCCTGTTGGAAGGGATTTTGGGGACCAGATCGACTCATTCAGAGGCTCCGCCGGGACTTAAACCCGGGACCAGTGGCTTAGAAGACAAGGGTGCTATCCACTAAGCCACCTCATCCCCATAGAGAATTCATTTGAAGTAATCGTGTTTGTTTTGCCACTACAGTTCGATTGACTTGCATTATGACCTATACAGACCTTGACATGACCTTAGGTTACGACAGGCCAATTTCAAAATTTGGCACGCAAGATGCATCATATACAACACGTAAGATGCCAGTTAAGAGCCTATAGCCCAGATATTTGAGAATAAAGAGATATTATTATTCAAAATTGTCAGCTTCAGTGAAACCTACAACATAGCTGTAGGTATCTTAACTAATTCCGTACAAACGGATGGCCAATACCCCAGGTCCCTACGCCAAAATCCGCGGCAAGAGGAGGCTATTTTCCGCCTATTAGTTCCGTAACTTTTTAGGATGTGCCCATTTATCGCTTGAGGTCAGCATCAAGATGGGCATCTATCGCAATTTTAGCTAAAATCACTCGTAATTTTGTTACAACTTTCCGAGAATCCTCCAGAGACCGGCGTCATCTCCCATTCAATGTTTTCAAAATCACGAATAACCCTGTAACAGAAGGAATGCGTGGGAGGCCAGGAGGCAGGAGCTCACTGCATAAATATCTTAATTTGAGTCATCATCAAGGCCGCGCGGTGTGCTGTTCTGACGCCGTTAGTTATTACATAATCCACAGGTTATAGCACAGCACAAGGCAGAGCTCACCTGATAGCAGATTTACGTTTGTAAATCACACTATGTTTCGAAAAGACATGCCTCTAAGTTATTGGCTGTACATTAAGGGCTCTTAAAAGGAATCACTTTTTGACTTTTTATAGTTTTTTCCGCTGTTTCCCATGAAGGCAGACATGCAAAATAACGTGGTGAGCTCAGTTTTCCCGTATCCGCTGTGCATACTAAGCACACCGATGATTTTTGGAGGCTGTTTTTTTCAATTTAGTCCTATCGTCGGGGTTTGATGACCCAATAACTTAAAGTCCAAATCATGTCAAGTAGCACCTCGTTTGGTTCCTCTTGATGAGAGAACCCGATTGAGATACATTCCGAGATTGTTAACCGACTAGTTTCCTGCATAATTAATCCAATAATTTTGAATTTACCGTTGAAATTGGCTCATACGACGTTAACCTAGGCAACCACGAACTCATGGACATCAGTGAAGATTCGACTACGAAGGAATTTTGAATATCACATTTTAGAAGATCAGATTCTATTGTTTTCTTCATTATAATAACTGATGTATATCATATACTATTGTCCACATATAAACTCAATTTAGCACAATCACTACCATACTCAGCGAGTCAATCCGTCGCTATATGTTTCCTTGGTTCCCTGCCCAATTCTCTGCCGTTCTACATTTTGTTACGCAGTATCTGCGTTCAACGCTCGGTGAAAATTCACTAAGACTTGGCAAAACACTTGCAGACTCTTAAGATTGTCACGCTCTTACTTAGTCCCATATAGGGAAAACTGGACCAATTTTGGCTGGGCGACGTTAATTTTATTTCTGAATCGGACCCTTATCTTGTTCACTTCAGAAATAAAGGAACGTTTATGAAGTGGGCAAGATGAGTGCTCTTAATACTGGTGCTCCACATGAAGCTATTTTGAAGTGGTCCAATGCAAATATGATCCCAGATGTCACTCTTTGGGGTCAATTCGTCAAAATTAAAAAAATCTAGGAAATTTATATTTAAGTCTTACTCAGGCCTCTAGAAAGGGCTCAAGGCTTTGATCTCGCCTGAGTGGTTTAATCTTATTGAGCTATTGCTTGACCCCTTGGCTTGCCCACGTTTTCTTAGCCTGTCTCAGGTTCTCGGTTAGACACCGAGAAAGAATACGCATAAAATATAGCATTGACAAAAGGTAAAATATTTAGGTTCGACAACCGGGCTTTCTAATGAAGCCTAAGTTTAAAACATATTATTTTCCTAGATTATTTGAAACCAAATCACATGTTTTGTTTCAGGAAATACCTTCCAGTCACCAGCTACAGTCATTTGCGTTTGGCTTCTACGAATCCTAGGATAATGTTTAGCCTATTATTAGCATATTACACCAGAACAGGCACCAAACGCACCCTCCAACATCTGGTATGGAACTTTGAAGTACTCGCTCTTACTTCTTTCAACGCCAAGATAAACATTTACCGGCAAAATCCACTTAGGGGGGGGCGGTAAATTGATGTTTGTCCCCAGGGCTACGGGTGGGGGGCACATTTCCCCTTCCTCCGCTTCCGCCAACACTGCACAAATCCATAATTAAGATATAACTGATTTTCCATGTCTAGTTCCTTCATCGTTCGTGAAAAATCGTCATTTAAGCTTTACAAAGGACTGAACAGATTTTGGGCCATTTTAAGGTTTTATCTCGCTCTGGCCGTTTACACTTTTGGCGAAGGAAGGCTAGTATGATTTAATTCATACCAGTTTCATAAGTCAAGTAGTTATATAATTTGTAATTTCATGGATTAGTTCAAAAGTCACAATCATTGCGGTAAAGGGCCATACGTATTAACCCGCGCCCCACCGGGGGTCCGGCGCCACCTTCGCCCCACCGGGGGGCCATCGATGGCCCCCCTCTAACTCCGAAAATATGGGCGTTAGCGCAAATCTGCAAAGTGCAATAGAAAGCTCGCGTGAATTCAGTAAGAAATTACTTCGTATGTTTTAGTGCTCAGGTCAATGGTTTGACCTCCAGAGGTCAAATTAGGTCAAGATCGGCTATTTTCACTCAAATATGCAATGCTTAAGCAAACTGGGTATAACTAACTGAGTAGCATAGCCCAGGATTCTGCGATATTCATAGCCTTGTTTGCAGTTATGACCAATGATATTGCAGACACTTCCCGCAAACATACGTCACGTGTTTTTCGTTGAAGACTTCACAATATGTGTGACAGTGTCTACTACAGCAGCTGCGCAGAGGCGGCTGCAGCTTGGCCTTGACATATTGCAGCAATGGATCACACGCAATGGACTGAAATTTTCAAGTTCAAAGACATAGTGCATGCACTTTTATAATAGACATTGAGACTGAATACCCGATTTTGTAAATTCGCGGAAATCCGAGCGACGTTGTAGCAGAAACCAGATTTATCAAGCTCACACTCGATAAGCTTTCATATGTGCCACACCTGAAGGATTTCCGCAAAAAAATGTTTCGATACGCTGAATACTGAAGATGTTGACGAGGATGAGATACCGTGCAGATAGAGAAATGTTTCTCATGCTATACACGTTATACGCTTATCGCCTATATATACGTTATGCGCACGCTATACGCTCATTGTTATACGCTACGTTATAAGCTTCTTATGCTGTATAGATCACTTATTCGTCCGAAGATCGAGTACGGCTGTGTCAGAGCCGCATGACGAAATCCATGGAGCGAAGCGGATTGAGATTTCTCAAGAGGCTCTATTCTGGCCGTTTGGCGGTTCTGACAGTTGATACCAGGGATCTGCAGTTGTGTTGGGTGATTGCCCTTTTACGCTAGACGCCCAAACTAAGGCCCCCAAATTTAAATTCAAAATAGTTTTTGAGAAATTTTGGAACAAGTGTTTTCAATTTTGCATTTTTATCATTTTTATTTCTTAAGCGACGAACTTGAAATTTGCCTCCTTTTGAATAAGCAACAAGCCCACCTAAGAAAAAAGGTTCGAACTGGTCCGACAATATTTATTACGCCAAAACGCAGTATTTCTAGTACAAGCAAAAAGATATTGAAATTTGACAGCCGACTTGTAAGCTCGAAATGTCAGAAGGCACGATTCAGTTAGTTTAAAGACAGCCACGTGGAGGCAGCTACGTCAATTTTCTTGTGCTTAGGCATAGTTTCCAGTGGAAAACGTAAAATTCTGACCTAGTTTTTGCCATTTTGCCGGAGGACTACATTTTTGCTCATTTCATTTAAATCTTAATCTCTCGCGATCTAATGCGCCGATTTGACTTTTCATTTCAAATAATGAAAGAACATTGCTTCCGCCTGATAATATTCGGAGATGGATATCGTGATAATAAAATTCATTGTCTTATATGTATAAATATAATTTTAGTAGAAAACCTTTTATTTGCAGCTTTTCGGTTCAGAGCACATGTCATTCACAAGCTCAGAATTGACATGGCTGAATAGGAAAATTAATTGCAGTCATTCAATTCATTTACACTACCCACTTATCTCCAACGGCTTTCGAGTAATTCGTCCGAAAGGGTATTTCAAGGAGCTAAATTTCTCGGAACATGTTTGCTTCTCACCATGGTTTCAAGTCCTCAAAATGAATGGAAGTGGATGCAATTTGGCATAAAGCTAGCTTAGGGTCCTGGGTCGCCGATACAAGTGATTCTAGGCGAATCTAATGTTTGGTTCGTCTTCCAGAAGCAGCTTTATACCATGCCTTTTCTGTACGAACACAACACCCGGCGCCACGATCACGGCATCGTTTTGATTGCGTGATACCGGCCAGTGACCTCCTGACGGGTCACAGGTGTAGGGTTAGTGGGAGTCGGTACAGTGTGGCGCAGTGGTCTAGTGGTTAGAGGTCCTGTCTCGTGATGAGGGGTGCGCGGGTCGAATCCGGGGTTGACTGCGGGATATTTACTATTTATCTCAAAGAAAAGAATGATGGCACTGACCTACAGGCTTATGAAGAGATACATTGAGAATGAAATATGGTTGATTTCAGCACATTTTCATGCGGCTCTCCTGCGCCGGTGGGGGGTTATCCCAGGTCGCAGACCGGGGTTGCGTATGAGGCCACTTCTTAGTCCGCGAAAAAGATTATCGATATGTCCGTCATCTCGCTATCAGAATAGTAACAGGAGCGTTCCAAGCTTCACCCATACTAAGCATGCTAGTGGAAATTAGTGAAATACCGCTACAAATGCGCAGTAAGATACTCGCTTTGCATTAAGCCATTAAAAGGAATGTGGAACCTTAAGAACGTGATTTTAACTGAGATAGCCAAGTTGTAAAGCAAATCGGAAAACCAGGTGCTCTATATATCATTTGTCTTGGAACTCGATTTTTCCGTAGAAAAAAACTAAAACCTACCCGAAATGTACCTCTCATGTACCTCTCGCCAGGCGGCCATTGTTGTGAGCTACTGGTGTGACGACATATGCTGACATCACGATGAGCATCAGCCAATCGAAGCCCTTGAGGTGTTTCGAGTATGGTAGTGGTTGCCAGATCATGACATCATCCAGAGGCAGATATTTATTCATTTTTCTAGAGGAGTATTTTAAAAATAAAAGCATTGGGCTTGTTGTACATTTTTCAGAGAAATCATGAGTGGTTTGATTATTTTCGGCTAAAAGTACGCCTAATTACACAAAATTCCAGGATTTTACCAAGGTGCCACGTTCCCTTTAAAATAAGTCACCAACACGCCCCACATACCAAACATTTTTTTTTGGCGACGCCTACCTCAGTCAGATAGACAGTGGCTCGCGTTTTGCAACCCGTCACCAGGGAGTGAGAGTCTGTGCCTGGCTGGCACAGGCTGGTATCGACAGCAATCTCGTCGAACCACATGAAGCAGCTGTTATTGAACCATAGCTCATCTCGACAGTTAACACGAACACAACCTACGCCAACAAAGCAAAAATTTGCCTCCTGAACCGACGCGCCAGTATTTTATGAACTTGCTTGCGGAGCCGTTCGAAAACCATGTCTGTTTCTATATAGACGGTTGCAAAAGAAAGTGACAATGGCACAGGGCGTGCATTTGTTGGTGACGATGTTGAGAAGTTTTCTAGTTTGCCTTACGAAGGATCCATTTTTACTTCAGGGCTGTACTCCATTTTTTTGCTGTTTGGACCAGGTGTCTAAGCTGATGGTGAGGAAGTTTGCGATTTTTACCGATTCGCTGTCTTATCTGCAGACATTGAAGCCATTTTATTTCTATAATGCGTCGTCACCTTGGCAGGCCATGCTGAAGATGACTGGATCTTCTGTGTGCACTGATTAGTCCAGTAGGAAGACACAGGCAGTTTGGATGGCTACCATCTCAGCCTGAAAACTCGAGCAGAGCGAGCCTGCTGGTCGCCTGAGCTCATGCTGGGCTCTGTCTGGTGACTCGATGAAGACCCAGCTCCCCCGCTCGTGACCCCTCCGTGCACTGACCCGTCGGTCCACACCCATGTGGCACATTGAGTCAGGGAAGCGAGGTGGGGGAGAGCTACTCGCTTCTTCCGGACAGGTGGCGCTCCTGATGTCAGTGGGCCCACGTCTAGTTGAAATGTGACTCACTCTTCTGATACCCACAGTGGAAGACGTCGAGGAAGGAAAGACTCGATGGGGAGGGAGATGCCTGCTTGATCCCACATGTCTTTGCCCACCTGCCGCCACCCGGTCACCGAGGAGAGTCGAGAGGGCGCTGCCGCCTCCGCACGTCTTCACAGAGGGTCTTCAGGCGGCAGGGTATGGAATTTCACCAGCAGTCGGGTCGCGAGTACCCTCCTTCTGGCCGCTACGCGGGGAGTCTTAACTCGGCTGGGAGTGGAGTGGGTGCATCCTGTGATGATACGCGCCGACGCTCTCATTTTGCGTTCCAGCAGCTCGACATGAAATGGCGGTGTGGCGTGGAGCCACGCTGCGGCCGCTTACTCCATCGCTCCTCTCACGTAGCCAGTAGCGACGGTTCGGAGGTGCTGTTCGTGCAGCCCCCAGTTGCAGCCGGACAGTTGACGAAGGTGGGAGATGCGGGGGTGGACCTTCTCCCACAGTCTCTTACAGTGTGGACCGAAATGGAGGAGCCGATCGATGGTGACGCCAAGTAGCTGTAGGGTGTCTCCAGCAGTGACAGACTTCCCGTCGACCTTAAAATTGAAGGGATCGGCGTCTCTGGCCCACTGGGACATCACCAGTACTTGGATCTTGGCTCCTGATACCACCATTTTGTGCTGTCGGGTCCACTTCATGAGGGTGCCAGCAGCAGCTTTATTGCGCCCGGTCCTTGGCGACTTGGATGTTGTTGCCTGTGCAGAGAGCCGCCGTATCATCGGCGTACATGTAGGGGAGCATCCGGGAACCGCGCAGAGGTCGTCTACCAGCCGAGCCGCCCATACAAAATAAAACTGGCGATAAGACACCTCCTTACGGCAGGCCAGTTCGGAAAATGCGCTCACTGGAAAGCACACCATTTAGTTCCACCTGGACTCTTCGGTCCCGGAGTCACTGCCAAATCCAGGCCACCGTGCAATTTGACAGCCCCATCTACAGCAGGCGAACGCGTAGCAGGTGGTGGTCCACTACGTCGTACGCGTGCGCGAAATCAAACGCGACGAGGACGTATTTCTGCGCGGTCTGTCCATCGGGAGGGCGGCTGTGTCTCGATTTGGGCATGCACAGTGCACGCTCACCTCTTCTCTTAAATGAGTCCTGAACTTGACCTGAAGGCGATGGTTGATGGTATAAGTGGATGGTCAGTGACAAAATATACTCGTTTTATCAATCTGAATGGTCTGTTCACTTCGATCTGAACACTGCACATGATCATTAAACGCGCAAATTACAGCCAATAAACGAAAAAAGTTATCAATTTATCAAGAGAGTACTTGGACACGTTCAAACTGTTTTCTTTTTATTCTAGTAGGGCCCATTTATGTCACAAATCACACATGCCTATGGCATGATCTATTTCAGCATTTAATCACATGGCTACCGAAATTCTCTTAACACCTCCGAAATTTCACGCACAAGAGCAATTCTCCCATGCTGATGAATTGAAGAATATAGATAAAGGTCGATGGAAAATGCCCACATACTTCATTCTGTGTTTATCTTAACGTTTCAACTTCCCTTATATCTCCTTGAGTCTGCCATCTGGTTCAAACATTATTTTTAGGAGCAATTAATAATGTGGGTTAAAGTCCGGTTTGTGTTTCCTACAACTTAAAGCTTTTCCGCTGAGGTAATTTTCTTGGACAGCGCACAGGCCAGGTTCACACTCGCTGCGATTATTTTCAATGTCCTCTCACCATTATCTTACGAATCTTGGCCACGTGGAAAGGCAAAATGATGCTTATCATATTTGATATTAAAATAAACTTAACCCCTCTTCACTAATAGAAAAATCCTCAGATATATACCTTTATGTTCAGCTGTTGCATCTTCCCAAGTGTCTTGAATTTCTCCATGACCTAGTGGCAGTTACAGATTTTTCAAGAGGTGCCGAAAAAAGTGTGGACTGAACTGTTTAGCAATTCATTGTTTCAAATATCACGCCAAATAGGCATCTTGCTTGGCTGGTACAAACTGTTATGGCTGGGAGAGGGTAGGATAGGACGTTGTTAAAAATACGATCCACCAAAATGACGGCAACCGAAAACCGAATACCATAGGCGCCCTTTGGGTGAAAAGTTGATGGTAAAGTACCCACTTTGAGGCTCCGCGTTTCCCCCCCACCTTACTAAAATTCTAGATCCGCCCATACGCGGATCCAGGGAGCAAAGGGGAGGGGCAGATGCAGCCCCCGATCGATCCTCGGCGCCCCCTGAAATGGTCACGGCGCCCCCTGAAAGGTCGATGGCACTCGCCTGAAGTGGCGCTTCCCACTCTCCCCCAGGATGCGAAAATCGGTGCTCACCGATAGGATTTTACGCCCACCTGGTAGGTTTTTCCGGTCAAAAGTGGCGCCCCCTGCTCCGGATGGCGCCCCCGGGAAGGTGCTCCCCTCCGATTGGCAATCCTGGATCTGCCTATGGATCCGTCACTGTTCAAGAGCAAACAATTCACAGAAAAAGCAGGAAGATATCAAATGTTAGCGGGGAGTGGTGCCGCCAAGATAATTGATGAAGCTAACAAATTGTTTAGTTATGTGGATAAAATAATTGGGTCGCCACACGGGATTGGAAGGGGACTCCTGCCTTCTTATGAGATGGGCAGTGTGCTAAAAATATATCGTCAAGTCAATATCAAATTATCAACATTTAGTTTTATACAGTGCACTGTTCACTGCAGTGATATAAGAGTGCTCTGTCCTTTTTCTGTGGGTTTATGACATCCGGTAGGATTCGTTTTAGCCTCAAATATGGCTTTTGTGGTATTTATTTGGCCATTTGGCCGCCCCGGTTGCTCGGTTGGTAGAGCGTCGGGCTCCGGCCCGCTGCTGAGAAGCATGCAGTGGCAGTGCATGTCCAGGCTTGAGATCGGTTCCCCTGAGACGCTCCGGCGCTCAATCGTTTGCCCGACGTAGGTCGGCTGGCAACTGACTGATGAGAGGGTGACCTGAGCGAGGCGGCCATCCCTGTGCTTTGTGGGAGGTTAAACTTTGGCTTCTAAATCAACCCTTCATTGTGGGCGTTACTCGTTCGGGTGGTGGGGTCGGGGTCTCCGTGACAAGTCCCTTGAGGACTTTAATGAGACTCAGACTCCAACAGCCGTACTGGGAAGAACTTGGACGAAATTTATAAAAACAAGATTTTTTAGTGCAAATACAATTTGAACCTTTTGGCCTTTTCGCAAACCCGGTTTGGCCTTTTTTCCGTTAAAAAAACCCGCAGTCCAGGGCAGCATCTCTAATCTTTAGAATATGGAATAACAAAAATTAGGAGATATTTTTTAACACTAGCACGTCTAAATTTTATTAACGCCCCCTCCAAATGGGGGTTTGATCCCCCGAAGACATTATAATGGCCAGCACAAGAAAATCTCCACCGCCCCCCTCCACTGAGTTTTCCTTAAAAAATGTTCTGCTGTCCTTTCCAGGGGGCGCCTTTCCTATCCATGGGTGCTTATTCTTTTTAGAGGGGGCGCCTTTGCTCTCGGGGGAGGGGGGCGCCTTCTGCTATCCAGGGATGCCTGTGCTAACCAGGGGGTGCATATGATATCAAGGGGCGCCGTTGATCTTCTTCGGAGGCGTCTCTGCTGTCCAGGAGGCGCCTGCGCAATCCAGGGGCACCTATGCTATCCAGAGACCCGGATCCTTTACTCAGGGGGCGGGGGCCGCCTTTTGCTGTCCAGGGGTGCCTGTGCTAACCAGGGGCGCATATGCTATCCCGGGGTGCCGTTGCTCTTCTTTAGGGGCGTCTCTGCCGTCCAGGGGTGCCTATGCTATCCAGAGGGTGTGTTCTGTCCATGGGGCGCTTTTGGTATCAAAGGGCGTATTTGCTGTTTTGGGGGCGCCTATCCTATCCAGAGGGCGCCCCTGCTGTCCAGGGAGCGCGATTACTATTAAAGGGAGCTTATGATATCCAGAGGGGTGCCTTTGCTCTATGGGGGAGGGGGCACCTCTTAGTGTGCAGGAGTGCCTGTGCTAACCAGAGGGCGCCTATGCTATTCAGGGGCGTCGTTACTCCTCAATTGGGGGTGCCTTTTTCTGTCCAGGGGCGCCTCTGCTGTCTAGAGGTCGCCTTTGCTATCCAGAGGGGCGCTTTTACTCAAGGGGGTGGGCACCTTTTGCTGTCCAGGGTGCAGCTTTGATGTCAGGGGGCGCCATTCATATTTGAAAGAGTATTTTATTTTACACAGAGGGTACTACCCCTTCAGACAGGCGACGTGTCTGATTTTCTCTTGACCGGCCGGGGGCGCCGGCAAAATCCGGGGTGCCACCCAAATCCGTGAGGGCCTCCCCGTACGAGGTCAAAACCAGGTGTGCAAAAATATACTATTGTACACCATCATTTTTTCAAGGTGTGCAACTGCACACCCTGTCCTGCGGAATCCGTCGTCCCTGCCACCGTTGTTCTCGGGAGGGGGGGGTTTCTCTCTTATCTCTCCAGGGGGCGCCTTTCTTATCAAAGGGCGCCTATTTTGTCCAGGGGGCGCCTTTTTCTCTGCGGGGGGGCGCCTTTTGCTGTCAAGGGGTGCCTGTGCTAACCAGGGGGCGCATGTGATATCTAGGGGCGCCGTTTCTCTTCTTCGGAGGCGCCTCAGCTGTCCAGGAGGCGCCTACGCTTTTCAAGGGCGCCTATGCTATCCAGAGGGGCGCCTTTACTCAAGAGGGGGGCGCCTTTTGCTTTCCAGGGCGCAGTTTTGATGTCAAGGTACGTCATTCATGTATGAAAATGTCTTTTTCACAGAGGATCCTACCTCTTCAGGTAGGCGGTAATTAGGCTTGATTTTCTCTGACCGGCCGGGGGCGCCGGCTGAGGCCTGAGGGGGGGCGCCTCCCTGGTCAAAGCCAAAACAAGTGGTGCAAAAAGATACTTTTGCACCACTTGAAAAAAATCGAGTGGTGCAACTGCACCACTTGCACCCTGGAATCCGCCGTCCCTGATACCGGCATCTATTATGCATTATGTGATCAGAGCTGCAAAAGTCGGGCTCTCGGGTCATAAAGTGCCCGACAGATTTTAGGGCACGGTTGGTCTTGCGACAGATCTTACAATCTGTGAGAAAAAAATCTTGAAAGGAAGCAGAAAATATTTTTTGTTCTAAAAAAACTCAATATTAGAATTGTCACCTCTTTCACTCAACAAGTTTTTCATGAATTTGCACCTCTCCCATATCAAGCCAGTGTGCGGCAAGAACCGATGGAAAATCGAGGGCTTATGCACAGAGGGTCTTTTCGAGGGACTTATGAATCGAGGAACCTTTGAATAGAGGGCCTTATGCACAGAGGGCCTTTTAAACGTCACCCAGAAAATCCTCTGCTGGAAAAATTCCTTCACCGGCCTGTCGGGCCCGATTTGTATTCCATAGCACGCGACAGCCTGGCCCGACAGGCCGCCGTAAAGGTAAAGGCGACAGGCAAAACAGTTTTTTCCTTCGTTTCCTTCCTTTGGAAGTACGCTCAACGCTGCCGAAAGGGTGCTGTTTGAACAGCGCCCTTGCGGCAAAGCCAGTGTAAAAGTGTAAAAGGTATCTTTGGTTTGAAGAAAAGCAGCCCTGCGGTTTGGTGTGTTGCCTTCTGGAAGGTTGTGTTTTTGATTATTTTTCTCTTGCATTACTTTGGTATACATCTTGAGTAAACTGGTTGAGCCTGGATTTCATCGTCCATAGTTGAAGGGCTGATAAATGGCTCCGATTAAGCTGAAGCCCCTTCCACCGTCCCGTGTCAAGCTTAAATGTGGATTTGAGGGATGTGGGTATTTTGGCGAGAAACGTTTTTTTAAGGAGCATCAGCGAATCAAGCATTCTGGGCTGCCCTGCAAGTTCAGAAACAGTGGTTTTGGCCAAGGAGGTCGTTTTGAAGCATGGATCAAACAGCGGGCAGATCAGAACAGTGTGGGGAGAAAACAAAGAAGTAAGTGATGTGGTGTTCGTTGTAATTTCGGCAGCTTACATTTATTTCCACACAGTATGTTACGCTCACTGTTGATCAATAATTTTAAATGATATTAATAAGAGAAAAATGAATTTTACCAGCAGACCGGTCAAATTAGACTAAAACATTTGATTTTCCCTTCCATCTTCTTTTAAATCCAATGCCTGTTTGTCCAGAATTAACCACAAAAGTTGCATACCTTCATCAGTGGATTTGTAGATGCCAAAGAAACAAAACTCTTCAACTTTCCACATTAATTTGAGTTTTAAGTACCAAACTATTTCTCCTATTTCATTTTTATTCACTTACCTAAATATGCCTATGATCTATGTCAAGGGGACAAAGATATAACAAAAACACAGCCTAGTGCAACCTTTACTCATTCCTTTTACTCTTAACTTCCTTGGAAACATGATATTTATTTGACATTTACTATCTAACTGACTTAAGGTTATTTATTAGCCTCATGAACTTCAGATCCTAAACCACGTACCCTCATGGAAATGAGCACGGCAATGCATAAAAAACTTTGAGATAGCCAACAGCTTCAAAATTTAGGATTTTTCATGTAAACATGCATTTAAAGTCATGGAAAGCTAATATTACATGTTTGTATTCAACTACAAGTAGCCATGATGCTTAAAAACACTTTCGAATATCAAAAAAGTGCCCCTCCAATCTTGTTTGTCTGGCCATCAGAGCAAAATCCATATATAAATTTTGGGGGTTCCTTCCAAATTACCCCCTCCCACCTCCAAAAAACTGAAATCATGAAAATCTGCAGAAGCTGGCATAAGTAACCGCATGGTATGGGAACCAGGTCAGCTTTCTTCCATTGCAAACTATATTTCTTAAGTATTCTGGGCTGGACTATGTAACATAATAACAAAATATCACTTATTCTCATTCTAGTGCAGCATTTTTTGTCAATGGCGGCTGCAGAGGACTGAAAAAGGGGGCTGCTTTTCATGTTATTGTATATTTCCACCTGTGACCTAAATCATCTGAATTCAAGACTGAGTCTTATTCAAGACCCAGTCGAGCTGACTTTGACACACACTATTTGTATGCTGTACGTCCACAAATCTCAAATTACATCCAATAATAAATTTCCTTTACCAATGGTGACTCCAGAAAATGGGAATTGGTGGTTCGGTATTCAATTTGTTATAGGTTTCTGCCGATAACCTTAATTTCCTGAGCGTGTCTGATAATTGAAAACCCGAAGAACAGTCCCAGTTCTAGAGTTTTGAAAATTAATAGACTTGTGCCATTCCACTTAGATTTTCCATAGGCGGCTTCAGAGCACGAAAAATAAGGATATCACACATATAAGGATCAGAGCACAAAAATAAGGATAATGATATCCATTGGTGCCAAACTTGAAGTTTTTTATGCTAATTTTAGTATTTTCTATTAAGAATGTGGAAAAAGAGTAGGAACATTTTACCAATTGAATGGGTTTTAGACAATTTTAATAGTCCTATCCTAACCACCCGACAGATTTGGAGGTTTTTTCGAAAGTGCCCAACAGATTTGAGATTTTTTGCAGCTCTGTATGTGATAGTATATATGCAACGTGTGTTATATGTGGATAGAAGATAGATATCCGACTGGGATTATTTCAAGCAGAGTTACTTACCTGAGATCATGTATGTAAGAACAAAAAGAAGGCCACGATATATTTTACAAAACCTTCCAATGTTTTACCCGAAATGAGCTAACGGTCACCTTTGATATATTTTTACGAACCTAATCAGTTAAAGGGAATGTGGCACCTGGGTCGAATCCTGGAATTTAGTGTAATCAGGGCAACTTTTAACCGGAAATCAAGGAAGCGTCCATGATTTCTCTGAAAAATATACAATAAGGGCAATATTTTCATTTTCAAAATGCTCCTCTAGGGAAAGAAAGAAATATCTGCCTGTGGATGATGCCATGATCTGGCAACCACTACCATATTCAATACGCTTCAAGGGCTTCGATTGGCTGATACTCACCGTTACGTCAGCATATGTCGTCACACCAACAGCCATGATAACTGTGGCCTGCTGCTAAGGGTACATGAGGGGTACACTTCAGGCAAGGCCCTAGAATCCCAGGTTAGTTCAAGTTTTCAACTAGTAAGATTTTGGTTGTTTTCTTGGTATCCACTAAAAAGGGAAACAGCTCCTTTATGAGGGCTAAGATTTAAGCTTTTTGGATAAATTGAGTTTAGATATTTAAGAAAAGGGCCATGGAATACACTTTTTTGCACTTTAATGTCTGTGAAGGGAAATATGCTGATAAATCTAGTAGCTTTGGTATATTATACTATAAAGTATACTTGTCTGGTAATCCCACTACGGTTTTTACTAAGCCGCAACACCGTAAAAGAGAAACATGACGGGACCGAGCGAGAATAAAGACCAATGAAATGACATACGGGGTGAAGGGAGTGGGTTCGGGTAAATACGGGAACAGTAACGATAGTAGGTAAGATCGCACCTCAGAGCCGGATTATAGCCGCTGCTCAAAGCCTAAATGCAAGACGTGCCGATCGCTCTAACAGTTGCAGTCATGGGTGTCGAAAGCAGCATGGACGTGGGATGTGCCTCCCCATTGGCCTTTGGAGGACCAAGCGCCCCCCTTGTCTCCTGCATCCGCCAAGTGCCAACTCTTCTCCCTCCCTTGTCATTATCGCCGGACTACCCCTGTTCCTCGTACAAATTCCGTGGCTACGCCTCTGACTCATCCCATTAAAACCTGTTTGATGAAACTTTACCCAAAGTTATTGTAATTGGGCTGTTTATATATACAGGGCACTATTCATAGGCGGATCCAGGATTGTCAATCGGGGGGGGGGTGGGGCCTCTTCCCCGGGAGGGGGGGTCATCCAGACCAGGGGGCTTCATTCGGACCAGAGGGCGCCACTTTTGGACTTTTGGCCGGCAAAACCCATTAGGTGGGCGCCAAATCCTATCGGCAGGCGCTGATTTCCGCATCCTGGGGGGGGGGGGGGAAACGACCTTTCAGGTGGCGCCATCGACCTTTCAGGAGGCGCTGTACTGACCATTTCAGGGGGCACCTCGAGGGCCCATCGGGGAACACCCACCCGGGCTTTGTCCCTTGGATCCGCCTATGGTACCAGTGGCGGATATAAGGAGGTTATGAGGCTCATGAGCCTCCTAAATGTCGAGGGGGCCCTCCGAGATGTCTATTAATATCTGTATAAGCAAAGGCTGTTCGGAGGCTATGGCGGGGGACAGTGGCGGGTACAGGACTTTTGGGTGGGATTAAGGGGGTTTGAGCCTCCCCACCATTGCCTCACATCAGCATCGGCCAATGCATTTACTAGACACTGACATGGGGGGGGCTCGAGCCCTAGTCCACCTTGTATCCGCCACTGCCAGTGGGGGAGGTTTGAGTCTTCTAGCCTCCCCAAAATAACTCCTGGATCCGCGACAGCGCGGTACCCCAAACAATTTGTTCGTCTCGCTAAAAAAACATCCATTGGATAGACCCGTACATCGTATTTTCATATAAGCAATGATGACGTGAAGGATGACATTACTATGCTATTACACTGATAATGACTCTTAAAAGCAAAGGAACACCACTGCGTGAAAAGCCCCAGAAGTCCCTGCAGACCGGTCTTAGGGCTGCAGAAACTCTATACTGGCTAGAAATATGATCAAACTTGTCAACTAAGCCATTTTTGGCGTCTTTCAGTCATTTGCAAGTTTTACTGACCATGTCAAATATACCCGGTTTGCCGATACCTCAAGCTGAAAAACGCCTGCGGCATCGCGGCGATGACGTCACCGTCGCAAGATGCCAGGCAACTTGAACGGGGGCTGCACTTCAGGTAGGTTTTAGCTTTTTTACGGAAATCTCGAGTTCCAAGACAAATGATATATTGAGTACCTGGTTTTCCGACCTGCTTTACATCTTGGCTATCTCAGTTAAAATCACGTTATGAAGGTGCCACATTCCCTTTAAGCTCAATTCAGATTAAGGATACCAATAATTAATACGGTACTTTTATAATCCGTTCTGTGCAAGGCACGTTTGCTTATAAATAATACTGAGTCTAAAGACGCAGCCAGATTTCGATTATATTAACATCAGATATCTGCAAGGAAGGTTATTTCATGGTTGAAAGCGTACTGTTTTTCAAATGTTAAGCGTACCCCTTTCACGTCCCTCAGCGTCGAACCAGGGGGGCACAACTACAAATTTTTCAGGTTCTATTTAGTCGCGTCAAAACTGTAAAGCAAGGTTTTTTATTCATGCTTTACTTTGCTTCAATAATTTCACAATCAATCGTCGTAATCAAGTGTCCCACAATCGATCCGTTCACCACCACGTGCCATATTTTTAAAGATGCTGTAGTGAAGCACATCAGGCAGCATCTGTTTTGATTATCGTTTGGCTCATGTTTTAGTATATGTTTAGCTGTTTAACGAAAGTTTTTACCTTCATCTTGTGTTTTTGTTGTGCTTTCATCTACACATCTTGTTTTATTTGCATTACACTTACATTATTGTAGAGTCTTTATGTCATGATCATGTCTTATTACAATGTTTTTAAGAACACCAAGACTTAGGGCGAGCGTGTGACTTTGTTGCCTGTCTCGGAATGCCACGGGTATCAGTTTTATCATTTCGTTGTAAATACCATGTCTTTGTTTTATTGATTTGACTTGAGGTATAAGTTGGTTATACCTGTTGTTCATCTACATGAATAAAATAAATACATTTTAGGCCTTCTGGAGTTTGTACCCGCTTAATAGTCCCATTAGCTGTGTCATTTATAAACTACTCCACGTAGTTTTAATTTCATTGGTCTTGTTGTATAACACACGGATTCCGGATGTAATTAGGGGTAGGCGGTGAATCTACATGCGCTGAGCCATCTATGGAGAGATGCTGCAAGGCCAGATGATGAAGCGAAGCTGACGAGCTATTTCTTCATTAAATGAGCAGTAAAAGCTCTATCGTTCAGTGACAACGATTGTGAAGAAGACAGAGCTCGTAAGGAGAGGCCAGAAAGCAGCATCACTTATTTTCACTCCAACGATTTTTCAACACCTGTTCGTTTATATAAGGCTGTCGCTAATCACAAATCACGATTAAGACAGACCCCTTGCTGTGAGCGGGGGTGTGACTGGAATTTCGATCACGGGGGGAGGGGGAGGGGGTGCTACCGGAAAGGGTCCGTGCGATAGCGCCAAAAGAGTCCCCCTAGAACCCAAAAATTTCGGACAGCAAAAAAAAGTTAAGCGGTGGAGGCGGTGACTGCCAATATGAAACATGTCCAGTAAATACCCTTTTTACATCACATAGGTTAAAATGTCACTTTGAGTCCCTGAAATATCCAACTTCTCAACTGCACCACGATAAGACATTTAATCTGTGGCCATAAGACATTACCACATTACTTTGAAAATCAATCGTGCTCGAAAAGTGAGAAATACTTTCACTGTTTCTTCCTCTCCGGGAGGAATATCTTTCACCTTCAAAGGGGTTCCTTCCGAACGACCAACAACGCTTAAAAATATGATTTACTGGCGGACAGCGAGAGTTCAGCTGAACATTGAGTGCCCAGCTGGTCAAAGAGGGCCCTGCTGGCTCTGGAGAGCCTAATGATCACAAAATGCTCTCCTGGTATATGAGATCTCCCTGTTAATAGTTACAGCGGACCATGCTGGATGCAGAGGGCCACCTGGACGCTCCGAACCTGTTTACATGTTGGCCGAATCTGCTTGCTCCCTGTCTGACATGAAGCTTCACGGTGGACCACCGAGCATAGACCCTGGGGCCCCGAGTGGTTCCAGGCCCCTTTTACAGACGGTTCTGATTAGTAAAAAAAGGTCGATTGTCATAGAATGAAGTACTGGAGGAGGCTTAAGATGGCCCTATCTGATATAAAGATCCACGTTTGGCCACAGATTAAAGTGCGGGCGGACTGCGCTTCGCACAGCCTGTGTCCTCAGGCTACAGCGGCCCCCAGCTGTTCAAGCAGCTAGCTGCCAATTCGAACCGGTCGATATGCTGAACTTGCTTGAGTGCTGTGTGTTTCCGGGCGCCGGGAGCCGGGCGGCCAAGCAGTGCCTCCCGGTGCAACGCCAGGCTCTGCAGAGAGCCGGCAACACGCGCTCCGCCACCTCGCGCTCAGGACGGAATGACTGGTGGAGGAAATGCCGCGAGCAGAAGCGGGCCATTTTCAGAACATGTTCCGGGACACACGCTGCCAGTTCCGCGCGCTTTACTGGTGCGGGCCAGTGACTGACTAGGTGGTCAAAGTCAACGGCAACGGGCCCAAAGTAGCCAAGGAAAAACGCTGGCCAGATATTTAAAATACCACTCGAGCGAGAAAATGTTCAACCAGAATCACAGCAAGTCGCTACCAGTGACAAAAGACGCCTTCACCATATGCTAAGCCCTGTCACAGGGAAGGCAGCCCAGTTTACCTAGTAAAAAGGACAAGGCACTGGTGATTTAATTGTGAAGTCATGACCAGGTGCTGTCTCACTGCATTCCCGTTTCTGAGAACACCACGGGTTGATTGAGATTGTGCCGAATATATAAACATTATGATACAACCGTGCAATATATTTAGTAATGCTTGACACCCTCAGCGCTTGGTCGCGGCCTCAGTTAGGTAAATAATTTCCTGGGAATCTTCACAGAAAAACAAATGGAACTTAATGCTGTCTGTTTCACGGTAAAATGACATCACCCTGCTTACCAAAATAGACATTCTCGGCCATGGCTTTGCATTTTCAATGCTAATTCGCCACAGAAATTGGACAAAAATTCAAAGCTTACCACGACTTGGAAGAGATGGTGACGACTTTTAACCGTTACATATCCTAGTTTGTTTCCACCGGCACCACGTCATTGTTAAGGTTACCAAACCGGGTCATTTTTTCTGGACTACCGGTCTTGCAAGTCTGAATGAGAAATGCAAGTCGTGAGGGCTGTCAACCGTAGTGAGCCCTTTTTACCGCTGGAGCAGGATCCAGTGTATTAGTTTCAGTAAAAGTAATGACTTAATGACCATTCTCAGCAGGAATACTTCAGACTGTGCCGCGACATTCTGCGTATGAAGGTGTGATATCGAGATATGCGCAGCAAATGGACAGGCAGACAAATCACCTTTGCTCTCTTTAGCCGCTAAGTTAGCCACTTTTAACACGCGCATTGACGGGGGTCTGAGCCACCTTCGCATTGACGGGGGGCGGGTACCCGCCCCCTAAGATCTCGAGAACCACGGTAGGTAGCGAAAAACGGTAAACGGCGTTGGGCTGCCCATCCACTTCTCCATCGAAAACATTTGAACCATTTTTTGTCAGGTCACATTTAAGGTCACGAGAGGTCAAAACATGCCCGTCATAGGGATAACATGTAAATTCAGTTTTTTCGGCCATGAAATCTGAACAAGTAAAGATAGAGCAAAACGACTTGAACTATATGAATTCTCTTAGCAAGCCGAATCGAATGATATATAATTTGACCTTGCTAGGTCAAATCAAGGATTTGACCTGACCTGAGGTCAGGTCACGGTCAAATTATATAAAATGCATATCATTAGAACCGCAAAGCCCAGGCGAGTCTAATGCAGCTAAAATAAATGCTCTATCACCGTCTGTTACTGAGTTATCCGGTAAAAACTATTTTTCCCATGTATTTCCAATGGAGAGGTCATGCCTCGTACCTGACCTTAGGTCATCGATATTAAAAATACCGGAACATATTTTAGAGAACTCGGTGGGGCCATTATGTGATGTGAGTTTCAATCGGATAAGTTCACCCTGCTCCGACTTATGCTATCTTAAACTTTTTTGAGGTCGGGTCACTTGACCTGTACTGGTGACCTGACCTGAGATGACCTAACCTTAAAATTTTCACAGAAGTTGTAAAAATGATGAGGAAAAAGGTATACCAAGTACGGCGGCGCTACGCGCCGCCGTTTTTCTGCTGTTTTCGAAAAACCCGAGGGGGCGGGTACCCGCCCCCCGTCAATGCGCGTGTTAATAGTTGCCACTGGTTTTTACTGAAAAGCTGCGCGCCACACGCCAAAGAGCCACACACGCCGCCGAGTCCCCATTGCAGCGGGCCGTCCATCAAGCTGGCAGCGCAGTCGATACGATGCCAGACTCCGACAACAGTCTCCCGGCGACCCGGGATCCGATCTGTCGGCCGATACCGCCCAAATCAGGTGTCGGCTGTCCATGGCACTGCAGCCGTTGACCAGCGCCCAGTGTCGAGCCAGTGCCGGCCGCAAAAATCGCCGGCCAAGCCACAAACGACACAGCAGCGGGGCGTGATGACATGATAAACTGCAGGGTGGTATGTCGCACCAATTGAGATGGCCACCGGATAGTCGTCCAGGTTCATGTTCTATTGGCAAAGCCGGCACGGACATGCCGCCCAGGCCGCTCATCATGTCTCCGGCGACGACTTCAGCACTGATGCCTGTCGGATGGATGGCTGCACGTCGCCGCGCCACTCTCCGCTGTTGCACATTTAGATGTTGCATTTTCCATTGGCCGAGACAAGTTAAGCAGCCGAGCTGTCTCATTGAGATACAACAGTCAGCGGTAGTCAGCCCTTTTCATGTGAGCTCTCCCTCGAGTACTGTTGGATGCATAACAAGGCGCTTCTTCAGATAAGACATCGCCCCGTGCCACCGACGCCATTGCAAGCATCAGGGCTACCGGAATGTTGAGGATGCAATAGTAATAAATTACTGTTTTTCTGCAACGTAGCTTTTTGGTGGCACTGTTTTTGTAATCATTTTGGTGGCATTTCATGGAACACTGGACACAATGAAGGCTTTCCATAGCGTTTAGCCATCACCCGGAGGGTGAGTATTTGAGCTACCTTCACAATGTTGGTAGAGCTATGCATAATAGTGGAGAGATCGTCCGAAATTCAATACAGTTTTCTTTTGTTACGAACCTTTTGTCTGGGGTTCGTTTGGGGAAAAGCGACGGCAGGAAAACAGTGTGTGTAAAGATGGTAACTAATTATTCAAGCAAAATCGCATGGCCAAACGACACGGCATCAGACAAACCAGACCTATTCGCCCCCTAACGGTATTGTGCATACACACCGGGACGGAACATGGCAATAGCACATCAAGCGAGCCAGCAACGGGGCGAGACGGTCGGTAAAGGGAGAAGGATTGAATCCAATCGAAGCCACCAATCGGACCCGGACATGCTAGTTACTATCCAGCATTATGGCAAGAATGTAAAGAGCTTGTTTCGATCAAGCCCAGGAGGAAGGAAGCCCAGAGAATCGCCCTGGGTTGTAAACCAACCGAATCGTCGAGATCAACTCGGAGGTAGGGAAGGGAGAGGTGGAACAGTGCCACTCACCTGGCCGAGTCCGGTCCTGGACTGACCTCCCGACCCCGCTGACACACTGACCTCAGCTCGGCTCACGCACGCGGACCAATGAAATTCGGCGACACACTACACGGGGCGGGGACAATCGGAAACCTTCTCGAACATTCCATCCACAACCTAACACGAGAGCTAAAAGCTCAGCGCCCACTCAGTCTCGAACTCACCATCACTGAGTAACTACTAATGAACAGCGCCTTAATCGACTGAGCTAACCTGCCGAGCGACCAGAGACACAGTCCCGACGTGTCCAGTGCGCAACACTACCCCCCTCATGAAAAGTCTGCGACCCGCAGACTTATTCCATAAACAAAAACTAAGCATCCTGAACGCACACCAAATATCGCTTAGCTGTGATGTCTCCTCTTCCTGGAGCCGCAACCAAGTTGGGAGCCTTGACCTCAGCCTACGGAAACCGATTGGGGTGAGCTGGACGCCATCGCTTCGAAAGTAACCGTCATTGTTCACGATCTGATGGCTCTTCTTGCGCGGCATCTCTTGAACAAACCGAATCCGAATCAGTAGATAGGTGGATCCTGCCACGGCTCTGAACGAGGGACTCCAGCCAGTCCCAATCAGCAGGGCCCAGCTCCAGATCCAGGCGAGCATCAGACGAGGCCGAAATAAATATCCTCCGCCAAGGGATCCATCCTGAAGAAGGAACAGACAGCGGCAGCCACGGGAGACGGTGGCGAAACAACAAAAACATTATCAAAGCACGACGTGTTGAACTATGCATATATGTACACGTATGTCTTGATCATAACAAGACACAAGCCTCGTCAAGGGGGCACAAACATGATACAGGATGTGCCATTAGCAAGGATCAGTCTAATGGGGCCTGTAGGATGGATGTGCGCCACGGGGTCGCAAATTATAGCGAACTGCGGGAGCACTCACAGCGAAAACTCCCTGGGCCCGTTCGGATGTTTTTCGATGTTTTTGTGATGAGTTTTGTCCAAGATCCGTTGTGGCTGGTGGTTTTTGTGCGTGATCCCAGCTATAAGCGGGCTGCTCACACTTCCACAAGCGGTTGGCGTGTACAACCTTTGCCTTTGAGTGTGGAGCGTGTCGGATTCGGTAAGTGACATCGGAAAGACGGTTTACCACGGTGTAAGGACCCTCCCAATCACTCATTAACTTAGGTGATCTACCCTTGACTCTTCTGGGATTATAGAACCACACCTTGTCGCTTTCATCGAAAACCGAAGACTTTGCCCTTGCGTCATGTCTCATCTTCATTGCATCGGCTGCAACCCTCAGATTCGTCCTTGTCAGCTGGTGGATTTCGGTCAGGTGATGCTGCAAACGCCCCACATACTTAGAACTGGCCATGGGAGGCTCCACTTCCGGGGGCGTCCGATCGCCAGATCAACGGGTAGCCGGATCTCATGCCCCATCATCACCCTAGCTGGAGAGAAGTCTGTCGCCTCATGCTCCGATGACCGATATGCCATCAGCAAGAGCGGCAGCTTTTCGTCCCAGTCGTTCTGTGCCTTGGAACAGAACTTGGCCAGCTCTTGGCCCAACGTAAGATTAAATCGCTCGACCATGCCATCTGACTCTGGTCTCAATGGTGTTGTTCGCGTTTTCCTAACGCCCAGTAAGTCACAACACGCCTTGAACACTTTGGACTCAAAGTTTCTTCCCTGGTCAGAATGTAGCTCGAATGGCACCCCGAACCGTGAGAAAAAGTTATCCACCAGAGCGCGAGCCACGGTCTCTGCCTCCTGATTCGGTATAGCTATCGCCTCAGGCCACTTCGTAAAGTAGTCCATAGCTACACAGATATACTTGTTTCCGGAGGCAGTTGTGGGTAATGGACCCGCAATATCGACTGCAACGCGTTCCATTGGAGCCCCAGAAACGTAGAGCTGCAGAGGTGCATTTCCTTTCCTTTGGGGTCCGTTTTTAGCACAGCATATCTGGCATGCACGGCACCACTCCCTGACGTCACTTCGCATGCCCATCCAGTAGAAGCGTTGTCTTAGTCTACCAAGTGTCTTTTTGGTACCCAAATGGCCACTGGATATGCTGTTGTGTTGTTCCTGCAAAACATGTGATCTGAGCTTACGCGGCGTAACAACCTGCCAGTGAACACAGAGGCCATCTACAGACTCCCATTTGTGCTGGAGCACACCAGATTTGACCCTGAGGACATTCCAACGAGACCACAAGTCTTTTGCCTCAGGGCTGAGACAGCTAACCTCATCCCATGGGGGGTCTTACTTTGTCTTTCATAAGGTGCCGAAGGATTGGACCCATACCTTCGTCCTCCAGCTGGGCTTGGCGTATTTCAGCCAAGGAAACGCCCTCATGTGAAGAGCCACATTCCTCGTTCCCAACAAGGAGTGGCCCTTTGGAAGGCTCCGAATGCCCTGCAGTCGGAGATGATGAAGATGATATCGTGTGCTGTAGAGACACAACAGAAGACGGGCGAGATTTCTTTTTGCTTGCACCCTGAGCATGAAACAGAGCCTGATTGCTTGCTGATTGATTGCTGATTGGTTCACGTGTGCCAACTCTGAACGTGTGCTCTTCAACGTCATCATGAACCACCAATGGAACCCGATCGTGACCCAAGATCAGCTGCGAATTTGGGATATCGATTCGGCAGCTGTGTCCAGACAAGAAGTCAAGCCCGATGATACACGGGTCCTGGATGTCAGCCGCGTAAACAGAGACCCGTTTTACAACGCCCTCAATTTCCAGCTCGATTTCGACTGGGCCTCGCAAAGGCAGTGTGTGACCCGTCACTCCACGTAATTCGACATCTGATCTGCCGAGGTCCATATCCTCGAGCAGGTCAGCTCTCACCAATGACTTCGCGGAGCCAGTGTCGATGAGCAGCGGGTGGGTTCTGCCCTTTATTGCTCCCATCACCCTCAGGGATCTAACATCGACTGATTTTGACCCATACTCAGCATCAGGGCTTGACATCTGTTCAGCTGATGAACGCCCTTCATCACCAGCTTTACCTAGTTTCCCGACCGGGTTACGCCGCTCGGTTCATAGTGATGCATTGGATCGGAAGCTCTATGGCGCTGCTGGCAGTTGCGCTGAATGTGACCAAGTTTCCCACAATGCCAGCAAAACACCCCTGAGCCCCTCTGAGGAGCCCTAGCCGGAGGCTCGGACCGTGTCTGCCTCGGTATTCCCGCAGCTACAGTCCGCTCCAAGTGGCCTAGCCTCTCCAAGATCGCATCAAGCGTTGGTGTCGCACCACTAGCATTTGCCACTGCCGTATGAACTTTTAACCCACGCTTACCACTGAAGCTATCCTTGCGCCCATACGACTTCTGGAGAGCCTCGATCCTCTGGGCGCAAGTCAACGCGTCAAGAAGCGTTGCTGGGTTGGTTTGCATGACAGATATCTGCATGTCTGGGTTGTTCAATGCTTCAACAAATTGGTCACGGATCAGCCGGTCAAGGAATTCAACGGGTGCCCCGGGGTATGCCAGCGTCCCCAATCTCTTGACATCGTATGCGAGCTCAGACAGCGTTTCATTTTGATACCTTGTTCTATCTCTGAACTGGGCAAGGAATAGTTCCTCTTGGTGAGGAATCCCAAAACGCTGGTCGAGCGCCTCTGAAAGCATAACAAAATCCAAATCGACACCCTGTGGCAGGTGGCCGAGAATCTCTAACGCTGTCCCTCTGAGGCTCGCAATAAGCTGAGTAGCCCTTTCCTGATTATTCCATCCATTCTGGTCAGCAATAGCTTGGAACTGGGCCTTGTAAGCCGCCCATGATATAGTTCCATCATAAGGCTGGGGCACAAAATGTCCCATGCAGCTTGCCACCGGCTTTGTGTCAGACAGGTTCTCCCCGCCATGTTGACCTACATCAACAGCCGGCATGGAATCAGGAAGGCGTGAGCCCATCAAGTCAGTAAGTATCTGGACCTGCCTCTGTAGTTGCTCAAACTGAGAAGAATGGCTGTGATGTTGATTCACTACTGAGCCGGGGGAGTGGGCCGCAGAACACACAGCTTGAGCTGTCACTGCCTCCACCTTTTCCATACAATTGGGTTCACCAAGTTTTTGGGTCTGACTCCTTGTAGTTATACCCTTACCATCCATAATTGAAAACAAACGTGGGTTACGTGACTACTTCTGACACCAATGTTACGAACCTTTTGTCTGGGGTTCGTTTGGGGAAAAGCGACGGCAGGAAAACAGTGTGTGTAAAGATGGTAACTAATTATTCAAGCAAAATCGCATGGCCAAACGACACGGCATCAGACAAACCAGACCTATTCGCCCCTAACGGTATTGTGCATACACACCGGGACGGAACATGGCAATAGCACATCAAGCGAGCCAGCAACGGGGCGAGACGGTCGGTAAAGGGAGAAGGATTGAATCCAATCGAAGCCACCAATCGGACCCGGACATGCTAGTTACTATCCAGCATTATGGCAAGAATGTAAAGAGCTTGTTTCGATCAAGCCCAGGAGGAAGGAAGCCCAGAGAATCGCCCTGGGTTGTAAACCAACCGAATCGTCGAGATCAACTCGGAGGTAGGGAAGGGAGAGGTGGAACAGTGCCACTCACCTGGCCGAGTCCGGTCCTGGACTGACCTCCCGACCCCGCTGACACACTGACCTCAGCTCGGCTCACGCACGCGGACCAATGAAATTCGGCGACACACTACACGGGGCGGGGACAATCGGAAACCTCTCGAACATTCCATCCACAACCTAACACGAGAGCTAAAAGCTCAGCGCCCACTCAGTCTCGAACTCACCATCACTGAGTAACTACTAATGAACAGCGCCTTAATCGACTGAGCTAACCTGCCGAGCGACCAGAGACACAGTCCCGACGTGTCCAGTGCGCAACACTTTGATAATATTTTCAGGCTAATACTGAGGTAACCTAATGTTAAAAGAGACAAACGTGGCTGAAATGAAATTCATTCTGAAAATATATTTTGCCATGGAACTAAGATAGCAGAAACAATTGTTAATGTCGTTCAAAAGCACTCGGATTGCTCTTTCACCGCCATGGCATCATATTTGGGGTCAGGTCAAAGGCTGGGGCATTGCAAGTAATTGAATATCCAGAGCTGCAAAAATCTCAAATCTGTCGGGCACTTTCGAAAAAACCTCCAAATCTGTCGGGTGGTTAGGATAGGACTATTAAAATTGTCTAAAACCCATTCAATTGGTAAAATGTTCCTACTCTTTTTCCACATTCTTAATAGAAAATACTAAAATTAGCATAAAAAACTTCAAGTTTGGCACCAATGGATATCATTATCCTTATTTTTGTGCTCTGATCCTTATATGTGTGATATCCTTATTTTTCGTGCTCTGAAGCCGCCTATGGAAAATCTAAGTGGAATGGCACAAGTCTATTAATTTTCAAAACTCTAGAACTGAGACTGTTCTTCGGGTTTTCAATTATCAGACACGCTCAGGAAATTAAGGTTATCGGCAGAAACCTATAACAAATTGAATACCGAACCACCAATTCCCATTTTCTGGAGTCACCATTGGTAAAGGAAATTTATTATTGGATGTAATTTGAGATTTGTGGACGTACAGCATACAAATAGTGTGTGTCAAAGTCAGCTCGACTGGGTCTTGAATAAGACTCAGTCTTGAATTCAGATGATTTAGGTCACAGGTGGAAATATACAATAACATGAAAAGCAGCCCCCCTTTTTCAGTCCTCTGCAGCCGCCATTGACAAAAAATGCTGCACTAGAATGAGAATAAGTGATATTTTGTTATTATGTTACATAGTCCAGCCCAGAATACTTAAGAAATATAGTTTGCAATGGAAGAAAGCTGACCTGGTTCCCATACCATGCGGTTACTTATGCCAGCTTCTGCAGATTTTCATGATTTCAGTTTTTTGGAGGTGGGAGGGGGTAATTTGGAAGGAACCCCCAAAATTTATATATGGATTTTGCTCTGATGGCCAGACAAACAAGATTGGAGGGGCACTTTTTTGATATTCGAAAGTGTTTTTAAGCATCATGGCTACTTGTAGTTGAATACAAACATGTAATATTAGCTTTCCATGACTTTAAATGCATGTTTACATGAAAAATCCTAAATTTTGAAGCTGTTGGCTATCTCAAAGTTTTTTATGCATTGCCGTGCTCATTTCCATGAGGGTACGTGGTTTAGGATCTGAAGTTCATGAGGCTAATAAATAACCTTAAGTCAGTTAGATAGTAAATGTCAAATAAATATCATGTTTCCAAGGAAGTTAAGAGTAAAAGGAATGAGTAAAGGTTGCACTAGGCTGTGTTTTTGTTATATCTTTGTCCCCTTGACATAGATCATAGGCATATTTAGGTAAGTGAATAAAATGAAATAGGAGAAATAGTTTGGTACTTAAAACTCAAATTAATGTGGAAAGGTGAAGAGTTTTGTTTCTTTGGCATCTACAAATCCACTGATGAAGGTATGCAACTTTTGTGGTTAATTCTGGACAAACAGGCATTGGATTTAAAAGAAGATGGAAGGGAAAATCAAATGTTTTAGTCTAATTTGACCAGTCTGCTGGTAAAATTCATTTTTCCCTTATTAATATCATTTAAAATTATTGATCAACAGTGAGCATAACATACTGTGTGGAAATAAATGTAAGCTGCCGAAATTACAACGAACACCACATCACTTACTTCTTTGATTTCTCCCCACACTGTTCTGATCTGCCCGCTGTTTGATCCATGC
The DNA here is from genome assembly GCA_034440635.1 of Lepas anatifera. Classification (NCBI taxonomy): domain Eukaryota; kingdom Metazoa; phylum Arthropoda; class Thecostraca; family Lepadidae; genus Lepas; species Lepas anatifera. The sequence goes on along the minus strand of JAOTON010001433.1, from coordinate 965,058 downwards.
TTCAAAACGACCTCCTTGGCCAAAACCACTGTTCCTGAACTTGCAGGGCAGCCCAGAATGCTTGATTCGCTGATGCTCCTTAAAAAAACGTTTCTCGCCAAAATACCCACATCCCTCAAATCCACATTTAAGCCTGACACGGGACGGTGGAAGGGGGCTTCAGCTTAATCGGAGCCATTTATCAGCCCTTCAACTATGGACGATGAAATCCAGGCTCAACCAGTTTACTCAAGATGTATACCAAAGTAATGCAAGAGAAAAATAATCAAAAACACAACCTTCCACAAGGCAACACACCAAACCGCAGGGCTGCTTTTCTTCAAACCAAAGATACCTTTTACACTTTTTACACTGGCTTTGCCGCAAGGGCGCTGTTCAAACAGCGCCCTTGCGGCAGCGTTGAGCGTACTTCCAAACGAAGGAAACGAAGGAAAAAAACTGTTTTGCCTGTCGCCTTTACCTTTACGGCGGCCTGTCGGGCCAGGCTGTCGCGTGCTATGGAATACAAATCGGGCCCGACAGGCCGGTGAAGGAATTTTTCCAGCAGAGGATTTTCTGGGTGACGTTTAAAAGGCCCTCTGTGCATAAGGCCCTCTATTCAAAGGTTCCTCGATTCATAAGTCCCTCGAAAAGACCCTCTGTGCATAAGCCCTCGATTTTCCATCGGTTCTTGCCGCACACTGGCTTGATATGGGAGAGGTGCAAATTCATGAAAAACTTGTTGAGTGAAAGAGGTGACAATTCTAATATTGAGTTTTTTTAGAACAAAAAATATTTTCTGCTTCCTTTCAAGATTTTTTTTCTCACAGATTGTAAGATCTGTCCCAAGACCAACCGTGCCCTAAAATCTGTCGGGCACTTTATGACCCGAGAGCCCGACTTTTTGCAGCTCTGTGAATATCACAAGTTTTAGAAAATGACTTCAGGCTGAAATCTCAGGCAGAAACGATTTCGACACCCCCTCGCTCCTGTCTAAGAGAATATAAATATATGTTTCTTTGGGAGGGGGCATGTGAAAGTTCTTAGAAAAACCAATTGATACAGTGCCTTCTATGTATAGCTTATGTGTATATAGAGGTCAACCAATGCCGAGAACGATCCGTTACCGATATAATGGGGCAGATGAAGATCCAGGCGAAATGAAGATCCAGGCGAAATATTGGGGGAGAGGGATTGGGCAAGCCGAGAAAAATCGCACAAACAGTGCTTTTTATAAGAAATTCGGACATAATCAGGTAAGAATAGGTAAAATTTGACCGCAGTAGTGAACGTGCCGGATTGGCGCACTAAATCCGCCCTTGTAATGGGGTGATTATTTTCACTAGTGACTTCTGGCCCACAGAAGATAGGACAATTATTGAAACACCATTGTAATTCTCTGGTCATTTGGGGTCAAAATTAGTATGACTTTTACAGCTTTTATGATATAAGGTCAAATCAAAAGATTAACCGATCCGATTAAGCGAAGTGACATAGAATGGCCATGCTGTTCTTTGATCGACTCGCCGCTTTGAGACCAACATTATGACGATACAATAAAAACTTTATCTCCCTTCAGTCGAGCATGATTGAAAGTTCGTAAATCACTTACTTGATCTAGGATGACATGTCGGAGGTGAAAGGTCAAATCTGACATGAGCCTCAGGAATTGAGCTAGAAACTAACAGCTTTGAAAGCTTCAAAATTATCTGCGACATGCACCGAAGTAAGTGTTTCAAGATTTTGACATAGCCTTCCAGTGGAGAGGTCACGGATTTGCATTACCTTAGGACATATATACATATATCAACAAGCCAGAGCAGCGTAGTTGTACCGTGGTGCCACACAATGGTTTTCCGATCATTCTATTCAAATTTTTAGAAACAGTCCAAGCTTAATATATTTTTAGGTGAGGTCAATTAACCTGGAATTGTAACGAATCCACTTCACATAGGTCAATCCACCTAGGCTCGAAAACCTGACATGGCATTGACTTGAGGTTCAAAGAAAAGGTGCAAAACAATCAGCCTACTCAGCTTCCAGTGGGGCTGAGAGCCGCTGTTTTCCGGACACCTTCGAAAACATTGGAGAAGGAGTAATAAGATGGCACCACCCGGGCGAAAATTAAGATTGTGTACTTTAAATGTCATGAACAGTTTTCTAAATTAGAAAATGATATCTGAACCAAGGGTGTCCCCACGGTTTTTGGAACGTTGAGGGGGTGTATAACTAGCTATGAAAGCCTATCTTTAATTTTGCTCAAGTGTAGTAGACTAGATATAATATAAGCACATTTTTACCGTATGAAGCTAAGCTACAACAAAATAATAAATGAATTGTATTTGTTCATAACTTTAGAATTTTTAATAATTTGGAATACAAAAATCCTTCCGAGAAAATACCATAGACTCTAATTTGGGATGGAGTTGCATCCACACTTTCCGAAAGGAAGGGGCTGATCCTCGTGTCTCCAGGCGTAGGGTCATTGGGGGATTGGGGATTGGGGGGCTGATCCCCACGTGACGATACCCCCGATCCGTGCCATATGTTTTGGTCAAACTTGTCAAAGTAAAGATGTGTGGGTTTTTGTTTGTTGTAAAGCTGTATGTTAAAAATATCGAATTTGATTAACTGTTCAAACGATTAGAGTCCTTTTATATCGGAGTGTTCTTACCCAGTCGGGAAGTGTTGTCTGCCCACAAGGCTGCTTCATGAAGCCAAAACAACCATCTCAGAGGTACCAAATAATGCATTCCACAGAACCCAAGAAGTGAAAGGAAGTTGCGTGCTAAGAGCGCAGGGAGCCAAAAACTCATATCGGGCGATTACTGCTCTCCTCAGCACAGGGAGCGAATACAAGGGGTGACAGGGGCGACCAACCCTCTTCCTTGAATCATTATTAAGCACTTTAAAGGACTCCTTGCGGTCGGTATAAGTGGAGGGCCCCATGTTAACAAACTCAGGTTTGGCTGATGTAGTAGGACTTAAAGTGGAACTCATTTTAGCGATATTCACTTAAATATGATAACACACTTCAGTTAAAAAACCATTGCCAAAAATACATCATAATATTGGGGAAATATCCCTGTGGTCCAAAGGAACGTCACCAACATCAATTATCCTCTTTAAGAAAGTCCAGTTTCTGGTTTCGATTGACACAGCAAGGGATTGCAAGGGATTTTACATTAAGTAGCAGTGCATATACACTAAGCAGAACAAAGCATAATGATTTAAAAATCGTGTAAGGTAATTGCTATTTAGGCTTAACGGCTCACGAGCCGTTACGCTCATTGGACTTCACCATTTCAAATCTGTTGGGAAGGATTTAGGGATGAAATATTACTTACCCGAGAAAATTGTTTTTCCTTTCAGAGTTTTGCTAGATAAATTGCCCAGCATTCTCCCGGAGATGTTGGCCTATGCCTTTGCTGTAATTATTGTCGATCTCAGCACTCAGCTCTGCAATCTCAGTAATTGAAGGAATTGACAAGCGGTATAAAATGCACCAGTTGGTGTTGAAATCAGTCAGTACTTTAGTCATTCATTGCGCAAAATGGAAATGACCAGCGCAACAGGCTTTCAGCACCAGGCGTTTCAGGCTTTCAGCCGAGGCCCAGCCTGATACACAGGGCCCGCGTGAATATGACAGATTGGTCTATCTTTTTGAAACAAACGTTTCGCTGTTATACAGGTTTTTATTATAGATACATGAATAAAAAACTATAACAATGCATGGTATAGTTTCACCACAAGAGCTGGCAGGGAAACAGCATTTGGAAACAGAAACTGGCCAAGGTGAGTCAAAGTCAACCTCGAGCTGGCCAGAATGAGTCAGAGTCAGATCTAAACTCGCCAGGATGAGTCAGAGTCAGGCGTGAGCTCGTCACGATGAGTCGGAGTCAGAGGTGCCGTCGCCATTGCTGACAGGTGCCATTTGTTGCGGTTTACCCAAGTGTAGCCCACTCTATCCCGAGCGTCGTGCACGGCGCTGGACTGCAGAAGTCCGGCAATGGCAGAGCGCGCGGGTTCAACGGGAGCGATGTTCCATTTGGATCTGACTTTTACCAATAGCACTGCAAAGCAGTGGTGGTCGCCATCGGTTATGGACTAGACAATGGTGGAAGCTGTTTTAAGGCTAAAGGCAGGTGATTACGTGAATTTTCAATTTTATCTGTATAATGTGCCACTGACCTCGAGAAGAAATATAGCAATGACATGAATTCATGACGTCGTTCTTGCAAGATAAATGTCCAGCACTTACATCGCGAATATAATTGGACGATAGCCATGTCAGAAGGTTTGAAAAAAACAAGACGGGGTTAGGCTTTGTTAAATGTTTGACAGAGGTGTGGACTTGTTCACAGCTCAAAATGGGGTGAAGATGTTATTCGCAGCCGATATGCGAGTGATGTTTACCGAAACATTACCGGTTTCATCGCTCAGTTTAAACGTATCAGTTTTTATGAAATATTGCCGGCGACATCAAGCATAACTTAATAGGGAGCACAAAAATTGAAGTTTGGTGACCTGTACCAAGCAACGTGGGTTATCATTCCAGCATTTCAAAAACGTACCTTCCACTTAGTTGCAGCGTTTAACACGCGCATTGACGTGGGGGCGGGTACCCGCCCCCTCGGGTTTTTCGGAGATAGTAGAAAAACGGCGGCGCGTAGCGCCGCCGTACTTGGTATACCTTTTCCCTCATCATTTTTACAACTTCCGTGAAAATTTTAAGGTTAGGTCATCTCAAGTCAGGTCACCAGTACAGGTCAAGTGACCCGACCTCAAAACAAGTTTAAGATAGCATAAGTCGGAGCAGGGTGAACTTATCCGATTGAAACTCATATCACATAATGGCCCCACCGAGTTCTCTAAAATATGTTCCGATATTTTTGATATCGATGACCTAAGGTCAGGTACGAGGCATGACCTCTCCTTTGGAAATACATGGGAAAAATAGTTTTTACGGAATAACTCAGTAACGGATGGTGATAGCGCACTTATTTTAGCTGCATTAGACTCGCCTGGGCTTTGCGGTTTTAATGATATGCATTTTATATAATTTGACCCTGACCTGACCTCAGGTCAGGTCAAATCCTTGATTTGACCTAGCAAGGTCAAATCATATAACATTAGATTCGGTTTGCTAAGAGGATTCATACAGTTCAAGTCGTTTTGCTCTATCTTTACTTGTTCAGATGTAATGGCCGAAAAAACTGAATTTACATGTTATCCCTATGACGGGCATGTTTTGACCTCTCGTGACCTTAAATTTGACCTGACAAAAAAATGGTTCAAATGTTTTCCATGGAGAAGTGGATGGGTAGCCCAACGCCGTTTACCGTTTTTCGCTATCTACCGTGGTTCTCGAGATCTTAGGAGGGGCGGGTACCCGCCCCCCGTCAATGCAAAGGTGGCTCAGACCCCCGTCAATGCGCGTGTTAAGAAAGAGCGTGGGGGAGGACTGTCCCCTAGTTGCCAGACTTGGAAGATATGACCTAAATTGTATTAATCAACTCATACATTTTCCTCTTTTTCTCATCACATCTGGAAAAGCCACGTGTTTCCGAGCCTTATATGGAGAAGTTTGTTAGTCGTATCGTTAAACTCCAGCCATTACTAGTGTTCTACCTTCTGTTGTCAGCAGGTTAAACGATTGGATTTCGTGCTCCAGGAAAAACTCAAGGTGGTAGTCTCGTCTGTCATGTGAAGACACCGAAAATCTCTACATTAACGTCAGGTTTATGACACCAAAGGTACACACTTCAATTAGCAGCACTCTTGTTACTCAATTGCCAAAACATGCAGGGAGTGTATTGGAGGCTCTCCTTTTGGCCCTGGGACCGGCGCTGGGACCGGCGATGGTCCCGGCTGAGACTTTGCTACAACCACAAAACATCGGATGATAATAATAATAGACGAAACATTAAGCAAATCCGTTTTATATGCAATCAAATTTCGGTAGAACTTTAAGATATCTGACCAGCACATAAAAATGTTTTCTAAAAAATAGGCAAATCCAGGGGCATGTGGGGGCAGGTGCCCTCCCCCATTGAATACTTTTCGCCTCTACGATGGACCCTGGCATCTACTAAAGCAGCCCTCACGCCCCCTGAAATGTTGCTTCTTCCCAACCCCAGGAGACAAGTATTGGTGTGAAAAGGATGTGGTCCTTTGCCTTACACTGCGTCCTCTTACCAAGTGCACCCTCGGTCAGACATACTGTATCCACCAAAAGCCCTCATAAATTCCAACATAAGCCCATGAAACACAAATAAAGTATGTTCTGATGCTGGCTTTTCCTTTTTCCCATACACGCCCACATAGGCACACCTAATCTGTCCTCCCGGATTTATTGATGAAACTATCGAGCCTTCCCGGTCTTTGAAGGGAACGTGGCACCTTTATAATGGGATTGGAACTGATTCCTCATGCGATAGAGCATGCCGAGAATCCGAGATCGATATTTCATTTGTCCCCGATCTTCTCCCTCTGAACTCCCTTCGAAGCCTTTGGCAGGAACCAAGTGACCAAAAAACGGCGGCGCGCAGCGCCGCCAAACTTGGTCTAGCTGTTCCTTCATCATTTTTACATCTTTCCTGAAAATTTTGGCTCAAGGTCATATCAGGTCAGGTCACCAGGCCAGGTGAAGTGACCTCACCTCAAAAAATACTTAGGACCGCATAACTAAAAGAAGGGTTAATCGATCAAGTTGAAACTCATACCACATATTGGGCCCACCAGGAGCTACAACATTTGTTCCGGGATTTTTGATATTGGTGACCTAAGGTCATGTGCAGAGCATGACCTCCCCATTGTCAATACATGGGGAAAATCACGAAATGAGCTTTTCTCAGTAAGTATGGATGGAATCGACTTCAAACATCGGTTGCGACTTGCTCTTAGCCCATTTCTGAAGCTGATGCCAAAATTTTTGACTTGTGACCTTTAAAAGGTCACCTTAGGTCAAATAAGCATTTTTTGGTGTTTTTTCTCTATAAATTTTGAATGAAATAAGATAGAGCTTTTATTTTGTCACCAAAGTGTTTGTATAGTCACTGGAAGTCAAATGATATACATCATGACTATACCAGGTCAAGTTAGGTCAGACCGTTGACCTGGGTCAGGTCAAATTCTTAAATTTGACCTGGCATAGCAATATCATATATCATTCGATTCGTATTGACGAGAGGATTGCAATGGTGCATAAACTATGGCTGTATCTTGTTTGGTTTGGAAGCTATTAGCGAAAAAGTAAACGCCCTTATGCATGGGTGGCTATGGACATTCCCAAGAATATGCCCAATAGTTAGTGACCTGTAGCTCCCTAGGCTTTGACCTGACACGAAAATAAATGCCATTATAATGAAAGCGCATTTCAAGAGCTTTCGAATGGTGTTAAAAAAATGTTTCTAGCTATCATAGTTTCTGAGATATATGAGGTTTTCTTAGTACACATCATATTAGCGATTTTGACCTATTTTGACCTCTGGTGACCTTGATATTGACCTGACAAGAAAAATGACCGAAGTATTTTCGATATCATTTTCGAAGAGCTTTCGATTGCCGTTTTCCGCTTTTTTCTAGCTCTCTTAGTTTTTGAGATCGTGGGGGTCTTTTTTAGCCCCCCCCACCAGGGCGAAGGTGGCTCGTACCCGCCACCGGGGCAAGGGTTAATCAAATAAACAGGCCTTTGTTATTACTTGGAGACTTGAATGGTCACCACCCATCATGGGGCAGCGCCACACCAAACCGTAGAGGTGAAATTATATATGACGCAATAGGCTCTCAAAATCTAGTTATCCTAAATAACGGCGCACCAACCCGCCAAGCAACGCAAAGCGGATCTTTAGACTCAGCCATTGATATTTCGTGCTGCACGCCTAGAATTGCGTCACTGTTTACCTGGGATGTCGAAGACAACCCAGGCATGAGCGATCACCTCCCAATCAAAATTGATATCCCCCAAGGAGCACTCGACCGCATTGATCTGTTTACCCCTTCCTGGAGTCTAAAACGAGCGAACTGGACAAAATTTGAGGCAGAGGTCGACCTCACACTGGTCACCAAAGGTGACCCACACTCGGCAGACATTGAATTAATACTAAGAGCCATAAGCTCAGCAGCACAAGTAGCAATACCGAAAACCAGAGGACCCCGAAAGAAAAACGGAGCCCCATGGTGGAACGCAGAGACGGCACACGCCAAAGCTCAAATGATAAGAGCCCGCAAGGCATATGAGAGGAGGGCACACAGCCCTACTCGATGCGCACTTCGGGCAGCAAAAGAACACTTTCGAAACACGTGCAAGCGGGTTCAAAAGGACAGTTTCAACTCTTTTGCCTCCAAATTCAACCGCTTCACTCCCACCACCCAAGTTTGGAAAACCATCAGAGCTTTCTCTGCGAAGCGACCACCCCGTGGACATTTCCCTCAACTAAAAATAGCTGGCCAACCCATCACCGAACATAAGGAAGTCATGGATAAATTTTCTGATCATTACGCCAGTGTCGCAGCTAATAACTCATACAGCCAGCGCTCCAAAGACCAGGCAGAATGGTGCAAAAAGCACACATTCATAAATTATGGTAATCAAGAGTACTATAACGTACCATTTACAATGACCGAGCTAAATTACGCCATTAGCAAGTGTGGAAACACTGCAGTGGGCCCTGACGAAATTCATTACTCTTTCTTCAGGCACCTCAGCCAAACAGCACTAAAGTACCTGCTTTCGGCCATTAACAACCTGTTTCTTAGCGACTCTTTCCCCACATCGTGGCGAGAGAGTATAATCATTCCCCTTCCAAAACCTGGCAAAGAAAAAACAGACCCAAAGGTTATCGCCCAATTTCGCTTACTAGCTGTGCTAGCAAGCTTGTCGAGCGCATGGTAAACGTTAGACTTCACGAGATCGTCGAAAAGAAGCTTGATGCTATGCAATCAGGCTTCCGGCGCGGGCGAGCCACCACTGACAATTTGGTGAAACTAGTCAGTGACATCCAGAATGGCTTTTACAAAAAGCAAGTAACAATAGCTGCATTCTTAGACATTAAATCGGCGTTCGATCGCTTACAAAAAGACGCCCTTTTGTTTAAATTAAGCAAGCTAGGAATTCGTGGCCACCTTGCAAAATTCATTAAAAACTTCCTCAAGGACCGAAAATTTAAAGCCCGTTGTGGCACCACATTCTCCTACCTGGCAACCCAAGACCAAGGCACACCCCAGGGTAGCGTTCTGTCCCCCACCCTCTTTTTAGTAATGATCAATGATCTCTTCGCCAAAAAGCTACCGCCTGGAATAGATTACTCCCTCTTTGCGGACGATGTCGCCATTTGGAAATCCACTGCAATCGATACCAGGCGGTATAATGAACCAGAATTTCAACATGCAACTACGCAGTTGCAGGATAGCTTAAACGACATCGATAATTGGTGTAGTTTAATGGGTCTATCACTCTCGGCGGAAAACATCAGTCGTTGTCTTTGCCAGAGCGCATTCCAGACACGACCCACCACGGCTCCAAATCTCGGGTAAACCTATTGAATGCACCAACAGCTTCAAATTCTTGGGCGTCACCCTAGATTCCCGATTGAGTTTCAATGAGCATATCACCAAAGTCGTCTCTAGCTGTCAAAAGCGAGTCAACATTCTCCGCATGCTCGGCGGCACAGAGTATGGCGGGGATCGAAAGACCCTGCTTATGCTCTACAAGTCCCTGATTCGGTCCATTCTCGAGTATAATTCGTTCGTTTTTGACTCGACGAACAAGACCAATAAACTAAAGCTAGAGCGAGTCCAAAATGCCAGTATCCGGGCAGCCACAGGCGCGCTCAGAGAATCCCCCATCACCAGCCTGCTAACTGATAGCGGGCTATGCCCACTGCAGACAAGACGCGACGCCCAGCTTATTTCTTACTACATTAAGGTCCAATCCACCGAAAACCACCCGGCAAAACAATGTTTTGCCCATCCCAGACGAGCAAATAAAGCCACTCTACAGAAGTGGCCCCCATTTAAGCACAGAGTAGCGAAAACCCTGGAAAGCCTCAATCTTGCTCTGCCAGCAACAATAGGCAAACCCCCACTCTCCCGCTTCTGGACTCGGAAAGAGCCCAAAGTGGAACTTCTTTTCAATTCCCGTAAAATGGACTTCTCAGAGGAAGAAGTCTCCCAGAAATTCCTAGAGTTCCGATCTTGTAACGCGGACAAGACCTTTATATTTACAGACGGCTCCAAAATAGGCGAAAAAGTAGGCCTCGGCATCTGGGGGCAAAATATTTGCCTACAGAAAAGACTTCCGGACAACTGCTCTATCTTCACAGCCGAGGCTGTTGCCATCCTAAATGCATTAGCCATAATCAGAACCCAAAATATCAACTCAGCCGTCATCTGTTCAGACTCTAAATCTGTCCTGCAGGCCATCAGTAACGTAGTCAACCCCAGCCACCACGTTATAGCAGATATTCAGAAAGGTATCGATGATACTCCTGATGTCTCTTTTCTTTGGATCCCGGGCCACTGCAAAATCCAAGGAAATGAAAAGGCCGATGAGCAGGCAAAAAAGTCCCTAGAACTTAGAGAGATCGCACCCTTAATGTGGTCTGGAGATGATAGCAAAGCTCTCCTCCAGGACAGCATCCGGAAGCAAATTCAAAATAACTGGACCACAAACCACAGCGCCCACCTATTCTATATCAAGCCTAACATCGGCTACTGGCCCAGTTCCAACCAAAAGAGTCGCCGGCGCGAGGTTATTCTAACCAGACTCAGAAATGGACACACAAAATTAAATGCCTATTGGAACGCGGGTACCTGTGGTACCTGCGACGCAATGGAGAATCCCTATCACATTCTCATCGATTGTCCCCAGCATAATACCCATCGGCAACCCATGCTAGATTACTGCCGAATCCAAAACATCCCTGCAGACCTAAAAACTCTGCTCGGTAACGACCATCCTGAGCTACTCGAAAAAGTCTTTACATTTCTAAAGGACTCTGGGCTAGAGAAGTTTCTATAAATCACCCCTCCCAGTATATATGATGGAGGGTGCATGGTGCACCCCCAAAGTAGGACTTGCCTATTTTCCAATCATAGATGATCCACTGCGAAATTTAAGCAATAGTTGTTTAACCTTTAAATGGTTCATCGTAGGCTAAGGATAGGTTATGTTAGGCTAGCTTTGAAATCAGGTTAGGTTAGATAGGCTAGATTTCTTCACCGCAGTGATACCTTTCACTGCGGGTCTATAATAACCACACCTATACTCTTACTAACAATCTAACTATCCTCTCACACTTCTTTCTCTGCGCGGCGGCTGCTCAGCCGGAGAGGGGAGCTGCAACCTCACCTCCGGGTTGCAGGGTAAATTCGCGGCACCCTGGCCAGGTGTTTAGCGCACTTTCTAAAATACGAAAATTATTGAGTTAACGGAGGATTTCGAGTAACGTAGACAAGCGGACATCAGTAGCTGACACACAAAATTCTAAATTCTAAATTCCAAATTCTAAATTTAAGGTCTTCAACCACAGAAATAACCTTCGCACTCTGCGGGTCTAAACTTTTTAAAAGACCTCCCTTGGCATGGCTATGCCATTGCCACGACCGTCCATTCGCAAGCTAAAACATCTTGCAACCCATTACTTGAAATAACTCCCATTGCTTTAACAGACTAACGTAGCTTGCCCTCACACAAAATTCTAAAATTCTCCCACGCACTCCTTTAGAGGCGGGCAAAGGTGCTATGCACAGAACGCCTAATAAAAAGCCATTGATTGATTGATTCTCTCGATTATAACTCTTCTACCACAACTGGTGTAACAGCAGCCGGCGCATTCAAAAATCGCAAAATTGGAGCTCTCTGAGGCTTCCCAATGTTCTAAAATCACATTTTAGGAGAAAAACAGCAAAAAGTGCTCAGATAAATGAGCTTTTCGCTAGTACTCAGACTCAATTAAAATTGCTGAAAATTTGCAGATTAGCTTTAAATTGAACAGGGACCAATAATTTCCCCCTTTCACCGGGATCCGTTTCCATCGACCCGGCCTAATATACACCTTATGTTTGTTTCACTGTATACCCTAAAGTTTGTTACGAATCCGTGTAAATAGTTTTGGTGAGCATGTTTTGAAGTTTTACCAATATAATTATTCGGTTCATATTTATTGATGGGGTTGAATGAAACCATTTATGAAACACTTAATAACAACGAATACAGCGCATCAGATAAACAAAACAGAACGCAGTTCTGTGTGTGGTATCAAGTGGTCTGAGGGCCTGTGTTTCGAGTAATAAAACGTTTGTTTGTTTATAAAATGTTTGGTTTAGATCATGATGGCTGACAGAAAATATCAAACCAAATTTATTGGCATTTCAGCCGGGCGCACTTGGAGAAATAATATTTGTGAAACATTCAGGGCGATCCAGATCACAGTTTGTCTCGTATGACTGGGATGACTCTCTGGCACTGACCTTAAAATGGCCAGGAACCTTATTATCATAATAATGGTAGCTTTTAGATGCTACAGCTACTTTCGTCACTGGCACTCATGCCACTAGATTAGTCTCCCCACTGGGTGGAAGCTCTAACTGACTGGTGAGTATATCATTCCTCCACCGTTACTAGTTCTACTTTTTTACAAAATATGTTATGCTTTAGGAGTATGTTTCCTAGCTATATGCTCAGTGCCTAGCCAAATGAAACTTTGAAATTACCCACAGGTCTGGAGTGTGGATTCAATGCCGGATCCAGGACTTAATTGAGGGCCGGGCTAGGGGCTCAAGCCTCCCGTCATTGCCTGCCACATTGCCGGCTATGCACTAACTACAGACACTCTGACAGTTGGCGGAGGGGGTGCTTGAGCCCCCTAGCCCCCCCCTGTATCTGCCGCTGTGTGGATTTCTATCTCTGGATGTAGGGTGCCCAGATACCTAGTATTTTTTCATCTTAGACAGTGAAGCTTGGTTTAATGTGTTGAAGAGGGCTGAGGTGTATTAGTGTTTGAAGTACAATGTTTCACTTAATGCTATCGTAATCGACATTTTTCAAACTTAGGCTCCCCCAATGGTTTTCTAAAATCCACGTTAGTATAAAGTTTCCACTAATAGTGTGCTACTTAGAACCATTCCGTCGGTTATGACTTTTGGGTTCCATAGAGTTTTAGTTTTTGGGGTATGACGTCAGAACGGTGAAATGCGCAATAACATCGGGAATTTTTGAGTCCCAAGTTAAGTTTAATGCCTTTTCACCATCCAACATGGAACAAAGCAGTATGTGATTCCCTCCTCTTGAATATTTTGATCTCGTTGCACTTCGGCAGCGCTCTCTATTGGTTATTTCTATCTATAACTGGTCTTACTTTAGCAACTGTAAGTTTTATGTAGTGAACTGAGTCCTGGCTGTCTCGGCTACCTTCTGGTCGGGTCCCACTTCTCTGCACTCAACAGAAACCCATCGCGACAATCCCGAATTCAGCGAACTCGGCCGCCGGCTAGCCTGTGCTGACTGCCGCCGTCTCGCCTGTACCGAAGAGCAACCTCGGATGGTGGAGCAGATAACAAAGCCTATAGAGAGTAAAGTATGTCGAGAAATGTTTCTAAACTATAATATCACTAAATCTCCTGGTTCATAGCTTAGGCTCTATCAGTTTCATGGAGGAATTTGCGCTGAATTTCTGGCAATACTAGTGAACGCGCCTCCACCAATCAGCAGCCGCGATCAGCTAGCTGCCGCTTGCCGACGGGCACAGAGGTTAGAGAGGTCACGCGGGCCACCGCCGACGCCAAGTGCAAGCCTCGGTGGGGAGGGGTCGCGTGGCGGATTATAAAACCTACATGCGTGGTGTTGAAAATGGTGGTGGTTGTGCCTGCTGTTGGACTCAAGGAGGGTGACAGGCGTAGGAGACATTCTGTACACGTGGGTGGATATATGTTAGGTGTTTGTGCAATGTTCGGTGTCGATAGCATTGGAAAAATATGAGTATGAGTCCATTAGATGAGCTCGGTATGTCAATATGCTTGGCGGGTAAAAATGCAGACACTAATTTCGAGTCCGCGATATTTTCCGGCATCAGGGTACATGATGCTGCTTCTCAAGACGTTTTTAATTGACGCACACTTATTGGCAATACAGCGCACACGGTACATCTGACATACACATCTAGCCGATATTTCATGCTTATGCAACGCTTAAAGTTTAAGATGCTAAAATGATTATTTGAGGCGGAGGGATAAGCAGTTCTGACAACCTAAACAAGGAGGGTCAAAGGCAAGACACGGGATGTACGACGCAATTAACTAAGTAGGTATGCATGTCTTAATGGCATAAACACCACTGTACTTTTTAGCACGGGCCATATCCCTGCTGCATCCTTTCGATGCCGCCGCCACCCGGTCTCCGGGTAGCCAGGAGCCACTGTGCACGACCGTCTAACCATGATTGTCCGGCTTTCTATTTCATGCCAAAAAATTGGTTGTATGCTTCAATACCCGGTTATTAATATCCCGGGTGACGTCGCGTTCCTAGTTAGTTATTGTTTATTATTATTATTATTTATTAATGGTCTCGGACCGTTATTAGACGTTCAACACTCGGCTTTCAAAGTATGCCAAATTTGGTGGATTTGAGGCAGTGAGTGAGCTCACAAGTCGTGTCAAGCATTGAAAATGATGAATCCTAGAAAAATAAATATTATTTTTGGTAGATGTTTATTTGTGAGGCCAAAATTTCCGCACTGACCAAAATAATACAGCGTACTGAAATTTTGGTCCAAGAATGGGAGGGGAGACTAATGAAACATCAAACAACGTTAAATAAAGTATTTCGAGTGGCGACAGTTTTTTGAGCGTACAAGTTCTTGAGATGTTTAAAATTTTAAAAGCTCATTGTGAAATATTTATAGTGCGGCACATGACAGTGGAAACAGCCCCTGAAGGGTTTAAAATACTCCTGGGTTGTTGTCGGGCCTTAGTGAGCGGCATTATTCAGGGGGGGGCTTGAGCCTCCCGTCCCATTGTCTCGGATCAGCCTCCGCCTATGCATTGTCTATAAGCATTCTGAAATTTGGGGGAGGGGCCTGAGCCCCTCGCCTGCCTTGTGTCCGCCGCTGGTGTCGACTTATATCGGTTTGGGCGTGCCTGGGCACCCGCAAGCAAATATCGAGTCAGTGTTACAATACACTTTAAAGTTTATTGGTCATAATTTTCAGGATTAAACATGGATGCCAATAGCTAAAACAAAGATTCCTAATATCATTCTATCTCATCTAATATGGGGATCATTTACTTATTTCTTCAAATTCGGGCACCCCCAATGATTTTTAGAAATTCACGCCCCTGGTCTGAAGTAACTCGAATATTACGTTAGCTACTTATCTAAGAAGGTAACTTACCTTTCGCTTTTACTGCTTCGTCTGGGGCATACATGAGAATATAAGAGAATATGAAATACTTAGTACAAAGCGTGCAGGAATGTTATGGGAGCATTGTTCTGTTCAGGTTTATTTGAAGTTTCTCAAGAAGAATATGGCCAAAATATATATTTTCTGCTGTTGAAAGAGAAGGGAGACTGACGGAAAACATGAACAATGGCAGTCACGTGGATAAGAATACTTTGCTTCCTTTCACTGTGTTCTTATATTCAAGTACGATGCCGCCGATTTGGCGAAGTAAAAAAAAACAGCACAAAAAAGCACAGGCACACGGCAAATCACAGACACTAGCTAACATTCATCAAAAAAATAAAAACGGTTACAGTATTCCAATTAGCATTATAGCTTGCGATTTTGCCATTTTGAGAGCGGCGAAAAGGTAAAATCCGGCTCGTGCTTTCTTCTGATTAGTGCCAAGCCGTTTCAACTTCTAGACTAGGTGTTCAATAGTTTGTGTTTGCTACGGCCATATAAGAAGCTAAGTTGATAAGATGCTTAATGGGCTGCCTCCTCGAATCCTGGGTGGCAAATGGAGAAAATAACCAAAGATTATGAGTTTGGGCGCAGCCCTTCATTAGAATTATCATAAAAGAAGAGGGAAAACAAATAATTGATTATAGTGTGAGCTGAGACCTCGAATTCCCGAAGTGGAAGTTTAACTTCTTGCTGAAAAAAACCTACCAGACTTGTTGATGACTCAATTGTTTTGAGTCAACTCAACTCTAACTCATAGCTTAAAGGCTGACTCTGATTCTGACTCGACTCGCTGTGTTGAAAATGGTGAGCCGACTCGACTCAACCAAAATTCAGAAGTGAGTCGACTCAACTCTGACTCAAATAAACATTGAGTGGGAGTCGACTCCGACTCAGAATGATGGCGAAGTATGTACACAAAAAATGCACATTTCCTTTAATAGTATACAAATTCCAATACATTTACTCATGGTATTAACTATTTAATAACTGCATATTTTTTCAATAAAATGTCAATTGCAATGCATTAACCCATGACATAAATTATGTCTGCATAGGAATGAAGATAGGTGCTAAATACGAAGATATGAGTGAGATGAAGGGTCTGAAGTCTTTTTATTTTGAAGGTATGTCCTTCATGAGTAAAGTCATAATTGAGGCAATAAGCGAGGTTTCAAACACAAAGAACAGGACTCAATATTTTAACATTTGACATTTTGAGTGGTAATTCCTGCCCCGGTGCATTCTGAACAACCCTGTGACAAATCAAGATTAGAAATACATCCTAAACCGAGCCGAACCGAACCTGTGCACCACCTCAATCAAAAACAAAACAATGGACGCTCGCGTTGTCCTCCCGATAAAGCTGTGGTAAATACTACAGATGGCGCACTGAAGACATTACGCGTAACTAACCTCCAATAAGACAAAAGGTAACGATCACGGCAGTTGAATAACGATAAATAGCAGTTTAAAAGTCACGTGACTTAAAAAGCCTGAGAAAATCTGCGTGCCTTGCCCTTAGGCTACAAAGCAAATCTAATATATTGTGGCGCCCAATGATGGTTTTGTGACTGGAGTGGCGCGCGTGGGGTGCAGGGGATGCAGTGCTATGTTTGTTGTGTGCAGGCAGTGGGCACTAAATAGGTAAATGATAATCAACATAATTTAAAGAGTGGTGGTTTGTGAGAGACTTGATGTGCAGGGAATACCAGAGATACGACTGAGTTTACTTTCCGTATACAGAGAACAGTAGGTACAGTGCTGTGTCGTCGGTGTTTATATTGTCTACCAGGGGATGTCCTCAAACCATGACAAATCAAGAAAGTACTTTTAAAAAGCAGCTAATTAAAGCTTTTAGTTTCCGTTTTGACCCATTTCAAGGTTTAGGTGCAAAACAAGATTTTTGGTACCCTCCATCTGGCCCTTATATTACTTTTTCAGTTAAGCAAAGGAACAAGATAGAAAATAAAGATGTGGCTTCCTAAGAGTGAATTATTGCATGATTATTGGATTATGACTTTTTATGGTGTGCACCCACAAAGTCGAAAAGTCTAAATGTGTGCCAAATCGCATTTGTCTGTGTGATTTTGCATGCTATTGCAAATATTAAAAGGACATTGTCGCAAAAATTTTTATTGGGTAGATCAAAAGGTTGCAAAAAGTTGTTTCAGAAGTCATATTCTCATTTTTGCAAATTCAGGCTCAAAATGCCTCAAAATCGGCCTCAAAGTCAACATTTATAGACGACTTTACCGAGTCCTTATGGTATCGATAAAATGACGTAGTCCGGGCTACAGCCTTCAATTTTTATATCAAAGAATGTAAAAAAATTCAATCAAAGCAGTTCGGTAGCTAAACCTGAGATATAAAAAAATTATTTTATAAAAATAACTTTCCAAAACGCTTCTGAATAAGAAATATAGGACTTTAAAGAAATACCATCAACCAATCACAAGCCCAGTCCTTATAGGATCTGGTCACGTGGGCTTATCTTACATCAATGTGATGTCATTACGGCTTTCACTGAGTTATCGATATCTACCATTTCAAAGGCCGCGGCAAACACGGAGATATGAACACAAATTCTATAAGACTTATTAGCGCTGCGGCCAGGCCCAATCACCCTAAAGATTATAATTAATAATTGTTCGTTATTGCATGATTGCATTGCAGCGACAATGATACAATAAAAAGATACGGGTAGCGCGATCCAGAAGAGCCTCTTTTGAGGCATAACGAAAGTTTTTGGTGGTTTTACGGACGAGGAGATTGTCGCCGCTCCGGTCTCGTGATCAACATATCAATATCGTCGGTTATCTGTACGTGAAATATTTAGAGCCTTTGATGTGGTCAATTGAGATTTTCATCTAGGTAAAAACATGTATGAGTGAAAAGTTAATGAAACAATTTTATTTTTTGCCATCTATCGTTTCTGGCCACGAATGCTTATTGAGGTTTTGTGTAGTGAGTGTAGTGAGTTAGGTAATCTGGCACCAATCCGATGAAATATGGGCAATGCATTTAATGTTTCTGTTCTGCATTAATTAGTTTCACAACGTTGCCAGAAAGCAAATTGTATGCTTAATTGATAACTATTCATTTTGGCCCACTATTATAGCTGTGGTCACATTCCGTCTGTCAACACCAATCAGCGAGCAGCATTGAGTCTATGTCACATGACTATAGCCTCTCCCCGAGAACAAATCTTAGAACAAATCTTAGATTTACAGGCTGAAAACCTGCTGTGGTGCTGCTGGAAAAACAGTAACAGCACAACAGTGGTAACATACTATTTTGTGATTGGTAGATAAGTATTCTAATTTATTTTTGTTTGATAAGCAGTAGCACATACTAGAGGCAGTTGTGGCGCTGATATTTCTTTTCCTAGAGGAGAGGCTTGAGGGCCAGTGGAC
This sequence comes from Lepas anatifera, assembly GCA_034440635.1. Lineage (NCBI taxonomy): Eukaryota > Metazoa > Arthropoda > Thecostraca > Lepadidae > Lepas > Lepas anatifera. Next base: position 946,259 of record JAOTON010001433.1, on the reverse strand, counting down.
AAGACTGTGCTGACAGATGGAACAAGGCTTATGAGTAGTGTCAATGCCAAAAATTCTCATTTTATTGTTGCACAGGTCAACTTGTGTACCAAAATGGTTGAAAATGATTGGTGATGGCAATTTTCCAAGGATTGTTTAGGCATATTATTTTTGAATGTCCCATATTCCCTCTCTTTTTGGTCTAACTTTCTATTTACAATATCTGTGCACTCTAGTAAAGTCTATATCAAGCCTGTAACTTGAATTACAAATTTCTACCTGTTACAAATACCAGCTCTGCACAATGTGTGCATGCTAGTGCATTTGCTGCTTAGTTTACCTTCTTCAAAGTATGACAATATTTTTGATAATTTCACAGATTGCAACAGATTTTTCTATTTATTTTGGTACCATGCAGTACATAATAGTTGTTGTACTCTTATCCACTTCTCGGATCAAGTTACTCATATTTCAAGTGCTACTGTTTGTTTCCAGACATGAAAGTGGCTGTGGCATGAATTCATCCATCTGCCCTCTGAAACTGCCCATCTGCATGCTTTTTATAATTGATATTAAAAATAAACTGAAGGAAAACTAGGATAAGATGTATTATCATTTGAAACACTAGGAGTGTACCCAATACAACAATATAATTGTGAACAAAGAGTATGGATAGACATATAGGAATGGCAGGAGGGCAGTCTTGGGTGATGCAATTGTTGTGTTTTCCTGGAGGAATATGTGAAAGATTAGCCTGGTCACTTCAAAGAGAAAATTTGTTTACTAGAAAACCTGTCTTGTAGCTGCTGTGTACCATCAAACTATCATCCCAATCAATGGACCAGATTGTGTATGATCATTTTGTTTGTTACTTTGAATGGGATGAACCCAATCAGACTGATTCTCCTATAAAACTGAAATTCGAAATATTCGTTTTCTATTGTGGGTCAGTTTGGAAATAATGTATTATAATTTATTTAAAAATATGATTTTGCATGGTTCAACCCGACCCCTCCACAAACCGATGATCTAGATTAAAGATCGTCTTTGGGGACGTCTTTCTTCTTGAATATATATATATATATATATATATATATATATATATATATATTGTATATGTTAAAAAAGATGCAGTGATATCTTGTTTGCTTTCATTGTGGGCTTGTGATATTTTATTTGTACCCTTTATTTGGTCCGATCTGTTCCTGCTGTGAAAATGTATTCTAATCTAAAAAGAGCCTACCCCAGAAAGCTGAACGCAAAACAGAAATAATCTGGTGCTGCCCCTCGACAGTGACTATCGCCAATTACACCCGCTGCTGGAAGACAAGCTTCAGAGGACGAGCAATGGAATCCTAGAGTTGGCAGAGTACCACAGCCAGCAGTTTTCTGCATTGAACACGAACCTGCCTGAGTGCACCTCGGTCGTCTGCCTGTGTGCCCGCAGTATACGTTCATGTGTGAGCGTAAGTGGTATTTATCGCCGTATATCAAGGCACATCCTCTGAGGACCTCAGTAAAACATGCCATTAAAAGTACTTTTTAGCTTGAAGGTAAAAAAACTAGTAATGCAAAAAGGTCTTTATAGTCAAAATCAAGTGGTCAGATTTTGTTGGTGGTCGTACGTGTAAAAGTCGGCGAAAATAATAAGTGACACCTTTGGGCTCAGACTATTGCGGTGTACTTTTTATCAAATCGTGTAGCACTTATTGTGGACAGATGCAAAATCTGTTATGCTTTTAATTTACGCTCAGTATTTGTTTCGCTCCCACCCTTCTTAGACCCTTCTTAGTCCTTCCACACTTCAAGGACTGGAAGCTAGAAGCCGCATTCCCACTGGTGGGTTCAGGGAAAAATGTACTTTCCTCCCAAACTCTGCGATTTTCGCCGATCTTTAAAAATGTTTATTCACGATTTTGGACCCTGCCCTCCCCCCTCCCCCCAAAAAAAAACCATTGGCCTGGATTCGTCACTGACGTACTGAGTTATATCCTCTAGTTCACGTTGCACTCGGAAGATTGCTCTTTGGGGACTCGCAGACCTGATTGTTGCACGCGTTTCTCACCTGCCGAGGGTTATCACTCGCTTGTAAATTCCTGGTAGGTTATATTTTCTCATGTTTTTGTGAGTCTGAATATAAGCCTCACTGATCAACGGATATCTGTTGGTTTTTAAAAGTAGATGATTTTTGCATTGCGTAGCCGAGGAGCATGATTATAAATTGGTAAGATGTTTCATGGCTTTGCCTCTCGAATTCTTGATGCATAATGGAGCCTGTGATCACACTGTGATCACATATTCGAGCACAGCCCCTCGTCAGAGTCCTCATAATACAATAAGCGAAAACTTGTGGTCATAGTGTGACCAAGGCTTGAAATTTAGATCTGATATGGAACTCGAATGCTGGAATAATGTAGTTCTGTGCTGGAATATTCGAATATTGGAACTCGATTTGAGGTTATCCTAGCATTCTGACTAAAAATGTATGTTTTCACCTCTTATATTATGAGAATTGTGGTGAAGGGATGTACCTGAATATTTATCAGTGTGTTAGCCTCATTTTGCAACCATGATTCGAGGAGGCTGGTCATGAAACATCTTATCAACGTAGATAATCTAATAAACAATCTAATGAAAATAACGGTTAATATACTATTTTATATAATAATATGATTTTATATGAAGTGCTTCTGCGATTCTTTGTTCTATTATGAGAAAGAACCGTTTCTGAACTCCGAAGTATTAAAAATAAAAGCTTATCATTTTCATAAACAAATGTCATTCATCAGGCCAGCAGCTTGCTTGTCTTAAAGCCGCAGTGCGTCTTCTTTGGTTTAGACTCCGTCACTACCAATGTTTATATTAATTGTAGAACCCTTTTTATTTAATACCAACTGTTCCAGGCTAGAATTTTTAGGTATATTTTCGTGATGCGCCCGGATCAGAAACTAACTCCAATTGAAGTAAGAAACAATGTATTCTTAAATCTTGTATATCTATATACAAAAAAATTGGAAAGAGCTACCACCACGGACAGAGAAGTGAGGTGGACAGTCCATCTCCAACCTACAACATACAGCAAACGTCCCCCTGAAACAAAAAGTGATCAGGTTTGGGTTCGTGGTGCGTTCTACACTTGGTGGCTACACATATTTTTGTTAGTTCATCCAAGGATCGTGGTGGCTGCTCTTTGGTTCCCCAGTTCTGACGCATATCAAGAGTTATTCTTCCTTATCACATTCAGCTATTCTCCGGTTCTCTAGAGTACGTGTTTTTATATTCTCCGAGGCCCAAAGGATTAAAATTATATCAAAGATTTAGATGTCGACGGACACATTTAGTCTGATTGTTTGATTGAGTGTTCCGGCCATACGGGGGCGCCCCTGCAGGCGCCCCAACCGCCGCAGGAACATCGCCAGCCGTCGCGGGTCCGCCAGCGCCTCCCGGATGGGCGGGTCGTCCCGTCCAAATATGTCCCAGCGCAGGTCAGTGCACGCAGGGCACTGGGTCAGAAGGTGGTGGAGGGCCTCGTCCTCTCCGTCGTCGCATTCCCGGCACGTGGTCTCCGGGTCCAGGCCGATCCTCTTTCGGTAGCTGCACAGAAGAAGGGAGTCCAGACGGTCTTTCAAGGTGGTCCGTCGTTGGACACCGCCACATTTAATCTCGAACACGTTTTATATCGTACGGATTAACGTTTTATCTCGTTGTTTTACCAGATTAACACGCGCATTGACGGGGCTCTGAGCCACCTTCGCTTTTACGGGGGGCGGGTACCCTCCCCCTCTAAAATCTCGAGAACCACGGTAGGTAGTGAAAAATGGTAAACGGCGCTGGGTAGCCCATACGCTTCTCCATCGAAATATTTTAACCATTTTGTCAGGTCACTTCAATCGGATGAGTTCACTTTGTTCCGACTTATAGTATCTTAAACTTTTTTTGAGGTCAGGCCACTTGACCTGTACTGGTGACCTGACCCGAGATGACCTAACCTTAAAATTTTGACAAAAGTTGTAAAAATGATGAGAGAATGTATGCCATATTCTATCCGAAAAACCAGACGGGGGGTGGGGGTGGGTACCCTCCTCCCGTCAATGCGCGTGTTAAAACGATTAATTATTCTCAAGACACATTAATCTCGGGATTAACACATTTAATCTCAAGATCTTTTATTGGGTCGGTTTCTGACTCCTGGTTTGCACCAAAACCGGTCAGGCTTCAAGAATGGCCTTCAGCAAAGGACACAAAAGACATTTTCGAATGGCAAACAGCGTGTCCCGGTGATAAAAAAAACAGAGGAAATGGTCTCCAACAGAGGTAAATCCGACGGACTGAGAACCATTGGAGGGAGCTGGAGACAAGCCGGTCCCAATTTGGTACGCCCGTCAGATTAGAAAAATATTTGGGACTAATATTCCCCTTCCCTCAACTACCCGGACGGAGGGATAACCAGAAGAAATTGTCCTTATAATAGCTTCTTCATCCCATAGGAGGATCCAGGAGGGCAAAGGGGGCACGTGTCCCCCCTCTCTTATCGACTCTCGGTGAACCCTAAAATGTCGCGTCCCATCCCCTCCCCCAGGATGCGAAAATCGGCGCACACCGATAGGATTTAGCATCCATCTAATAGGTTTTGCCGGTCAAAAGTGGCGCCCCCTCTGGTCCGGATGGTGCCCTCCCGGAAGTTACCACCCCCCCGATCGGCAATCATGGATCTGACTATGCTTCATCCATTAGTACGCATGAACAATCAAGAAGAAAATCCGAAAAATTGTTTTTACAGTAAAAACTTGCACTACCTAGATTCGAACCCGTATTACCTGTATGAGAGTCGGGAATGGAGGCCACTATACCAGTCTTGCTGTACGACACCTGGCCAAGTTTAAAACTTTCCTGATTAGTTTTCTCAAGCCGAATGTTTGGGACAAACTAATGTAATTTGCGTATTTTTGAGGCTTAATGAAAATAAATTGAATACTAATACAACATAAAAACATTTTCTACAGCAAAAGAAATCATTTCTAGAACTTAAAACTTTGATTGATAGAATAGAGGTGAAGAGCAGGTTACAGCCTATTATTGATATTGTTAACACATTTTAATAATTGTTGAGTGGCCTCCCAAAATTTAACTGAAGATAAAGAAATGATTGACGGTACCAGAATCAGGATTTTTAGATATTAAGAAACCACAATAAAAATTTTTGCGACCATGTCCCTTTAAATGGAGAATACTAGGAAGTGTGTGTGCTTTTGAAACTGTATATTTTACACAACTTATTTTTGTTAATCACTGATCCCGGGATGGCTGTAGAGTTGATATGAATAATAATAACTTTCCTATTATTAGCAAATTTCAATATGAAATCCTTCAAAACTATTTGCAAACATTTCTAAGATGTCAGCCATGTAATCACATATGTTAAGAAAAAGAGTGCTGAGTCGACTCAACTCCTGACTCACAGCTTAGAGGCTGACTCTGATTCTGACTCGACTCAACTGGTCGAGCAGTTGTGTCGACGCAGACTAAACCCAAATCTGGAAGTGAGTCAACTCAACTCTGACTCAAGGAAATTTTGAGTCGACTCAGAGTCGACTCCGACTCTGAGTCGTGACTCAGCAAGTCTGAAACCTACCACTTTAAAAACCTAAAACTCTACGAGTTAGAGCATCAAAAATGTTCCTAAAAACACTCGAAAAACATTCAAGGTGTCCGCTCACACTATAACGAAGAAATTATGTTTTCATCTATTGTATTTTATAAGGATTTTGACGAAGAGCGGTGTTCGAATATATAATCACAGTGTATCTGGTCCAATTTGCATCCCGGATTTGAGGAGGTAGGCCATTAATCTAATCGACTTATAATCCTGTTCCTGGGCTCGGCACTGGGAAACCTACCAACGAGAGAAGCTTCTTTCAATTTCCTTGGGATCCATTTTTCGCCATCGTTTGAAATTGCTGTCCAATTCCATTGAATTTGGTGTCCTATAGGAGGTATACCAGGCCACCCCCGTGGCGCAGCTGGCAAAGGCGTCACGCTTGGGTGTGGAAGGCCCCTGGATCAAAGGTGACCTATGGCAGCCTTTTCCGCGGCCGCCTCCTACCCAGGAGATAGCGGTACACTGGGGAGTGCGCGCCGCAAGTGGAATCAACGCCGTGCTAGCCGGCGTCCCTGTTTGTGGGTGCACGGGCCTGATCGGCCTTTAAAGTGATCCACCGGTCTGGTCTCCCGCCCGCGGCCCTCATGTGAGGGCTCGGCCTGTGCCGGGCGCTGCGGCTTGGGGAGAATGGAGCAGCCTATGGTCCGCCGAGTGCGGTGCCGCTGTCCCGTAAGGGTGCCGGCAAATGGAAACTTCCGGTCTGTACATAGTGTGAGTGCGTTGTATGAATGATACTAGCTATTAACACAAAAAAATGCTCCCGGGAAAGGGAGCGTAAAAATATTAAAAAAGGAGGTATACCTCCTCCCAAAAGGTGGGACCGAGCAGGGTTCCTACATTTTAGGGCCGCTTTCAGACTTTCAGATGCTCATTTTTTTGGTAGTGGTATTTTTTGTCCCTGGATATAAATCATCCTGTATTTACTTGCGTCAGCATTTTTACGAGAACAATTTTCAGTTTTTATGCAACTTTTGAGGATAATTATCAAGGCAAAAATAGACCAAGCGAACAGAATAGTCGGCGAAAGATCCAATGGAAACAGAAACTACTACCCTACCCACGTCATCGGCAAACAATGTCATATAAAAAAACACTGTGCTTTTCTCAGTTTCGTGTTTCTGCCTATCGTCTAAGGTATCCTACCTACAACCACTTACTTCAGACCTATCACACTAACTTCAGCTCTATGTTCAGCTAGGGAAGGGGGAGGGGGACTGATGAGCTGGAAGGTAACTTTCCTTTAGGGCTGGCTTGATTATCAATGTCAATAAATTATTTACGTAAACCCAAGAATGCCTCTGAATGGAAAATTTGTACAGGTGAAACCATATGAAGGAGCACAAATTACCATGATAGGTATTTAAAATTGAGCGTTTTTTTATAAAATCGGTCAGTTGAACCAAAAATTGGGAAGGGGTGCTAGGGGATGAGGTCCCCATCTCGAATTTTTGCGGGATGCTACCCCCTAAGCCTCTGCCTCCTGCATCCTTGACTCAGTGAGAGACAACACATCCCATAACCCGCCGGTGCCAGGTGCCCACCTCACTGGTATGTGCTCGCGGTCGCTGCCGTAGCTGAGGCCAAGTCCGCGCATATCAGTCCACTACATAACTGACACCATAGCTCGCGCTTCCTCACACTAGAACGCTTCAACCTCAACCGTCCTACTCTCACTGAGCCGCCAGCTCCTTCACATATCCACGCACTGCAGTCTTCCAGAATCCTTTTTCGCACAACCACCGGGCCTCGTCAGCCGCGCTGGCCGTTTGGACAGCCCCAAATCCGTGACCGCCGCCCGGTCTGTCCGTCCCAACACTCGGCAGTCACGGTCGACTCTGCGGGGCCGACACCGCGCGCGATCCCGCACTGACGCGCCCGCGCCCGACCGACTCTGCATACACGCGGCGTCGGCTGTCGACGCGGGGGAGGGGCGGGGGAGGCGACGAAAATGGCGAGCGTGCAGCAGTGGGTGTGGACTCCAGAGGCGAAGTTACGCTCAGTGGTGGTGGAGGTTCGAAGGCCTCCTGTCTTAGGCATATGCATCTCAACTTCGTGCGGTAGAGATAAAGGTGGTTCTACCCGATTCCCGTCACTCAAGATAAAGTGGGTGAAATCAGGGGTGTAATTTTGTGAAAATCTTTAGGGGGTGCTCTTTCCTAGCCAACCTATTACATTTTACTGGCAGTGTTAGGGGATGAAAAACGTAAGAAGGGATAAAAACCTTACACTTTTGTCCTTACACCTTTATTCTGCGACATTAAAGTAAACACCCCTCCCACAAAATTATCCCACACACTTTAGATACGGGCAAAGGTGCTTTGCACAGAACGCCTTATAAAAAGCCTTTAACTAACTAGCTAACACTTTTGTCGAAACATCTCTAATGACTTCCTTTTTGCTTTATTTGCACTCCACACTGTTTCCCCCTCGGATCAAAAAATAGTTTGGCCCCCTGGTTTGATTGTTTGGGGAGTATGGCCCAAATGCCATCCCCCTGGATCCGCCAGTAACGTAACACGCGCTCCGCTGGGGGCGAAATTCGCCTCCCTCCTGGTTTTCCCCGGATAACGCAAAAACCAAAAGACGCAGAGCAACGAAGCTTACAGTGCCTTATCCCTGATCAATTCTACGCATCTCACCAAATTTTTTAGGTCAAGTCATGTCAGGTTAAGGAGCTATCCAAGGTCAAGCAACCCGACCTCAAAACCTAAAATTACGAGTTTGATGCGGCGCCTAAGAAGCATCAGCCAACCAATCAGTTTGAAACTCTCACAATATGTTGAGGCTATTAGGGTCCACAAATCTGTCATCTCGGAATTTGGATATTGTTGACCGAAGGTGGAGTCAATTTTTTGGTCACCCCATTATAAGTCTATGGAGAAAAATAGAAAGGGCTCGTTTTTGGTATATCCGGGATAGATAAAGCTTAAAATGCTCATACGGTGTATTCTTACCAAGATCTTGACCTTAAAGCTGAGTTTTGGACCATCTGACCTCTCAAAGATCATGTCAGATCACAGGAGCATACAGTGATTGTTTTGTCCGTAACTTCTCACTGAATTGAGATAAAGCTCCCATTTTGCTTTCATTGTGCTTGTATTGTCACGAGGAGTCGATTGATATGCAATATGACCATACCAGGTCACCCTGTGACCTTGACCTAGCTCAATGTCAGGTCATTTTCACAGTTTGACCTAGCAAGGTCATATTATACGTCATTCGATTCGCCACAATGAGAGGAACCCAATGATGCATAAATATGTGCTCTAGCTTCGCTGCGAAAAAAATTCCAGAGGGGGAAACGTACACTACCCTGTTGTAAGCCTATGGGACCTTATTTGACGTATGCTGACCCCAATATTGACCTGATATAAAAATACCCCGTATAATTTCTCTTCGTCTCGTCAAGAGCTTGCAAACGCCGTCCGTAATAATTCTTTATCTTTCCTGGGAAATGATATACGGAGGGAGGGGCGAAATTCGCCCCCCAGCGGGGCGCGTCATGCCAGGGACCCCAGCTGGGCGCGTGTTAACATACTTTCAGAGATGCACCCAAAATCCGTGGTAAAAAAACTTTCCGGACTATGGGGGCAGTGCCCACCATTTTCCAGCCATTCCCGTACCTTGTTTTCAGCAACAAATCAAACGATAAGCCGAGTTACCTTCGGCCCCACCGAAGTCGAAGACTCTTTCCCACAAGTTCAAAATAGTTCCTGCGCGGATGCTTTAACACGCGCCCCGCTGGGTGGGGGGCGAAATTCGCCTCCCTCCCCTCCTGGTTTTCCCCGGATAAGGCAAAGACGAAGAAACGTAGAACAACGAAACTTACAGTACATTATCCCTGATCAATTTTACGCCTCTGAATTGTCTAGGTCAAGTCGTGTCAGGTCAAGGAGCTATCCACGGTCAAGTGACCCGACCTCAAAACCTAAAATCACAAGTTTGAAGTGGCGCCTAAGGAACATCTGCCCACCGACCAGTTTGAAACTTTCACAATATGATGAGGTCATTAGGGTCTACAAATCTGCTATCTCGGAATTTCGATATCATTGACCTAAGATGGGTTCAATTTTTTGGTCACCATATTATAAGTTTTTGGTGAAAAATTGAAAGGTCTCGTTTTCAGTAAATACTGGATAGATAAAACGGAAAATTCTCACATTGTGTATTCTTACCACGATATTAACCTTAAAGTTGATTTTTGACCATTCGACCTCTCAAAGGTCATGTCAGGTCAAAGGAGCATGCAGTGATTGTTTTGTCCGTAACTTCTTGCTGAATTGAGATAAAGCTCCCATTTTGCTTGCATTTTGCTTATATTGTAACAGGGAGTCTATTCATATGCAAAATGACCATACCAGGTCACCCTGTGACCCTGACCTAGCTCGATGTCAGGTCATTTTCACATTTTGACCTAGCAAGGTCATATTATGCGAGTGCATTATTCAATTCACCACGATGAGAGGAATCCAATGTTGTGTAAATATTTGCTCCACTAAATAAATATCTAGAGGGGGAAACGTGCACTGCCCTGTTGAAAGCCTATGGAATATTTTTTTTACTTTTGCTGACCTCAATATTGACCTGACATAAAAATACTTCATGTAATTTCTCTTCGCCACGCCAGGAGCTTTCGAACGCCGTGCGTAATTTTTCGTTAGCTTTCCTGGGAAATGAGATACGAAGGGGACAATTGGCGAAATACGCCCCCCTCAGCGGGGTGCGTCATGCCAGGAACCCCAGTGGGGCGCGTGTTAAGCTTCCTGCTCATCAAAGGTCACAGCTCGAAAAGCTGCAAATGTGGTTAAACCAGGAGTTTTTGGTGTCTTTTTAAACTAGCGCGCAGACAAACGGCTACCTATTTAATGTTATTGTTTGCATTTTACTACCATTTAAAGCTTATCTATGGTGCTACAGTGCTCTTGGATTAACAAAGCTTTGAACACTTATTTAACCCTCGCCCCGGGGTGGGGGTGTTTGAACACCCCCTTCGGGTTTTTGGTGGCACGAAAAATGGCGGCGCCGCCAAAAGGATTTTCCATATCGATGACGTAAGGGCAAGTACGGATCATGAATTCTATTGGAAATACATGGGAAAACAGAAATTGGGCTGTATTTGTGTAGATGCAGCTGAGAATACCTTCATATTCTCCAAATCGTAGTATCCTGGGCCCCTTTTCAGGTTCACGTTGCAATTTTTGGCCTGTGACCACTGAGAGGTCATCTGGACAACTTAAGCAGTTTTCAGAATTATAATTCTATATATTATATATATTTATATATATATATTATATATATATAACCTCTATATATTAACCTATAGGTTAATACATTTGCATGAAATGATGGTAAAATTTTTATTTTGATACCATTGCGCTTGGATTGCTATTGCAAGTCGATTGATACGCATATTGACTAGGTTAGATAAAAAGTGACTTTGACCTGACCTGAGGTCAGGTAATTTTTGTGGCTGGACTTAGTATGATCATATTATACATCATTCAATTCGCCGTGATGAGAGGAAGCGAATGGTACCTAGAAAATGGTTCTAAAACACAACTTTTTCAGACGCTAGAGCCAAAAAATATACTCAAAATGCCACTTTCTTTGACCTGTCATGACCTCAATAATGACCTGAGCCAAACAATGACTGATATAGTTTCTTCATGAATTTCTATGAGCTATCCACCAGCCTTCGCGTTTTGCGCTATCCCGCGTAGAGGCCGAGTTCGAGGGGGCAGGCGTTCACACCGCTCCCCCCCCCACCCACCCACCAGCGCTAAGGTGGCTCGGAGGCCCACCAGGGCGCGGGTTAATAGCAAAACTGAGGTAAAAGCTGCATTAAGCTAGAGCCATAATGTGGGCGAATCCTCTCGTTACGGCCAATCAAATTATGTATGGTATGAACATGCTGTGTCAACATCTAAGAATGACCTAACCAAAGGTCACGTCAAGAGCATTACCTTGTCTGATATAATCGATATGCATGCCAATCGACTCGCAATGACAAGCTAAGCGAAATGGTACCAAAGTGACATCTCTATTATCATTTCCTGCCAAGTTGTCCAGCGAAGTTGTCCGGGTTTCCTGCGAACCCATGTCTGAAAAAATGCTTACATAGTTCCAACTGACCTTACATAGATCATAGAACAAACATGTCAAGTTCGACCTTTAAGGTGGCCCAATATACTTATATTACGAGAACAGGAAGCTATTTAACCCTTGCCCTACTGGAGGTATTTTACTCCCTCGCCCTACCAGGGGATCGATTCGACTCTCATCCGTTTGAACACTAAGAAAGGTGGGAAGACGCGGTAAAGCGCAGGCTGTTGCCCAAGACCTGAACTCTCCGACAGTGTACAATTAACCACAAGATGGTACAAGAAAACGTGATATACAGGGTGTTTCAGAAAGAATGATATTTTTTAAATGTTCAGTAAAGGACTCAAAATCCTTCAAACCCGCCCACAAAACGCTCATTTTAATGGTAAATTATAGGACATTTTTCTATAGACATTTTTCATTTGCATCAAATATTTTCCCCCGTCTTAAATGTACTCGGAAAAAATGATGCAAGAAACATAATACATGCCCGCTTATCTTTGAGAAAACGGAACTGGCAGGTTCTAAAAAGGTTTTAGCACACAAAAATGGCACGTGAGCATGCACATCAAAGGCACAAGTTTCAGTAATATTAAAAATTTTAAGTTGTTGGCTCAAGCTCCAAATGGCTCGTTGGCTTACCTTCCATATGAATGACTGGATGCGGCGGACACGGCGCAGAAGACCCCACCGTTCACCGCAGAACAAGGGACATGAACCAATTGGGGATTGCTTGCTTGGACCTAAGCTTGAGAGGTGTGTTTTTTTAGAATTAATTTCCAGAGGCAATGTGCCTGTGGACTGTGATGTACCGCAGTGACGATGTAATGTTTGCAGTGTCGTTGGCGTGATAATTGTCACGTGATACGCGCGTGATTTCTACGAACATTTCGATGAAGACAAAACAGACAGTATTTTTCAGCTCATTTTTAAGACTACTTTTAACTAGTAAACATATAAAAACAGTTATAAAAATACAAATAATCGTAAATGTCCCAAAATTTGCTTTCGATTGATATGTAAATCATACCACAACAACCTATTTATAACCGTATTATGATCAATTCAAAAATATCATTCTTTATGAAACACCCTGTAGCAGCCTCGTGAGGTCACAAAATGGTGAAATTTTTACACATTTAGAAAATCCCTTATGATTCGGGAATCGATAGACCTAGAACCAAGATGTCAATGTGTTTGTCGTGACCCAAGGAGTTCCACAATATGCGGCATGGCCTTGCAAGGTCACGCGTGACCTTGGCCTTAGACCACCTAGCATAACCTTAGGTCAAGGTCGAAGTGAGGTCGCATACCATCGAATCCTTGGGTGACGCTCGTCACTATGATACCAAATTCATTGCTGCATCTTGTCCCGTCCATGAGTATAGCCAACAAGAGCTTCTAAAACGGTAACCTTTGCTGACCTTTGGGGACCCCTGGTGCCTTCGTTATGGACTTGACCTCAAAATAGATGGCGTATTCCAAATTGACTTTTCAGGAGCCTTCGAATCCTGTCTAGAAACCTGATCTAGCTATTCTAGAAGCCGTGTAACGCCCGGTTTTTCAGATTTATTTTTAGGATCAAAATTGCCTTACATGGGCATAGCAATGACGTCATAACTTGGTGACCCGGCATGACATTTACTTGAAATTTGGTCAAAATGTGTCAAAGTAATTTTGTTATACAATTTCCACACAGCATTGGGCTAAGCGAAACTTTTTGTGTCATTGCGAACAATAACGAGGGGCGTCGAATCGGCCCCCCGAAGGACGAGGGTTAAGCAATATAAGCCAAAATATAGCTATTTTACAGTTTTTACCATGTATTTCCATTGAAGAGGTCGCCCATAAATAAAACTAGATATATCACCGATTTTATAAAACCCGGAATATATGTTGCAGCACCCGGTAGGCCCATAATGGTTTTTAAGTGTCAGATTGTTAGGTTAAACGTGTTCTTACTTATAAGTAACTTAACTTTTCTTTACTTATTGCATAAAGGCAATCCTAATTTTTTTAGATGAAGTCACTTGCCTTGGCCTGATGACCTGACCTAACATGACCAAACTTGATTTGTTAAAGATGCGGAATTGATCAAGGAAGACATATCAAAGATACGGCGGCGCAGCGCCGCTGTTTATCCGCTATCCTTAAAAAGCCTTATGGAGACCATCGATGCTCCTCTCGGACGGGCGCGGGTTAAGCACAAGCGACGTTTTCCAGATATTAGCCTTGATTTCCCTCCCCTTCTAAACAAGTTCCAATAGATCACAGTTACCACATGCTGCTTTTTGACCCTCCTTTGGCACGTATATCAGCTATCGACAGGTCTGATCTACATACAGCCTAAATAAATTCAGAAATAAATTGCAGCATGCACCAAGGCATTTTGGAAAAGACGTCCAGCAGTGAACTTTGTTTTTTTCTGTCTGTAAGACATGACCAAGGAAACGACGAGTGCACTCGATGGTAATGATTCTGGGACAACGGCGAGACGGGAATTAACATTTTGGAAAACGCGCTCTTTCGGCTTTGGTCGCAAGTGGCAGCTACCTAATTTCCATAGTTACTTCCGCGGCTCACCGTCTAAATATGACCTCATGCGGTTATATGAAATCTTCAGATCACTTAAGTAATCTTTTAAGCTCGACATTATCTCCAGATGAATAGTTATAAGAGAGCTCCGAACCTCTGATACTTATTATTTAATTGCTACATAATTCTGACATTATGTCCTATTAGAACGTCGCAGAATAGTTGTAGGGGTGCTTTTGGAAGTTTAGGGGTGCTTTCAAAGTTTAAGGGTGCTCGCGCACCCCTAAAAGTATACAAAGTTACACGCCTGGGTGAAATAACGACTAATCGCCGATTAACAGTGAAAATGATTGAACCAAAGGTTGCAGAAAAGGCTGCATACTTCGATTTGGTGATAACTGCACTCAAAATAATCACAACTCCACAAAACTAATACCAACAAGAAGAAAATACTCTCCCAATTATATACCAAACAATCTGAACTAGCTCACTGGTGTCGAGAGCACGAAACATAAAAAACTCCATCACTTTTCACAGGCAGGCCCATTAAAGTAAGCCGTCGCCAAATGGGCATCTCCCAGAGATATGACAGCGATATGGGCGCAGTAACTAAGGCATGACCGTTATGGAGGCTGCAGTGCTAACTTTAGACACTCATATTTTCCATTAATTAAAAGTTTATCCTGTTGAGAGGTACAATTTTAGAATCAACGTGTCATCCGTTTCAATCCATGCCTGTTTTTAATCCATGCTTGTGTATGTATGCATCATTCACTCATTTGTGTGAAATACATGTATGGAGGTACCTAATCAAAATAAATGTAAAACTATGAGGAAAAGAGAGATTAAAGCCCTCTAAGGCATACTGTACCTGTCAAAGACGTTTAACATGACCAATTTTGACATATGACCTTATGCGTAAAGTAAAATGCTATCGAAAGCATGACGTCAGAGTAGAAGTGGTTCTGAATTGGTGTTTAGGGGCTGTAAAATTATATTTTTACTAAACAGCGATAAACTAGGTCCTAAAGGGGTAACGATCTCCCAAAATAGATGACAATGCACGCTAGGGAAAACTGAATGTGCAAATAAACAGGACTTTAACCTTTCTGCAGGACACTTGGTGCACAGGCGAGTCCAGAATTTCCGATCAAAGGGGGGGCACATGGTCGGTAGGAGAGCGCCATCAGGAGCAGGAGGGGCGCCAAAACCTATCAGAGGGGACGCCAAACCCTATCGCGGGGTCACCAATACTCGCATCCTGGGCAGGGAAGGGAGGGGAACAACATCTTAGGGGAGCCATGGACCTTTCAGTGGGCGCTGTGACCATTTCAATAAACACCAATACTCGCTGATAAGTTTTGAAGTGCTGCGGCGAGGAGCATGATGATGAGTTGTTAAGATGTTCCCTGGCCTCTCCCCTCGAATCTGGAAATGTAAAAAACACTGAAGATTATATATTCGGGCACAGCC
The DNA here is from genome assembly GCA_034440635.1 of Lepas anatifera. NCBI lineage: Eukaryota > Metazoa > Arthropoda > Thecostraca > Lepadidae > Lepas > Lepas anatifera. Next base: position 930,511 of record JAOTON010001433.1, on the reverse strand, counting down.
CTTCATCAGAATCGTGGAGTAAATATCAATAATTCTCAGTCCTAGTATAGCCAGACCTCGAATTGAGCTTCACACAAAAATGCCTTTTAGAATGAATCGTTAAAAATAAGATTGGATGTCGTGACCAGGGGGCGGACATGAGATACTTCTCTAGAATTCTGGGGGTTTTGAAGGTTCCATTTCTGGTTCTAACAGTTTTTTGGCAGCAAAATTTAACATGTAATTCCAATGGGACTGTTTGGAGGGGTTTGGGGCACGGGCCAGTGGGAAAATGTAAGTGGTGCTTAAGGGTATATTTTTATTTTTGGTATGTAAAATTGATCAGGCTATCTTCTGGGTGCAGTTTTTAGTCTCTAAAGCGCTTTTATAACAAGGAAAATCCACGATGAACTTCATGCTAATTCCTTCAGAATTCTGTTTCAAACGTTTCAATTACCCAATCAGAACGCTGCATTCTACCTTATGCTAACAAAATCAAAGTTATCTTGAACAAAACCCTTCAAAATAATACCATATCTTCAACGTGCTGCCAAATCAGGCAGTCAGCTGGCTGTCATGTTCGAACCGTATCTATAGGAACCGTGGTCGTGACAACAACCATATTGGTACCTCTAACCTAAAAGTAATGCCGACAATACGACAGACCTAGAGCAGTATTTGTGACAGTCTTTTCTATTATTTTAGCCAAACACTAGCTTTTCATTAACAGTGAAAAACTCGCTGAAGTACCTTAATCGGTTATTTGAATATTTCTGTTCTTCTTATTTACTATTTTTCCGTCGACTGCAGCTAAAATGCTAACCAAAAACTACCTATTAAGCACTAGTAGACGTGATACTAGATCGGTGCAGTCGACGGAAAAATAGTAAATAAGAAGAACAGAAATATTCAAATAACCGATTAAGGTACTTCAGCGAGTTTTTCACTGTTAAGGAAAAGCTAGTGTTTGGCTGAAATAATAGAAAAGACTGTCACAAATACTGCTCTAGGTTTGTCGTATTGTCGGCATTACTTTTAGGTTAGAGGTACCAATATGGTTGTGGTCACGACATCCAATCTTATTTTTAACGATTCATTCTAAAAGGCATTTTTGTGTGAAGCTCAATTCGAGGTCTGGCTATACTAGGACTGAGAATTATTGATATTTACTCCACGATTCTGATGAAGGGCTGTGCCCGAATATATAATCTTCGGTGTTTTTTACATTTCCGGATTCGAGGGGAGAGGCCAGGGAACATCTTAACAACTGAACACCAATACTCGTTTAGATGGGGGAAGTGCCCCACTTTTCCCCTGGACCTGCTTTTGGGTTACGAACATTACTTTGCTGGCCACATAAAACCAAAAGTCGAGTTTGGTGCAGCGCTAAGTTTCCAAAAATCACTTACATGCAACCAATTTCATCACTGGAGAAAGACTGCAACATATTTTGTTATATCTCCTCTAAGTGATGCTCAAAAGAGGAGTGTGGGGTGCAAAAGGTTCAGCCGAAGGCTAAAGACATTCCTCCGTTGAAAAAGAGAATGAAAGGTATATCACTAAGATAGAGTAATGCATCTGGTTATATATGGAGATCTGATTTCTGGGAAGCTGGAACCAAGTCTGGTCTTTGGGACTCTGCAGTCAATGATGTCAGGTTTGTCAGGGACCATCTTTAGAACATAATGAGTTGCTTCGTCTTAAACTCGGGTTTCATACACATGGAGTTGGCACGTGCACTGCTTTTTTTAACTGCGCAGTCTCAGTTCCTAGTGCTTTGTCTTTTTTAAGTAAAACAGTGATTTTGCTACTTAAGGCGCTCATATCATAACAGAGCTGGGAATTGGTTTTAGCGTATAATTGGGGCAATGTTCTGCTTCTTATTGGTAAAAATTGTATGCTATGCAAATTTGATAGCCTTAACCGAAGTTAGGTATAATGGAATTTATTTTTTTCTGTAGCCTGTAGAACCTCAAAATAACGTGATCTCACAGAACCTTTTTCCCATCCGGTGGAATCACGTTTAATAACCTTTCAACTCGATTAAATGAAGTTAGGAAGAGCCGCATACATCTTAATGACATCGTTCTTGAAACATCAAGCTCATGGGTATCGAAATCGGGCGACGGGGTAACGCATCTCCCTACTCGCCAGTCAAGGGGGCGTCCCCCAAAATGTTTAAGGTAAACTTAACTTTTTTAATTGCCTCCCTGCTCTTCCCGCTACCTGCGTGAATCTATGTACTTAAAATTGTTGGTGAAGTACATACATTGTCGTTAGTGTTTTCATACGCGGATCCAGGATTGCCGATTGGGGGGCACCTCGGGGGGGCGCCATCCAGACCAGGGGGCGCCACTTTTGACCGGCAAAACCTATCAGGTGGGCGCCAAATCCTGTCGGTGGGCGCCGATTTTCGCATCCTGGGGGGGTGGGAAGCGACATTACAGGGGGCGCCATCGACCTTTCAGGGGGCGCCGTGACCATTTCAGGGGGCGCCGAGGTTCAATCGGGGGGGGACGTGCCTCCCTTTGCCCCCCTGGATCCGCCTATGAGTGTTTTATATACAGCCAAAATTATCAACATTTTCCTCCCTCGGGAATTTTCAGCCCGGGACCCGTCCCCCCAGTAAAAAATCCGTGGTGACGCCCTTGCCCAGCTCCGTTTTTTAAATATCTTTCCATCCAATGACATGGGGCGCGATGGAGCTGTGGGAATCGCGACGCACCTTAGTGATTAGGGGACACCTCAAAGATTCAGGCACATTGCGCACAATGCACCTTAATCATCGCGCAACCCACACCCATATTTGGATGGTCACTGGTGGTTGGAGGCAAAAGCCGCACTTACTTTACCTTACAATTGGACACAAGTAAAAGTATTACGATCGGGTTGTGGGCACAGAAGAGAAGAAAAGCCTCGTGAAAACATTCGCCTACAGAAAGCGTATATTGGGAAATTCAACCTTTCGTACTTGCGCAAACAAAGTTAGTCAACTGCACTTCTTAGGCGTAATATGGTCCAGAACAAGTGAAGACTATGTATTATGAAGTCGTTTATTTCCCGTCAATGACATAGGGCAGTGTTGAATACAAGGAGTAGGGGGGCTAAGGGGGCGCAAGCGCTCTCCCCAAGAAATGTCAGAGGGCATATAGTAAGTGCACGGCGGAGGCTGATGCAAGGCAATGACTGGGGAGCCTCGAGCCCCTACCCCCCCCGAAATGAAGTCCTGGATCCGCTACTGTCATAGACCTAAGATCTTGAGCATTGGGGGAGGGGTATGGCCCCCTGGTCCGCTGTTTCTAAACTCATGCTTTACTGTCACGCCACAAACGCACCAGTTTCATGACTGGAGCGCACGACCACGTGAGGGTTCCCGCCCCTTCCTCTGACGGGACAATCTTAGCCTAAAGACGACCTAAGCATAGTAAAGTGCGGCGTGATCTGTTTGACTATATGATTTGAAATAAAATGGAATTGACAGGAAATATTTAAGAAAGGAGCCCGGGACTTGGAGCTATTACAAGTACGAAGTTGAACTGCAAGAAATCAAATGGTGAACTGGAAGCAGACAGTGACGTCTAGGAAATTAAAACGAATACGATGCCCAACGCTGTCGTAGTTGACAGTTTTCGGATTGGGGCGCCCCAAATGGTTTTTGAAAACCCATATCATTCTGGTGGACTGATTAAGAGTGCCCTCACTGGACAAAAAATATGTTGCCTGCAACTTTTGGGTTTCACCATAAAATTTGGAATGTCGTGGTATGACGTTTTACTCTTATATACCTACGCATCTATCCGCTCCTTCCGTCGGTTACCATCGGGTTGAGCCCACTCATTCTCGCTCGGCAGAAACCGACCTCGCGACTCTCCTGACTTCAGCGAACTCGGCCGCCGGCTAGCCAGTGCTGACTGCCGCTGTCTCGCCTGTACCAAAGATGCCGTAGATAATCAAGCTAATGTAGAGCAAAATATGGCTAGTAATGCTTTAAAAAGATCTTGTTAATATATATCTTGGCATATGGTTTAAGCTCCATCATTCTCATCGATAAATTTCGGCAGAATTTCTCGCTATATAAGTGAACGCGCTTCCACCAATCAGCAGCCGCCATCCGCTGGAAGCCGATTGCCCGCGGGGCACAGAGGTTGGAAAGGTCACGCCGCTGGGCGCCGCTGCCGCCGAGTTCAAGCATCGGTGGGGAGGGGTTGCGTGGCGGATTATAAAACGTACGCGTGTAGTGTTGAGAATGGTGGTTGTTCTGCCTGCTGTTGGACTGAGGGAGGAGGACAGATGTAGGAGACAATATGTGCACATGGGTGGGCGCATGGGTTAGGTGTTTGTGCGGCTCCTGAGTGTTGGTCACAGGTTGGCCTGGGCAGTCTAGATGGCTCGAGAGTTGGTCTAAAAAAATCACGGCCAAGGAGGCTCACAGGTAGAGGTTTGGGGTCAGCCTTCTGGTGTAGGGACCCTCGAGTGTCGACCTCAGTCACTCTCGTACCTTAGTCAGGGAGGCCCAAAGTGTTTGCAGCATGGGGAACCCGAATTGTAGTAAAGGGGCTTCCGAGTTTTGGCTTAGACTGGTCTGTAGGTACAGTCTAGAAGACCCCGAGTTTTGGTCCTAGAAGTCCCCAAATCGTAGTTAAGGGGCCCTCGAGCGTTGACAACATATCAGGTAAAGATCTCAGGAAGCCCCCCTCACCCCTCCTTCTGAAGCTTGGTCACCAAGGGCCCCGCGGAGTGGGTCAGCAGGATAAGCGTCAGTTAAACTAGATGAGTGTATGTGCATGTCATCTCAGGGCTAATCACATGAGAAGATGGAAATGAAAGTGACGAAGATATTGAACTGCTGCGAGAACCACATTTTAGCATAGTTGGCTAAGAACATTGATTTTCCCTGTGCCGCTTAATTCATCAACCAGAGGTGGATCCAGGGAGAGGGAGCATTTTGGCCATACCCCCAAAAGAGGTCAAATTTTATCTAGTTTTAGCCTGTTTTGGTCAATTTTCTTACAAACACTATGCATTTCGCGGCTTTTCCTTGGTTGTTACCAAACGTATCACCTAGATCCGCCTCTGTCTGTCACATATTGCTTAGCCATACCAGAAGGGGCGGACGCAGACCCGAGTTTTGGGGAGGCCAAAAAGCGCACACACTTCCTAGTATTCTCCATTTAATATTAGCAATAGTATGCAAAATCATACAGACAAATGCGATTTGGCACACATTTAGACTTTTCGACTTTGTGGGTGCACACCACAAAAAGTCCTAATCCAATAATCATGCAATAATTCACTCTTAGGAAGCCACATCTTTATTTTCTATCTTGTTCCTTTGCTTAACTGAAAAAGTAATATAAGGGCCAGATAGAGGGTACCAAAAATCTTGTTTTGCACCTAAACCTTGAAATGGGTCAAAACGGAAACTAAAAGCTTTAATTAGCTGCTTTTTTAAAGTACTTTTTGATTGGTCATCGTTTGAGGTCATCACCTGGTAGATAATATCAACACGGCATGTTGTTACCAACTATAGACCCATTAGTATTCTTCCCGCAATATCAAAAATTCTTGAAAAACTTCTTCACTGCCGAATTATGGAACATCTTGAAATAAATCAACTCATACACAATAACCAATTCGGATTCCAAAAAAATCGTTCAACATTTATGCCTATACTTCTGCTCCAAGACTTTGTTACTAAGGCCTTCGAGGAAGGGGAACTTGTACTGGGGGTATTTTTGGATTTAAGAAAAGCATTTGACACCGTGGATTATAACATTCTTCGGGAAAAGCAAAAAAATATGGAATAAAAGGTAAATATTTAGAAATTCTCTCTTCATATCTATCCAATAGGAAACAATGTGTTCAAGTAGAAAACAACGTCAGAATATAGAAAAGTTAATATGGGAGTCCCGCAGGGGTCTATACTTGGGCCCCTGCTGTTCATTTTATATGTTAATGATCTTCCGCTTATCGGTGAAAATGCACTATATCTCTCCTATGCTGATGATACGGCCCTGCTCTTCAAACACAAAGATCCAGAAATACTTAAATCGAACGTCAATGAAACTCTCTTGCGGCTTTCAGACTGGTTCTGTGCAAACTATTTGTCTCTCAACCTTGAAAAAACCTTCACGCAGCATTACTCTCCTTATCCAAAAAAATTTCACTTAAACATAAAAATAGGCCAGAATGCAATTGAAGAAAAAGAGGAGATTAAGTATCTCGGGATGATTTTCGATAAGCAACTAAAGTTTTCTGGGCATATAAATCATATCTCTAAAATAATAAGTCGAAACATTGGCATTATTTGTAGGATTCGATACTTTATTTCAGATCGTATAGCACTTCTCCTTTACCATGCATTAATCCAACCTTACCTTAACTATTGCTGTCTCATCTGGGGTGTGAATTACTCATCTCAACTTTACAAAATTAACATCCTCCAAAAAAAAGCCGTTCGACTCATTGAAAGAATATACCTCCCTGGAAGCTCAGAACCAGTTTTCAAAAAGTACTCGATCCACAAAGTGTCTGAACTCGCGAAAACACAAATGTTAATTATAGTTCATAAATTCCTTATTGGTCAGCTTCCTGAAGCCATAAAAAAATTGTTTTGGCTCAGGGAACCGGGATATCGTGAGGTTAGAAGAACCCCCCTACTGGATCAACCATTCTCAAATAGGAATTACCGCCTTTTCACGACCCCTTGCTTGGCCCCGAAATTGTGGAATAGTATATTTCCGATAAATTTCAATCTGTTGAGGAAATCCCAAGAAGTAAACTAATTATCAAGAAAATGTTGAAACAACATTTCATCGGTCAAAGTCAGTAGAATATTAAATTTAGTAAGCTTATAGTTCATTTGAATGAGTAGAACAATACTAATACACAACGAGTGCAAAAATAAATTGTATGGCTTCTGTGCTCTCCAAAATATATACTGTTCTTGAACGACTAGAACATGTTTAGAAATATCAACCACGTATTTAGTCAGCGTATGCTTAAATTTAGTCAATGTTCCCACTTAATCTTGCAGGTATCATTTATGTTCTCGCGGAGGTGCCGGGGCCTCCTTGGCTGTGATCTGTTTGGCGGCGGCCTGGGGGATGGGGGGGAGCTATGAATTACCTGTGCTATACCGATATCCATTAGAGACAGCAGATGTTCCAACACCTACAGATTTTGACTCCCTTTGGGTCTGTCAGGTTTCGGTCGGGCGGGTTGCGCCGGGGAGGTCCTGGCGCCTTTGCATCTCTCTGGAATCGTAACGCGTTATAACCAACGTATATTAAACATGTCTGTGGTTCAGCACCCAATGTCGAGTCACTTTGTGGTGCTCCCACACCTGACACACATATCAATTCATGCCTCACTTCATGCTCTCATCTTCAGTCACTCGCACCTCATCATCTTCTTTTCAGAATAGAAACCGGGAGAGTCTAAAAGGGTGAGTATAGACTTGACTTTATCTTTTTTTCTGACATCGACATCATTTGGATCGACAACCAGACGAGAAAATCCCCGTTCCCTTCGTTGCTCCCGGGGGCTGGTGAACAACAGGTTTTCACCTCGCTTGCTGGCCCGGGGGGCAATGGAGGGAGTTATATTCACTCATGCTCTCATCTTCAGTCGCTCTCACCTCATCATCACCCCAAATATACAAAACACGTCGTTCTAGTACGGGCAGTAAATATGTCTCAGGCTCAGCACCCAGTGTCAAGCTGCGCACTGGGTGTTTCCACAAGAGACAAACATTATAAAAAAAAAACACTGACGACACAGCACTGTACCTACTGTCCTCTGTATACGGAAAGTAAAACTTAGTCTTATCCCTGGCATTCCCTACACATCAAGAAGTCTCTCACAAACCACCACTCTTTAAATTATGTTGATTATTAATTACCTATTTACCGCCCATCCACTGCACGCACAACATACCATTGCAGCAAGATACCTTTTGTTAAAGGTACATACGTTCAAGAGGGATTCCTCCACGCCCGAGTGACCTCACACGGGCGTGGAGGAATTCCTTCACCATTGAGCCGCGTCTTAAACTGCTGCTAATGGCCCTTCCCGATTACAAATTTGTGAGAATATACGGCAATCAAGTTTATCCCAAATGCAATGGATAAGCATTTCATTTTCGATTCTGTGCCTCTTTTGGAAAAATGTTGGATATTTAATCATTTAATTTTCGCATGTTATGTGCTACGAGGTGTGTCGTCACATCTGGTGGTCTGCGCTTGCTGTTGGACCACTGCAGCACCCCTGGACCCCACGCGCGCCACGCCATTCACAAAACAAACCATCATTGTGCATTGTGCGCCATAATATTTCAAGCCTTTCTTTATGTTGTGGCCTGACTGTAGCCTGAGGGAAAAATGATTTTCTCATTTTTTTGTAAGTCACGTGACTTTTGAAGTGTTATTTGTCGTCATATTTTGTGTCATCGGAGGTTAGGTTCGCGTAATGTCTTTAGTGCCCCATTTGCAGTAGTCACTAGGAGGATGACGCGATCGTTCTTTGTTTGTTTTGTTTTTGATTGAGGTGGTGCGCAGGGCCGGTTCGACTCGGCTTAGTATATATTTCGAAGCTTATTTGTCACAGGATTGTTCAGAATGCAGTCGGGCAGGAATTGCCAATCAAAATGTCAAATTTTCAAACATTGAGACCTGTTCTATGTGTTTGAAACCTCGCTTATTGCCTCAATTATGACCTCGCTTATTGGCTCAATTAATAGTCATGAAGGACATACCTTCAAAATGAAAAGCCCTCAGGCCCTTCATCTCACTTTCATAATCGCATTTAGCACCTTTCTTCATTCATATGCAGACATGATTTATGTCATGAAGTAATGCATTGCAATTGACATTTTATGGAAAGTAATGCGCAGTTATTAAATGGTTAATCCCATGAATAAATGTACTGGTATGTGTGTACTGTGAAAAGAAATGTGATTTTTTGTGTACATACTTGTCCACCATTCTGAGTCGGAGTCGACTCTAACTCAATGTTGATTTGAGTCAGAGTTGAGTCGACTTAAAAAAATTTGAGTCATCAACAAGTCTGCTAGTATAAACACCTTTTTCAAATCTTTATTCGGGCTTTGGGGGGCCAAAAGATAGTTCGGCCCCCTCCAGTGCTTTGGGGGTCATGCCCGGAATGCCCCCACCCCTGCGTCCGCAAATGCATACCGGCGATATATAAACTCCCTTAAAGTATTATTTTAATACTTTCGCTCTGGTTAGGAATACATGCATCAAAATTTGAAAGTTTTAACAAACGCAAGATGTATTAACTGGTTAAATTTTTACAAGTCTGGTAAAAACCACCGAAGATGGTCTCTTGAAGTCCAAGAAGGCCACGGCCTGAGAACCCCCAAATCATCCTCAATTTTGGTAATCCTGGATCCGTCCCTGCATTAAACTGCTGGGCCAATACTCATTAACACATTAAAAGTACTCAGAGCTGTGCTCCAACCCCTTTTCCATGGGGCTTTCTGAAACCTTTTAGCATTTGCGGATCCAGGATTACCGGGGGGGGGGTGGTGCAGTGGCGGATCTAGCCGTTAGGTTTGGAAGGGGCAAACCAAAGTCGAAAAGCAAAAAAAACTCACGCAATGAAAAGCTGCGATACAATTTCACTTCCCGGGGTAGAGCTTTGGGTATTTCAGGCAAAAACAAAAAGAAAAAACGTCATGGGGTGTGAAATATGGGCTTGAGATACAATATTTAAACTAAACCTAACTGGTTCTGTTTGAAGTTGAGAGCTGAAGCACCGAAATCTTGCTAATAAACTAAAAAGGAGTCGGAAGACAAAAGGAGGTCGATCGCTTTGGGGGGGGCAACAACAGTTTTGCCCCGAGCTTTTCCGTTTGGGGGAGGAAATGCCTTTTCTGCCCCCCTCTGGATCCGCCACTGGGGTGGTGATACTAACATTAAAAGGGGGAGGCGGGGATGGGAAGCAGCATCTCAGGGGCGCCATCAATGTTTCAGGGAGGCGTTGTGACCATTTCCGGGGGCTCCAAGGAGCGATCGGGGGGGGGCAAGTGCCGTCACTTTCCCTTTGGATCCTGCTATGAACGTGCGAAAAGAGGGGAACATGACCAGAATGGGATGCGTGGATTAGTGGTGGAAGGTTTTCCGCCAGATCCACAGGTTCCGATTTCGCAGTTCGGCGGGTTCTCTGAATACGTACAGTCCGATCTTCACAACCCTCCCAACAGGATGGAGTTGGCGCGACTGTACGGACTTAGCAATTGGAGCGTTGTTAAACCCCAGCCTTATCTTACCTAGGATCAGAGCTCAAAGACGTTAAGGCTATTAATATCACCCGTCTATCCTACAGTGCTAGATCGCTTTAATCACCGAGGCTCATGTCAAAAGGTGTGAGATATGTAGGCACAGGAGGTTCTCATGGAGCCCATCCACTTCCGGAAGAGACAATTAGCACAACATTTTTGCTCAATGGCAGGTATGAAGGGGTCTCATGCTTGCACGAGGTGTTCATATTCTTGATTGAGGGACGGAATGGTCCCTGTCAAATCAGTGACCCTTCTGGAGGGGGATGGGTGGCTTAGTGGATATCACCAAAATCTCCCTAGCCACGTGTCCTGGGTTCAAATTTCAGCGGAGCCGCTGAATAAGTCGATCTGATCCCCCAAATCCCTACCAACAGGGTGAGAGTTGGTGACGCCGTGTGACCTTGGCAGCTGGTGCGTCGTTAAACCCCAACAATTATTATTAGACCCGTTCTGGATTGGTAATAATTCCTTCCTACGAAAAATTATTTTTGCAGTTGCGATATATTGTTAAAAATGACTTTTCTATGGTCTGGCCTACACCACGTGTGCAAAACTCGGTGATCATGGCTCCATTTTTATTTGCCCCTCCGATAGGTGGACGAAATCTCCCTTCAAATCATTTTCTCATTTTCTCTGCCATGTTTTAGGACTGCTTTTCAGCTTTGGTGTGTTGATATCAACCTTGGTTCACATAAGTGTTTGGTTCGGAAACCAACCAGAACCCGGATATTTTCAGCTGTAAATTGCTGTGTACGCTACGAGCGACCCACGAAATTAAAAAAACGGGCGAGATTGCGGCCGTCTCAGCAGGACTAGGAACAGTCGTGAATGTGACCTTTATGCAACAACACATATGAAACTGCCTTGCCGTTTTTTTTTAAGGTGGGTGGTAATTCGAGTTTAGAATGGGAAAACATCCACCCTTCCTCTCTGGTCCAAATCTGCCCCCGTCCCATTTCGTCATCGCCAATTTATCGATAAAGAAGTCCTGTTTCGTCTCATTTAGTTCTAGAGGGTAGTCACACAGCGACAATTTTTTTCTGCCTTATTCATCGAAGGGCACTGGTCATTTTGCCTGCCCACAGACGCCTCTCTTAGCTGTCCTCTGGCAAGTGCATTAATCTGCTTTCTGATCACAGTCTCTACTACGGACCGAAAACGGGCCTGTCATCAGACACCAAGTGGGTACTATCTACAGCTCAGACTACCAAAATGCAGCCGCATTAAACAACCACTGCAGTACTTTTCCACATGAGGATCACAACCGGAAAAAGTGGGGGGAGTCAAACTTCATCCTGATGCTGAGAACAAACTTTCCACGATAGGACCAAAAACTGTTCAATTTTGGGCTCCTCGTTGCCTTCTGCATCGGCTGGTTATGGAAATTTAAGATTTTCTCCCATTTTGACTGAGATCAGGAACTTTTTGGCCGAAAAGTGTGCGGGGCAGGCCCCCTGTCCCCCCTTTCCGACGCCTATGCTTTTCCAGCACTATTGGAGCTAAAATGACAACCTGTTAGGAATATGAAAATATTTGCTATACCCTGTAGCAGAAAACTGTGAACCCTTTTTTGGCGTGTCTATTCCAGACTCATTATATTATCGGCTCTGCCCTGCAAACTCGCATGAATTAGATCCGCCTCAGTGGAACAAAAGGCCTCCCTTCTCATCACTATTTCTGACCTCATTGCACAGAATCCAGGTACAGCCGACGGCAGATCTGAATTCCATGAAGTCCGGAAATGGCAGGGTGCAGGCTAATGGGCCCGTTGCATTAGAAGAAAAACCGACCGCTTACAATAAGGCGATTACGAGTTTGTCAGTGCTTGACTCTAATGATATGGAAGTAGCACTGACTGAGCTGTGATCCGACCCGTCTGTGCAAGCTGTGGTCAAGAACAGCGCATTTTCGTGAAAAAGCCAACAATGTTGGCTGTCCGGTTTCTGTAGCGTGATATCTGAAACACTCACCGAGGTATTCATGAATGTCTTTTCATATCTGGCTCAGTCGTGGGTGTACCTGTAAATAGCTTTGGGGAGCGGTCAGGCTTTGGGAGTTTAGAGCGTCCGGGTCACATTCGAGGCACAACCGCAGGCGTAGGAACAAGGAGGCCAGGGGGTCACCGCCCTCCCCCTCCCCCTGAGATAAAAAGAAAGTGTAGGCCTGTGTGCGTGCGTGCCTTATTGATACCATGTGAGTGTTTTAAAACTGCTCCCAAAATGACGCTTCCATTTTTCCTACGGTTCATACACCACTAGGCACTATTATTCACATGCTGGGGGCAGGTCAGGGTGGAAAGCGTCGTTCCATGGGATGCCAGGAACGTTGCGGGGGTACCAGGCAGGGTCGGATCCGGACTGACGGTTGGGGGAGGGGACAGGGGTCTAAAATCGTGAAAATATGTATTTTAAAGACAATCGGCCAAAATGGTAGTCGGGGGGGGCAATTGACCGATTTGGCTCCCCCAAGTTCCGCCAATGGTGCCAGGGATGCTTCGTGGGCATCGAGGACACTTCGGGGGCGTCAGGGAAACTACGGGGGCGTCAGGGAAACTACGGGGGCGTCAGGGAAACTACGGGGGCGTCAGGAAAACTACGGGGGCGTCAGGAAAACTACGGGGGCGTCAGGGAAACTACGAAGGCGTCAGGGAAACTACGGGGGCGTCAGGGAAACTACGGGGGCGTCAGGGAAACTACGGGGGCGTCAGGGAAACTACGGGGGCGTCAGGGAAACTACGGGGGCGTCAGGGAAACTACGGGGGCGTCAGGGAAACTACGGGGGTGCCAGTGATGTTCCAGCGAGGGGATGAGACTACGCACGTGGGCAAGGGATTTTCTGCCATTTGAGAATTTTCTATTCGAGTAAGGAGACACTTTTTGGGCCGGCGGCGCCAAATCGGATCGCAGGGGCGCTACTAGTAATACCCAGTGGAGAGCGGCAGAAGAATGTTTCAGACGAGGGTAGATTCAGGGGGTGCCCAGATACAACACAGGGGTGCCGAGTGCTCGATGGAGTATGCCTGTCCCCCGTTTCCCGTCATTGATTCACCTATAGAAAGAACGGCCTATTTAACTGCCTGTATGCCTCTTCTCAGTTACGGAACCCACCAGCTTTGATACAGAGCTAAATGGATGGATGCATGGGTGCCGAAAGCGGGGGACGGGGGCGCGTCCCCCCTGCTGGCCAACCAAGGGGGACGTCCCCCCAAATTTTTGGGTCAATGGTCATTAATGCTGTCAAGTACCGAATATACTCAAAATTCGCCTCCCCCGGTCAGCACCAGCCCGGGTCCGTCCCCCCCTGCGAAAATTCCGTGGCGCCGCCCCTGGATGGATGGATGGATTTTTATGCATCGGAGCGTAAAAATCCAGGACATCCAGGAGTTTGCTGAAATGCAGCTACTAGGAGGTGGTAGGGCGGTGCCAGTGGCCGATCTAGCCGGTTGGTTTGGGAGGGGCAAACCAAAGTCGAAAAGCAAAAAAAAACGTCGCGCAGTGAAAAATGGCGCTACAATATGCCTTTTCGGTAGGAGTTTGGGAACTGGAGACGAAAAGCAAAAAAAACGTCACGGGGTGAAAAATATGGGCTCAAGATACATTTTTTCCTATCCAAGCCCCAATGTTTACACTGAACTTCTCTAATTCTGTTTGAAATTGAGAGTTGAAGCACCAAAATTTTGCTTAAAAGCTAAAAAGGAGTCGGGGGAAAAAGGAGGTCGATCGCTTTGGGGGGCAAAAACATAGTTTTGCCCCGAGCTTTTTGGTTGGGGGGCAATTGCGTTTTTGCCCCCTGGATCCGCCACTGGGCGGTGGCAGTGCATTGAATTTCGGCACAGTTGACCTGGGGGCAGACCACCGTCAGGAATATGAAAGAAGAACATCCCGGTCCCCAATATAACCTTCCAACAGGAGGAGAGTTGGCGACCTGAGTAATTGGTGCGTCGTTAAGTCCCAAGGCTTCCACTCCTTCAATATTGTTATGTGCAACACCAGGGTTTTATCTAGCCGACCAGCTTCGGGGCAATCCATGTTTTCATGACAATATAGGGACGTCTCTCCAGATGCTGTTCCAGTGGATGGAGGCATTTGCTACCAACCCTTTCTCCATCTTCACCGAGTTTTCTAAGCCATATGTGTCCCATGATTTTTGGCCCTGTTGCCCTCCACCAAACAGTTGGCCTGGATCCGGCAGTGCGACCCTCTCTAGCGCCTCTTCAAGTGTTTCTGGGTTGAGCATATCCCTGCGCTAGACGTGTCCTCCCATCCCTTTCTTTGGATCAGCTTGTGAGCTCCACCGTGATGCACACGGTGTACCGTGGTACCCTGTGCTACGCTTGATAAACGCCGTCGTTATCTCAATGAATCATCATCATCAAATCATATTCGTCTCACAACAAGAGAACTCATCTAAGGTGTGCAGGTATCGGATACCATAGCTCAGGCACTGTGGTCGCAGAACTCGTGTATGATGTCATCTAACATATAATCCCCCTGGCTACAATCGAGGCAGGTTTCATCTAAAACGTTCCCATACGGTAAAAGCCAAGTATCCCATAGCCTTAACACTAATTCATAGGGTATCTTCAAACTGGAGGTGCCTGTGTGTACGGGAGGGCGCCGTTACTCACTTTTACCCTATAACTCAATCAGACAGTACCTATAATCGTGGTTTTAGGACTTAAAGCGGGTATCTGCACCATCAGCAGCCTTATACTGTGCTAAATCCTAGTTTTGAAGGGGTGCCGGTCCGCACTCAAGGTCACGTGGCACGGGCCAGGGGTCATCGAGACGGGTCAAAGTGGTATCATCTGAAACATAACCCCCTTGGCTACCATCGATGCGGGCTTTATCAAAACGGTTCCTATAGGGTAGCCGCCATGGCTTGTGAACTCAAAAAATTGAAAAATCTTTAGAAATTTATAAAATCTCTAAAAATCCTCTTAACAGGGGACCTTGATCGAAACAAGTGTCGGGTGGGTATGGTACCCTACCGGCGACAGTTGCACCGCAGGTGTCAGTTTGGCCTTATCTGGAAAGCTCTGGGTGCTATAGGGGCACAAATCTGACCCAAGAGGAAAACTATTTTTAAAAGGTTTTTCGCAGCGGAGGATCCCCAGCCAACGTAATGATACCAAATAAGCACCCACCAGCTGCCCCCAGACCTTGTTACCACACATGCATGCACTTATTGGCCCAATGTGACACCGGTAGTGCACCAGGACCCCCTCAAGGGGGCAAAGTCGAGATTTTTGGGCTGCAAGGTCATTTTCAAGGTCATATAGCGCGTGACTCGAAGTTTTCCCAGATATACCACCCATACCCGGTAGTACCCAAGGGTGCCCACTAACACCTCAAGAAGTTTAAACAGAATCGTTAGAGCCATTTTTGAGAACATTTTGGTTTTCTAAATTTTCGATTTTTTCCCATAGACTTAACACGTGAAATTTCACGTGCAGATTGCACGTGCCTCGGAGTTTTCCTAGGGTGGTGACCCACACCACAAGGTAGGCCAGCACCAGAACCCCAACTCTAGAAGAAATCACCAAAATCGTACGAGCCGTTTGGGCTGGAACCAAGTTGCGGTTATTTCCAACACATACAGAAATGCACCCCCTGGAGATGTAGCTCAGTCGATTTTCAATGGAAAATCACAATGCTAAAGCATAGCGATTTTGACCATTGACAATCGCCTTCGGTTACGTGGGGGCGACGCCTTTAGGGGCATCGCGGGACCGAAGGTGATTGCTCGAGCACCTATTCGCTTCTCCGGAACGGAAGACCCTTAATAGTGAATAGTTGTCTGAGGTCTGCCCGTGCATAACTTGTACCTTCCTGTTTTCAGTTCATAAAACCGCCACTGAACAATTCGGCAGAAAATGACAAATTTGAATCTCCGGAACGGAGGCACCTCGATAAAGACTGGCTTTGTCACGTGAGCACGTGCAAAACTTCCACCTTGCTGACTTTAGTTCATAACATAACCCCTACATACCAAATTTCAGCCGAATCGGCCCACGGGTTGGAAAGATATAGCCCATTGGGGTTATGCACTACTGCGCATGCGCAGTGCCCCAGTCACTGATTGGCTGTTTCAGAGAGGTGTAGTAGCAGGCTTGTGGCACTGTTCCCGAAAACGGTAGGCGTAGCTCTATTTGTTTGGCCCTGCAAGTATCATAAGTGTTCAATTGTTTTAACACTAATGCTTAGGGTATCTTCACACTGGGGGTGCCTTAGTTTATAGCAAAGGGCCGTTTGCACCTATAATCCTATGACTTCATCAGCAGGGGTCTAAAAAGTGAGCTTGTGGTCGCCGACTAAAATCCAAGCTTCTTAGATGGTCGCCGAACCTAATACTACATGTATTACAAAATCGGTCTTAAAAGTGGTATAAATATGGCTATAGGGAAGCACTGGCGAGTGCAAGGGGGAAGGTTTCGATAAAATATAGATATAAAAAACCTATAAAATATAGATCGGGTTTCTCGATATCGATGACCTAAGCCAGAATCAAGTCATTACCTAAGTGATTTCATGAGATTATAAATCAATTATTAAAGTCAAAGTTATGATCTGAAAGCAACAAAATTATACATGCTGGCCCTTAACCCTAGCCCCGGTGACCAGCATGAATCACCTATGACCCCCCCTGGTGGGAGGGGGTTAAAAATGACACCCTCGATCTCGGAAACAAAGAAAGATAGAAGCGGAAAAAGCGATCGAAAGGTCGTCGGAAATGCAGTCGGCGTTACTCCCGGAATTTTTGCGGAAGGTCAATACTGTGGTCACCAGAGGGGAATAATTCATATACGTCAAAATGTATCAAATACAGTGCTCTATAAAACCTTGCTTATCTCCGTACGCAAAATAGCCGGAACCACTTTCTCAACGCTATTCGACAGAGCCGGACCAGCTCTTTCACTAAGGCAACATCCATTTTCATATCGGTTCAAAGGCTAGGGCGCAACAGGACACTGAATATTGGGGATGTTATCAGGTAGCTTCAAGTTATAATAGGAAGAACGCTCGCATTGGGCGTGATATGTCGGACCTAAAAGCCAATGTTGGATAGTGATCAGTCATTTATACGCACTACGCAGTCATGAATACGTATCGATAGTGCCCACTAATCTTAGGCTAAGTCTGTTTGGAGGTCAATCGAGGTCAAAGATGATACACTGCCCGTACACAAGGGCAATTAAATGGGCGCCGAAAGCGGTGGGACGGGGTACCTACGCATCCTCCTGTTGGCCAACCAGGGGGAGGTCTCCCCAAAATTTTCGGTTCATCGTCATTAATGCTGTCAGGTACCAAATATGCTCACAATTCCCCTGCCCCGGTCAGCACCAGCCCGGGTCCGTTCCCCTGTAAAAATTCCGTGGGAGCGCCCCTGGGCATTAACATTTTCGCCCATCACTTCTATACCAAGCAAGATACAACCATGATTGATGCACCATTGTTGTTCTCTCATCAATAATGGTTTTATTTTGTGTCCATCCATGTGAAAAATTGTTAGGCCTTATCTTAGAGACAAATAAAAGGGTTTGCAGCACCTTAAAAAAGTGCCTCAGAAACAGTTCCGATGTTTCATTTAACTAGAGAAAAATGTTTTCATGTACATACATGCGTCGTGAAATACTTGTGATTCTTCACCTTGAGGCGCCAGAAATCAGATAAATTCCTGTAACATTTCAAATAAATAATTCAAACATTATTCATTGGCAACATTTCCTCAAAAGTGCAGTGGAAAATATCAACCATTGCTAAGATGAGGCCCAATTTTCGCTCCATTGTTGAACATGGTTCTACTCAAAGCAATAACAATGCTGTCTCTTGGGAATAACCTTGTTTTCTTTCCATGACATCATTCCCATGATAACTATTTCCAAAGCTCTTAATTGATGCATTTTAGCATTAATAACCAGGACTGAAAAAGTTTCCAGAATAGTTGCTGATGACCAATTTGGACCAGGATTGGGTACTGAGAAGAACAGTTTGCATTTCAGCAACCTGTTCTTTTGTGGTGGACACAATCTCTGTGATATTTCTGCTGTACCTCTGTGGCAGTGCTTCCACATTTCATCCATACTAGAGAAAACAAAACGATTCAACTTTCTTGTGACAAAAATACAAGATATTATCAGAAACTTGGATGCATATAATCAGTCAGTTAAAAAACATACACATACACCCTGATCACCCAGTGTGCATCCATCTGTGCAAAAGACACAGCTTATTCTATGTTTGGCAGACTTAAATTGGACCATTGTCCTTGCAGTGGAGTCTTCTGGCAAATTGGAAATGGTTTATCACATATTTGTGCTGTGCAGGAATGCACATTTATATCCCTTATGGTGTACCAATGCACAGAGATAGATCTAGGATTTTAGTAAGGGGCAGCCCTCTGAGATTGCATGCTGTCAACCAAAAGGGCACACTTCACCCAAAAGGGTGGCTATCATCATCAATCAGTGGGAGAAAACTGTGGTTGGTGTGACTTAAAAATGGTAACAGTGCCATAAATGGGAATGCTTGACCCATAGATGGGAACACCCATTCTCAATTATGGGAATGCATGAGACCATTTTCCAGAACAATATTTTAGGCCATGAAACAAACTTTTGTTCTTTCTACCTGGCTTATTTCTGTTCTTAAAATTTCAGAGGACATTTATCTTTGAAGCAGAAACAGGAAATCATACTTTATACCCTGCTTCCAATATTGAAGCTCAACATGTTTATTATGATCATTCACATGTCTTGGTGCATCTGTGTAAATAAAACACTAGTCATATACAAAATCAATTAATAGATACCTAGTGAAACAATAAAAAGTTTTTTAATATTTAATTTCTATTGCCACTTGAGATAATAATATATACAGACCAAGATATATGGCCATACAGAACATGATGTGAGCCAACCTAGCCCAACAAAACCTGTTTTCAGCACCTTTAATGCCATTTTTCACAACTTCTAAACTTCAAAGCTCCATCTGTAGCCCCATCATTTGTATTCTAGTGGTGGGGGGCAGTAGCAAGGTATTTTCTGCCTCACAGACCTGGTTTAATCAGTTTTGGGGTACCCTTTTCCTCAGGCCGCCCTTAATCCTTTCAAACTTAAGGGGTCCTGAACTCGAGTTCAGGGATACCTTGGACCTGTCACTGCTGTGGCACCCCAAATGAAAGCTCAAGTTATTTTCTGTGCCTACTAACAGCATCCTTAAAATTTTCCTATTTCTCATTTCAGGGACTTTAAAATTTAAAAATAACAGGCCTACTTGGTCACCCAGTTATATGTCCAGCTATAAGGCCCAGTCTGCAAAGTACGGCAGCATGCCAGACGAGTCGCACCAGCCATCTAAAATTCTTGCACCACCAGCCTCCAAAAAGACACACCAATCTGGCACATACCAGGGAAAAAATGCACCCATTCCTACCCCTACAATGCAATGCTATCTCAATCATTAGTCAGTTAAGGAATTTTTATAAGGCCCCCTCCTATGTCTTCATAGCCATTCAGCCATTATTTGTTTAGTTTAAGTGTCACTAACCTGGCAAGTTCGCACCAGGTTGATAAAATTTGCACCAGTCTCAAAGGTCTGTCTCATTGGTCTGTCCTGTCTCAAAGGGCACTCGCACAGACAAGATCTCGACGAAAATGCCGTACTTTGCACACTGGTATAAGGCAAGAACATGGTGGTATGAAAAACAGTATACTTGTTATGGATAGTCTCATAATTAGGCACCCCAAATATCACTTAGGAAATCCACGCCCTTGGGAATGTGTGACTATATAACAATGTTTCCGATGATATTTTAGCGTGATTGTGGTTGAAAAGGGTTTAAACATGCACCACTTGTAGGAAGTTTTTTTTCCTTCTGAGACTTTTCGCAATAAAGCAAAACAAGGAAACATCATTGCAAGTAGACTCCAAAACCCACCAAGATTGTACGGACCGTCTATGATAAACGCACATCTTGATTTAGCCCCTTGGATTTAACAAATTGAACACCAGTCGTCAAAAACGGCGCGCACTGCTTCCAACAAAAATACAAAAATATTAGCGGCAGCCCGCGCCGCGCTCGTTCTGAAGGCCGCAGACACCGAAAATGTACCAGGGCGACCACCTGCGACCAGGCGACCACGCAAGTCGGCGGTTTCGGCCGACTAGGTCGCCCATTGGTCGCCTATTGAAAAAAATGAAAACCACCGACTTGGTACCGACTCGTGACAGATTCTAGTACATTCTAGTTTGAACTTAAAAATAGTACATAAATACGGTACAGGGAGATGGCATCATCTAAAGTACCAGGTGATTTCAGTCGTTTTTCATAAAATTGGAACCAAAAATTGTAATAAGAAGAAACATAACTAGCATAGACTAGCAGCAACTAAGGGCGGTGATGATACCAGATGTAATCGGCCAAAGATGCCCCGTTGTAGCCAAGCTGTCTTTCAGAAACGCCAAACAAGCCGGGAAACGAAGGCTAACTTGGCTCTTTGTCGAAGTAGATTCTGCCCATTCTTGGCCAAAGGAACTGGCAGACTTCATCCAATAGATTTTGATGGGCACTGTATGTATTACGATGACGGGTGGATACAGTGGAGAGGGTAAGCATATTTAGTAGCAGGAACGGATGGTGGAAGCTAAAATCATAGGAAAACAGATGGAATCAGAGTTTGAGACGGTTGCTGGGTCGCCAACCAAAAGATGATAGGGTCGCCGACGGCGTAGGTAGATCGGCAAGTTTTTAGACCCCTGTTCATCAGATGTGACCCCAATACCACAAACGGTACCCGTAGCTCTATTTGTTTGTCAGTGGAAGCCTCATAAGTGTTCCGTTGCTTAAACACTAATCCATAGGGTATCTTCAAACTGGGGGTGCCCGTGTGTACAGAGGGTCACTTTTTGCACCTATAACCGTCTCACTCCATCAGATGGTGTCAGTCAGCGTCATTTCAGTACGTAAAACGGCTATCTGTACGAACAGAGACCGTATTCCCTCCCAAAATTCAGTTTTGGAGAGGTGCCCATCTGCACTAAGGTCACGTGGCACGCATTAGGGGGCACCCAAAGGATTTTGGATGGTGTCGGTTGACTGATAACCTCTCTGGGTACAAACGAGGCAAGTTTTGTCAAAAACAGTACGATACAGTCGCAGCCAGGGGCTTGTGTACTCCAAAAATTAGAAAATCTCCAGAAATTTTAGAAACCTCTAAAAATCTCCTTAATGGGGGACATCTATCGAATCAAGTGTACGGCAGGAAAGGTATGTTAGTGGTCATAGTCGCACTGCAGGTGTTAGTTTTACCCCATCTTGAAAGGCCTGGGTGCTGTATGGGTGACCAATCCAGCTGCAGGGGAAAACATATATTTTAAAGATTTTGCGCAGTGGAGGACCCCTGGCCAATCTCATATTACCCAATAACCACCCATCCACTGGCCCCAGGCATTGTGTCCATGCATGCATACACTTATTGGGCCAACGTGCCACCGGTGCCCCACCGGGCCCCCTCTAGGGGGTAAAGTGGAGATTTTTGGGCTGCAAGGTCATTTTCAAGATCAAATTGCACGAAATTTCGAGTTTTCCCAGATATACCACCTATACCCCGTAATACCCGTAGCGATTTTGACCATTGACAATCGCCTTCGGTTACCGGGCGATGGATAGATAGATACCGGGCGATAGACGTCGGCGAGTGTCTTATCGGCACGGGCGTTTTCAAGCGCCCTCGGCGGCCGCCCCGATCTAACCGGGACCGCCGCCCGCCGCCCGCCGCCGCCAGCCACGCTCGATGATGACAAATGGACGCGGGCCAGTCACAGCTGTGCGCTAAATATGAACAAATTTGACAGCACTGCATAATAGAGAGGCTTTGTGTCGGCCGCGCGCCGCCGGCGGCCGGCTGGCGGCAGACCCCGCCCGGCTCTGCCTCACTGGCTGCTGGTTGGCGGAGAGATAGCTGTGGGCGTGGTCTCACACCTATTGCACGGCAGCGCGTCGCCGCCGGTGTTGAATGGTAGAACGGAAGTGGGGCCGCGCCGGCAGCCGTGAGGTGGTTAACGATTTTCCGCCGCCGCCGCAGCCGCGATGAACGTTTAGCACCAGCCGACGCACAGTGCGGCTCTCCCGCGCGTTTGCGGTCGGGAACGGCGGCGGGAGGAAATGGCAGATGTATTTAATTACAGCTCGGCTTAATATCTGTGTTCATAACGTGCGCGAGGTAACAGTATAGCCGTTAATTTATGCAAATGTGCTATTTCCAGAGCAGGCGCTAATAAATAGTCGCAAATCGCCGCTGTGGCAGCATAAGCGGGGAGTTTAGAGGGGGTTGGAGGGGCGTTGAGTCGAAATAAGCGGTCGGGACAGCTCCAGTAATTAGCAGGTGGGCAGGCGGAGGGTGGCGCACAATGGCTGCACGAGCCGACGGCCTGGTGGTAACGAGCGCGGCTTCCGATGCTCGGCAGCCCGACGGGCCTGCCATCTCGGCCCGGCGGCACTCAAAGACCGAGCCGGTGTCAGGGAATGAACTGCTCTTTAGGGAAAGCTGTTTTTGCAATTGTAAAAGCTGCGATCCCGGAGCCTGCCCTCATTGAAAGGCAGATAGCAATTCGAGCAAGCGATGTGACAGAACAGTCTGTGAGGGTTCTTCAATGAGTCTGTGAGGGTTCAAACCATGAAAGGGGTATGTAGATGCCGCTGTAGGTTCAATCACTTCATCCCCTTACGCACATGTTTACCACATATGTTCTCACTTCCCTGAATGAGTGCTCACTTTTCTCTGAAAATTGCTATACACTCAGATTTGTGTAATTTTGACAACACTGTTATGCTTGGCAAATTTATGAAGGTGGGAGCCATCCCACTGTTTTATAGAAAAGTTTTCTTAGAGACACATGACAACATTTCCAGACCAACAGTCCTTCCAGACGCAACATAACACTTTCCTCCAGATCAGACCCCATTGTAACTTATGCTCTTTAACAAGCACCGGAAGAGGGGCGATCACCGATATTATCAAAATTTCCAGAGCAGCGACTTCCATCCTTCCTGACACCATTGGCGGACCCAGAGAAGAGGAGGGATAAAAACATTTCCCCAAGCCCAAGACTTCGTTAATTGCCTTCAAAGACACTAAACTGTGCGTGATTTTTGGCTTTGTTGCCCGCCGTCCCCCCAATTCATCGATCTGGATCTGCCACTGCCGACACCTGACTGGCCTGAGCACACCTACCACCCTTTTTGGCAGTCAGAGAAGGCAGGAGAGCTCCAAAGCTTGGGAGAAACTGAGGGTACATACATACAGTTCATACACCTACGAACAGTAGCGATTGTGCACAGATGTCCAAAAAGCGGACTGACACCTACATATCCATACAAGGGGAGGCAAAGGGAGATAGACCCAGTGACCCAAAATAGGTTTTGCGCTAGGGTGTCGAGTGGAAAATACAGCTCAGAATGTATGGTGAGTGAGTGGAAAATTCCCCTCAAAATGTATGGCGGAGTAAAAATTTCCCAATTTGGGTACTCAGGTGGTAAACTCCAAAGCCCTTGTTTGAACTGAGGGAGGGATATTTCCTTTAATTTTCTCAAAGTAAATATTTTTAAATCGTCCCCAAGCACAATTGTTTGACCATTACCATGTGAAAAATTTTGGTCAAGCAGGTAAATCTTTACCAACTGAAACCCCCTGATGCAGTCTCCAATTATTTTTTAAGGAATTGGTGAATTGCCACAAATAAAAAACTTTTGGGGGCCTCTGAGACCAGCCTTCGGGGGAAAGAACTCTGGGAGCCACCAAGACCAACATTTTTGGGATGAAGATACGCTCTTGGGGGGCTTCCCTAGACCAAATTTTGTGCCCCTCCTCTCCTCTCCCACACGACCAGCTCTAAAGGGCCCCTGAGACGAAATATCGGCCCCCCCCTTAGGCCAACTCTGCAGAGAGGGCCTCCGAGACCGGCAGGTAATGAAAAATGCAAAGGGATTTTTCATGCAATACCTAGTGCCAAAATTAATTATCTAAGCATACACTGTATAGTTTTTCTGTCCGGGACAACGCTCCTCCTATACCTATACCTATAGTTATCGGAATTTTGGAGGCCACTCCTGACCTCAATCACTGCACCTCGCATACACCTATGCAATAAATGGCCAATTTTCTACGTTACATTGTCTGCTTAGCATACAAATTTCAAGACAATTGCTTTTAACAACAAGATGACCAAAAATGGTTTTTCACTATTCTCGGTACCAGAAATACAAATATAACTTTTCAAGGACGTAAGGCTAGAAATCATGTGCACAGATAAACTGCTTTCCAGAAATGTATCTCTCAAAGTGGTCAGCTCATTTTTTTGGCAATACAAGGCTAGGGTGTCTAATTTCCCCTCACCAAATTTGCGAGTGGTGGAATTTAGTGGCGGTGTTCACCCATTGAAACTTTCTCCGGTGGGGCAGGGGGCACTGAGCGTCTTGCCCGCGCCAGAATTTCAATTCTGTTGTTTCACTGAAATCGGTGGAGATAAGGATGCCAGGTAAAATTGGCCAGAAAAATAAAAATTGTCAGATTTTCTTTCAGAAAAGCGAAAGAAGCGCATAAGAGCCGAGTTGATTTGGCGATCTTCTAGTCGATTCTGCTGCTCTCTTTTTCCAGTGGACGTTGGTAGAGGAGGCAATGGAACTGGCCTTTGTAGTAATTATTGTTGGGTAAGTAAAATTCAATAGTAGTAAGTATTGTTGGAAAATGGAAGTGAGTGAAAAATTCAGCAAAAAAATATAAAAGTGAGTGGAAAATTCTGCTTGACTGGGTGTCGTTTTGCACCCAGCACCCCAGGTTTTGGGACACTGGATAGACCTCCTCGAGCAAATACTCGGTGCCCTCACCAAGTCACCATGGGCCCATGCACCCCCCGCCCCCCCCTGAAGCGCCACTTTCCAGCCACTCATTCCCATACTGCAAGCCCTGGCGTCTCCACGGCGCAATGTGCGCCCATCCGTTTGTAGTTTAATTCGTCATAGATCCATTAAACATGGTTTCCACTAGGCACGTAATTAGAAAAAAAACTTAAAGGTGGATAAAGTTAAAACTAATGACACGGCCATTCACCTGTTCATAAAAACCAGTTCACACATTATACGGTAAAGAGATAGGCGTACTGTTCCTAAGGCAAACAGCACATAAAACGCTAAATGCGTCGATATAAAAATTACCTAAAAATATACACAAGCTTCAACTAGGAGCGGTAAGAGGCACAAACGACAATAAAACTGCCCTCAAAGTTGGTGGTCTCGTCAATGTCCAGCCCAATGCATGTGCATACATTTTTATACCTCAGTAGCTTAGGCATTTCCTGCCTGCTTCGGTTCTTATTCGGGGCAGGACGAGGTTCTGAGACAGCCACGTATCCTGTCTGTAGACTGAACCTGCAGCTGTCCCGAGGATCTCCGCGATTTATAGTAAGGGCCCGCACGGAAGCTGAGCTAGTTAGAAAATGGGTCGGTTCCATTTGTAAAGGGCAATAGGCGACTTGTATGCAAACAGGCCAGCAATTGCCCCCCTTGAAAATAGGCCGGCCCGTTTGCATAATGTCCGGCTCGCTTGTAAACGGGCCAGACTTTTCACAAACGGGACAAAGCTGGGTAACTGTTATGAGACAGATAATCTGTCAGGGTCACTTATTTTAAAGACAGGCTCATAAAACGCACAGACAGAAATTTTTGGCTCTGCCTTAACCACATAGGTAATGCCGTAACTTTATAAATCTTTATTTGGCTTTCTTGAACGTATGGTTTATCTATATGGTTTTCCGCACGAATCTTCCGACAATATCCGGGGAAAAATCACAGCTCATAACACCTCCATATCCTGATTTTTTAAATCAGTTTTCACGCCACGCCTCTCATGCTTTGACACAATATTTGGAGTTGCCTTAGTCTCTTTGAATGAATAAAAGTATTATAGATGTGCTCGGTTCACTGCATAGTCGCAGGAAACAGTGACTACAAACGTGCAGGTCCAGAACTTTCGATGGGGAGCTGGGTTTGGGAAGGGGTTGTGAATTTGGCCCGAGAGGCCACTATCTTTTCTTTATAAATTTTGTTCAAGTTGTTCCTGGTAAGGCTGCTGGAGTCGGAGTCACACTAAAGTCATCAAGGGACTTGTCACGGAGACCCCGACCCCACCACCCGAACGAGCATCTCCCTCAATGGAGGGTTAATTTAGAAGCCAAAGTTTAACGTCCCACAAAGCACAGGGACGGCCGCCCCGCTCAGGTCACCCTCACACCAGTCAGTTGCCAGCCGACCTGTACGTCGGGTAAACTATTGAGCGCCGGAGCGTCTCAGGGGAACCGATCCCAAGCCTGGACATGCACTGCCACTGCATGCTTCTGAGCAGCGGGCCGGAGCCCAACGCTCTACCAACTGAGCTACCGGGGCGACTTTAACTAAGGGAACGCCATTTTGACCCCACAGGACTTTATTTCGGGCAGCTGGTCGCACTTTCTTAGGCGCGAGCTATCAGGTGAGCGCGAATCGCAGTGGTGGGCGCCAGTACGTGCAACCTGGGGGGGGTCCGTGGGATGCAGCCATTCTGAAGGGGCTGGGTGGCTTCTGAAGACGCCTAGGCACAGTGCAGGGGCGTAAATTTTCGATTGGGGAACCTGTCCCCACAGTTCTCTCCCTCTCTGGATCTGCCTCCTGAACATTACTGCCGTCCAGCGGAAGAAAAGCGTATGTCACATTCGGAGTATTTTACAGGAGAGCACTTTTTCCGTTTTGCTTAATATAAACAGAGCCCGGGACTCATTTGAAAATATGACATGACCAAAATAAATTGCAAGAATTTTGTCGAACCATTTAATAGGTAGATGCAGCTTGTCTTTCTGCGTCGAATGATACGAAAATCTAAAAATAGAAAAATGTGACCTGCATTCTCTTCCTTGGGACGACAGATAAGTGCGTGACCTCTGGTGACTTCTATGGCCTGTGCACAGCGCATGTTTTGGGGTGAGCCGAAAAGATAAAAGATTCGCACCGTTACGGTGTTGCTCCAGTTGACCAGGAGCGGCAGCAGAACCGAGTTTTGGGGGGTCAAACCCATGTCTGCCTTTCCTCCTGGGGGAGGGGGGTGGGACGGGCAATTTGGGTGCTCGACAGACCTAGTATAAGCTAACTCTCCAAGTACAGTCAGTTGCGAAAGTATCATTCCGCTGCCGACCCACTAGTTTGGAAGTCACTGTACGCTGTAGCGCTGAGCCGGGCGAGTGGGCGGGCATTGGGCGGGGACAGCTGAGGAGAGGTGGAACGCACGCCTCACACATGTTGTTTGGTCAAGTTGAGGTCAGTTATACATGGGTGCTACAACTGCATTCGAACTAAAATGGACGAAATGTTCGCATCACATGCCACCTGACGGGGTTTCTTTATGCCTCTCTTGAGCTCTATAGAATTGAGATATTGCCAGGCGTGCACCAAGGATTTTCGTTTGGGGGCCCGGCTGACGAAGGGGGGCTGATGGGAGGTGGCATGTTTGACAGGGCGTGACAGGCTACAGGTAAGGGGGGAGGAAGATCAAGTCAGGGGCACTAATTCAGCTCAGGAATCCCTCACCAGTTCGGGGCCCAAGCAGTTCAAAAGCCCCGGAGCTCTTCAGGGGACACCAGATCGGCCCATAGGGCACCAGATCAGCCTCGGGGACAAACAATCAGATCAGTGGTCCCCGACCAGCTCGGGGCCCAGATCAGCTAGGGAATACCAGATCAAGTCAGGAGGCACTTAATCAGCTCAGGAGCCCCATACCATCTCAGGGGCCCTCACCAACCCCTGAAGGCCCAGCTCAGCTCAGGGCCTGGAGCTGCTCAGGGAATCACGTATTCAACCCAGGAGGCCCGGGTCAGCCTAAAGAGCACCATATTAGCCATGAGGCACCAGACTGGCTCAGAGGGAATAAGATGGGCCCAGGAGACACACTGATGACTCCGCAGGCACCAGATCGACTCAGGAGGCATTAGTTAAGTTCAGGAGGCAGTATATCTGCTCGGGTGCACCAGATCGATCAGCGCAGGGGCAAGTTCAAGTCAGGGGCACTAAATCAGCTCAGGGATCCCTCACCAGCTCGGGGCCCAATCAGTTCAAAAGCCCCAGAGCTGCTCAGAGGACACCAGATGCCCATAGGGCACCAGATCAGATTCGGGGACAAACAATCAGATCAGTGGTCCCCGACCAGCTCGGGAATACCAGATCAAGCCAGGAGGCACCTAATCAGCTCAGGAGCCCCATACCATCTCAGGAGCCCTCATCAGCCTCTGTTGGCCCAGCTCAGCTCAGGGCTTTAG
Organism: Lepas anatifera; assembly: GCA_034440635.1. NCBI lineage: Eukaryota > Metazoa > Arthropoda > Thecostraca > Lepadidae > Lepas > Lepas anatifera. The sequence continues at coordinate 901,891 of JAOTON010001433.1, read as the reverse complement.
AGCTGCTCATGAAATCACGTAAGGAGGTCCAGATCAGCTTAACCCTCGCCCCACCGGGGGGCCATCGATGGCCCCCCTAAGGTTTTTCCGGGATAGCAGAAAAACGACGAGGCGCAGCACCGCGGTTGAGGGCTCTACCTCTCACTGCATCATTTTCCCATCATCCCTGAAATTTTTTACCCCGGGTCACCCAAGGTCAGGTCACCAGACGAGGTCAACCAAGGTCACCTCACTTCACTTTAGAGCTCTGTAAGAGCTACATTTCAAAGTCGATCGATTTGAAACTTCCTACACTTCATGACCCCTCCAGGGTCTACAAGGTGTATATCCGGGATTTTTCGATTTCGTGCCCTGAGGTCAGGTCACGAGGCGACCTCTCCCATTGGAAAAGGATGGGGAAAAGCTATTTCATGATATAAAAGCCACAAAAATGATTGCAAATACTCAGACTGCTCAGAACAACGTTTTTGGACACCCTTTCACGGATCCCAGGGGTCATATTTGCCCTTTGACTTTTCCAAGGTCATCCAAGGTCACCAGAGGTCAAAACCAGTATTTTGACAATAACTTTTGACCTAATTGAGCTAGAGCGGTGAAACAAACACCATCGTGTTTGTCTTGTCACTGGCTTTCAGTTGATATACGGCAAGGTCACTTTTTGACCTTTCGTGACCTCAGGTCATATTAGGTCACGAGGTGACCTCTGGCGGTCAAACCACTGGCGGGAGGTCTTTACGTTCCACATAGCGGAAAAAGTACTGGCAATTTGCTATCAAATGTACTTTACCAGGTCTCAATAGCTCTAATGGCATAAGAGTTATGCCCAGTTTGCTTAATCATTGCATATTTGAGTGAAAATAGCCGATCTTGACCTAATTTGACCTCTGGAGGTCAAACCATTGACCTGAGCACTAAAACATGCGAAGTAATTTCTTACTGAATTCACGCGAGCTTTCTATTGCACTTTGCAGATTTGCGCTAACGCCCATATTTTCGGAGTTAGAGGGGGGGCCATCGATGGCCCCCCGGTGGGGCGAAGGTGGCGCCGGACCCCCGGTGGGGCGCGGGTTAAAGGGCACCAGATTAGCTCAAGGGGACACCTGACTAGCTCAGAGGGCATCAGATGGGCTCAGAAGGCACGAGATCGACTCAGGGGCATTAGTGCAGCTCAGGTGGCACCAGATCGATCCGCTCTGGGGCCAGATCAGCTCCCAGCCCCCCAGACTATGGCAGGAGCCTAACTCAGCTCAGGGAGCAACATAACAGCTCAGGGGACACAAGGTAGGCTCAGGGCCCACCAAACCAGCTCAGGGGGCGCCAGGCCATCTAAGAAGACATCAATAATCAGCTGAGGGGGCACCTAATCAGCTGAAGAGGCACCATATTGACTTAGGAGACAGAATCAACTTGGGGAGGCATGAGATCAGCTCGAGGGCCTCGAACCAGCTCAAGGGGCACTAAATCAGCTATTAGGGCACCAAGCAAGCTCAGAGGCATTAGACTAACTAAGAGGGAATTATATAGGTTCAGGAGGCATAATTATTTGCTCAGTGGGGCACTCGATTGACTCAGGGGCACCAGATCAGCTTAGAGGGCAAGTAATCAGCTCAAGGGGCCAAGACCAGCTGAGAGTCCACGAGATGAGCTCAAGGAGCACCAGATAAGGTTCACTCGTATGATTATTGGCGAAGATGAGGCATTAGGTGGACACATACTAGGTGCCCATACTGTTCCCGGATGCTTGGAAAGGCGACAGAATGCCCTAGCTGACCGAAAAAAGGTATTAAGTTGTCCAACAATAGTTTCAATCGCTACATGCGGTCCAGTTACACCTAGGTTCAACGGCGTAGGGCACTAAATTTCGAGCGGCACGGCCCAAATTGGGTGCACTACCTGGAAATCCAAAGGGCACCCCGGCAGTGATGGGGGCACGTGCCCCCTGTGCCCCCTGGCTGCACCCCTGGACAGTAGATCAACTCTGTGAGGCATTAAATAAGCTCAGGGGGTCCGGATTAGCTCAAGGGGCACTAAAACAGCTAATAGGACACCAGGCAAGCTTGGAGGCATCAAACTAACTCAGCGAGTATTATATAGGTTCAGAAGCACACTTATTTTCTCAGGGGGCACCAGATTGGCTACGAGGGCACCAAATCAGCTCAGAGGGTACATGCTTAGCTCCATGGGGGCACTAGATGACTCCCGCCCGTACGATTATTGGCGACGATGAGGCATTATCTGGAAACGGATTACGTGCCTATACTCTTCCCGGGTGCTTGGAAAGGCGACAGAATGCTGTAGCTGACCAAAAAGGCACTTAGTTGTCAAACAATAGTTGAAATCGCTAAATGTGGTCTAGTTCCATCTACGTACAACGGTGTAGGGCACTAAATTTCGAGCGGCATGGCCCAGAGAGGGTACACCACCTGGCAATCAAAAGGGCACCCGGCACCGATGGGGGCACGTGCCCCCTCTGCCGCCTGGCTGAGGGCCTGGACAGTAGATCAACTCTGGGAGGCATTAAAGAAGTTCAGGGGGCCTGGATCAGCTCAAGGGGCACTAAAACAGCTAATAGGGCACCAGGCAAGCTCTGAGGCATTAGACTAACTCAGAGAGCATTATGTAGGTTCAGAAGGCACAATTATTTTCTCAGGGGGGCACCAGATTGACTACGAGTGCATCAGATCAGCTCAGAGGGCACATGATCAGCTCCAGGGGCCAAGACCAGCGCTCACGGGGCACCATATGAGCTCAAGGGGCACCAGATTAGCTCTGCCCGTACTATTATTGGCGACGATGGAAACGGATTACGTGCCTATGCTCTTCCCGGGTGCTTGGAAAGGCGACAGAATGCCCTCACTGACCAAAAAGGCACTTAATTGTCAAACAATAGTTTAAATCGCTAAATGCAGCCTTGTTCCATCTAGGCTCAATGGCATAGGGCACTAAATTTTGAGCGGCACAGCCCAAAGAGGGTACACGACCTGGCAATCAAAAGGGCACCCCGGCACCGATGGGGGGAACGTGCCCCCTGTGCCCCCCTGGCTGCGCCCCTGCATTCAGCTCAGTCTATTCAGTTTTGAAGAGTAACAGGGCATCAACCGCAAAACATCTCGCTTCCTCTGATATCTACCTCCGATGCCTTCCGGCTCTTACCTCACAACATTCTCCCATTGTGGGACTTGGCACATTCGAACAAACACAAAGCCACAACACCTCTCTAATGGTCAGGACACATTACCTTCCTTTAATCTACACGTGTCATGTTCGTGTTCCACAAGCCCACCGCTCCTGAACACCCAGCCGGCGCCGTCCGCCGCCGCCATCCTCCATTGTTATGCGCCGCACCGCGCCGCGGGCCGGCGATGCGATCACGGTGCGTCGCCGACGTTCGCGGCGCGTTTGAAGCTGACCACGAGCGACGACGCCGGCCCGGTCGCCGCATCAATTTCGCCTGTCATAACAGGCTAATGGTGGAGTGGTGGCGACTGCGGCCGACCGGCCTTTTTACTGGAAACGACCGCGCAGTGGCCGCTCCGGTCAGCTCTGCGCGCGCGGCCGCATGCCTCGCGCGACGCGGCCCCGCCGAAAACCCGAAAACGACGCAATGCGGCCCCGCTGGCCCCGCCAGGCATCCGCGGCGTGCGAGCGCCCGGCGTGACGTTCCGGCTTTGTTTACTGAGACTGGCACCGTCCGACCGCGTGGAATGGAATCTCAAACAATTCCGACAGGCGAGGAATTAAGAAGTGACTCCACTGAGGCCATTATCATAAGCGCGATAAGTAGTATAATTAATTAAGGCGCCATAATTGTGACGTGGAAAATCTCGGACTGTGATACGCTGGAGAGTAGGTCAAAAGTCTTCACGTAGTATATGTTTCGATATGGGTAATGTCACTGGCGGATCCAGAATTTGAACAGGGGAGACGACTGAAGCAGACTTCTGACGGAGGAGGGCGGTGGAGTTCAATATGCTTTCCTTGGGCCGAAAATGTTGTTAACCAAGACGTGCCAATTGTAGTAGTGGATTATAGTTTTTACATTTGTCTTCCAAATCCTGTATATTGAGAAGACAGGTTGAAAACTAGATCAATGCTAGAGATAGAAATGTGATAAAAGCAGCTGCGGGACTGATGGTCCGAGCGTTCTGTAGTAACCGTAAATCTTCACATTTTTGGCTCATATTTTATTCATAGGCAAAGCCTTTGGGGTGGAAGTCAAACAATCCTTCTTAACCTTCGGCGGCGGGGAGGGGGTCCCACCGGAATCCGCAAGCGAGTGGCTTTGCTCAGATATTTGCAGACAAAGATTTGTGGTCAGCTAGTCCTCTTGCCTTCTTAACTCGCCACCACCTGCGCTATTTCGACGCTCACGGCCGCATGGGGGTCATTCCTTACACCCACTGCAATCTAAAAAACAATGGTGGCAAGCAACGTGTCGGAACGGCACTAAAACTTCCCTACCTTCTTCTACTCTTCTACTGGATTTTAACCCTATCAGCTTAGCTGTAGCATCACGAGTGACCAAAATTAATCAAATCTTGGCCGATTTAGACAATAAGTTCTAACTATGGAACATTGGTACCAGAACCTAGACCTACAACAAAGCCTATGTGTTCATTATGACCCTAGGATTAGAATGATATTTTGCATACCCTGAACGTTATAAACACGATTACTTTATTGTGATTCGCTAAAACATTATAAGTACACTCAAACAATTTTAAAAAGTGTAGTATGCGGTGACCTCTGGAGATCGTCATTGGCCTGACTTCAAAATGGCTAGTGGCCTTCCGATTTGTACTTTTAACAGCTTTCAAATAATACTTAAAATCGTAATCTAGCTCTTCTACGAAGCGTGTTACACCCTGGTTTGGTCTATCACATTTAAGAGAAGGTAACTTTCCTCACAGGGCTTTTCATATAATGTAATTTCATTCATTTAGTCAATTGTCCACAAGAGACCCCATTTACGGACGAAGTAAAATGTGATAAAACAAAACGTTGGGAAAAGTGAGAGAATTCGTACCACTTAATTTCGAAACATTTTAAACATCTAAATTCATTAAACATTAAACATATTTCCTTTATTTAGATTCATTTAGATTATGTCTTGTCGACAGCCGGACATTTAGGTACAGCTCCGTGTAGTCAGATTTTGTGAAACTGAACTCATTTTTCATGGAAGTGGCAAAAGATGGGACAATGTCAAAATTTGATCCTTAAAAATCGCGAGGTAAATCGGACCACCCCTGGTCCAAATTACCCCACCGCTGTTCCGGATAAGCCTCCTAACATTGTCAGCAAAAACATATAAATACACACATTTTTGGAGGTTAAAATGAAACAAGGCTTGTTGAATCAAACACTGTATTGCTTGTATTAATCACAAGAACAAGTCACAGGATTTTTAGTGCAGTACGACACTACCGTATGGTTTATCTATTTCACCCAGCCAACACATCACAGGATTATTTGTAAGAAAGTGCTTCGGTAAACATGTACCTATTCACGTTGAACAGCATCTTCCTATCCATATCCATCCGGTCTCATCGCAATTGAAAATCCTGTGCGGCAGTAATTTTTTACTGCCTAGTTTTTTCTCTAACACGTTGAGAAAATTCCCCACCGTGACTCTGTTGAACGCCCTCGCCCTAGCTGCAGATTTCGCTTCCGGTACTCTCAGTGCAATGTTTTAATTTCTCCCCAAAAACCCCTCCAGCCAGTCCTTGCCTGCGAGACCAGTTTCCCTGTTGAAGTTGTGCGTTATATAATTTATTTCTGCCGACTGAAATGCCAAAAAGGCGACATCCCTTTGTGTCAATCCAAAGAAGCACGCGTCCATTTTAACCCTCGCCCCGGTGGAGGGTGTTTGAACACCCCTTGGGTTTTTCCGGCGGCACGAAAAAACGGCGGCGCGGAGCGCCGACATACTTAGTAGCACAACTTATTTTTGATCCATTCCGCAGCTTTCATCAAAATTTTAAGCTTGGGTCATCTCAGGTCAGGTCACCAGCACAGGTCAAGTGACCTCACCTCCAAAAATGTTCAAGGTGGCATAAGTAAGAAATGGGAGAATCTATCGGCTTGAAACTTATAACACATAATGGCCCCACCAAGTTCTACAAAATATGTTTTGTTTTTTCATATCGATGACCTAAGGTCAAGTACGGACCATGACCTCTCCATTGGAGATACATGGGAAAACACAAATTGGGCTGTAGTTGTGTAGATACGGCAGGGAATACCTTCCTATTCTCTAAATCGTAGTATTCTGGGCCAATTTCTAGGCTCATGTTGAAAATTTTTGACCTGCGATCTCTGAGAGCTCATCTTGGGCCACTTAAGTAGTTTTCAGACTTAGGTCATTAGCTTTGCATTAAATGATGATACAGCTTTTATTTTGATATCACTGCGTTCAGATGCTATTGCGAGACGATTGATATGCATATCGACCATGTTAGGTTAAACAGCGACATTGACCTGATCCGAGGTCAGGTCGTTTTTGTGTTTTAACCTAGCATAGTCATATTATACATCATTCGATTTTCCGTGACGAGAGGAAGCGGGAAGCGAATGGTGCCTAAAAAATGATTCTAACTCAACTCTGTCAGATGCTAAGGCCCAAAAACTTTACTCAAAATGCCGCTTTCTTTGACCTGTCATGACCTCAATATGGACATGAGCCAAAAAGTGACTACTATAGTTTCGTCCTGAATCTTCATGAGCTATCCGCCAGCGTTCACGTTTTTTCACTATCCCGCATAGGGACCGAGTTCGAGGGGGTGTTTAAACTCCCCCCCCACCAGGGCGAAGGTGGCTCGGAGGCCCACCGGGGAGCGGGTTAAGGGTGTGCTCCACGACCTCTTTCTCTTGTGCTTCATTGAGTTCTGTGTTCATGCCGGATATACTTTTTCTGGATGGCGTCTGGAAATTGAAAGTTCCCTTCACATGCCTCTGAGTGTAGACTATGACCTGGTTTTTGATATCCCATTTTACCTGACTTACCATATTTATGGCAGCTGCCATATTTTCCTCGGTCCATTGCGGGCCTTCCGTATTCTTTCTGTACATCCGTGGCATCGCTGATAACCAGACAACCAATATCGCTTTCAGTTTTCTCGTCAATAAATACCAACACTTAGTTCCTATTTGCCACAATTTGAACATTGGGGTAACTCGGACTACCTGTGGTCCAGATTACCCCATATTGGGTTTTTGGAAACAGCTTGTCGCCGTGGAGAAATCATTCAGGTTATCACAAGAATAGCTATAAATTCCAAGCGACTAAACTAAATTGGCCCAAAAGCACCTGAATTATATTTGCAAACATTATAAAACGTCATCAAAAAGATGTCATTTCATGATCACTTACTTATATAAGATCAAAAATGCAAAAATCAATTTTTTTACCTGGAGGTTTTCGCCTGTGTCGCAGTTCAACTACGCTAAAACTGAAAGTTACCAATCCGACGACGAATGTAGATTATGTCTTTCCCACCAGGTGACAACGTTAGAAAATGCGGTAACAAGGGTGTGTCGAATTACCCCGGTGGTCCAGATTCCCCCACTTTCGCCTATGAATAAAACCACAGAAAAGCAGTTTCAACACATTATACCATGCCACAACTTAAAGGGAATGTGGCATCTTGGTCGAATCCTGGAATTTAGTGTAATTAGGCGTACTTTTAGTAAAAAAATAATGAAGCCGCTCATGATTTTCCTGGAAAAAATGCACAATAAGCTCAATATTTGGTTTTTAAAAATACTCCTCTAGAAAAATATATAAATATCAGCCTGTGGATGATGTCACGATCTGGCAACCACTACCATACTTGAAACGCTTTAAGGGCTTCGATTGGCTGATGCTCATCGTGACGTCAGCATGTGTCGTCACACCAGTAGCTTACAATGGCCTCCGGCGACAGGGGGCTGAGGGGGCTGGTGTCAGGTAGGTTTTAGCTTTTTTCTACGGAAATATCGAGTTCCAAGACAAATGAAATATGGAGTACCGGGTTTTCTGACCTGCTTTACAACTTGGCTATCTCAGTTAAAATCACGTTGTGAAGGTGCCACATTCCCTTTAAGACTCTACAATGATGACAAATACGAAATGGCATTTTGGCGATACGACTTCAGGGATTCGTGAAATAGTTTTGCACCCAGGTATTGTCAGAGAAACGTGTTCACTAACCACAGAAGCCTCACTCACAATCATTTACGGTATTTATATGTGCATGTGGGATGTGCAGAAGTATGTATTGTCTAAAAGCCAGCGCTGGAATGAAGAGGCGAAATGCAATAGGTAATGTCCAGTATCTCCCACGGACATGGCGTGTAGAGTCGGAGAATTCCGGGTGTGCGCAAGCACCTCCAAAAGTAAGTGAAAAACCATCTTAAGAGTCCGAAAATACCTCTGAAGCGCTAACGCTACATCTGAGTCCGGCTCCAATGTATTGATCAAATTAAAAAGGTCTACATACCACAGACGTCCAAAACGGGAGTGTAACGGGGGGACCCGTCCCCAACAGGCCCACCAGGGGCACGCACAACAAAATGGCGGCACTCGACATATAGCGTCTGCCTTTTCTCATGCTTATTAAAGTGGACTTACGCAAATACTTACTAATTTGTTTTAGCTGACTGGCCTCGATAGCTTCGTCTCAGATTAATATCGACTTTTGGCTTCGCCTCCCCACCCCTTCGGGCTGGTACAGGCAGTGTGGAGCCTTCTCTCCCTAAAAAATTAAGCTGTGGCGTCGCCTCTGCCCACTAGCATTTCTTCAACTGATGTGACGGATTCAGTGAGGGTGTACTCCTTAGACGAAAACGTTCAGATACCCATTTTGTGGGCCTCGCCAGGTATTTCTAGTTTTCACGGAATAGCCTCAGAAAGCTAAAGTGTGCTAAAACATCGACAATGTTTGGGGTCCCGACTAAACTTTCCTGTCCTTTTACCCACTCAATACGGAGCAATGCAGCACGTGCTCCTTTGTGTTTGGTATATCTTTCACCAGTGCTTTGGCATGCTCTCCAGGAGAGTTACCTATTAGTTTTATGTCGCAAAAGCTCCCTCCCACACCTCTCCCTCCAAAAGTTACCTTCAAGCCGGACCTCAAGCCTCACCACACAGAAAGTCGTCCCGGGCTCAGCGAATTCTGCCACTACCCCGTCTGTGCGGGATAACTGTCTTGGATAGGGAGCAGATTAGCAAGGCGACAGAGAAAAAATTATGGCCAGGGGCGTTGGAAAAGGACGTTTGAATTAAATACTGACACACATACCTTACAACGCTACTATTTTTAGTGGATATTTTCGGCTAGATTTCTCACAAAGGACTTGAACGCGACTCCACCAATCAGCGGCCGCTATCCGCCGGTAGCCGTATGCCCGCGAGGCATAGAGGTGACAGGGGTCACGGTCCAGGCGCGGCTGGTCGGGTTAGAGCCTCGGTGGGGATGGGTAGTCTGGCGGATTAAAACACCTACACGTGTTGGCGTGAAACTGTTGATGGTGCGTGCCGCTGGAGTGAGGGAGGGAGCGGGTACAGGCACAGGGTAGATATATGTGCATGTGGATCATTTATGAAGGAAGTATTTGTGCGTTATTGATAGCACTGGAAACATGGAGTTCATAAGATGAGTCTGGTATGTAAATATGCATAGCAAATTTGTTGTGCAAATATAGAATTTGAAGCATTTTTCGACACCAGGATATTATTGGAGGCTTTCAAAGCTTTCACTGTTGTCGGCTTCACCATAGGTTTATAGACCGCAGTTTCTTCGCTATCAAGCACGAGGGCGCGAGTGGCGTCGCCTCCTTGGACTTTAAGCCTTTCAGCTTTCGAATACCAAATTATTGAAACTGGGGAAACACGTAACGTCACAGGTAAGGTCAAACATTGTAAATATTGAATCCTAGAACTTTATAGTTGTCTGTTTCTTGATCTTCTCAGACCAAAATAAATTCGAGCTCGGTAATAAGTCCATCGCCTGACTCAAAGCGGATTTCGACTTGCTGTGCCGCGAGTTCAGAGGTCCTTAAGGCTAGCCAAGGTCATCTTACTCACCTAGAGTTCTGTATATTAACCTCCGTGACCACGCCACCATATGACTCAATTTTAAGGCTAAAGTCTATGGGTTATATTGAGCATAATCGGTTAGCGCCCGTGCTCGGCTCGGCCCGTTACATTCTGTATGTGCAGGAAGTCAATGAATCAAACCCACCCACAGGCAGGATTTCCCATCCTACCCGAGTTCAAGCCTATTTTACTCACTTTCCCCCTCCGGCTTCATTTGACCTCAGCACTTAGCAGTTTGTCTGTCGTTAAGTCCACAAATATTGACTAAAATATAGGTAATGAATATGTTAAGTTCATTTAGAGGGAGTTAAAGCAATTAACACACAACACCACAGGATAGGAAGACCGGTCATCGAAATTGCCTCGCTGCTGAGACGTTTTCCCTCGCTGCTGAGACGTTTTCCCTCGCTGCTGAGACGTTTTCCCTCGCTGCTGAGACGTTTTCCCTCGCTGCTGAGACGTTTTCCCTCGCTGCTGAGACGTTTTCCCTCGCTGCTGAGACGTTTTCTCTCGCTGCTGAGACGTTTTCCCTCGCTGCTGAGACGTTTTCCCTCGCTGCTGAGACGTTTTCCCTCGCTGCTGAGACGTTTTCCCTCGCTGCTGAGACGTTTTCCCTCGCTGCTGAGACGTTTTCCCTCGCTGCTGAGACGTTTTCACGCCGTTTTCTACCGCTGTCCTACCCAACTCGTAGCATTATGAGTCGTTTGACATCTGCCCACTGATTCAAACCATTTCTTAAGCGTTCTGCTAAGCTTATACATCCCCGGAACTTGAGAAGGAAAAAATATGCCTCAGAGGGTGCAAACCAAGAAGAGCATATGTAAGTTCCCTTGAGCCCATATCACATTCCTGAGTTCTCAGTGCTCAGAATGGCGAGCAGGCATTGAAGCCTGTCTGTCACAGATGAGGCTGACTATTCTGCGATACATAATTGTCTGGAAATGTCCTTTACATTAATAACGGTACAAAATATTGTTTGACTGACCACAAAACGCTGATAGATATTATACCGTTTTTAGAACACAGTATAAACGCCAAACCTGCTGAATAATTGTGACAGAACGACACAGAATGAGCCGATAGCTGAACGGTGACTAATAGCGATGGATCACTGCTCGAACGGTAATGAGCGGTGCTATGACAGAGAACGGCTATGAACAATACCAAATCGCTAACATAACACTATGCAAACCCCACATGGTTAGGTTTAGAACCCAACAGCATTGTTACGGGTATTAACAGAATGGTTCTGGAAGGTAATAACCAAAAGTAACGGCCGTTTCGTAGCCACCAAATGGTAGTGGTTAGACGTCCTGAGACGACTCAGAACGGCTTGGAACGGGGGCGAAAACAGATTTGTGTAATGGGGGCATAATGGTGGCCTCTATTAAAGGAGAACGTTCCACCGCCTATGCATACACGTGTTCCCTCCGAGCCCAGCCCAGCAACGGAAGGAGAACAGAGCCACAGACTTCGAAATAAAGCTTTACAACTTCCATCCGAATACAAGCTCAGCGGAGTAGGATATGAACACCAAATAAGCTACCAGAAACAAGACCACGCCTCTAGACCTGAAACAAACGATGATGTCCACGGGCTGCTAAAACAGAGAGGATGGGCCCCGGAGGCCAGACTTGTTGATGAATCAAACATTTTTTAGTTTACTCAACTCCGACACACAGCTTAAAGGCTGACTCTGATTCTGACTCGACGCGCTGTGTTGAAAATGGTGAGCCGACTCGACTCAAACAAAATTCAGAAGTGAGTCGACTCAACTCTGACCCAAATAAACATTGAGTCGGAGTCGACTCCGATTCAGAATGGTGGCCAAGTATGTACACAAAAAATGAACGTTTCCTTTGATAGTAAACACATTCCAATACATTTATTCATGGTATTAACTATTTAATCACTGCACATTTCTTTCAATAAATGTCAATTGCAATGCATTAATCCATGACATAAGTTATGTCTGCATAGGAATGAAGATAGGTGCTAAATGTGAAGATATGCGTGACATGAAGGGCCTGAAGGCTTTTCATTTTGAAGGCATGTCTTTCATGAGTAAAATTATAATTGAGGCAATAAGCGAGGTTTCTAACACAAAGAACAGGACTCAATATTTTAAAATTTGACATCTTGAGTGGCAATTCCTGCCCCGGTGCATTCTGAACAATACTGTGACAAATTAAGCTTAGAAATATATACTAAGCCGCGTCGAACCGAACCTATGCACCACCTCAATCAAAAACAAAACAATGGACGCTCGCGTTGTCCTCCCGATAAAGCTGTGGCAAATGCCACAGATGGCGCACTGAAGGCATTACGCGTACCTAACCTCCGATAAGACAAAAAGTGACGATCAGGGCAGGTGAATAACGAGAAATAGTGGTTCAATAGTCACGTGACTTAAACAACCTGAGAAAATCTACAAAAAACCTTGCCCTCAGACTACAAAGCAAAGCTAATATATTGTGGCGCACAATCATGCTTTGGTGACTGGCGTGGCGCGCGTGGGGTGCAGGAGGTGCAGTGCTATGTTGTGGCAGTGGGCGCTAAATAGGTAAATGATAATCAACATAATTTAAAGAGTGGTTTGTGAGAGACTTGATGTGTAGGGAATGCCAGAGATAGGACTGAGTTTTAATTTCCGTGTGCAGAGGACAGTGGGTACAGTGCTGTGTCGTCGGTGTTTATATTGTCTACCAGGGGATGGCCTCAAACCATGACAAATCAAGAATGTACTTTTTAGAAAGGGGCTAATTGAAGCTTTTAGTTTGCGTTTTGACCCATTTAAAGGTTTATGTGCAAAACGAGATTTTTGGTACTCTCTATCTGGTGCTTATATTACTTAGTTTTTTTAGTGTTGTCAGCTACCCAAAGGCAGAAAAAAGAAAATAATGATGTGGCTTCCTAAGATTGAATTATTGCATGATTATTAGCTTAGGACTTTTTATGGTGTGCACCCTCAAAGTCGAAAAGTCTAAACGTGTGCCAAATCGCATTTGTCTGTGTGATTTTGCATGCTATTGCTAATATTAAATGGAAAATACTAGGAAGTGTGTGTGCTTTTGAAACTGTATATTTTACACAAATTATTTTTGTTCATGACTGATCCCGGGATGGGTGTAGTGTTGATATGAACAATAATAAATTCTCTATTATTAGCAAACTGCAATATGAAATCCTTCAAAATTTGCAAACATTTCTAAAATGTCGGCCATGTGATCACATATGTTAAGAAAAAAGAGCAGAGTCGACTCAATTCCCGACTCACAGCTTAGAGGCTGACTCTGATGCTGACTCGACTCAACTGGTCGAGCTGTTGAGTCGACTCAGACTCAATTCAAATCTGAAAGTGAGTTGACTCAACTCTGACTCAAGGAAATTCTGAATCGACTCAGAGTCGACTCCGACTCTGAGTCGTGACTCAACAAGTCTGCCAGAGGCGTCACCTAAAATTGTGAATCAAGGGAGACATCCCTCCTAATTTGTGGGACACGACTTGGGTTTTTCGCATTTTATCATTTCCTCCCTATTACCAGCGCGAAATAACTTACATGTTTCCACATTCAATTGTGTTGAACTGCCTTGGTAGTACTCTTCAGAGCCGCTGTTGAATTCGGGTTTCACCACCTGCCCCTCCAACCATCGTCAAATCCGAGTCCACTGCCCCAATAACAAATTGTGGCCACGCTTCTGGCACGACATCTGAGACCACTAATTCCCTACAAAGATTACCAATTTTATTGGCATATTTGCACTATTTCAAAACCTGTACGCTGTTCAGCGAAAATTAATCGGTCCGTTCGGAGAATCATCTCAGCACCCCTAAGCTTTTGGTTTTTCCACAGCTCCACATCTCAACCACGACTACCCAAATATGTAGAGACCGATCAAGTTATTGTTTACCATCCGCAGGGCGGCTTGTTGGAACAGTGGGCACGATGCACAGGTCACCGATGAGCGTCAATGCAGTCCCGCTGCGGGAGTGTTTAGCGCCAGCGCACATGCGCTGCGCTCTTCTTTGTGCGCTGCGCGCGGCGCTAATTGTCGGCGCGGCCGCACATGATGGGGTGATTACGTGCAGTGTGGTGCGTCGGATGGAGCCGTTCACGCCTGCACCTGCAGCCTGCAGGCCCCGAGGGACGGCGGCGGGAGAGGGCGACTGAATGCAGCGGACGCCCGCCACACATCGAACACAGAGCGAAGCCGGGTCTGGAAATGTAGACTGACGTCACACTCTGAGGGGCCGGATTTTGGCACATATGACTCTTCCTTTGAGAGAGTGTACCAAAATATTATTTTTGGCTAGTACACTGTTAACATGCCCAAAATTCAGCCCGATGCAGCATATACATGCCTATTCAGCTCGGACCAATTCCCTTGATGCTCACGCTCAGGCTGGTACTTGCCATTCGAGAACGTTGCTTTAGCATTTCCCTACCGTCACTTACTAGTACATTATAGGTTATAGCACATCCTACATATGTTACAGCTTTGTGGGGAGCTAGACACTCTACAGGACGCGTACAAAACTTGGCATCGCAAAATACTCGGCGCTCAAAGAAAAAAGATACTCGGCATCAAACAGAATATCTAAGAGCACCTTGAACGGTCAGAGAGTGTCAGATTAACCAAACTGACCGTACCATAATCACAGGTGAATCACTATAAAGGCTGATGCCAGTCCATCTCAATCGCAGTGCCTTTCGCCAAGAACCAATGGTAATAAGAAGGCTGGCGCTACAGGGTTGGAAGACAGGTAACTTTGCACTCTACCTAGGTACTTACCTGTGTCCAGCACACATCACCGCAAGCACGTAGTCATTCTTTACAACTTTGAATATCCCGGAAGATCAAGACCACAGGAAGCAAATGCTGTGGATTGTGATAACCAATATTGCTGAACACAGCTTGGCTTATCGTTAAGCGCCATCAGAAGTTAGCTCTACCTGAAGTGTCCAGAGAATGGCTGAGCCGTTCGATCCCAATGACTTTCTCGCAAACATTATTTTTTACCGACTCTGCAATGAGTCAATTTGTTATCGTAACTCTGTGACATCTTCGAAGAATTCCTGCCAACGCTTTTCGGCTGCAAGCCCATATACCTACACTCACAGCAATCAAATGTCCTGAGGACGACAAAGACCACCTTAGCTCAGATTCTCTCGAAGAATGGTACTGATGAGCCAGTGTGGAGAAAAAACCGAAGAAACCGTACAAATCACCCAGGGGAGATGGGGTGTTTGTTCCAGTCTGCACTCTGAGCTAATTTTTGTCATAGCTAAGGATGACGTGCATGTTTTCCCCTCTGGGAATAGCTAAGGCCAGGATGGGTTAACAGGAATGTTTCACTTCGTCGAAGTTAGTTATGGACAAAACAGGTTTGTAAATCAGGAAATCTACAATTTGTTTCCGCTTTCAGTGACTAAAAAAATTGAATTTTTCCTAAACATTAATGATGTCATCAGGACGTCATATTTTTCGCGTCTACAAAAAAATGACCTTCATCACAGGCAGAGCAAAGACTGACAATTTAAATCTGAACATTCCATATCCAGTGTGAATTATTCCATCAAAACTTAAATTCTCTTTGGAGTTCACCAACCAGTGTGGCTGTAAATAAAACATTGGATCAGGCATATATGTAATAAGGATGGCTCACCCGATAGTAGGTACTGCAATTTTTGATAAGTGGGAGGGGCTTAGGATTTAGACAAATCAAATAGTGTTATTCAGATGGGGGGGTCCTTCATGGCTTAAATTAGGGCCATAGTACTCTTTATATTGAACTTAAAATTGTGCGTATATTTAAGAAAGAGAGAGCTTTGGGTGAAATCAAATACGCCAAGGGGGGCTCATAGACACACTATGTAAAATGCTAGCCCACTTCCAAACACATTGTAAAAGTCGAACATTCCCTTTAAGCTGCATCTGGCGAGAGGGTGTGGTATGTCAATGTTTTGTTAGTGGGTAAAATGTAGACATCTGTCATTTGAAGAGCTTTGATAAGAACATGTACTGCCTGCCAATGCGTTTTCCAAACCCTTCTGCCTCACAAGTCAACTGCTCTGTTTCATCGTGATCAAAAGAGGTATAATTAAAAGTTAAGAACAGCGCAAAAATGATGCCTCAAGCACTTTGGGTTCCGCCTGAGAACGTCTTTGATATGCTACCATTAATACAATGTCGCCAACAACATACAAATCTACCACACGTCAATCGGTAGAGATTTGATCCTGCTACTTTTTACGATAAAAAGTCTCAAACATTTTCTCTAGGCATGTGAACCAGAAACAGAATACAAGAGGCCCGCAATGCACATACCTAATGTGCCTGAAAAGGTATAACTGTACAAGTAAATTTTGCTAGAATCAATCTATCTACAAAAAAACGCAGAAACCATTTTCCCTCCCCTAAAAATGCGGGCAGCTTCAAGACCCCAGATTTATTAACTGATCCTATGTAGGGAGTGCTTATTTCCCACTCGTAGCAAGGGATCTCATGGTCCAATATTACTTGAGTATGTCGCAAATCGGCAAATCTTGCCCATATCACGAACCACCTCAATCTCCCTCGATATCCTCATGATGAATTTATGTGATGCTTGTCATAATAAGTGAGCGACGGTTGTAAAAAAACTGCTTAAGCTCAGATACGTGTATTAAACAAGCATTGCATGCGTATTACACGAGGATACACCGGTCAGCATTGCTGACCAGTGACTGATTGCTGACTCAGCAATTATTCTAAAATGTTTTTTTAACGACTGAGACAAAAACAGCACGTCAGCCAATATGGGCGACAGGTCCAGGGCACAGATGAAATAAAGAGCGAAAACAATTAGGCGACGCGGGAAATATTTCCCGCAGACAGCACTGAGAGTGAGCTCTAAAATTCGGGGGTTATACACTGCTCATAGGTTTGCTATCAGCACACAGATGGTTCGAGTAGTTGCATGGCTTTACCTTAGCGGGCATGATTTAATTTTGTAAGAAGCCGTTGACGAACGGAAAGGGTTTCGAGTTTCAGTAATGTTGACCATCTGGACTTTTTTGCGCTGCCATTATGTTTCCTCCTCACTTGAACGAGCGAATTGGATTTTATATTCTTGCATCAACCCCATTAAGCTTTGCCCACAATAAAATCTCTATTCTCCTCTCACCATGTTTCCAAAACGGGTTATCTTCACCCGAATCGATGATAATGATGACGGACGATGTCCTCAGCGAAAACAAGAGCGGCCTATCAATGCCCAGCAGGGTGCTGGTGGGCTGTTACAACGCCCGAACCGGCGCTCTGTCCCGATGAAGCCGTCTGGGCCAGCCTGGAGCCCGCCCCGCGGTCGGGACGGCGCGAGAATCGGTCCACAGCTGTAACTACACACTGTGAAGACTACCCGGCAGAGAGCGGATGAGCGCCCAGTCGACACATAAAGCGCCGGGCTCGGAGACGGTCGGACGCCGCGCCGGACGCGTCCCTGATTATGTCGCCAGCGCGACCCGACGGGAGGCGGGCCGGCCTCCGGTGCCGCCACCGGCCCACTCGCACCAAACCATTCACCAAATTAAACCGATATTATGTAGCCACTGAAAGCGGAGCGGCCAGCCGGCAGGCCGGCGGGTCCGCGCGGCGGGTCGCTCTAAAATATGGCGTCGGCGGGGGGCAGGGCCTCTTTATCTGGTTAGGGTTAGCATGCCCTCTGCGAGCGCTGGCTGCCACGCCGGCGAGCGCCGTCGATGGGGGCTGACAGCTGCTATTTGGGGTATTTATCGGTGGGTGTCGGGACATCGCCAGTCCTTCCTTTGAGCCGCAGTTTATGGCGGCTGGCATTGTGATCAGAGCTGGCGCCGGCGCAGCCCGCCGCTCGCCATTGTCGCCCGTGTTCACCCAAGCCTGGCCAATGTCCCGCCTCCGCAGCGCAGCCTGCTCTACTCGGGCACCCCCACAGCTCCCCAGATACTGAAGGCGCCCTATAAACCCCAATACACACACACACACACCCACAGCTGTCCCTCACCCCGCAGCTCCCCCTCACCCTGCAGTTCCTCCTCACAGACTCCGACACCCCCACAGCTCCCCCTCACCCCGCAACTCCCCCTCACTCTGCAGTTCCTCCTCACAGACTCCGACACCCCCACAGCTCCCCCTCACCCCGCAGCTCCCCCTCACTCTGCAGCTCCTCTTCACAGACTCCGACACCCCCCACAGATCCCCCTCACCCTGCAGCCTCACTCTGCAGTTCCTCCTCACAGACTCCGACACCCCCCACAGCTCCCCATCACCCCGCAGCTCCCCCTCACTCTGCAGTTCCTCCTCACAGACTCCGACACCCCCACAGATCCCCCTCACCCCGCAACCTCACTCTGCAGCTCCTCCTCACAGACTCCGACACCCCCACAGCTTCCCCTTACCCCGCAGCTCCCCCTCACTCTGCAGTTCCTTCTCACAGACTCAGACGCAACCACAGCTCTCCACACACCACAGCTCTGGCACACACAAGCCTCCCCTCACAGACTCAGACGCCCCCGCAGCTCACCCTCACCCCACAGCTCCTCCTCGCCCTGCAGCTCCTCCTCATAGACTCAGACACCCCCACAGCTTCCCACACACAAGCCGCTCCCCTCACACTCGTAGCTTCTCTTCACCATACAGTTCTCCCCCCAAAACCAAAGCAGCTGCAGCTACACTCCTGATTAGCACGCTATCCGATTTGGGCGAAGCTGCTCCGGATTGCGTAAGTTCAAGCCCGCGGCTCCCGTGTGTCTCAACCCCAGCTCTGCGTCTAGCCCAGCTCCCGCTGCGTATTCACGTCATCTCATTCCCGCACACCGCAGCTTGTGTGTGTGCACCTCTACTTACCTGGACACAGTGGTGGATACAAGGGGGGGGGTAGGGGGCTAAGGCCCACCCCCTGAAATGTCAGAGTACATACAGTAAATGTGTAGTCAAAGACTGATCCGAAGCAGTGGCGAGGGGAGGCTGGGCACTAGCCCCCAGCCTCCTCCTCCCCCCAAAGTCAAGTCCTGGATTCGCCACTGCCCGAGCACACCTCCACCGCGGGTATCCGCCGGTCCTGACAGCACCCGCTGCCATTAATTCTACACCGGTTGTAAATTCAGCACCGCGTCCTGTTAACTCTGATGAATTCGTTTTGGAATTATGGGCGGCGCTGGGTGACGTCGGTTTGTTTCGCTGCCGGGGTGCAGTTTACTGAGGTTGTCAGGCTTGCTGGCAGCTGAGATGAACCATGTTTTTCGGGAACTAGTGCAATTTCCGGAATCTTTTCCTGAATGTCCGGTTAAAAACTTTATTTTATTTTATTTTTATTATTTATTATTGCCCGGCATTTTATTTTATTTTTCTTTTTTTTCTCTTCCTGACGATACCTTATTGTCCCCAGGGAACCATGCGATTGCTCAGAATGCACCAAATTTCTGCATCGCTCGAACTGAACTGTCGTGTGCCTGCCACTGCCCCCTTACCGGCCGCCTCCGCGCCGGAGCGAGATCCCCTTCCCCTGCGTTCGGTTGTGGGTGCCCGTTTTTTCCGCTATTTTCATCACTCGCCCGATTGTATTCCATCACCATGTTTCATCCCACTTTTGTGTTTGGTTTTATTCCATGTGTACCAGTGTACGAAATACATGTATGGATATAATTGCTGTGCTGAAGATGGTCAGATTGGGAGCGATAAATAAGCGGTGGTCTCAATATGGCGGCAACGGCCGGCGGCGGAGAGGGGAGACTGGTGCGGCCCGGCATAGAGCAGGAAAGCGTGACGTCACGAACCGTTTGCTGGTTCCTGGCGCTCTTGCGACATACGTGCCTCTGTGTTAAATTGTGTAGGGCGGTGGACGATAATATCTTTTTGTATAGCTTTTCGCGTTGAAATATGGCGTTTGTTAGGGTTTCAGCCATTGCAGTTTTTTTCAGCGGGTTCGAAAATGTGATCGGGAAGGGTGAGAAGTCGCTAGAAGCTGGCAAAATCGAGAATATCTCTCTTATTGAAGGGATGTACATCAAGGCTGCCGTCCACGCCAGCATGAAGAAACGGAAATATACGGTGCAGGTTCGTGATGATTTGCCCTTAACTGCAATACCAATATTTCATTATAAGTATAAACTGCTGAACTTGTCTTACTATATTGGAGGAAGAAATGCCAGAATTTCATTTGCACAGGTTGTATTACAGTGAAATATCCAAACTTATATTTCAAAGCAAAATGGCAGGCCAGTGTGCAAAGTATGACATTTTCGACGAGATCTCGTTGGTGCGAGTGCCCTTGGAGACAGGAGCGAGTGGTGCGAATTTTACCAACCTGGTGCGAATTTGTGAGACTGGTGCGAGGAAGGTGACACTGAAAACCAAACAAATAATGGCTATATGGTTATAGAGGTACAGGAGGGGGCCTTATGAAAAGTCCTCAACTAACTAACTAATAAGAGAGGTAGCATTGCATCTTGTGGGTAGGAATGGGTGCGTTTTCTCCCTGGTATGTGGAAGATTGGTGCAAATTTTTGGTGGCTGGCGGTGCGAGAATTTTAGATGGCTGGTGCGACTCGTCTGGCCTGCTGCCATACTTTGCAGACTTGATGGCAGGTATGGTGAGATCACAGTTTGAGTTTGCACTGTGCTGTATGTAGATGATCAGTATGACAATGAGGCTTATGAAATAATTCAATAATCAAAGTATATTTACCTTGTAACCAGTCTACACAATGTGACAGATTTCAGTAAGAGCTCTCGGGGCAGCTTCAGGTCAGACCTACTGGTTGGGGGGCAAGTCTGCAAAGTATGGCAGCAGGCCAGACCAGTCGCACCAGCCATCTAAAATCCTCGCACCGCCAGCCACCACAAATTCACACCAATCTTCCATATACCAGGGAGAAAAATGCTCCCATTCCTACCCACAAGATGCAATGCTACCTCTCTTATTAGTTAGCTAGTTGGGGATTTTTCATAAGGCCCCCTCCTGTATCTTTATAACCATATAGCCATTATTTGTTTGGTTTTCAGTGTCACCTTCCTTGCACCAGTCTCACAAATTTGCACCAGGTTGGTAAAATTTGCACCACTCGCTCCTGTCTCCAAGGGCACCCGCACCAACGAGATCTCATCGAAAATGCCATACTGTGCACACTGGTTGGGGGGCAGCTTTTTCCCATTTCCCGTCAGTAGGGGAGGAAAGGAAATCTTGGGTCAGAGACTTACACTAGGAGCACTGACCCCTTAAGGCACACACAGACTCATATCAAGTCTGCCTCAGAAACAAAATTTCTGCCCCAATCATGGGGGGGTGTAAGAACTGCACCAAGCACCCTGTTTAGAAGCCTGCTATGTTTTGCAGACTGGCTTAAAGTATATTGAAGTTACAGTTTAGATGACAATGACCTGTGCAGACGCAACCTGCTTATATATTTATTTGTAGATAGAAGTCATAGTAAAATGTTCAGATTGAATTGTCAGCGCTAACTCATTTCACCACATCTTTTACACTTTGTCTATTATCTATTCTACTGTTTTAATCAGCTTCCACCTTTTACTGTCTTTGACCTTGTGTCATGTTTGCAAGATGGAGAACATCTTGATGGCAGAGACTTCCGATTCTAATGAGTAGAGAGGGTGGGGGTTGTAGGAGTGACAGACATTTTAATCCAAAATATCCAGTGCTATAATGTTAACATTATTCATTAAAAAGAGTGGAGACATTCAACCTGGGGTCTCAGAAAATTTAAATACCTAGGTGACCTTAAATGGTGCCTTGTATATTTTTTCCAGTGAAAAGTGTGAACTTGCATGAGAGATTGATATTAACATCAGTTTATTAGCTACCTACTGAATTATTTCATATGACTTAAGGTTACATTTGTTCTTTTTCAGGTGACTGTCCGAGACCAAGAAGTGACTGATGCCACCTGTGAGTGCCCAAATGGAACACACCGATGCTCACATATGGCTGCTGTTCTACTGTATGCCCAGAAAAACTGGTCAAAGACAGACCGTGCTTGTGAATGGAGGCAGCAAAACAAGGATGCTCCATCTCTTCGTGTGAGCGACATGTTCCCTCCCTATGAAAAGAAGCTTCTCACATCACCTGTGAGTGCAGAGGCGCTGAACTGGTTTAGGCAGGAGCTGCAAGGCTCTAACTGTGGAATGACTTGGTTGCTGGAGCCATTTGCAGCAACTGACCATACTCTGCCAAGGGTCACCAGCATAATACAAATGGAGGAGTTCCAGCATGCTACAGATAAGGTTGGTTTTTTTATTGATCACATGAAGCTGAATGACGATGAGATAAGGAAGGTTGAAGAGGCCACCAGGGGACAATCAGCTTGCCCCGAGTGGTCCATGGTGAGGAAGTATCGTCTCACTGCGAGCAACTTTGGAAAGACTCTGAGGGCGGTTGGAAGGGGGCGATACCCACCGTCCCTTTTCAAAACTCTTCTGGAAGGCTACGACCTATCGTCTAATGTAGCAGTACGGTGGGGGAAAACTCACGAAGAAGCGGCCAAGAAGAAATATGAAGAAGTAACAGGCGTCTCGGTTGAGAGCTGTGGACTGATCCTAGAACCTGAGGGCATATTGGGTTGCACTCCGGATGGCATGGCCGGCCAGCGTGTGATAGAAATTAAGTGTCCATACAAAAATAGGGACAAAACTATCGCGGAAGCGGCACTATCCGACGCCCAGTTCTTTTTGGACCAGAATCTGCATTTAAAAACAGACCATGAATACTATGACCAGGTGCAGGGGCAGATGTGGCTGGCTGGACGTAGTGAATGTGATCTGGTAGTGTGGACGAACGTTGACATACGCATCATTAGGATAGGCAGAGATTATGACTGACGAGAAAATCTGGAAAAGCTGAGAGTCTTCTTCAAAGTTCACCTGGCTCCACGAATCTGCTGTGCGTCCCGTGAAGGCCAGGCGAAATAGTTCGAACGGCGCGGGACTCGGTCCGCATGTGGTCCCGAACGCAAGCACCCGATTAAGAATGCCTGGCGACTGCAGGGCAGCATGCTGTGCTGTATGGGAAGACGAAAATTACCTGTTGAAATTACGTGTTACGAGAACCGAGATGAGAGTGAGTGACTGATTTTATTATTGTTGGTTCACATAATTGTCCAGAACTGATAGCATAGTGAAAGTATTACATGATTTTTTAAATAAATATGCGCGATTTTTATTGTTTGTTGTTTTAGACTGAGCTGATGGTTTTTTAAACACCTGGTTACTCTTGTAAAATCAAAGGTGATTGTGGGTCACCTTAACATCTCTGGAAGTCACACCACGCTCCAATTACGCAAACGCACAGGAATTGCGAACGCACAGGAATTCGTGCCTGTATTTACATAAAAATTTCACGCCCCAATTCCTGTCATTCATCATTCATTATAAATTCATCAATATACAATCAAAATAGCCGAGGTAAACATCCACTTTAATACATATTTCAACCAGCCACACATTTGGCTGTACAATGCGGCTGCCTCTGCAGGAACAAACTAGTATTACAGAATAGGAAGTTTAGGTTCGCCTCTTGGAACATGGGGCCCTACAGAAAATTTCCTTGTCTTACGCCCTCCCTCCCTCCGACTAATTGACCTGGGCGAGAAGCTCAAGTCAATTGCCTGTGTATTTATGTCAGTGGCTTATCGGCCATGTTCTTAAGGCGATGCCCCGCGATGATCCGGGGTTGCATCGCTGTGAGGATGGCACAAGCTCGTACCACGCTATCTATGATATCGCGGTACGTGTGGGGAACCATGTTCAATATGTTGTATACTTTCAGCCTGGCAATGGCTCGTTCCACGTGGATGCGCGCTTTGGCAACCTCGCGGTTATGCAGTACCTCGTGCTTGGTGAACTGACCATTATACAAGTACGAGGGAGTGTTCACTTGGATGCCATCAGGCACGATGTCTTTGATGGGGAACCCCTTGTCCGCCAGGATCATGTCTCCCGTCTCCAGCTGGTCTATTATTCCACAGTCTTTCACGATGTGTTTGTCTGACGCATTTCCTCCGTAGACTGGACTCACAAAATTTATGATCCCGTTAGGAGCAGCACCGACCATCACTTTGAACGTATTGTACGACTTGTACGCGCTGTACGTACTATTCTTCTGGCCGATTGCATCGGGAATCTCGATCCGAACTTCCGTGCAATCCAGCACGGTTCGGCAGTTTGGAAAACTCCGAAAAGACTCGGGCAGCTCCGTCGCATTCTTTTCCCGACAGGGCATTTTCCCGTCCAACACTGGCTCGAACAGAGCCTCGGAAAAGACGCATACGAACGTACGGAAAATATTCCCGACAGTTGTGCGGCTCACACCAAACCTTACTCCTAAATCTGTATGCCCAAACGCATGGCGCAGCTTCATCAGGGTGAGCAAGATCTGATCCTCTAAACACAGTGATGTAACCTTGAATCCATAATACTGGAATTCCAGCATGCTCACATAGGTCACAAGCGTCTTGAAGACTTCAGCAGACGGCAGGCTCGTGTAGTAGCTTACCAGCTCATTCGAGTGTGATATTTGGTTGAAGGTGAGCCGTTGACCCTTGTAGTTTGCAGCTGCTTCTAGTCTTTTCACCTGCTCCCTTAGCATCTGGTTTTCCACCTCGAGGACGATGGAAGATGAATGGGGGAAACCGAGACTGCCACATGCATTTGCAGATGAACTTGCGCTGTCTTCTGGAGCTATTTTTTTCCGTGCCCTCTTGGTTTTCGCCACTGGCACCTCCGGAAACTCGAACCGCTTTCCCTCATTCCACAAAAAACGAGAAGGTAGCTCGGATTTTCCATTCGGAAAATGCCACGAGCATATGCGTGTCTCTGAAGAGGGCAGGAAGTCCTTGCGCCTGCAGATGAGAGAGGATCGAGTAAGTGGACGTCAAATATTTAATTAGAAAAGTCATTCAGCAAACAGTGTGCAAACATTTTGATGTTTGTTATCTGAGATTGCACAATTGCAACAATTTGCGACCGTGGTCTGTGATAGGGGAAATGGGACAAAATTGTGCATGGATAATTGCTTTATAATAAGAAGTGATGTTTCTTTTTAGCAATAATTGGAGGAAAATATACATTGTAAAACCGGATGATCTTCAGGCGTTGTTAAGTTGAGGGGAAACATCACTTGAAGTGCACATAAAACAGTAGTTGGAAATGCACTGTGCACACCCAAAAAACTTCTGTAAGCCAAAGGAATTCTGATACAAAATATTCCTCAAATCAACTACAAAATGTAAGGAAAATTTTTGGTGCGTCATATGGCTCAGTGGTGCTTTTTCACATGATCAGGATAGAGACATAGCATGAATGGACGTAAGAAAATAGGGGCAGAATTTGGCCAAATAAAACTAAATCTTATGGAAATATATGCATGGATGGAACTCACACACCCAAAAAACCTATCAAAACCACACAATGACCTAGCCATCATGGCCAAAATGTGAACAATATTGGAGTGCTGATGGAGTCCATCTTGTGCTTTTGCCCCAGTACTATAGCACAGTTTGAACCAAAGTTCTAAGAAAATAGCAATTGGTGAACTTGCCGACCCCATGACATACCCTGATAAGCTGCCTGATCGGATCAGATTTTGACTGTGAGAACTAAATCAATGGAATTCTAGGAAAATATCAGTGATTGTGTAATAATAAAAATGAATATTTGGAAACAGTCATAATTCAAACATTTTTATAAATCATAGCTCAAACATGGTAAATATGCCAAAATCCAGGAAAAAATTGGGATTATGAACAATGCAGGCCAAAAGGAACATTAGAACACAACATTTGCAGCATTAATTTTCTGAATATCCGTTACAGTTCAGCTTGATAATTATTTTCCCAATCAGACTTTATACACAGCACATCACTTGGTTTTTTTCCTTCAAATTCAGGTGCAGCAAAGCTGGACTTTTAAACTCATCTGATTTCTTCAGAAAAATTAACTAAGAAAAGCTCATTTAGTCAAATTTTGAAACCTCATTAGTCAAAAGGCATATAACTTTTCAACCTAAGCTGAACTCACCGTATCAAAGCCAGATATTTTGCTCTGCGGTCCGGCTCTTTAGGAAGACGGTAGAAGGAGAAGTCTGAAGTTTCAGAACGATTGTCGCATAAGGGCACACAGCAAAGAACCATTCTCCTTTCGTTTTCACTAATACTTCCGGGAAAATATACGAAAATAACCAAAAAAACAACGAAAATCCTCAGTCACTGCGCAGACCACAACCACCCAAAACCCTATCCACCGCAATAAGAATATTTGAGGTCGGACGCGCCATTTTTGCCGCCAAATTCTGTTTGGAACCAGTCGGCTGGTGCTGACGTCACTGCTTTCCCGCTCTATCCCAGCGGCGACCCCGACCGCCCGCCGAAACCACCGGGTGGAGAGGGAGGGTGGCCAGCCCGCCTCGGAGTACCACCGAGGAGAGAGGGAGGGTGGCAGGCCCGCCTCGGAGTACCACCGAGGAGAGAGGGAGGGTGGCAGGCCCGCCTCGGAGTACCACCGAGGAGAGAGGGAGGGTGGCAGGCCCGCCGAGCGGTACCACCGAGGAGAGAGGGAGGGTGGCAGGCCCGCCTCGGAGTACCACCGAGGAGAGAGGGAGGGTGGCAGGCCCGCCTCGGAGTACCACCGAGGAGAGAGGGAGGGTGGCAGGTCCGCCTCGGAGTACCACCGAGGAGAGAGGGAGGGTGGCAGGTCCGCCTCGGAGTACCACCGAGGAGAGAGGGAGGGTGGCAGGCCCGCCTCGGAGTACCACCGAGGAGAGAGGGAGGGTGGCAGGCCCGCCTCGGAGTACCACCGAGGAGAGAGGGAGGGTGGCAGGCCCGCCTCGGAGTACCACCGAGGAGAGAGGGAGGGTGGCAGGCCCGCCTCGGAGTACCACCGAGGAGAGAGGGAGGGTGGCCAGCCCGCCTCGGAGTACCACCGAGGAGAGAGGGAGGGTGACCAGCCCGCCTCGGAGTACCACCGAGGAGAGAGGGAGGGTGGCAGGCCCACCTCGGAGTACCACCGAGGAGAGAGGGAGGGTGGCAGGCCCGCCTCGGAGTACCACCGAGGAGAGAGGGAGGGTGGCAGGCCCGCCTCGGAGTACCACCGAGGAGAGAGGGAGGGTGGCAGGCCCGCCTCGGAGTACCACCGAGGAGAGAGGGAGGGTGGCAGGCCCGCCTCGGAGTACCACCGAGGAGAGAGGGAGGGTGGCAGGCCCGCCTCGGAGTACCACCGAGGAGAGAGGGAGGGTGGCAGGCCCGCCTCGGAGTACCACCGAGGAGAGAGGGAGGGTGGCAGGCCCGCCTCGGAGTACCACCGAGGAGAGAGGGAGGGTGGCAGGCCCGCCTCGGAGTACCACCGAGGAGAGAGGGAGGGTGGCAGGCCCGCCTCGGAGTACCACCGAGGAGAGAGGGAGGGTGGCAGGCCCGCCCCGGAGTACCACCGAGGAGAGAGGGAGGGTGGCAGGCCCGCCTCGGAGTACCACCGAGGAGAGAGGGAGGGTGGCAGGCCCGCCTCGGAGTACCACCGAGGAGAGAGGGAGGGTGGCAGGCCCGCCTCGGAGTACCACCGAGGAGAGAGGGAGGGTGGCAGGCCCGCCTCGGAGTACCACCGAGGAGAGAGGGAGGGTGGCAGGCCCGCCTCGGAGTACCACCGAGGAGAGAGGGAGGGTGGCAGGCCCGCCGAGCGGTACCACCGAGGAGAGAGGGAGGGTGGCAGGCCCGCCTCGGAGTACCACCGAGGAGAGAGGGAGGGTGGCAGGCCCGCCTCGGAGTACCACCGAGGAGAGAGGGAGGGTGGCAGGCCCGCCTCGGAGTACCACCGAGGAGAGAGGGAGGGTGGCAGGCCCGCCTCGGAGTACCACCGAGGAGAGAGGGAGGGTGGCAGGCCCGCCCCCGAGTACCACCGAGGAGGAAAAGGAGGGTGGCAGGCCCGCCTCGGAGTACCACCGAGGAGAGAGGGAGGGTGGCAGGCCCGCCTCGGAGTACCACCGAGGAGAGAGGGAGGGTGGCAGGCCCGCCTCGGAGTACCACCGAGGAGAGAGGGAGGGTGGCAGGCCCGCCTCGGAGTACCACCGAGGAGAGAGGGAGGGTGGCAGGCCCGCCTCGGAGTACCACCGAGGAGAGAGGGAGGGTGGCAGGCCCGCCTCGGAGTACCACCGAGGAGAGAGGGAGGGTGGCAGGCCCGCCGAGCGGTACCACCGAGGAGAGAGGGAGGGTGGCAGGTCCGCCTCGGAGTACCACCGAGGAGAGAGGGAGGGTGGCAGGCCCGCCTCGGAGTACCACCGAGGAGAGAGGGAGGGTGGCAGGCCCGCCTCGGAGTACCACCGAGGAGAGAGGGAGGGTGGCAGGCCCGCCTCGGAGTACCACCGAGGAGAGAGGGAGGGTGGCAGGCCCGCCTCGGAGTACCACCGAGGAGAGAGGGAGGGTGGCAGGCCCGCCTCGGAGTACCACCGAGGAGAGAGGGAGGGTGGCAGGCCCGCCGAGCGGTACCACCGAGGAGAGAGGGAGGGTGGCAGGCCCGCCTCGGAGTACCACCGAGGAGAGAGGGAGGGTGGCAGGCCCGCCGAGCGGTACCACCGAGGAGAGAGGGAGGGTGGTGTGCTCTCTCTCTCCTCAGAGAGAGACAGAGAGAGAGAGAGAGAGAGGGAGGAAAATAGTGTGAGAGGTGGAGTCTTAATTGATTGTTGCGCCTTATAACCCATTTCGGTACAAAATGTTTGACCGTCTTTAGACAAGTATGTTGGGGCGGTGTTAATTAGTGGGAATACATTACTTTCGGACCTTCTAATTGCGGACCTGGAAAGGGTGCAAACAGTCATCAGCTGGCGCTTAATGAATGGATCGGAGCACCACTCAGCTTAATTGGGCTATTGTGCACCTCCGCGGTAGACAGGGCGGGCATTTATGTTCTCACTTTATCTTCTTCGCTGGTTGATATTGCTTTGCTTTCGACCAGATTATTCAAAATATGTACCACAAGAAAAGAAGGAAAGGATAAGAAAAAGGTATCTGAGCAAAAATATTCGCAAAATGAGATTCATGATTTATATCAGATTCCACGAGGTTCACGATGACGTTCTACGAATAAGGGGATTTAATTGTAGTACGATTCAGAGTTCCTTTGACGACTGAAAACTCCATGACAGAAATGCTGTCATACGTCCATTCTGACTCAGAGAAAAAATGTTGTAGAAGGCAACATGTTTAAGGAAAAATTATTCAGCTATGAGGGTACATAGCCGCATTCTGATTTTTCCTTTCATAAATAATAGCCATCATGCACAAAACGATCAAAGAGGCAAACAAAAGGCAATGGGAAAACATTTCAGTGACAGAATATATCTTCCTACGCTTTCCAATTACTTCTCAACTTATAATTATTTGTACGGATGATTCCGCTGTCAATACCGAGAGATTCGAATGGTTTCCCTTCGCTCGTTTCGAATAGTTATTACTTCGTTAAATGTGAGTGCTATTTACCAATGTTATCGGGACGCCAGACACGGTCCCAGAGCAGGCAGACGGTCTTTCCTGTCAGACGGCTTTACTGGAAAGGTGGGCAATTAGCCCGCTTACACCATTTTAATACGCCCTGGGAATATTGAAACCATAACATTGAAAAAATTCGTATCTAAGGGAGCTGCGGTGGGTATAAAAGCCATCGCCTTACGGAGCCGTGAACACACTTCCAGGATACGAGTCAAATACTGCGATATGTACAATAGATATGACACGACTTGACCTGCGATCCCAAGGACGTCACGCTTACTTCCAATATTGATCGGCCCCTAACAGAGAAAGCCGTCAGTCTTAACAAGCCCTGTTTGCACAGACCATTGGTGGGTTTCAGTCGGCGGGTCAGAAGTGGGCGTGGCCAGCGCACCCCCGGATCAGGCCTGGAATGTCCCCACCGGGCGTAAATTACCACCCCTCACAAAAACCAACGTGGGCTGGCCGCCCCGATAAATATGCGAATATCTTCATCACTTGGCCGGGTGGTGAGTAAATGGCGAGGCGGCAGAGCGGCCCGGCCGCCATGATTCTGACGGCGATAAATCGCCTCTCCTAATCACCGCCAACGACGCATAACTAGCACAAACTATGCGGCCGTATTAATCGGCGGCGTCAGGCGGCGTTGCCGGCGGCGTCAGGCGGTCACGCTGCTGCCGCGGCGGGGGCGGGGGCGGCCGCGGCCGCCGCCCAGGGCGCCCCGCCGCCGCCGCCGCTCACCAGAAGCGAGAGCGACGGCAGGGACAGCTCGACGGCCGCTATATAAATATCCAATCAGTGGGCGGCTGGCTGGATTCCCCAGTGACAGGATTAGTGATTGTTGGGAAACAGACAGCGGTGGCAGCGTCGGCGCGACCTCGGCGCGCCTGTAAAAAGCGGAGACGATTGGCGCCGACGGCGGCGGCGGGGATGCGACGGATGCCGCCAACTCCGCGCTTATTAAGTGATAACGCCGGAGCCGGGACGCCTGCCGCCGGCGGCGCCGCCCTCAATGGAGCTGTCCCGGAGGAGAGTGGGAGGGACACGGGAGAGAAAGGGGTCCGACAGGGGCGTGGTAAAGGGCGAGGGAGGAGCGAACGGAGGGGTGGTGGAGACAAGGGGGCGGCCGGAAAGATATGAAGGAGGTGGTCACAGGCAGTGTTTCTAATGAGCGATAAAGCAGAGCGGCCAGAAGGCGATGATCATCTGCAGCAAAAATTGGAGGGCGATTGACAGATTGAGTGGGACGCTGAAGCATATAAAGCGGGAGTTCCGTTCAGGAGGAAGGAAGAACGCGAAGGAAGGACATGCACTGGACTGCAATGGTGAAAATTTCACCAAAAAGCTGCAAGACTCAGTACATAATAAATGTTCACGCAAAAGCGAAACTTAAAGATGACGAAAAATTCCTGATAAGCACTGGAAATTTGGAGGGAGGGGGCGAGGTCAGCAAAAGCGCCATGACCTTCAAGGCGCCATGACTGGCTACCAAAACTTATATATATATATATATATATATATATATATATATATATATATATATAGGAAAAACACGTCAACGTCAAAGGTAAACTGCGTCGTTGACATTGGTACGTAACACCGTCACAAGGTCACTGGACCCTCTCACTTATATAAGCACATCCCTTTCCACAAATCCCCCGTCAGAGCCGTGCCGGTGTCTAACGCGACTAACCTAGTTTGTCATTATGTGCAAACAAGCTGCTGTGTGTGCAGCCGCCCTCATTGAACGGCCATCTCCAGAACGAACGCATCTGGGCGTGACTGATCCGGCCGCGGGCCCGACCCGGCACTGTGGCAAATCCGCTAAACCGCCGCCCGCCGGCCGGCGCGGTGTACGCTGTGTAGTGGCCGACAATAGCGGAGCCGCCCCACGCATCTGGCCGCGGCAAATCGCCGCCGCAGCGACGGGCTGAGCCCTAGCTCAAACAGCAGAGCGGTAAAGCGGAGGTGAGAGGAAAGAGCGATGTACTGAGTAATGACTTACAAGTGAAATGTTGCTTGACAGGAGCAAGCATCAGCAGATGCAAGGGCGATGCTGCAGAAAAAGACACTGCCTCAAAAGCCAAAACGGTTTTTACAAAAATGCTACGCATCTTGAACTCTGGGAAAGGATGTAAGCTAACCGAATCTAATTTACAGGACGTCAAAAATTAATTTCCCTTGCCCCATGTGCAGTCATGCTCTTAGTACGTAAAAAAACGACAGAGATGCGATGAGACACAAAGTCATCAGAGTCATAAAGCTTCTTACGTGACTCGGCTGGGTAGCCCGGACCAACTGATGGTGGGAAATCATGTCAGTTTCCGAGCGGCATCCGTAGCACGTGGAGCTATGGTCGGCTGCGGTAGAGGTGCAGTCTTTATCAACACGCTGTCGTGTGGTTGGTGTGGTCGGGACAACTCAAGTCAAGGCTGCTCAACATCTTTTGCTATCTACAAGGGTCACCAAGGTTTAAATCACTAGCAATCGCAAAGCAGTATCACTCGAAAGCTACAGAGAATACGGGAAAAACCAGGGATGTGGATTAAAAGAAATAATTTGGGTTGCCCAAATTTGAAAAAAAGAGTAAGTGAACACCAAATGAAAGGAGAAAACTTTTTATTTCAGCCATCACACAGTCCTTTTGAATTCCGAGAATGATAAGCAATACCATTTAAAAAATATATAAAAACACTAAATGAATGTCTTTTTGCAGGTGCAAGTACCTAGTGAGGTCACTGCCCCAGTTCGGAAAAATTAGATATAATTCGAAAGCTGAATGCTGAACGTCTTAATCTAGAAACGGTGTAACAAATGACATTGATAAACAATAACTAACGAGGAACGCGACGTCATCTGGGAGATAAACAGCGGAGTATTGTAGCATGCAGACTAATTTTTGTGCCTCAAAGTAGAAAGTCGGACAGTCATGGTCAGACGGCAGTGCACAGTGACTTCTGGATGCCCGTAGGCCGGGTGGCGGCGACGTCGAAAGAATGTGATAGAGGAGTGGGTCATGCTAAAGGGATACAGTGATGTTAATGCGATTAAAATGTACATTCCTACTCAGTCAACTGTCCCGTGCATCCTATGACATGTCTTAGACCCTCCCTGTTTTGAACGGTCAGAGCTACTTATCCCCCGCCTCAAATCACCATTTTATCAGCGTAAACTTCCAGTGTTGCACACACATGAAAAGTCAGCTAGTCGTGTACGTCACATGTACCATGTGTGTTTTATTGTCAATAAGTGTTTGTCAAAGAAAAAATTATAAAAAGCTGCATCATTTACCCTGATGCCAAAAATTTTAAGGATTCGAAATCGATACGTGCAATTTTACCCGCCAAGCGTATTCACATATCGAACTCATTTAACGAACTCATACTCATACGCATGTTTTAAAGTGATTAAATTTTAAGTACTTTAAAGTCGACACCGCGCACTGCACAAACACCTAACCCATACATCCACACATGTGCACATAATGTCTCCTACACCTGTCCTCCTCCCTCAGTCCAACAGCAGGTACAACCACCACCATTCTCAACACCACGTGTATGTACGTTTTATAATCCGCCATGATACCCCTCTCCACCGGGGCTTGAAATCGGCGCCAACGGCGCCGATCGTGCGTGACCTTTCTAACCTCTAAGCCCCGCGGGCAATAGGCATCCAGCGGATGGCGGCTGCTGATTGGTGGAGGCGCGTTCACTTGTATAACAAGAAATTCAGCGGAAATTTCTCCATGAGAATGATGGATCTTAAACCATAAGCCAGGAGATATATTAGCAAGATCTTTTTCAAACATTACTAGCCATACGTTTCCCTACATTGGCTTGATTATCTGCGCCACCATACGATTCTTTTTGGTATAGGCGAGACAGCGGCAGAGTCAGCACTGGCTAGCCGGCGTCGAGTTGAAGTCAGGAGTGTCGCGAGATGGGTTTCTGCTGAGTGAAAAGGAGTGGGGTCCGGCCCGAAGGTAACCGAGAGAAGGAGGGGAGAGAGACGTAGGTACATAAAACTAAACATAAGCCGTCGGACGAGTTATAGAGAGCGTGAACTAATGATAGCGCTGCCGAAGTAAAACCAGATAATATACCAGAAGAGGGAAGCACGTGCTGCTCTGCTCCATGCTGGATGGCAAAAGGCACTAAACCTAATTTGGGACTCAAAACATTGCCGATGGTTTAGCGCACTTCACTGAATTCAATCTGAAATTCAATGGTGAAACCCAAAAATTACAGGCAAGGGGATAGTTTTTTTCTAATGAGGACACTCTTAATGAATCCATCATACTAACGTGGATTTTCGAAATCCATATGGGGCGCCCAAATCCGAAAACTGTTAACTACGTCACCGTTAAGAGAGCCATTGTATTGTAAACCCTGTACATTACACCACCTTAAATACATGAAACTATGCTGGACTGCCTAATATGAAAAATAAGAGATGACTGGCCATTCCACATCCAGTGATAGAAACTCATACACCCCAGCCCTGCAGGTAATTTCAAAGTTTCATTTGACTAGGCACTGAGCAATGATGCACTGCAAGGAGCACTGAGCTTATACCTAAGAAACATTTTGAACCAAAAACAAACACTATTGCATTTTGATGGAAGGTATAGCAGGCCCTCGGACTGTCACGCCATGGTATTATATCAGCCAGCAGAAGCGCAACAGAAGAGGTGCTGCTTATCAAGATTGGACAAAAAGTAATAAGTCAGTGCATAAAAATATTTCCAAATTTGAACAAAAGTTTGAAACACATGGTGCCACAGATCAAAGGCATGCATGATGCTGCACCTTTTGTTAATTTAATTTTTTAATGTGTGGACGAATTGTGTAGTAAAAATATGCACGTACTTCAGCTATTGTGAATAACTTCTACTTTGCTGTATCTTATGAACTGAAGCACCGCTTAAATATGAAGTATGCAATAAGTTCTCTTGCAGGTATGTACAAATATTGCTAATTGTCCATCATCAGTGGCGGATTCAGGAGAGGAAAAAGGTATTTTCCACCCCCTCCAAACGGAAAAGCTCGTGGCAAAACTATGTTTTTGCCACCCAAGCTGTCGACATCCCTTTTCCCCGACTTCTTTTAGCTAATAAGCAAGGTGTTGTTGCTTCACATCTTAATATCAAGCAGACTCAGTCAACTTCAGTGCAAACATTGAGACTTGGATAGCAAAACAATCAATTTATGGCTACATATTTGACTCCACGACGTTTTTTTTCTTATCGACCGTTGAGTTTACCTCCAAAGGCTACCGTCTGCTTAAATTGTGGCATACTCTCACAGTGTGACGTTTTTTATCGACTTTGGATTGCCCCTCCCCAAAACTACCGGCTAGATCCGCCACTGTTTTTCTGAAGGGACTTCAAAAATTATGCAAACACGAAGTATAGTAGCTATCTTATAGGACTCGCGGAGGACTTTGCTGCGAACCCTAAGCGTTTTTGGTCGTTCCTAAAAACAGCCAGATGCGGAAACAGAGCCTTGTCAACTCTAGTCGTAGACGGCATCAAGGTTAGTGACGACCAGGAAAAAGCTAATGCTTTTAATCAGGCGTTCGCGGCAAAGTTCACCAAATCTGACATTACTGTGCTGCCCGATGCTCCATCGTACGATTTGCCTCCACTTAATCATATAGACTGTAACATGAATCTTGTGAAATCCATATTAGAGAACATACCTGTCAGTAAAGCGTGTGGCCCAGACGGAATCAGTGCCCGGATTATTCATGAGTGCAGCGAACCCTTGTCGATACCAATGACGAAGATATGTTTGCTATCGATTCGGCAGGGTGTGTTTCCTGACTTGTGGAAAAGGGCAAACGTCGTTCCGATTTTTAAAAAAGGAGATGTGAAAGATCCAGGCTGCTACCGCTCAGTGTCGTTGATTCCTCTGTTCGGAAAAGTACTCGAGAAAGTCGCTTATATAAGTTTGCTTTCTCATGTGAGACCTGTTATCTCACCAGAGCAGCACGGTTTCGTAACTGGTAGGTCTTGTGCGACTAATCTGGCATCACTTCTGAGCACTGCATGGTCATCTATTGAAGAAAACATCCAAACAGATTGTATCTACACAGATTTCTCGGCCGCATTCCGAACTGTTGACCATGCTCTCTTGGTCCACAAATTGAAAAACTCGTATCATGTCTCTGGCTCAACTCTAAATTGGTTTTCCTCCTACCTGAACAATAGAAAGCAGCGAGTTGTTGTAAACGGAAAGAGCTCAGAGTGGTGTCAGGTTGAGTCGGGAACACCGGAAGGTGGTGTGATCTCAGCGTTGTGCTTTGCACTTTTTATAAACGACCTGCCAATGGGAATCTCCTCTCGGGTTCTTATGTTTGCCGACGACGCAAAAATTTACCGGAAAACCTCACGCCAAGCGGACGCTGATGCCCTTCAGCAGGACCTATCTCCTCTCTGCCAGTGGTCAAAAATTTGGAAACTGAAACTAAACGCAGCTAAATGCAAATCATTTCGGATGACACTGAAAACTAAACCACTGGCAACAAATTATACCATTGGAAACACTGTGCTAGAGCACGTGGAGCAAATTCGTGATTTAGGCATAATTCTGGACACAAAATTGTCCTTTAGGGCACACATTGACCAAACTGTGAAGAAATCAAATCGTGCGCTGGGCGTTCTCATTAGATCCTTTCAGAAGGCCAACCCGAGAGGATACCTCAACGTTTCATCTGTTTTAACTTCATACTATGCCTATGTGCGGTCGAACATGGAATACTTTAGCGTTGTGTGGAACGGAGCTGCTGTGTCGCACACCGAGCGATTGAGCCGGGTAGAACACAAGTTTTTAATATGGCTCAACTCACACAGTCGCCACCCATCACCATCACTGGCCTATGTAAACCTGCTCAAACACTTTGGGGTTGTTTCTGTAGCAGCTAGGCGAAAACAGCATGACCTCATGTTTGTCCGAAACATTCTGAGAGGGCGTATCTCTTCATCATCTCTTCTCGCGGCATTCTACTTGCATGTCCCATCTCGTGCTACCCGTCAGCAACCACGAACCCTGCTGAAAGTGCCGTATGCAAGGGTAGGCACCGCCAAAGAAGGCCTCTTTACGAGACTTCCGAGGCAACTGAATTTATTTTTACAAATGTGCCCGACAGTAGATGTTTTCACGGATGCCTACCAATCATTTCGGTCACAAGTTAAAGCCTATGTCGCCTCTCTGTAGCTTAGCTGTTCTATGTACCAGTGATGTACCCTATGATGCGGATAGATTTTAGTGATTTTTATTGCTTTTATTGTCTTTTAGGAACTTTTATGGCTTATTGTCTTTTAGGGACTTTTAAGGTTTTATTATATTTTATGTCCCTCTGTTGTCTTTTATGGTTTGTATTGCCTGTGTGTATTCATAGGTATTATTTGATGCGCTACTTCCTTTTTAGGTCATTTTAATTAAGGTCTTGTAGCGCTTCTGCTTTAATGCTGTGTATGTACATATTGTTCAATGTTTTATCTCCTGTACTTCGCCGTTTATTGGGGCCATCCCGTAGGTGATAACTCAAATAAATACAAATACACTGTCCAACATGCTTGAGGATTTCCGTTGCTTGGTAACATATTAGGATACAGGTTAGATGCAGAGTGTCATTATAAAATTGAAACCCGTATTTGTTGAAAATTTCTTTTTTTAGAATTTCATTAACCCGCGCCCCGGTGGGTCTCCGAGCCACCTTCACCCTGGTGGGGGGGGTGTTTGAACACCCTCTCGAATTCGACCCCTATGCGGGATAGCGGAAAAACGTGAACGCTGGTGGATAGCTCATACAAATTCATGAAGAAAGTATATCGGTTACTTTTTGGCTCAGGTCAATATTGAGGTCGTGACAGGTCAAAAAGTTGGCATTTTTAATACAGTTTTTGGGTTCTAGCATCTGACAGATCTGAGTTAGAATCATTTTTTATGCACCATTCACTTTCCGTCATCACGGCGAAACGATGATGTACAATATGACCAAACTAGGTCAAAACATAAAAATGGCCTGACCTGAGGTCAGGTCAAGATCACTATTTAACCTAGCATAGTCAATGTGCATATCAATCGACTCGCAATAGCAATCCAAACGCAATGATATCAACATAAAAACTGCATCACCATTTCATGCAAAGTTATTGACCTAAGCCTGAAAACTGCTTAAGTAGCCCCAGATGACCTTTCAGAGGTCACATACCAAAAATTTCAAACATAAACCTGAAAAGAGGCCCAGGATACTACGGCTTGGAGAATATGAAGGTATTCTCAGCCGTATCTACACAAATACAGCCCAATTTCTGTTTTCCCATGTATTTCTAATGGAGAGGTCATGGTCCGTACTTCACCTTAAGTCATCGATATGAAAAATCTCGGAATATTTGTTGTAGCACTCGGTAGGCCCATTATGTTGTATAAGTTTCAATTCTATAGATTGACCCATTTTTTTACTTATGGCACCTTAAACATTTTTTAGATGAGGTCACTTAACCTGTACTGGTGACCTGACCTGAAATGACTCAACCTTAACATTTTGGGGAAAGTTGCGGAATTAATCAAGGATAATTTGTGCCAAGTACTTTGCGCCGCCGTTTTTTCGTGCCACCGTAAAAAACCCGAGGGAAGGGTGTTCAAACACCCCCGACCGGGGCGGGGGTTGAGACTGCTGCAAATTATGGTTGGGGTGCCCAAATCACGATTGAGCATGCCGAGTTCATCACTGGGGGTGCCGGGGCACCCCCAAAGAGATAGAAATCAACACCCCTGGGAGAAAAACTAGGACAAGTCGAGTGGCCAAACCCGTTATCGACATAGATCGCGGTGGAACAGCGCTTTTTAACGCAGAACACCATCAACACTGATAGAACATAGTCGCCTGGTATTCAAAGTTACTACCCATCTCCACTGGACCAAGCACCTACACCTGAAACAGCTCCGGCTCCCCCTCCAATTGAAGGTCACGGAGGCTGAGCGGCAGAGGCGGCTGATATTCGCCGAGGAGACTGCATTGGATCATCCAGAGCTGGCAACGAGTCTTGTTCAGAGGCAAGTCTCCATTTAAGCTCTTTCACATGTCGCACCCCACCCCCCCCCCGAGGATTTATATGTGGGCCCACATCACTGCCGAGGAGCCTCTGAAGAGAACGTTACGGAGCTGAGGGGATCCTAGCCTGAGCCACAAAGAAAGATTGACTGATGTCAGAGCTGCACCTTGTCCTATAGCAGGGACGTCACCACCATGGGGGCCATGGGGACCACGGCCCCCAAAGTCACAAGTCCATGAGTATGGCCCTCATGAAGCTTTAGGAGGCCCTCTTCTGAACTCAGGAGGCCCCCTCGATGCTGGAACACTTTAGCAGCCCCAGGAGTCGGAGCACGTTAAGGAGGTTCTGTTCAGTGAAGTTGTGGCACATGGAGGTCTACGTGGAGCGGAGGAGGCTCTCCCGTCATCGATGCGTGCCTCAGTTCTATCTTAGGTCACTGGCACGCATAAGAGGTCCCTTAGGCGGTAGGGAATGTTTTTAGGTCAGTCATTCGAATTAGCCTGTTCAGCATTTCAAGAATAGACCAGTAGAACGAAGGAAATTGCGTCCGACGGATTAATTAGCGGGCGGAGGCCCCCATTTGAGCAGAGGAGGCTTCCAACGCCACTGGTACCATGTTACACTTTTAATTGAGTCCCTTGTCATGCATGAGAAGCTCCCTTAGCTGAAATAGGAGGCTCCCTTCTTTCTGCGTTTCAATTTCAGGTCGTAAGCAGATCAAGAAGGCGCCATTCAATCAAATAGATGGAACGCAGAAGCTCCTCTAGATGCAGAGGATGCCCCAGCGTCATTCATACATGTTTGATTTATATAATATATTATAAAAATAGTATATATGTAAATTTTATATTAATAAATAAGATATATATTTATTTAGCTATTCTATTATCTGATTTATAGCTGAGACCTCTGGCTTACATTGTAGGCCCCTTGTTGAATAAAGGAGGATAGCGAACCGAAAAACAATTGACTACAATGTTATATAAAGCACAACTAAACATTTCTTCCCCATTGTAGACCCCCTAGGAGACAGAGATAGGAGGCCACTTTGAAATCTGGCCCCCATGCGATGAAATCCGTGGCGACGCCCCTCGCCTATAAGACAGATAATGACGGCCGAGCACTGAGTGGAGGAGTGGCTGAAGAAGCTGGCAAAATCAGTCATGCAGCAAAATAAGGCCAATGAGCCAGATATATCAGTAACCGATATATCCTGACCGATGGTGTCAGGGACGATTGACTGGCAAGTCGGCGCTCCTGCTCAGTACTCAGCCAGAACCCAGCAGATACGCACCGCTAACCCTCTGACTTTCTGGGACGAAGGAATTATTTCAAGCACAAGTCTTGCCCCCCCCCCACCAATCGATTACACCTGCGTTCTTATGTAAAGAAAATTCGGTACAATGGCACTCACCACCATTGGCGTAGAAACAGGGGGCCAAGGGGTCATGCCCCTCTGAATGTTCAAGATCTTAACCATCAAATCTATGCATATAGGTACGGCAGAACTGACGGTGTACCGCGGCCCCGTGCCCCCTTTGGACGGACCAGGGGGGCACCGCTATTGAGGTGCCCCCTTAAGTCGGCGAAAATAGCAGTGAAGCGAAGCCTTGTCCAGGCTTTCCAAACTAACTCTGATTTCGAAAGATTGTTCATGGGCCCTGACAGCAGACCCACTCTGTTGGTTTTTCTCAGATGGACCATATTTTACTCGTAGAATCTTCAGTTTCATTGCGTAACCTCTTCCATGATCTGCGCCTGGACGTTAACACTTTTAATGGCGGATGTTAAAAATTCAGCCGTTGACAACAGTCCTAAGCGGATTACTTTGCGTGGTGCAAAGTTATGATGCAATTTACATGAACGTGTTTGGGGTAATTTACATGAACGTCTGTCGCCTATTTCTAAATATACCTACACGTAGGTACTTACAGAATTTGGGCCAAAATTTGAAATAAACAAAAGTACCTCAAAAACTGCAGGCCCCTGCGATGTCCAAAACGTTCTCGGGCCAGCCTTGCCGCCATATTCAGTGCACGTTCCCTCAGGCAGTGGTTTCTGCAGCCCGCTGCCGTCCAAACCAGCGACGCCGGCCTGGTCCGGGCGGCCGCGTCCGCGTCGCTTAATCCCGCCATTGAGCGGCCCGGATTAAGCGGCGGCGCGCCA
The DNA here is from genome assembly GCA_034440635.1 of Lepas anatifera. Taxonomy (NCBI): domain Eukaryota; kingdom Metazoa; phylum Arthropoda; class Thecostraca; family Lepadidae; genus Lepas; species Lepas anatifera. Next base: position 861,087 of record JAOTON010001433.1, on the reverse strand, counting down.
CATCTGTCGACGACACGCGGCGCGGCCTGTCGCGTCATTGTCACCGCGTCGAAGTCGCGCCGAATCGGCCGCAGACGACTGAATCAGAGCAGGAGGACGGGCGGTCCTACCCAAGGCGGGAGCTGCGCCGAGCTGTGGGGTCGGCCCTGGACCGCCTGAATGTGGAGGCGGTGCAGACGCCAAATGGAGACGATGTGCTGGATGGCCTACTGAATATTATTCGAGGTTTTGAAGGACACAAGCCCGGAGGGAAACTCGTCTCACGAACAAACTGAATTTTGACGTAAGGCTCTGCATTAATTAGGAGTAAAACTCCAAGCACAGATATGGCAACAACGCAGACACATACTTTTTGGCACCCCCTCCCGCCCACCCCTAAGAGAACACGGGAAGCCTAGAAGCCCTCCCTCACATAGGCCGATGCCACAGCTTTCACATAAATCCTAAATCCGCGCCTAAGCCCCTCTAACATGCGAATAAAGCGACAAAATCCCGAATACGTGCGAACAATAGACAAAATCATATCTGCCCTCTTCTGTTGTAAAGAGGGCAAGGTCCGACCCAGATTGACGGTTGGGGGGGGGCAACGGGGCCCAACATCGAAGAAAACATTTCTTAAAAGAAAATCGGCAACAATCGATGAATTCGGGGAGGGGGAATTTCCCCGGTTTCATCCCCCCTGGATTCGCCAGTGGAAGAGGGATATGAATGGTGTTCATGCACCTTATGAGGAATTTGCTAAGCATTTCCAAAATAATGATGCCTCCAGACCATCACGAGAGTAAACCAAAATTTCACCTAAATCGAGCAATATGAATTCTGCACTTTCATGACAGCGTATCTGGGGTTAGGGAAACAGTCTTTTAACCCTCGCCCCACCGAGGGGGCATCGATGGCCCCCTAAGGTTTTTCCGGGATAGCAGAAAAACGACGAGGCGCAGCACTGCGGTTGAGGGCTCTACCTCTCACTGCATCATTTTCCCATCATCCCTGAAATTTTTTACCCCGGGTCACCCAAGGTCATGTCACCAGACGAGGTCAACCAAGGTCACCTCACTTCAACTTTAGAGCTCTGTAAGAGCTACATTTCAAAGTCGATCGATTTGAAACTTCCTACACTTCATGACCCCTTCAGGGTCTACAAGGTGTATATCCGGGATTTTTCGATTTCGTGCCCTGAGGTCAGGTCACGAGGCGACCTCTCCCATTGGAAAAGCATGGGGAAAACCAGTTTCATGATATAAAAGCCACAAAAATGATTGCAAATACTCAGAACACCCAGGAACAGCGCTGCTCAGAACAGCGTTTTTTGACACCCTTTCACGGATCCCAGGGGTCATATTTACCCTTTGACTTTTCCAAGGTCATCCAAGGTCACCAGAGGTCAAAAACAGTATTTTGACAATAACTTTTGACCTAATTAAGCTAGAGCGGTGAAACAAACATTATCGTGTTTGTCTTGTCACTGGCTTTCATTTGATATACAGCAAAGTCACTTTGTGACCTTTCCTGACCTCAGGTCATATTAGGTCACGAGGTGACCTCTGGAGGTCAAACCACTGGCGGGAGGTCTTTACATTCCACATAGCGGAAAAAGTACTGGCAATTTCCTATCAAATGAACTTTACCAGGCCTCAATAGCTCTAATGACATAAGAGTTATGACCAGTTTGCTTAATCATTGCATATTTGAGTGAAAATAGCCTATTTTGACCTAATTTGACCTCTGGAGGTCAAACCATTGACCTGAGCACTAAAACATGCGAAGTAATTTCTTACTGAATTCACGCGAGCTTTCTATTGCACTTTTCAGATTTGCGCTAACGCCCATATTTTCGGAGTTAGAGGGGGGCCATCGATGGCCCCCCGGTGGGGCGAAGGTGGCGCCGGACCCCCGGTGGGGCGCGGGTTAAACGATGTCATAATCATTTGTATCCCTAAATCCTTATCTCCCTCAGCTGGCAGCTCGCCGAACGAGACGGTTGTGTAGGATGTTGGTCTGTTGCCCGTTGCAGTCGCCCACGCATGAGTGTTACTAGTGTTACTGACCATGCGGAGATGGAGTCTGGAGAGCTTCCAGATGCCAGCACAGAGCGTATGACGGGCAGAAACTCGGAGCGAACATGGTTGCATGTTACTAATAATGCCCGCGGGCACAACTGGAGTCAACTTTCACGGCGACCCAGGTGGCGCAGGATATGGCCCCGAAGCTAGCGAGAGGTAACGAACTGTGACGGAGATGCTCAAGTAAAAACGCGAGGGTTTAGAAACGAATCACAAATAGGGAAATTCACATCAATAGCATAACATATAAGATAACGTAGAAACTATTTTCCACGATCCAGATCGACGGGCCGAATCCATTGGCCAGTTCAGCTGTGGTTGCGCCTATTAGAACATCCTCGTTGCAGAGCTCCCATGGGAGCTCACACATGCCGGTTCGTGCGGATCGATGGCTGGAGATAGCCACCCCGCTGACGGCGGTGAGAGCCGGCCGTCCGCGCGTGCAGTCATTGTACAAATGAATCCCAAACCCGTCGCAAAAACTGATGAGGCATTAATGAGACGAAGCCTGGCCGGCCGGCAGCGCTGTGGGCAGCTGAGGGCCGCGTCTCCGCCGTGTGGGGCTGCGGCCCGGACTCGGCGTTACTGGCCACCGCCCCGCCGGCCGACCAGTGACGCTGCACAAAAACACGCCGCCCCGCCGCCGAGCGCGTGATTAAGCCATACGCCGCAGATGGATGGAGCGGTAATTGCACGCTCTAATCGAGTGAACGTGTGGACGGCGACCCTCGCCGCCCGCGGCAGACCAGCGCTGCCCGTTGTTCAGCGGTGGACTGGCCACAATGGCTATCTGCAGGGACGCCAGTGACGACGCGACTCACCCGGCCAGGGGTGCTTACCTATACAGAGGTGCGAGTGGTAACGTGACTCTCCCGGCCAGGTGTGGTTACCTATACAGAGGCGCCAGTGACTACGCCACTCTCCCGGCCAGGGGGGGGTTACCTATACAGAGGCGCCAGTGACGATGCGACTCCCCGGCCAGGGGGTGGTTACCTTTCCAGAGGCGCCAGTGATGACGCGACTCTTCCGGTCAGGGGGTGGTTTTCTATACAGAGGAGCCAGTTACGACGTGACTCTCCCGGTCAGGGGGTGGTTACCTATACACAGGCGCCAGTGATGACGCGACTCTTCCGGTCAGGGGGTGGTTACCTATACAGAGGAGCCAGTTACGACGTGACTCTCCCGACCAGGGGGTGGTTACCTATACAGATGCGCCAGTGATTACGTGATTCTCCCGGCCAGGGGGTGGTTACCTATACAGATGCGCCAGTGATTACGTGATTCTCCCGGCCAGGGGGTGGCTACCTATACAGAGGCGCCAGTGACGTCACGACTCTCCCGACCAGGGGGCGTTCACCTATACAGAAGCGCCGGTGACGACACGACTCTCCCGGCCAGGAGTGGTTACCTATACAGAGGCGCCAGTGATTACGTGATTCTCCCGGCCAGGGGGTGGTTACCTATACAGACGCGACGATGGGACTCTCCCGGCCATGGACTCAATAATAATTGTGGGGGTTTAACGACGCACCAACTGCCAGGGTCATACGGCGTCGCCAACTCTCACCCTGTTGGAAGGGATTTTAGGGATCAGATCGACTTATTCAGAGGCTCCGCCGGGACTTGAACCCGGGACCGGTAGCTTAGAAGAGAAGGGTGCTATCCACTAAGCCACCTCATCCCGGCCATGGACTCAGCCGAGTTCTCAATGGAATAATGGATCCACTAAGTTCTCTACAATAAGTTCCGGTATTTCTGATATCGATGACCTAAGGTCAGGTACGAGCCATGACCTCTCCATTGTAAATACCTACATGGCAAAAATGGTTTTAACTGAATAAGATAGTAATGGATGGTTATAGACCATTCATTTTAACTGCATTAGAATTGCCTTATCTTTGTTGTTCTAATTATATGCATTTTACCTAATTTGATCTTGACTTGACCTCATGTCAGGTCAAATCTTCTCTTTGACCTAGAAAGGTCAAATTATTTAATTTGAGTTGGCTTGCCGCGAGGATTCCAATGGTTTAAATTGTTTTGCTTCATCTTCACTTGTTCAGATTTAATGACCAAAAACCTTCATTTACATGTTATCCCTATGACGGCATGTTTTGACCTCTAGTGACCTGACAAAAAATAGTTCAAATATTTTCGATGGAGAGGTGGATGGGCTACCCAACGCCGTTTACCGTTTTTTATTTCCAAGTAGTTCTCGTAGTTCTCGAGATCTTAGGGGGGCCGGGTATCCGCCCCCCCGTCAAAGCGAAGGTGGCTCAGTCAGACCCCCGTCAATGCGCGTGTTAAGTCTTCTGAGGTAACTCAATGTCAAGGCCAAGGTCAGAGGTCATCGTTCAAGGTGAATCCCCATCTCCCACCCAACTGTTAATATAGTGATAATTATAGTGTGCATTAAAGGAAATATATAATATTGTGAAGTCATATTTAACCTTTATGACCTCGTTTGAACTTGAAGATATTGACTAATAATTGCTAGCTGCCAAGGTTGTACGGCGTCACTCTCATCCTGTTGGGAGAGCGTTGGGGGATCAGATCAACTTATTCAGAGACTTTCCCGGGACTTAAACCCAGAACCAGTGGTTTAGTAGACAGACGCACTACCAGCTAAGCCACCCATCCTCCCATTGAATGCGACTTCGATCAATGCGAGTTGGTCAAAGTAAAGATCATCATAGGCCCCACATCCCACCCAAGCGGCTATTTTTTCTCAGTATCTTCGTTTCCGATCTCGGGCGTCTCCCTCTACAGGGCGTTAGTGCTAGATCCCTCTCCAGTACGGATGTTAATTAAATAATGCGTATAGCAAAACCAGTTTGAGCCTAGACGATCAGAACGAACCGACATCTTGGGGAACAGCACCCGGCTTCTTTTTTTCTGGACGCTCCGAAGGAAACTGGGTGGAATATTCCGAGAGGAATTTTCAAAGAACAAACCGAGATTCCAAGTTTCAAGGAGTTCCAGCTTAGAATATTCCAAAGAATGCAGCCTTATTCATTTCTCGTCAGGAGCGGAGGTCCTAATCACTGCAGGGATAGTTTCCCCCCATTTTCTGGTTCGCACACCGAATTCCACCCATCCTCGGGTAGGCGTTAATAGTTGCTACAAGTTTCCCTCGGTACCTTAGAATCCAGTAAAAAAATATACCAGAAAAAGCTGTATTTATAGGGGAATGAAGGAGCCAGACGGCCGATTCCTACCCGCTCGTCCCTCATCCCGACTAGGACGTGTCACATTAATTCGTCTGGTGTAGCATGTTCAGCGATCTTTATCCGACACCAGCGCAGAAGGACAATAGACTACCAGCGGCGGCGGCGCGGCGACGGCGCAGACACGGAGAGGTTCGCCTCTCCGGAGGCACAGCAGGGAGCCCCACCGATCAGCCGGCCGACAGAAAAACTCCCGGCTAACACGACCATCGACAGACCGGTTTGTCACTGCTGCCCCCACCGGCTGCCTCTGGTGGAGACGGTCGTGACGCCACCCGCGCCGCCGATGGCCCCAGGGGGAGACGGGCGGGCTGGCACGATAGCCGCATGATAGAGCGGACAAATAGAGGTAAGAAAAACCCGATCCTGACAACTCAGTGGGGGACAATCTGGGGAAACAGAATGTTTAATATTTTCAAAACGGAGAATGGTAGCAACTGAAGTGTAAATAATCCCTTGAGTACGGCAAGTTATCACGATCTGGTGCCTTATCTTACTCATCCTGTGCGTTCATGGTTACCATTTTCTCTATCGTTCGACTCATAAAATCCTTTTCTTTTAGGGGAAGCTTCCCTGTGTTGTGGTAAAAATTGGCCGACGCTATGGAAATAAATAATATTTTTGACCTCTCCAGACCAATCCAGAGATGGGCCAGCTAACAAAATGGCTTGATGTGATAGCTTTCTATAAGCCATCTTGAGAATAGCCATCTTCCACTAAAAATTGTAGAGAATCCGGGTGCTCAAAACTATGTGCCTTTCCTGATGAGTTACCGACATCTTCAGCTTAGGTCAGTGTCCCGCAAGGTATCGACTGGCGACATGCCTTAGTAGACCGGATCGTTCTCAGATGAAATCCGAAGGGCGAAATCGGGAGGGGTCATTTGACCTGCCTTGGGGTCTAAATAGATCATCTATGTTGTAAAAAGTTTGGTAAATTAATATTAAATACCTCCACACATCGCATGTTTATCCTCACTACGCGCAATTTCTGGCGTTGCAGTCTCCATTCACTTAACTCGGTGTTATCCACTTAAAAATCACCGGGTCGAATGCGCTCGCCGTACCGTTACCATATGGTCATATGAACGTGGAAATAACGTGCGTTGGTTAACAATTGGTATTTCATGCATGTGTGTCAACCATCGCTTCCATAATACCATAGCCGGATGACTATTTTAGTGTATTTTAACACCGTGTTCCCTCTCTTCCAGCCTCACCAATCCATTAAGAAGCACTAAATAATATATCATAAGAACACGATGGGGCCAAAGACCAGAAATAGTTCCAAGCCTTACAAGACCTTGGATTTCAATCCTTGCATCCTGCCTGAGTCCCAGTTGCCCACCAACCGCGATGTATACCAACACTTTTTGCATGTCCGGAACGAACTAAACGTGAGGTGCGGGGATTTGAGGCAGAAAATCCGCACTTTGTCTTCACTGGTGATGCAGGACATTTTGAAAGTGTGGGAAAGATCAAACACGGTTCTATGGGAGCCGAAAAAGGACGTGAATAGTAACCCTGCATCTGGCAGTGAGCCAGGGAGCCTTGTGTGGGAGCGAAGCAACATTATTGCCGAGAGAACAATCCTGCAGAAAATAGAGAAACTGCATACGGACGCCATCAAGTTGCAAAGGTGGGGATCAAGGCGAGGCAGAATCTTTGAGATAATCAACGCGCGATTCAATGAGTTGTTTGACATCCTCCACTGCCGATGCGATCTCTCAAACGCACCCTGTCGCAGCTGCCCGCCTGATAAAAAAGTTCCAAAGCTGGAAGTGAGTTTCATTAAGGATCAGAGGACCAAAAGGAAAATGTTTCTTTCTGGTTATGTGGACAAGGCTGGCACGAGCAAACTTCTAGAAAAGCAATGCAAAAAAATCCTCGAGGCAAAGCGGGAGATCCAGGGTCAGGAAAAATGTGGGGCAGATACGAGTGCCTGTGCAACCTCCTCACCCGATCCAGATAGCTTAGAGGACCAATCAAGCTCGTCTGAACCTGGGGCTTCAAGCGAGAGCCTTGACACGGACGACGAAAGAAGCGAGCGGAACTATCGGCAATTACCAAACTATTCTCGAATGTGTGATAGGTATGGCGTGACGGACCGGGCGGCAGCAGCTTTACTGAACGCCGCTCTGATGGATTACGGGATTGTGAATGGTGATAAGACAAAGGATCTAGTCGACAGAAACAAGATAAGGAGACAGAGAGAGCTATGGGGAAAAAAAGAAGCAAACTCATATGAAATGCAGGATGTCCTTGGCGTATTTTATGACGGAAGGGAGGACATGACGCTTCAAAAGAATGGAAAAACTAAGAAGGAGTTGCATGATGTGATCGTTACCGAACCAGGATGTAAATATATGGACCACATAACACCAACGAGTGGAAAAGCCCCACACATTGCTGAAGGGCTTTTAGATGTTTTGGATGAATATGAGATTGAGCCCCAAGTTGTTGGCTGTGATGGAACAGCCGTAAACACGGGACATATCGGTGGCGTAAACCGCCGATTAGAGAACGCTCTTGAACGACCTCTTCAACAAGTTGTGTGTGGTATCCACGCAAATGAGCTTCCCCTTAGGCATGTTTTTCAGGACGCAGATGGGAAAAGTAGCGGACCCAGCTCGTTCAAAGGGGCCATCGGAAGGGAGTTAGAGAAGGATCTTTGTTCTCTTCCCTTAGCAGATTTCGAAACTGTTCCAGGGATGGTACAAGAAATTCCAGTTGAGGTACAGAAACATATGAGCAGGGACCAGAAATACCTGTATCGCATGAGTATGGCTGTGCAGCAGGGGAAAGCCAGTTTTCCTCAAGATCTTCTAACAAAACAACCAGGACCCCTACATCAGGCACGATGGCTTACGTTAGCCAACAGAATTCTGCGTCTCTACGTATCTGAACACACTCCATCACTCGAACTCAAACGACTGGTGTTCTTTGTCCTGAACCAATATGCTCCCGGGTGGTTCAGGTTCAAAACACATTGGAAAATCACCGATGGAGCCCCCAACTTTATGTATCTGATACTGCTCTCGAGAAGGTTGCCAGACATTGACCGCCAGATCACGCAAACAGTTTTGCAGAGGAATGCGTACTGGGCGCACTCAGAAAATATACTCATTGCAATGCTGGCAGACGAGCATGAGGATACTAGAAAAATGGCTGTTCAGACTATACTCCGGTGCCGTTTGTCAAGCATGCACTCTCCAAAGCAGGTTCGGCAATTCCTAGTGCCAAAAGTCAACTTTGAATCGGAGGCGTACCACCAACTGATAGACTGGAGGAACACAGTTGTGACGGAGCCACCTCTGTCGTTCAGTATATCATCTGCAGAGCTTGAGCAGGTGGTCTCCAAGCCCCTAGAGGTGCCCGACATACCTTGTCATTCACAAGGGGTGGAAAGATGGGTCTCGGAAGTCACGAGAGCGTCGGGAAAGGTATCAGGCCATGAAAGACGCCATCGTATGATACTTACACGCACCCGTTCCGTAAAAGAACTGCCAGAGACAGACACCAAACGAAGTTTCGTTGAGTGGGCAAATGAAGCCTCAAGGAAATAGGGTGACAGTGTAATAGTACCAAATAAAGATCCTTCAAGTGTGTGAATGACATGAAACGTTTTTGATAGATGGAATGACACGTGTTTTGAAAAAGGAACTCAAAGGGAATAAATTTGAAATATTTGTTTCAGTCCAAAGGTTACAACACATATAAACAAACTTACACCTGCATGTTACACAGATATACACACGTTTTGACTATACTGGCCTGATCACATCCTTAAAAAAACAAATAAATCCATCTATAGCACCCTAATGCTGAGCAAAAACAGCGAATAGTTTGGTTTAGCTTTAGAGTGCTAACTGCTAGAGACGTGTTTGTCTTAAAATAAAGAAGGGATGAAGTGGTAGAGCTGAAACGTTATCTTTTATTTCTAACGTTTAAATTATAAATAGAGTTATAACTTCTTCTCTTGGGTTTTCCCATTTTAAAACGGTATCGAACATAACCAAAGCGAATGGTAGTGCCTAACACCAAGTAAAACGAATGGGAGACTTCAACGCCTGAACTCAGCACTCTTCAACGCAAAAACTCGAGGCGTGGAGGTATTTAATACAATTTTCTGATACTTTTTTCGTGTTCTCCGAACTATTCGCATCTAAAGGCAAGTGAAATGACCCCTCCCGATATAGGTTGTTCCGCACGATCCGGTCTAATGCCTTAGTCCCAACATTCGAGACGGCGGCTCAGATAAATTCGTCTCTGCACCGTGTCGCAGGACAAACCCGAACAGGCACCTACCCCGGCGTCATCATCGGGGCAGCCCCCTAAAAAACACGCTCCGTCTCACAAGATGGACGATTCTGTTCGCAGCTGGACGCGAACAGGCGGTGCGACCGCCACATCGTCAGATCTGGCGTGGGCCGCCATCGCGGCGCCCGGCGGCGGCCGGCGCGCGCCGCGGGGCGCCGGGTCCGCGCGCCGTAACTCGGTGCCGTAACACGTGAGTTACGCGTCGGTGCGCCGTATCTCAGCCGCGCCGACGCGCTGGTAATTGGGACGTCTGCCGCGGTGACAGCGCGGCTGACGCTGGGCGGGGGCAGAGGAAGGGGGGCAGTAGGTGGCCGGGTGTCGGACCAACCGACTTCTGACGCTCAGGCAGGCAGGTGTCGGTGGAGGAGCTGGAAAACGTGCCTGGCTGTGGTACATGGTTGCAACTCTCTCACTCTCTCCGTCTCTCTCTCTCTCTCTCTCTCTCTCTCTCTCTCTCTCTCTCTCTCTCTCTCTCTCTTAAAGCTCACGCTTACAGGGCGAGCTTTTCGGCCCAAGAGGAGGCCTGCAAATGAGTTCATCATAGTATTTACAAATATTTCAAGATACAAACAAAAATGAACAACTCCATCTCGAGCATCTTGTTCATTCCAGTTGGTTTCAGTTCCAAAGCATTGCTCTCAAGAGGCATCGACTCGTCCAAACTACATCCGCAGCAGAGATCAGGTGTAAACATTTTTAGCGGGCACCGCAAGGTCTGTGTCTTCCACAACACTACAGCTCACTCTTATGGCTTGACTTGACTTCCACAGAATATGTTATCTATGGATTATTCAACAGGTGTAAATTGGATAGAACCCAGGCAATTCCCGCAACCAAAACACTACACCAGCCGAATGTTCCGCTCTGGAGACCGCTGACTAAAACGTCCACCTCTGCTGACTACCAATGCGACACGCACAGCGTCCACCTTTGAGTGGGATAAGAGCCATGAATTCGTCATTTGGCCGTGAGCGGAATCAATAAACAGGGAATTTGTATGGAACATCCCTCTTCCCTCCCCGCTGCGAATTCAGCCGGCATTGTTGTCACCCGATATCCACATGTGCCGCGCGTGACAAACACCGTTTTGGTGACGCCCTTGGCCAGGGTCCATCTGTCAGCGGCGATCCTCCGCTGAGAACCGCGCCTCATTCTCCGCGCGCCGCCGCGCTTCGTTGACTCCAGTCGCCGCCACCGCTAAACGCCGGCGCCAATGCAGCCATTGCGCCGCCTTCGTCGCGCTCAGTCGCAGCGCCGGATACGTGGCATTCAGCGCGCGGCCACGGACCGTCACCTCCGCGCCGCTAATGAATCTTTCAGCCGCGCGTCACTCTTCGCCGCTATTGGGCAGCCACAAAGCGGCTGGGTCGACGCTCACCGGCGCATTGTGGCGATCGCCGGCGCGGCCACGGCGAGAGCGTCGGGATCGCCGCCGCCGCACACCCGAGACCCGGCACAACATACCGCGCCGCCAAATGAAAACATTCCCATTAATCATCGGAAAATACAGGCCCGCCAGCGGTCGCGGCGCGACTTCGGCGGGTCTATCGCCACTTCTGGCGGTGCCGAAGCCGAGGCGGCCGACGCCGGCTACGGACAGGCCAGGCCCACACGTATGAAGCCGTCAGAGGCGGTTGGGCGCTGATAGTTATTATGTTGTCACTGACGTATGGCGGCGCCGGTGGCGGCGCGGCGCCGGGCCGAGCCGCCCGGTAACGACGGGCCGGGGCCCGCGCCGTCGGCGGCGGCGGCCATGCCTGTCCCGCTGGGCCGCGCGATAAATCGGCACGGCGCGGCGTGGCCGGGCTGGGGCCGACTCTGCCGCAGCAGACAACACCGAGCGGAGGCAGGGACCTACCCTGCAGCAGACAACACCGAGCGGAGGCAGGGACCTACCCTGCAGCAGACAACACCGAGCGGAGGCAGGGACCTACCCTGCAGCAGACAACACCGAGCGGAGGCAGGGGCCTACCCTGCAGCAGACAACACCGAGCGGAGGCAGGGACCTACCCTGCAGCAGACAACACCGAGCGGAGGCAGGGGCCTACCCTGCAGCAGACAACACCGAGCGGAGGCAGGGACCTACCCTGCAGCAGACAACACCGAGCGGAGGCAGGGACCTACCCTGCAGCAGACAACACCGAGCGGAGGCAGGGACCTACCCTGCAGCAGACAACACCGAGCGGAGGCAGGGACCTACCCTGCAGCAGACAACACCGAGCGGAGGCAGGGACCTACCCTGCAGCAGACAACACCGAGCGGAGGCAGGGACCTACCCTGCAGCAGACAACACCGAGCGGAGGCAGGGACCTACCCTGCAGCAGACAACACCGAGCGAAGGCAGGGACCTACCCTGCAGCAGACAACACCGAGCGGAGGCAGGGACCTACCCTGCAGCAGACAACACCGAGCGGAGGCAGGGACCTACCCTGCAGCAGACAATACCGAGCGGAGGCAGGGACCTACCCTGCAGCAGACAACACCGAGCGGAGGCAGGGACCTACCCTGCAGCAGACAACACCGAGCGGAGGCAGGGACTGACTGCCGCAGCAGATGACGCTGAGAGGAGGAGGACTGACTGCCGCAGCAGATGACGCTAAGAGAGGCGAGGCGGCTTGCCGCAGCAGATGACGCTAAGAGGAGGCAGAGGCCGGCTTTGCCGCAGCAGATGACGCTAGGAGGAGGCAGAGGCCGGCTTTGCCGCAGCAGATGACGCTAAGAGGAGGCAGAGGCCGGCTTTGCCGCAGCAGATGACGCTAGGAGGAGGCAGAGGCCGGCTTTGCCGCAGCAAATGACGCTAAGAGGAGGCAGAGGCCGGCTTTGCCGCAGCAGATGACGCTAGGAGGAGGCAGAGGCCGGCTTTGCCGCAACAGATGACGCTGAGAGGAGGCAGAGGCAGACCCTGCCGCAGCAGATGACGCTGAGAGGAGGCAGAGGCCGGCTTTGCCGCAGCAGATGACGCTAGGAGGAGGCAGAGGCCGGCTTTGCCGCAACAGATGACGCTGAGAGGAGGCAGAGGCCGGCTTTGCCGCAGCAGATGACGCTGAGAGGAGGCAGGGGCAGACCGTGCCGCAGCAGATGACGCTGAGAGGAGGCAGACCCTGCCGCACCAGATGACGCTGAGAGGAGGCAGGGACTGACCATGCCACAGGATACATCGCACTAAACGGCAGACGGTGAAGAAAGCGAGGTCTGGTCAGGGGTGGGGATTTCTATCTCTTTTGGGGATGCCCCGAGACCCCCACCCAATGTGTCCGCCACCCCCAACGGTAATTTGTGTACACCTAAGCAAAAGGTGAACCCCAGTCTTAATAAGGTGCTTAGGAATAGGAAATTATCAACAAATACAACATTATGGCGGCCTTTGGTCTCTGGCGCAAGTTATCATCAAACATGTACACAAATTTGTAAGAATTTGCATACATCGACACAGTTTTTATGCGGATATTTTACATGAGGTCAAACATCAAAAAGTCGCACCTCTTCTGGTTAATAACATGTAATGACATGACAGTCCGAAACCCTACTATGCCTGTACCTATTAAGATACAATACTGATACCAAAAATGTAACACTGAGATGATGGTTGTATGAACATTTATTGTACCACTGGTCAAACACAAATTCAAAATCCAGCATGGTATCGATACAACCATAAAACACTTATCACTTCTACATATACTGCCCCCACCTGCAACGGAACAAACGATGAACTATCCAACAAACCCCCCTTGAGGCCTTTGGACAGGCTCATTTTGGCTGCATGATCTAGAATCTTTTAACCCTCTCAAAAGTCAGATTCTTTGTTCGCCTGCTGTTCCAGAAATTTTTGCCCTGACGTTCTGTCCATTTCACTCCCCACCAAACGTAATTCTAGTAATGAGAAACAGTGAAGAAAATGGATCAAGGGCACAAGAAATTATCTAAAATACCCAAAAACATATTTTATGATTTTTTTTGCCATGTGCCCTAAAATTTGAAAGAAATCCATTTGCATGTGTTTGATGAGTATGTTTGATGTTTTTGGCGAAAATAATTGTTTGGTTATAAGATATTGTTTGGGATATGTTCGCAGTGGCGGATCCAGGGGGGCAAAAAAGGCAATTGCCCCCAAACGGAAAAGCTCGGGGCAAAACTATGTTTTTGCCCCCCCCCCAAAGCGATCGACCTCCTTTTTCCCCCGACTCCTTTTTAGCTTGTAAGCAAGATTTTGGTGCTTCAACTCTCAACTTCAAACAGAATTAGTGAAGTTCAGTGAAAATATTGGGGCTTGGATAGGAAAAAGTACCTTGAGCTCATATTTTTCACCCCGTGGCGCTTTTTTTTGCTTTTTGTCTCCAGTTCGCAAAATCCTACCGAAAAGGCATATTGTAATGCAACTTTTCACTGCGTGACGTCTTTTTTGCTTTTCGACTTTGGCTTGCCCCTCCCAAACCAACCGGCTAGATCCGCCACTGTATGTTCGTTGGGTTAATTGTTTGCACTTATAGCGCAATCAATAGCAACAAAAACAGCATCTCAGATACGAATAAGACAAAACGTCATGCTGTGAGTTGAGTCGAGGGGTCTGTTTAAGATAACAATACGTTTCTTTCTACTTCCTACGCTGGTTAAGATAATTAATGCTCATAGAAAATTCAAACCCGGATTTATTGGCAACATTTTCAGCCGAGCACAGAAGTGTTGGAGAAATGTTAACACCCGCACTGGAGGGGGTCTGGCACTAACGCGCACTGGAGGGGGGGCCTGGTAGGCCCCCTAAGATCTCGGAAACTAAGAGGGTTAGAAAAACGCCACTTGGTAGGTGGGTGGGGCTATGGTGATCTACATGATGACCAATTTTCATTGACCTAGATCAATATCTTCAAGGTCAAACGAGGTCGTAAAGGTCAAATATTGGCCATGCTGGGATCGATTGGTAAATGCTGTGATTATGCAGGAAAATGGCGGGAATAAGCTAAAGGCGGACAAAGTTCATAGAGAAGAGGTCTCAAAGAGGCTTCCCCACAACTTTTGGGTCAAGGTCATTCAAGGTCATTGACCTTTAAGGTCACCATATGGTATACTACTTATTATTTACACTTTGACTAACACCGTAGCCACTGTTTGGCGGGAAATGAGGATTGACCTTTCCCAATGACCTTTGACCTTTGACCTTGACCTTTGTATTGGGGTACCCTACCGATGACGTCATAGCATAATATATGTCAGACGGGGTCCCGTCATTTGGCCGGACGCACAGCGGTCAGTGACGTTGAAAGTGCAGATATGACCTTGACCTGTGACCTTTGGCCTTGACCTTGACTTTCATGTGAAGTGACCTTGACATATAGTCCCGCTTATATGACGTTACGACGTTACCACTCGGTCTTCAATGCAAGCTAACTGGTCCGACCGCGCGTTTACGGCGATCTCAAAATGCAGGTCTGACTTTGAAAGCCTATAAGTCAAAAAATTTTCGGCCGATTTTCAAAAAGTCTTCGCCAATCGACGCGCTATTAAATTCTGTTAAATGTGGCCACCTTTCGTTTTTCGGCTACAAGCGGTTCTCCGGCCACCTTGGAAAACAGGTGGGGGGCCTCCGAGGCCCCCCTCCAGTGCGCGTGTTAATCCAGGGCGGTCCACATCACACTTTGCCTCGTAGGACAAGGAAAACTCTGGCGCTCACCTTAAAATGGCCAGAGATTTCAGTACCATAATAATGCTAGTTTTTAGATGCTGTAACTATTTTGGCCACCGGCGCCCATTAGGGTGTTTCAGCCCACTATAGTAAAATTGTGTTTGTTTGGAACGAAGTCATATCGACTTTCCCCCAGCTCTATACGTAAAACTGAATCGATTGACACCCTTAAAAGCAAAATAAAAGGAAATTTATAGGTCGCGCACTTTTATCACCAAAAACCATTACACTTGAAAGAGGTGCATTCTTTCTTGGTGCGCTTGGGTAGAGCCCTCCGATGGAGTTCCACCACCCGGAGCAGGCACTGCTTCTGCTTCTCGTCCTTGACGAATCCGTTGAACCTCTTGATGAGGGCGATCTCCCTTTCCAGCTGTTTTTGTCGTGAGTCGAAAGTTAAAGCCGTTGTGGCGTCCCATTTGATATCATGATCCTTCCCATATGTAGAATGAGTAACGCAACAGATTCGACGCATATGTTCGAAATTCAACGTAAGAACATATTTTAAGCCACATAAAACTATCAAACCATTACTGGTCAAACCAAAGGGCAGGATAGACAACCGGAAAAACCATGCCCAGTATACAAGATGGAATGTGATGACTGTCCAAAAATATGCATTGGAGAAAGCAAAAGGATGATGGAAGTCCGACAAGACGAACTCCGAAAATCTCGAAAAAACTAATCCCAGGGTCAATTGACGAGAGAGCAGCGGAGGAAACAGCGGAACATTCATTCAAGAAGGATCATTATATCAAATGGGACGCCACAACGACTTTACTTTTTGACTCAAGGCAAAAACATCGGGAAATAAAAGAGGCAATTTACATCCAAGCCACCACGAAACCAAAAATGAACAGAAATATTGGCAAAGTTACCATCTTCTCTGGATTTTTGGACCTCTTAATACGCCAGCCAAACAAGAGATTGAATTGAAGAATAACACGTGTTTAGAGCTAATAATTATAAAATGATTCGTCATGTTCATATCTAAGATTGTACTTTCAAAGTGTACCCTGTCTTCGTGTTTTTCGCTTAGTTAGGTTCATGTCATAGTGTTATCTTCCTCTCCGTTGAAAACGGGGACGGGATGCTCCTGAAATCAGTCGGGTTTTATACTCAGGCTAGTCATTGTGCAGTAATAAGTGTTTTACTTAATTTGAAAAATATTTCAGATGTAAAATAGAAAACCAATCAAAAGAAAACCAGGGCCAGTATCAGTCTGGAAATGTGTACATTCATAGGCGTAGGAATAGGGGGCAGGGGGCCATAGCCCCCCCCAATATTCTTAATTCTTAACCCTTAACCCTATGGCGTTGACTGGAAAGAAATGACTTCCAAATGCACCTTGGCCTCCCCAATATTCTGGACGTTCCTACGCTTATGTGTACATTTGAATACATATGATAAAAAATCTGCAAAAGTGCACGACCTCTAAATATCATCGAAATGCACGGAAATTTTGCACAGAAGCTTGTAAGCAGATGAAGTTTGCGGGGAACATCGATATGCGTCGAAATATTGCATTTTGGAACAATGAAACACCCTAGCGCCCATACATCTCGATAAGACTTCCCACTGGGCAGGAAGCTATAGCTGACTGGTGGGTGTATCATCCATCATTCATATTCATCACGGTCAATTCTACATTTTACAAAAAAGACATTTGTATGCTTAAGGAATATGTTTCTTAAGTGTATGCTTAGGTATATGACATATGCCTAGGTAAACTCGCGAATCAAGTGGGAAAGGATATCCCTCAACATTTTGGGATGCTACCTAAGTGTTTCGCATTCTCCCCTATTACCCGCGTGGATGTGTACGTAAATGTGTAGCTAATGCGCATCGGCTTCAGCCTTTTCAGACATTAGACAGCTTCGGTAGCTCCCGTAGGCCCAGTAGCTCAGTTGGTAGCGCATTGGGCTCCAGTCCACTACTCAGGAACATGCAGTGACAGTGCATGTGTAGGCTTGGGATCGATTCCCGTGACGCTCCGAAGCTCAATATTTACCCGGCATAGGTCGGTTGGCAACTGACTGGTGAGAGACGACCTGAGCGTTCTCAGAAGTGGCCGGATACACTCAGGGGCGGCCGTCCCTGTGCTTTGTGGGACGTTAAACTTTGGCTTCTAAATGAATCCTCCGTTGTGGAAGTTACTCGTTCCTATGGTGGGGTCGCGGTCTCCGTCACACGTCCATTGATGACTTTAGTGAGGCTCCGACTCCGAAAACCGAGCTTGCAACAAGGTGGACAAAATGTATAAAACTACGCTCAAAGTTGGCCTTCCACCCTCCACTCGCGAGCCATCGCCAGTCCTGGGTCCATCCCCCACCTCCGGTAAAAAAACCAGTGGCGACGCCCCTGCTGTAGTGTTTTGAAAGTTGTGTTCTTATAACACAATGATTCCTTTAACGCTGTCGTAATTGAAAGTCTTCGTATTTGGTCAATGGTTTTCAAAAATCCACATTAGTATGATGGAACCATTGAAAGTGTCCTCAGACAAAAAACATTCCGTTGCCTCCGAATTTGGGGTATGGCGTCAGAAGGTTGAAATACGCTAAAATATTAATAATGTTTAGCGCCGATAGGAGTTTTGAGGCTTTTCACCATCCAACACGGAGCAAAGCAGCACGTGTTTCCCTCTTCTGGTATAATATCTGGTTGTATTTCGGCAGCGCTCTCTATTATTCTTCACTCTCTATAACTCGTCCAACGGTTAGGTTTTGGTTTTATGTATGCGTCTCTCCCCCTTCCCGCGGTTTCCTTCGGGCCGGGCCCCACTCCTCTCCGCTCAACAGAAACCAACCACGATACTCCCGACTTCAGTGAATTCGGTCCCCGGCTAGCCGCCGCTGTCTCGCCTGTACGGCGAGCAGCCTGGGATGATGGAACAGATAACCAAGCTAATAGAGAGCAAACTATGGCTGGATATATTTGAAAAAGATTACGTTAACACATCACCTGGTTCATGGTTTAATGTTCCACAATTTTCACGGAAAAATGTCGGCTGCATTTCACACAATACAAGTGAACACACCTCCACCAATCAGAGGCCGCCATTCATTAGCTGCCACTTGCCCGCGGGGCACAGGGGTTAGAGAGGTCACGCTGGTCACCGCTGACGCCGAGTTCAAGCAAAGTGGGGAGAGGTCGCGTGCCGGATTACAAGACCTATATGCGTGGTGTTGAGAATGGTGGTGGTTGTGCCTGCTGTCGGACTAAGGGAGGGTGACAGGTGTAGGAGACATTCTGTACACGTGGGTGGATATAGGGTTAAGTATTTGTACAGTGTGCGGTGCCGATACCACTGGAAAAACATGAGTTTATCAGAGCTACAGGGTGTTTCATAAAGAATGATATTTTTGAATTAATCATAATGCAGTCATAAATAGGTTGTTGTGGTATAATTTACATATCGATCGGGAGCACATTTTTGGGTCATTTACGATTATTTGTATTTTGATAACTGTTTTGATATTTTTACTACTTAAAATTAGTCTTAAAAATGAGTTGAAAATACTGTCTATTTTGCCTTCATCGAAAATGTTCGTAGAAATCATGCGCGTATCATGTGACAAGTATCACGCCAATGACACTGCAAACATTACATCGCCACTGCGGTGCATCACAGTCCACACGCACATTGCCCCTGGAAATTAATTCTAAAAAACACACCTCTCAAGCTTAGGAAAGCAGGGGTCCAAGCAAGTAATCCACAATTGGTCCGCGTCCATTGTTCTGCGGTTAACAGTGGCGTCTTTTGCGCTGTGTCCGCCGTTTCCAGTCATTCATACGGAAGGTAAGCCAATGAGCCATATGGAGTTTGAGCCAAAGACTTTAAACCTGCAATATTACTGAAATTTGTGCCTTTGATGTGCATGCTCGCGTGCCATTTTTGTGTGCTAAAACCTTTTTAAAGTGCTGACAGTTCCGTTTTCTCAAATATAAGCCGGCATGTACCTATTATGTTTCTTGCATCAGTTTTCTGAGTACATTTAAGACGGGGGAAAATATTTTATGTAAATGAAACATGTCTGTATAAAAATGTTCCACAATATGTCATTAAAATGAGCGTTTTGTGGGTGGATTTGAAGGATTTTTAGTCATTTACTGAACATTTAAAAATATCATTCTTTTTGAAACACCCTGTAGGTATGTGAATATGCTTGGTGGAGGAAATTCTGAATTCAAGTCAGAAGTATTTTTCGACACCAGGGTACATGTCGGAGCTTTTCAATATATATTTTCAACTGACTCATTTATTGGCCATGAAACCCACGATAGGGGAGAGTGGTCTAAGACGCCCAGGGTCGGTAAGAAGCCTTTTCAGTTCTGCTTGAAAACTATGCACAGCAAGCTATTTTTAATGTTCTTGGGGGATAGCAGACGGCTTATCCTTTTTGGGACGATGCGAGAGCGCGGTTGGGAGTTTCGCCTGGTTTCGATGAGTAATTCTTTATTTTTATATCTCTTATCACAAGATTTTGTGTTGAAGTGTTCAAAATGCTACAAGACATCCGTCAGTTCGTCACCTGTAGGTCCACTGACTACCAATATGATATTTTTGGCGTCAGAATAGCGTTTGATCGGATGCGCCGGAATTGTCTCTGATAAATAGTGCGCCATTTATTTTCACCATGAGAAGGCGGTAAGACGCCCCTTGCAGATGGCTGCTAAGACGCCCAGGGGCGGTGTTTTACACTACAGGAGAAGCGTCTTACACTATTGACCCCGGTCACGCCACCAGAGGCGCTAGTGTGCCATCAAGATGGCCGCGAAAGAGGACTCGAAAGTAAACAACATTAGTGGGCCCCGGGAATGGCATGGTAAGCGGTGAATTATACGTGTTTTATGCCTGGTATGTGGCAGCAGCTTATAACCAGCGGCTGCGGAAGGCAGTAAAGAGCCCAAATTCGAAGATTTTGGTCCCAAGGAGCAAAGTTTGTAGTCAGTATCAGGTTGAAGTCTGCTGCCCCCCACTTTTTGCCGGTGGCGACGCTTATGTTTGGAAACGCATTTTCCATCGTGCATTCAAACTGGAATTTCAGACAGCTGAAACGAATAAAGGCGTATATCTACCGAATTATTTCAATTTGTCAGTTTCCCGGGCTAAAAGGAATGCAGCCATATCCAGGGGACGGCAAAGTGGGCACATGCCCCATAGGCAGATCCAGGGGCAAAGGGAGTATGTGCCCCCACCATCGACCCTCGGCGCCCCGAAATGGCCACGCCCCGAAATTTCGCTTCCCACCCCCAAACCCCTCCCAGGATACGAAAGTATAGGCTCCCACCGATAGGGTTTTGCTCCCATCCGATAGGGTTTCCGGATCAAGAATGGCGCCCCGCCCCCGGAAGGTGCCCACTATCGGCAATCCGGATCCGCCTATGATGACGGCCCAAGGATAAAGGCTTACCCGCTAGAAGCAGGCTCAAGGAGTGGAAGGATGCATAAGCGGAACTGGAGATTGCCTCACAGCCAGTCTGCAAAGTATGGCAGCAGGCCAGACGAGTCACACCAGCCATCTAAAATTCTCGCACCACCAGCCTCCAAAATTCGCACCAATCGCCACATACCAGGAAAAAAGCACCCATTCCTACCCCTACAATGCAATACTACCTCAATCATTAGTCAGTTAGTTAAGGACTTTTATAAGGCCCTCTCCTGTGTCGTAATAGCCATTCAGTCATTATTTGTTTAGTTTAAGTGTCACTAACCTCGCAAATTTGCACCAGGTTGATAAAATTCGCACCACTTGGTCCTGTCTCCAAGGGCACTCGCACCGACGAGATATCGTCGAAAATGCCATACTTTCACACTGGCCTCACAGCCGCTTACCAGGTGGATGTGAATGGAAGTCAGATGGCTGACAATGTCTGCAACAGACAGCAGCATTTGAGCCTATCTTCTTCCCAATTCTCAGCTCAACTCCACGCTGGACAGCACCTTATCCTGAGGAAACTTGAAAGCTGAGACTCGACACTTCCTTCGGAAGGATACACACTGAGGAACGCAGCAGTTCTGATTGGATCTAATGGTGATCCGTCTCTTCTCCATTTCTCGAACTTTCCAAGATTATAACAATCAAAAAATAACGCCAGTCTTCGATATTCACGTCCACCCAACATCACGTATAACCACACTCCTTCACAGCAACTAGTTCACAACGACTGAAAGTCCGTTTAAAACCTGTAGAGTTCAAACATGCGCCGGATATGAAGCAGCCGCGCCAGACGTCAGTCCCTCTCCTGGCGCTTACAAAAAATCCGCCAGGTGCCAACACTTCGATGACCGAGGCCAATATACACGTCGATTAATTTTGGAATGTTTCACGGACAGTTGTACAATCATTTGACCATTTTTAGCCACATTTCAGGACAGGGTCGGATCCAGCCCGTATGTTAGGGAGGGGGGGCGCAACGGAGCCCAAAGTTGTGAAAAACATATTGTTTTTGAAAAGGGGTGGCAACGGGGGGCTTTGGGGGCAAATGCCTTCTTTGTCCCCACCCCAGTGGCGGCGGATGTTATTTTCGGATGGAGGGCAATAATTTTTCCAGTGGGCTCCCCTTGACGATGGGGACCCCCTCGACAGCAAAGGGCCCCCTAAAAACTGAGGAACTGTTGAGGGCCCAGTCAGGTCGTTCATGAACATTCAGAAAAGAATCAAGGTCAATTTTTTCCAGGGGCCCCTCTGATAATTTTTTTTGGGGGAGGGGGCAACTGCTCCCCGCCCCCCTTATCCGCCGCCACTGCGTATCTATCTTTCAGAAATGCCGCGTCCACGAACAAGCCAGCGGTGCAGTTATGGGGTGGACTCCTTGAAGGAAGCACTCGCTGAGCTGAAAAAGGCGCATCCACACGTAGCGTGAGTAGGAATTTAACATTGCAGCTCGGACCCCCAGACGGCACCATCGTGGTTAAGTAAAAGAGCCGGGAAGGATTAAGAAAAGAGGTGACCTCTTCCACCCACCAATAGTCAGAGCCGAACAATGTAGGTGACGACGCTCGACTGGATCAGCCATCAACTTCAGGAATGAGTTCAAGAGACCTTCTCGAAGAACTATGCGCGTCACCAAAGGCGCAAAAAGGTCTCGCGGCAGAAAGGCCGAAAATGCCGCGGTACTTACCTCGTCCCCGTAAAGGCTGAGCTTAGAGCGAAGAGGCAAAGGATGAATCCAAAAGAAAAGGGCAAGGGTGCAAAGATCAAGAACGGTAAAAAGGGTCTGCAGCGAGCAAGTCCTGCGCTTCCAAGAATGCAGTGGCCAGATGCGATCAGAAAGCGGACGCTCGATGTTTCGTCTGTGGAATGTGCTACCGTTTGCCCTGCGAAGAATGGATAAAATGTAATGAGTGTGATAGATGGGCATGCATTCCGTGCACTGACGCGGATAAAAAACAGGTGGCACACACGTGTGACCTGTGTCGGTAGGACACAGGTCACATGTGAGCAAAGTTCTGGAGAGCTTGTTTCAGAGGTCGAACACCAGTGGTGTCGGTAGCTCAGTTTCACGCAGCACAGTGACGGCAGCTTATTTCAAAGCTCAAACACAGTGCCTGTATGTTAAATATCAGTGTGAATGCACTTTAAGCATGCGCATCTGTCTTATACTACCTTTTCAGTTCGAACACATGGTGTCTGTAGGCACTTTGTTTAAGCTCTGAAATGGGCTACCTCAGACTTTTCCGTATATGTTCTCGGGAATTGTTACAGTATTCGGGCAATATACTTTGTAACGATTTCCTACTGGTTTTCCTCAATTTGACTCTTGTCAGCAAAAAAATATTGTTCGTTCACAACAGTGAAATGTTCCGCTGCTTTGCCGAGTGTCATCCGCACCTCTCAAACATTGGAGTTATTTTTTTAACCAAAATTGTTCGCTACAGTTTTCCCCATTGATTTTATTATTAGTTTGTAAAACGCCCATGGGGTGGGCGTCCTATCCACCCCAGTGTGTAAGACGCCTTTTTGCAGTGACTTACAAAACTTTTAAAGTTTTCTTACCTTCTGCATTGCAAGAGATGATACTCTTCAATTTTGAAGAAAAAATGATTGACCAAGGCATTGAATGGTAAATTTGAGCAACACTGAAAGTCGTGTAGTAAAAATCCCTGTTTAACCTTAAGGGTGGGCGTCTTGCTCCACTCTCCCCTACACGTGAGATACACGCTTGTCCGGCATAACACTACAAGTTTGAGAAGCTAAAATGATCAATTGAGGTGGAGGGATAAATAGTTATGACTATGTGAGCAAAGAGGGTGCGAGGCAAATCATATGCCGCACGAGGCAGTTGAATGAGTAGGTATGAATATATTTATGACACGAATATCACTGTATTTCTTTAGCATGACCATTCCCGGATCACATCCTTTCGATAGGGTCTCCACCCGGTCGCCATGTAGCCAGAACTCATTGTGCACGGCCGTCTAACCGTGATTGTCCCGACTTCCTATTTTTATGTGAAATAGTTGGCTTATATGCCACAATGTTCTGTTATTAGGGGAGAGGGTGGTAAGACGGGCATGACAGGTAAGGCGTGCGCGGGTTCTGTGGACCAGACCAGCAATGATATATATGTCCCATTGCTTTCACTTGTGCGTCTTGGGGTGCCTCATCATGAGCCAAAAACTCGAATTCCTAACTTTTGTTGTTTTGTCAAAATTAAAAAAAAACTGGTGGTTCACCCCACCATTATTAGCAGTTTTGTTTGTAGCGTTCTGGAAGTGTCTGGTCCTACTTTGAAAGCCAACTATGCAAAATCTGTCACGGGAGAGCGTTAACATGCATTAGGTGATTGAATCTTTAAATTACTCCTCCATGGTGATCACTAAAAATACAATTTTCTAAAATATTGATTTGGGGCAAGACGGCACGGAGTGAAATATTGTAACGGGTGGGCACTATGAAATGGGAATTTTTCCATCTCAGCTCATGTAGATTGTTCTTGGGTGACAAACAAATTTTATTCAGTCTCCTATAGTCCTACTTTGAAATCCAACTATGCAAAATCTGTCACGGGAGAGCGTTAACATGCATTAGGTGATTGAATCTTTAAATTACTCCTCCATGGTGATCACTAAAAATACAATTTTCTAAAATATTGATTTGGGGCAAGACGGCACGGAGTGAAATATTGTAACGGGTGGGCACTATGAAATGGGAATTTTTCCATCTCAGCTCATGTAGATTGTTCTTGGGTGACAAACAAATTTTATTCAGTCTCCTGTACAATATTTCAATCTGTTTCATATGAGCTCAGTGAATGTGTGACTCCACGCCCCTCAGCGCTGCCAGGCGCACGCGCTCCGGGAGCGTCATCATCATTTTGCGCGGTACCTCCCGGGTCGATGTTTCTCATCACCCGCTGGATTCTTCTGATCAGCTGCTTCTCGTTGTTTGCTTGCCACCCTCCATGATACACTTGCTGTTTAATTATGCCCCAACAATCTTCGATGGGTCGGAGTTGTAGGCGTGCAGGGGAGATTTTCTTCACGGGGCACAGCTGGCACCCCTTCCTCCCTCAAGAGGGAAAGTGTTTCCCTCGCGTAGTGGGTGCTTGCCAGGTCAGGCCAGAAGATCATATCATGGTCTGGGTACTTCGATTCCAGAAAAGGCAACAATCCTCTGCGGATGCAGCGCTCGCGGTACACCGCACCACTGACACTCTCCTTGCTGGAAATAATGACAGGCTTCGATACCCCCGCGGGCTTATAGCGACCCACACCATAACCTTCTTCGGGTACTTTCCCTCCGGGCGGTATTTGATGTGAGGAGGAACGTCGCCGCCAGCCTCTGTGTAAAATCCTGCATTTCAGGCATATTACTGCCTGTAAACGTAAAGTAGGATTCGTCATCCATGACCACTTCTGTGGGGCACGACTTCTTTAAGGCGTTTCGGACTTAAAGTCCGAATACGGGTTTTTTTAGCGGTCTTCTGTTTGTCTGTTACCAGGGGTGCCTTCTGTCTTTTTCTACACTTAACTCCAGCTTCAAAGAGAATTTTGCGGACGTATGTTGTCAAAATTCCGAATTTTCTCGCCATGAAACGCTGTAAGATGCCAATTTTGTTCTTTGCGGCCTTGATGAGGTGATTCTCCATAGCGTTTGCCATTTTTATAGCCCTTCTGCCTTTACCGGTGTGGTTGAGGTCTCAACGTTCTGCCAGCGGGTCTATTAAACGGTAGATGGTTATCTTTGGCACTTGATGCCTTTTAAACTAGGCCACAATGTCGCACTTTTTCATATCCGGGTTTTTCGCCAAGAACTTCGCCACCATTTCCCGGACATCATGTTTTTTAGTTGGCGACATCTCGAGAAGAGAAAGAACAAAAGGCTTGGTTTTTCTCGGTTTATCTTACAACCATAGAGATAAACGATTACTACTAGAGAGGAACTGCCAATCAAAATTCCTATACCCGATTGAAGAAAATTCAAACTGAAATCTGGCTTTTATTGAGTAAAAAATATCTTCAGGCGCTCGTGCACTTGATATATGTCATTCCCAGCGGAAAATACCACTAAATTTTGGGTAGAAGGTTTAAGAAATACCACATTTAATTCACAAATTTTTCAGATATATTGTCTCTATCTTACTTTTTCCTTTAAAAAATAACTATTGTATTTACGCGGCCGTGATCACTGTCGCACCTGCCCCGTCAGGCGCATGTTAACACTTCCTGTCACATACATTTTGCGGCTAGCACCGATAATTCTCTTATGCTCGCGTTCCCTAATGTGCAGAACGACTACAAAAGCTTCCTTCATCGAGCAAGCTACAAGAGGATACTCACCTTGACCCAAGTACATTCCGCATTGTTCACAACATTAAGTGTAACATAAATTCACAGACCCTCGCAAGGAAGCTTTCAAGAGTCATTTATGTATGTGCATACATGTGCTACTATGTACATGTTCCGGAAATTATTATTGCACATTTTCCGAGCCATATGCCGAAAGACGACCAGAAGCAAAACCCAAGACATGACATGAATTCCACTTCACAGCAGGAAACCACTGCTGGATGTTCGCAGTGTGGAAAATTTAACAAAAGAAAAAGACACATCATATGCAGTCTCTGCCATCAACCTTGGCACCTCACATGTGTGAAACTAACGAGGGCACAGGCTGACGTCCTAAGTCATTGGTGGTGTCCCACCTGCATAGATAATTCAACTAGCTTCAATCAGCCCACAAATACGAATGTAGAAGAAACGCCGTCTGAGCAGGTTTCCTCCGAAGGCTTCGGTTTGGCAAGATCCTTGGCATCTCTTAAGCTGACTAACCGAGTCCTGAGGAGGATACCTAGGGGTGCCAGAATCCTAGCCGCCGATGCCCTGACACATTTGCTAACAACTGCCCTGAGTGATCTGTCGGCGCGGAGCTGGGAAAAGCTCCTGCAGTTTGGTCCTATTGCACTGGCAGTCCCATCAGGTGGCTCAGAAGTATCTTTGACGACCAAATTGAAGCGTCAGATATCTAGTTATATGGAAGACAAAACCATCCAATCCAACCCTCTTGAAACTGAACAAAAATGGCGCGCAGGAAGGACTGCCGTCTCACGCACAGAGCATCTTAAGCGTAGTGTAGCAGCCAAGCTAGCAGACACAGACATCAAAGGGGCGATCCGTCTTTTAACATCCAGGGACGAGATCGCTCCCCATTCTGACGATGTCGTAGAGGCCTTAAGGCATAAACATCCGCCAGCGCCGGAAGACCTCTGTCTGCCAGCTGCACCTGACAGCAGTGACAGCGCCTATACAGCAACAGAGGCGGAGGTGGTGGCAGCAATAGCCTCCTTTAATACGGGATCAAGCGCTGGTCTGGACGCGCTAAGACCAGCACATCTCAAAGACCTGACGAGCCGTGCCGCTTCAGAAGCTGGTACACGCCTGATCACAGCATTAACTGCCCTAACAAACAAGGCTCTAAGAGGTGAAATTCCTGCATTTGCGAGGGAAGCCTTCTTCGGCGCATCCTTAACCGCCCTGAAAAAGCCAGGTGGAGGTATAAGGCCTATCGCCGTGGGCTCTGTTTTTCCGTAGGCTGGCAGCTAAAGTTGGCCTAAAGCCCATCAGCTCCGCATTAGGTCTTGAGCTCTGCCCCATCCAACTGGGGTTCGGAACACCGGGAGGATGTGAGGCAGCCGCCCATGCATCTCGCCTCTACATGGCCAACATGGAAGATGAAGAGATAATAGTTAAAGTGGACATGAAGAATGCCTTCAACACTCTACGCAGAGATCATTTTCTCCGTGCAGTTCTGGAGCATGCCCCGTCACTTTATCCTCTTCTTTATCAATCATACCATAGGCCCACTCCTATATACTTTGGCCGCACAGAACTCCACTCAGAGACAGGTATCCAACAAGGCGACCCGTGTGGGCCTGCCATCTTCGCCCTCACAATACAGCCAGTCACTAGCCTTGTCGCATCAGCATTCAATTGCTGGTACTTGGACGACGGCACGATCGGCGGAGATGTAGCCAGCGTCAGCGCCGACCTGGCAATGCTCTTGCCAGCAATGAGCGCCATTGGCTTACAAGTAAACGCTGAGAAGTGCCAAATAATCCTTCCAAAAGCCCCATCTGAGAAGGCAGAGTGTTTCACACCGGGAGACATCCTAGATATTATCCCTGGGTCCTCCATACTAAAGGAAGAAGAGCAAACCGTTCTCGGAGCACCTATGACTGCAACAGCTACCGATAAAATAATCAGGAAGAAAAGTGGAGAGCTGGAGCTCATGATCCAACGTCTAAAATATCTTGACGCCCACACTTCACTTTTTTTGCTGAGGAACTGTCTGTGGCTGCCGAAATTGCAGTACATCCTACGTGTCTCACCCGCTTACCAACTACCAGAACTACTGCAGGCTCTCGACAGTAGCCTTATGGCTGCCGTCACTGATATTACCAACACCAAGTTTCAAGAAGCTAACTGGACTCAAGCCGTCCTCCCAACACGCTACGGTGGACTTGGTCTTCGCCGCACAGAAGACGTCGCCCTCCCCAGCTTTATTGCATCCATACATGGCTGCCGCCAATTGATATCATCTTTGCTTCCTGAACGCTTAGCACAGATATCGGTACAAGAGTACAGGACAGCCCTAGAAGCATGGGAGCAAAATGCGAACGGGGCAGATGTTCCAGAGGAGAACGCGAGGAGTAGTCAAAAACACTGGGATGGAATCCTTTCCGAACAAACATTCCTAAAACTTCTCCTCGGGGCAAACCAGTTCACCCGAGCCCGCCTCTTGAGCGCCCGCACCTCTGAAAGCGGGGCCTGGCTGCGCGCTATCCCCTCATCCAGCCTCGGCACGCTCCTTGACGATGCCACACTGAGAATTGCCGTAGCGCTACGCGTTGGCGCAGATGTGTGCATCCCTCACCAATGTCGTTGCGGCTCTACGGCTGACACCAAAGGCTACCACGCCCTCACATGTCGCCTCAGCGCAGGCCGCCTTCCCCGTCATGCAGCCCTCAATGACATCGTAAGACGATCCCTACAGACTGCAGGCCTTCCATCCATCCTGGAACCTCCTGGCCTGGATCGCGGGGATGGTAAAAGGCCAGACGGTATGACGGTGTTCCCATTCTCCCGGGGGAAGAGCCTGGTGTGGGATGCAACTTGTGTTAACACGTACGCCGCAACAAATATCGGGCAAGCAGCAACATCAGCAGGAGCCGTGGCAGAAGAAGCCGAAGAGAGGAAAAGGAAAAAATATGCGGATCTAATGCAACGATTCCAGTTTCATCCAGTTGCATTTGAAACTGGTGGAGCCTGCGGCCTAACCACCAAGGCCTTCATCCGTGAGCTAGGTTCTCGCCTTGCAGTTGTCTCTGGTGACCGCCGCGAAACTGAATGGCTGCTCCAACGGTTTTCTTTGGCCATTGCTCGCGGGAACGCTGCCTCAATTATTCTCGCTCCGCATGGCACTACATTTCCAGGAAAATCAGAGCTCACCAGGCCAGTGCAGGTTCAGGAGAACCAAACGAAGGGTGCACCGAACACGCAGATGCCAACCTGCTCAGGCGTTTCTTGTTCATCTCGCGAAGCAACAAACATTGGCCTTTTCACAGCAGTTCCAGGAGGGCCAACAGAAACCAAGTGGCCACTGCAAGAAACACCTGACACCCCCGCGAGCCGACTAGAAAAATACCGTCTAGTATTCAAGGAAATGGCAGGCAGGTCCCCCGGAACGAAAACCGAGCACGCGACGGAAAAACTTCCGGAGGAAGCAGGCCCTAGTCGGGACCCGATGGCGGATCCAGAATTGGCTAGGTACCTTAAGCGGGTAAAGGGGCATCAAAACACTTTCGTTGGTCTCCCCGCATGTACGGCGACTCCAAGAACAGCGGCAAGGAGTGCGGGTCGCCGCCGGTGCCGGCGGTGACGCCATGCACCACACCCCGCCGCTGCAGCCCTCGGTCCGCGCTGGAAGCGTGATGCACGCGCCGATGCCAATGAAAGCGGAAAAGGCCAGCTTGAAAATGGTTATATCTATATATGACCATGCTCTTCATAATCCTTAGTATGTATATTTTATAATGCCTACAGTCTCGGAAATATACATTTAACACTTCCTCGTCCTTTATCGTCTCCATCATATGTTCGTGAGACGCATATTTTTAAGACCATTTTTGAAAATTTAGGTAGGTGAGGAGGGGGTCGTATGATACAGTTTTGTTTGGTCGAGCTGTATCTTCTATCTAAGGTTGCATCATCTCAGGTCAGGTCACCAGTGCAGGTTAAATGACCACCTCAAAAAATGTTTAAGGTGGCATCAGTAAAAAAATGGTGAGTATATCGAATTGAAACTTTTACCATATAATGGGCCCACCGAATATTACAACATGAATTCCGGGATTTTTAATATCGATGACCTAATGTCAGGTACGAATCATGACCACTCCATTGGGAATGCATGGGAAAACAGTAATTGGGCTATGACACTTCTAAGCCTATCTACTTCTAAGCCAGAACAGGCCAGTGTCTATGGCACTTCCAAGCCTATCATGTTCTAAATAGTTCTGACCTATTATAACCTATCTTAACCAAATTTGAAGCACCAATTAGTACAATTTTGCAGGGGGGATGTCTATGGCATAAATTTTTGTTATAAGAGGCGGGTTGGCTATTAGTTTTGAGGTATAGTGTATGACTGCCATCATAGACGTTTTTAAGATACCTTTAGGGAAACTGCTCTAGCCCTTGCATCGGTGTGGGGGTGTTTGAACACCCCCTCCAGGTTTTTCCGGCGGCACGAAAAAACGGATTAGATACATAATACTATAACGTCAAATAAGCTAATTAATTTGTAATAGAAACCATAACTCTACGACGAAGAGCTTTTGCCCAAAAATTCAATGTACGAGTTACTTGTTAAAATTTAATTCCAAGCTTTTTAAAATATAAGCATACATACTTCCTTTTCCTGTATTGACTTCAAAACAAGTTCATGTGAAAGAGCATTAAACTACATATGACGCAAATAAACAGAATGGAGGCTACACAGCGAAACCAGCACCGAGTACCGCAGACCAAGCCCAACACCGTCGCCGGCCACTCAGCCTGCAGGCGGCACGCCGCATAGACGCGTCCGGTTGGAAGTGGGGTAACGGGGAGGGGAGAATTCGGTGACAATGCGAATGAACTAGATGTGGTGTGGAGGCTACTATTGCTAACATAAAAATTTGAGCCGTTCCGAAAAAAAACTGAATGCATTACCGGACATCTCCATAACAGTCCCGACACTGGTCATTTGCTGGAAAATGTAGGAGCACGATATTGCGTTACGGCTGTTACGGCTATTGCGTTACGGCTGTTGTCTTAGGTTTGTTTTGGGTAGTTCGTTTTCTCTACCCATACTCTATAAGACATTTATGTATCCCAGTTCAATTTATCTGATGAAGCACTCATCACAAACGAAGACCCACACAACGTCCACGCAGACAGCCCCTTTTCGAACACGTAAGATTAGGACATTCTGCTTTGCTTAAGACCTGACCCACGGATCAAAAGAAAGACTCCATCACGTGGTGCCACTGAACTCCATGTATTCAATGCGAAACTCGAACCTCCTGTCCCTCATCATTCGATAGCTCATGCACAAGATTGGTCTTCGAATTAACCCGTACGAACCTGTGAAACTTCAATGCTTATTTTATCGTGATCGCCTTATCGAAGCGTTTTCTGAGCTTAGTAGCTCATCATAGTACTTCGTGTTTTGGCGCATAAATTCCAAGGATTGCAATATCTTTCCTCTTGCTATATTCTGTTGCACATAACGATACAAAATGTATTTTTCCATTATATTCTTATGGGAACATACATTTATCTCTCGATACTCTGAAAGTGATCTGACCGAAAAGTTGTATTAACATTTTCGGTACAGATCGAGGCGAGCTTTGGAACACTACTTTCCGTTTTTCACTTCCAAGCATGGTTACTGAGATCGTAAGGGGGCAAGTACCCGCCATATGTTCAAAAGTGGCGCGGGCGAAAAACGCTACTTAACTACATTTGGGAGAAATCAACGAAAAGTTAATTGTTGAAAAAAATCTTAAAAAGTTGCACATAATTTTTTTATAAGCTTTCATTTTCAAAAATTATATTTTGAGATCGCCGCAATTGTGCAGTCGCACCAGTTCGCCTGCATCGAAGACCGACTGGTAGCGTTATAGTGCCAAATAAACGAGATTATATGTAAAGGTCAAAGGCCGCACGTCAGTTTCATACCAGCATTCCCAAGGTCATTGGCCCCGGTGCTTCTGGTCAGATGGAGTTACCCAATATGACGTTTATTATGTTCTGACGTCATAGTTAACCCTCGCCCCGGTGGGGGTGTTTGAATACCCCCTCGGGTTTTTTTCCGGCAGCACGAAAACACGGCGGCGCGAAGCGCCGCTGTACTTGACACACCGTATCCTTGAGCAATTTCACAATTTTCCCAAAATTTTAAGGTTGGGTCATTTCAGGTCAGGTTACCATTGCAGGTCAAATGACCTCACCTCAAATTTTTTAAGGTGGCATAAATAAGAAATGGGTGAATCAGTCGGATTGCAACTTATACCACATTATGGGCCCACCGAATGCTACAACATTTGTTCCGGGATTTTTCATATCGATGACCTAAGGTCAAGTATGGATCATGACATCTCCATTGTAAATACATGAGGAGCAGACATTGTGTTGTATTTGTGTAGATAAAGCTGGTAATACCTTCATATTCTCCAAACCTTAGTATCCTGGCTCCCTTTCCAGGCCCATGCTACAATTGTTTTACCAGTGACCTCTGAGAGGTCATCTGGGGCTATTTAAGCAGTTTTCAGACTTAGGTCAATAACTTTGCATGGAATGATGGTACAGCTTTTATTCTTATATCATTGCGTTCAGATTGCTATTGCAAATCGATCGATATGCATATTGACTATGCTAGGTTAAAAAGTGACCTTGACCTGACCTGAGGTCATGTAACTTTTTGTGTCTTGACCTAGTATGATCATATTCAAAATAATTCGATTCGCCGTGACGAGAGAAAGCGAATGGTCTCTTCAAAATGATACTGACTCAACTCTATCAGACCATAGAGCCCAAAAACTCTACTCAAAATCCCACTTTCTTTGACCTGCCATGACCTCGATATTGACCTGAGCCAAAGTGACCAATATAGTTTATTCATGAACTTGTATGAGCTATCCACCAGTGTTCACGTTTTTTTCGCTATCCTGCATAGGGGCCGAGTTCAAGGGGGTGTTCAAACACCCCCATCAGGGCGAAGGTGGCTCGAAGGCCCACCGGGGCGCGGGTTAAGCTAAATCAATGTTAGACCAAGGTCGCAGGTCAAAGTCAAATGCCATTGGTCAATCCTCATTTCCCGCCCAACGGTTTCTATAGTGTTGGTCATCGTGTAATTATAGGGAATATGTCATATTGTGACGTCATAGCTCAATGACCTTGAATAAACTTAACTCCAAAAATGTTAGGCAACATTTTGTGACCTTCTGGAACCTTTAATCACGGCATCCCGATCAGTCCCCACCACGGCTAAGATTTGACCTTTATCACCTTGTTTGACCTTGAAAATATTGAACTAGGTCAATGAAAATTGGTCATAATGTAGATCGCTGTCGCTCCCATCCACCTCCCGAGCGGCGTTTTCCTAAAGATCTTAGTCTCTGAGATCTCAGCAGGCCTACCAGTGCCCCGTCCAGTACGCTAGTGTGTGACCCCTCTCCTGTGCGGGTGTTAAGGAACGGGGCAGTGGTTATATTTGTTAATGCATCCTCACCCTCATGTCCCACCAATCCCACCATTGACACATTTTTCGTGACCAGAGGCGTTTGATAGTCGCAGCGACGGCAGGCCGCGCTGGCGCACGGACCTCACAAAAGTGGGATCGGGACATTTGGGAGCTCAGGACTCGCTGTCTCATCATCATCATCATTGTTGTTTTAGGGCGCGCCGACAAGGGTCATGTGGCGCCCATAACGCTAGACAAGATATATACGCTAGACAAGACTCGCTGTCTGTTACAGGGAAAGTTGCACCTTGGTCGAATCCTGGAATTTAGTGTAATTAGGGGGAGCTTTTAGCCGAAAATCATGGAAGCGTCCATGATTTCTCTGAAAAAAATGTAGGATAAGTTCTATATTTTGATTTTTGAAATGCTCCTGTAGGGAAAGAAATATCTGCCTGTGGATAATGTCATGATCTGGCAACCACTACCATATTCAATAAGCTTCAAGGGCTTCGATTGGCTGATACTCACCGTGACGTCAGCATACGTCGTCACAACAACAACTGACAACTGTGGCAAGCTGCTTAGGGTACATGAGGGATACATCTCAGGTAGCTTTTAGCTTTTCTCTTCTGAAATTTTGAGTTTCAAGACAAATGATATATAGAGTAGGGGAGAGGGTGGTAAGACGGGTATAGTTGTGTTTGAGACTGTGTGTCTCACTCTCTTTTCATATGACGGTGATGAGATTTCGCTTGTAGCTTTAGCAAACATTTATTTGTCCCTGCGCTTAAACATACTAGGATCCGTGCTTATTCCTTTGAGCAGTAACGTTTACCGTAGAATGCTGCAAAAAGCTGTCTTACCCCAACAGGTGAGGTAAGACGGGCTTTTGAAAAAAGTTCATCATATGCTAGAAATTTTGACAAAAACCATACCATTTGGAGCAAAAATGAGGTCTGAAACATTTTGCAAAGCATTGTTTCGATAACACGGCCGGCAGACAATTATTTTGCGGAAACTCAATAAAATGATAATTTTTTTCATTGGATTCAAACAATCAATAATAATAATTTACAGCTCCTAATCCGGTTTGCAGGACCTTCTGGGACTGATCCCTTTTAATCATGTAAAAACAGGGATAAATAATATATACTTTATGGTAATATAATATTTACTTTCGTGCCCGTCTTGTCCCATGTCAATATTCTAGCAAAATTCATTGTTGGCGATCATCATGCAAGGGTAATAGAAAACTTCAATCACCTAATGCATGTTAACGCTCTCCCCTGACAGATTTTACATATTTGACTTTCAGAATATAACCAGACACTGACAGAACGCTTAAAACAAAACTGCTAACAATGATAGATTGAGCCATCAATATTGTTTTTCCAAAATTTTAGAAAACAATAAGGGTAAGAATTCGTTTTTTTGGGCTCATGATCAGGCACCTAAATACACACTTATGCAGGTAATGGGATATCTATACCATTACTGGTTTGGTCCACAGAGTCTGTGCCCGTCTTACCTATCATGCCCGTCTTGCCACCCTCTCCCCTACTTGGTTTTCCGCCATGCTTTACAACTTGGCTATCTCAGTTAAAATCACGTTATAAAGGTGCCACATTCCCTTTAAAGACTCCATTCTTTTTAAAGCTGAATCTTATAGAGAAAAGTATAAAGAATAATATGACCCCAAAAAAGTTTAAAATAAGTTATAGGAAAATATTCTTATAGATTTTGGAAAATTCAAGAAAGTAAAACATATTCAAAATTTAATTTTCTTAAGCAGGGGAAAGTATGTGTATTGCGCCACTCTAAGGGAAATCACTTCCTAGACGAATGTCTCCTAGTTAATCTCGCTACTGTGGATTAAATTACAAAATATGATCATTTTTAGTCATTGAGAAAGCAATTCCAGGCCTGAAAATAGTGTTCTAAGAGTGAATTCCAATTTAAGTGAAACTATGCAAAAGGCGCATTTTCAAAAGTGTGAGGGTAAATGCGCACGGGGGAGGGCGAATTTAGATTTAATTGCGCCATGCCAACATACCATGTTAAATCAATGGCACGGCAGAAATAAGCATTAGTATAAGAGCAAATGGGGCTCGGCTACCTCCCAAGCTTTTCA
The DNA here is from genome assembly GCA_034440635.1 of Lepas anatifera. Lineage (NCBI taxonomy): Eukaryota > Metazoa > Arthropoda > Thecostraca > Lepadidae > Lepas > Lepas anatifera. The sequence goes on along the minus strand of JAOTON010001433.1, from coordinate 825,437 downwards.
TCTGGAGGGCCTGAAAGTCATTTTAATGTGGTATTCTTGCATTCACAATGACTTGTAATAATAAAATCACACTCATACAGAAAGGCTTTGAATTTGATTTTTTCAACATATATTTGGATAGGGTGCATTTGACCAGGGCGCAATTACTTTTTTGCATTCAAATCAGAGATTTCTGCCTTAAAAATTTACCACCAGGGGTAATCTATAATTGTTGCTTTCAGAATATGCAATACATTTCTGGCTTTGAAATTAAAACCATCGATTTTGGAATGTGACAGCCGTAATCTTACTTTTCGGGTTCATAAACCCGTGCAGATTTAAGGAAGCACTGAATTTATTTCGCTAGCTGATTAAAATACATTCTTATGCACGAATTCATTGAAACGTCGTTGGTAAAATGTATGGATTGGACGTGAGAACTAAATTAAGCTGCCCAAATCAAGCTGCCACTTGTACCTTTCTCTGTTATAAGGGGGGCGCAAGTTTTCCTGGTATTTGTAGAGGCGTACAGGTAAAATTTCGCCTTTTAAAAGACATTTAAGTGACAATGGTCAAAATGAGTGAAGCTATAATTTTCAAACCGTAAGTTAGGGAAGAAAATGAATATGAAAATTGACATCAGCACCATCAATACCCCCTGACAAAAAATCTAAATCCGCGATAGGAGGGTGTTATCGACTGGTCAATCTGTCGTAGAATACCCAGTTAACAATGTTCGTGAACTTGTTGAACAAAACACTGCGTTTTTAAAATGTCGATATTTCAAAAAGTTGTTAAGTCTTCACATTTCCTTTTTGCACATGCGAGATTCACATCGATGGATTCCCGACAGCAGCATCCGACGTTCAAGACATCTCGAAAGGATTGGAAGAAGGCTGAAAATAAACCGACAGGCTGCTTCTGAGAATCCGCCGTGAGCGTGGCGTCCTCACGCCACATAATTCCTGCATTCAGGACAAAGTCACTCAAAATATGTTCTAAAAATATATATAGTCATCATTCAAAATATATTCAAGTCTCCTTAAAAATCTTGGAACCATAAAAGTCACGGTCTAGAATCAGTTGGGGTTGTATCAAAGCTGTCTTAGCTTAACACTCATGTGCCAACATTCACAGGCTTCGTGACCTCCACAAGGTGACTCCATGACTCCAAATTGACTCAGGACCCACCGTCTGGGAACCCCTGCAGTAATGCAAGAATGCATACATTTAAAAGACAGGGCTTCTAGCTGTCCGTTTTCATTTTGTTTCGCTACAATCAGAATACAAACTGAGTGCAAGCACGATGCCCAATAACGGAAGTAGGCGTTTTTGCTGTGCCGAATTCGTAATCGTAAACACAGCACTGGGAGCAGTGGCGGATCCGAACTAAAATTGGGGGGGTGGGGGTTGAGCCTCCCTCGCCATAGCCTCGGACCAGCCTCCGGCTATGCAGTAACTATAGGCACTCTGACACTTCGGGGGCTGAGCCCCCCTGTATCTGCCACTGACTGGGAGTCTCCAGCCACTGGTCCATCCAAACCTAGGCCAGGGCAGTCACGCTGTGGGCTCCGCTGCAGTTGTTTAACAAGAGAGGGGATAAAATATACCTATTGTTTGCAGTAGGAAGGTGTTTGCTTAAACATCTGATGCAAAATAATTACTCTTCAGCGCTTTCCTTTCTAGTTGAAGAGCTTAAAACCTCTAGTTTTTGCTAATAATCTCACCAAGTTGTAATTTTCAGATTATTCAGGAAGGAAGCCCCATTCCCTCTGATCTCGCGTTTACCCGCCCTCCGCCTGGTCGGACTTGCTGGTGCTGACGCGACTCCGCCGCCACCGCCCCCTCCCCCCCACCCCGGTGCTAATTGATCACACTCGTGACAGCGCCTCACAACACGGTCTGGCCCCGTCCCGCCCGCTCCAGCCTAATCAGCGGCGACGCAACGCCACAATAACAACTTAATGCAGCATTCTCGGCTCTCGCCGGCCGGCGCGCCGTAAACACAACAGCAACCACCCGGGGCCTACAGCCGCGCCATCTATCGACCGCAGACAGAAGCTGAGGTTACTCCATCCTATTACTTGATTGTCATACCGATCTAGTGCTAATCTGAATCCAGACCCTTCCGCCAGCCAATATGGAGGTTGGACTGGTAACATCTGGAATTGTACAAGCCCGTTTATTTAAGACACATGCTAAGTGTGAAAAACAATAACGGACCAATGGCTGTGCCCTGAGATGAAATCCTCACCAGAAAGCTCATCCTGGTTGAAATATGTCGCAGACGGATGGCTCGGAAAAAACACGAGCTGAGTACTGTGTGTTGGGGTTTTAGGGCGCTTCGGCTGCCAGGGCCATTTAGCGCGAGGAGACGAGCACGGACAAAATCCGCCCGATAGGTCCGCCGGCACCATAGCTGGGCCTCGCTCACCACTGTGCCTGGCTTTCTAGTTATCTTCTCTCAGAACGAGAATAGAGCCTGCTACACGGAAAACGAAACACGGCGTGGGCCTTCATGCGGTATCAGGTTCCTCAATAATTGATATGTGAACCCCTGTGCTTGTATCTGCACAATTCGACATTGGGCTCGGTAGTTTTGTTTGTATTGCTAGCAAACTGTTGCTCACTTCGTCGTCATTCAACTCACACCATGCGTGTGTGCGTGTTGTCCCTAGCTTTACAACTCGATTGCGTACCCAGGAGGATAAGATTCTCATACCCACTGGGCTTTGATAGTCCCATATTTTAGCGATGATTTCTAAGAGAACGGAAGAGCCGCAGAAAAAGTTTTCTGCAAATAATGTTCGCAATATGAGGGTGGTAACTCTTTTTAGGTAGGTAGTCGAAAGCTACGGATAAAACACACACACACGCATTTATCCAATGCTGACCGAGAGAGCAATAGCCTGCCCGTAATTACCCGAAACTTGTAGAGCATAAGTGTGCCGATTCAATTACAGGGAGCTCTGCGTGTGCCCTTGCAATGGCAGATTAAACACGCCATGTCAAGCGCATTAATCAACCTCACTGGCTTTCAGTGCATGCGCTCAGTATCGTGGTCCAGAATTCTCTGAACAAGTTCATTCGAAAGTCCACGATAATAAATAACGACTTCTACCATAGAAGCCAAGAGAGTGACAACTGGGTAACAATACCACGTAAATGCAGCTACCACGGGGAACTCGCCTGCGCCTGGCCACATGCAACAGCGGCTGAGCAGCGCTGTACGGTGGAGCCATCTGGAACTGGGACTAAATCACCAGGGTTAAAATCCAAGTGTCCTATCACTGCCGAGTCATGTCTGCTCGTAAATGGACGCCCTCCAATTCCATTTCATTCGGCAGTGACTATTCCGGACTAATAATAAAATGGGCTCAGTCCAGAGCAACTTTGCACTTACGGAACTTACCGACAACCACACTTGTGAAGCCGGAAGGAGCGTAATGTGTGTTATCCACGATTATCATAATTCTTCCGGCACAACAATAAGAGCAGGCCCATCTGTAAAGGCTGCAGTGCTTCACTCAGCATAGTTTCACGGCTCCCATGACCCAGACCGGAAATATCTCAATATGTGTCATAACTATTTTACATTTTACAAAAAAAAACATCAATCCAAAGGGGATTAGATTATTCATGACCCACTTTGTCTAAAATCAGAATCTTAAAATTTTACGAGATTTACCTCATTCCAGGAAAATCACCATTTTTGAGAATAGGAACGAGGAGGTTGCGGTGCGTTCCATTCTGCAGTCTCCCAAAAATTCAACACCAATGCAGGTTCTAGCTCTCCGAACGAGTTTTAAACAAGACAGAGTATAAGTTGGAAAGACGTTCTTTGGCTTATCTACAGGAATCCGGAACGCAAAATTAAGCAAATTCAGAGTGATTATCCATTCGGGCACAGCTCTCCATCAGAATTTCATTGTATACACCGTTTATAAAAGATGGCCATTGTATCAGCGGTGACCGAAAATTAACGATCGTTGTTCATACGACCGCAAATAATGTTTCACAAATGTTACATTGAAATTCTGATGAAGGGCTGTGTTCGAATCTGACTGCGCCGCATACTCTTGGCAGTTGATGCGTCGTTAAACCCGAACAGTTACAGGCTGTGTCCGAATATAAAATCACCCCAATTTTCTCAATTTTGCATTCCATGTTAAAGGAGATAGGCCAAAGAACATACTCAAATCTTACCAAATTATAATCGTGCTGCTCGCTGCAGTACTACCAACTTTATTACCTTTCCAAGCAGAATATTTGGCATGGTTTCTGAAGACTTCGGGCGGATAACACGCCAGGGAACTAGAACAACATCGCAGCGTTATCCGACACTTAACATGCAGTTTTAAATGTGAACAACAATACTAGTCGTTCGAAGTATAATTGAAAAAATGGAAGACAATTAATAAAAAGCTTATGGTGACCCCAAAATTATTTCGAGCTTTCCATTTAAAATCGTCTTCGTTGGTGCTTACAACCCTTTCGTCAAATGGATAAAATACAGAGCAAAAATTCGATGCCAACAGCGATCCTTTAGGCCGCATTTGACCTCGCTAACAACAAAATTACAGATATACAAATTCACACCGCTGGTCATATGGCACGTACACACACATCAGAGATGCGTGATTAGGTGTGACATGAGTGGCGCAGACAGAAGGGCACACAGGACACGGACGGTGTATACCGGGCGGCGGGGGCATTCCCGGCGCGCTGGCGGGCGCGTCCGGCTACAATGGTGGCGCAGTAGCTGCGGCCGGATCCGTCGGCGGACTGGCCTGCCGCCCAATGTGCTGGTCTGAAACACGGGCGTGCACAGTCACGCGGCGGCCGGCCAGCCGCCACCACGGGCAACGGGCCAACAGACCACGCACGCCTCCGGCACCAGGGATAGCGGGTGGTGGTGATGACTGACTGACTGGCCACAGTTTGTAGCGTCCAGCATAGGAACACGAGGACTGTTTTGTAATAAAAACACGATTGGCACACAGCATGGGATGGAATATGGGGTAAAACGACACATTACCGCTCACAGGGCGCTTACAGACACACAATCAAGCATAGAAGCACTCACGGAGTGCTATTACGGACACTCGACCAGGCACATAATTACTAACAAAGAGCACAGGTAGAAACGCAACCAAGCCCGTACTTAAACACAGGCCTCACTCACCGATAAAAAAACACACAAAACAATCACACGCCCGCAACCACGCACAAGATCACTCACAAGACAGGACCAAGTACATTGTCACATAATCACTCAGATAACCAAGTACAAAATCAGGCACCAACAAGCAAAAAGACAGCAACCAAACACTGGATCACTAACAGATCGCACTCCGAGATACATCGCCAAGCACATAATCACTTACAAGAGGGCACCCATAGACACGCAACGAAGCACGAAATCACTCCAATAGCGCACTCAGAGATACATATCAAGGCACAGAATCACTCACAGAGTGCACTTACAAACACGCAACCAAGCTCTGGGTCACTCACAGAACACACATACACACAAATACCCAAGCATTGAATCCAAGCACAGAAAGCACAATAATAAACACGCAACGATTAGTACTGAATCACTCACAAAGCGCACTCATAGATGTATAAGCAAGCACACTGCGCACTTATATATACACAGCTAAACATACATTCATATATATATATATATATATATCAAACAAGGGATCACACACAGAGTTCACTCATAGTCAAACAACCCAGTACAGATCACACAGAGTGCACTCAAACAACCCAGTACAGATCACACAGAGTACACTCAAACAACCCAGTACAGATCACACACAGAGTGCACTCAAACAACCCAGTACAGATCACACAGAGTGCACTCAAACAACCCCGTACAGATCACACACAGAGTGCACTCAAACAACCCAGTACAGATCACACACAGAGTGCACTCAAACAACCCAGTACAGATCACACACAGAGTGCACTCAAACAACCCAGTACAGATCACACACAGAGTGCACTCAAACAACCCAGTACAGATCACACAGAGTACACTCAAACAACCCAGTACAGATCACACACAGAGTGCACTCAAACAACCCAGTACAGATCACACAAGAGTACACTCAAACAACCCAGTACAGATCACACACAGAGTGCACTCAAACAACCCAGTACAGATCACACACAGAGTGCACTCAAACAACCCAGTACAGATCACACACAGAGTGCACTCAAACAACCCAGTACAGATCACACACAGAGTGCACTCAAACAACCCAGTACAGATCACACACAGAGTGCACTCAAACAACCCAGTACAGATCACACACAGAGTGCACTCAAACAACCCAGTACAGATCACACAGAGTGCACTCAAACAACCCAGTACAGATCACACAGAGTACACTCAAACAACCCAGTACAGATCACACACAGAGTGCACTCAAACAACCCAGTACAGATCACACAGAGTACACTCAAACAACCCAGTACAGATCACACACAGAGTGCACTCAAACAACCCAGTACAGATCACACAGAGTGCACTCAAACAACCCAGTACAGATCACACACAGAGTGCACTCAAACAACCCAGTACAGATCACACACAGAGTGCACTCAAACAACCCAGTACAGATCACACACAGAGTGCACTCAAACAACCCAGTACAGATCACACACAGAGTGCACTCAAACAACCCAGTACAGATCACACAGAGTGCACTCAAACAACCCAGTACAGATCACACACAGAGTGCACTCAAACAACCCAGTACAGATCACACAGAGTGCACTCAAACAACCCAGTACAGATCACACACAGAGTGCACTCAAACAACCCAGTACAGATCACACACAGAGTGCACTCAAACAACCCAGTACAGATCACACAGAGTGCACTCAAACAACCCAGTACAGATCACACACAGAGTGCACTCAAACAACCCAGTACAGATCACACACAGAGTGCACTCAAACAACCCACAGTACAGATCACACAGAGTGCACTCAAACAACCCAGTACAATCAACACAGATCACACACAGAGTGCACTCAAACAACCCAGTACAGATCACACACAGAGTGCACTCAAACAACCCAGTACAGATCACACACAGAGTGCACTCAAACAACCCAGTACAGATCACACAAGAGTGCACTCAAACAACCCAGTACAGATCACACACAGAGTGCACTCAAACAACCCAGTACAGATCACACACAGAGTGCACTCAAACAACCCAGTACAGATCACACACAGAGTGCACTCAAACAACCCAGTACAGATCACACACAGAGTGCACTCAAACAACCCAGTACAGATCACACACAGAGTGCACTCAAACAACCCAGTACAGATCACACACAGAGTGCACTCAAACAACCCAGTACAGATCACACACAGAGTGCACTCAAACAACCCAGTACAGATCACACACAGAGTGCACTCAAACAACCCAGTACAGATCACACAGAGTGCACTCCAAACAACCCAGTACAGATCACACACAGAGTGCACTCAAACAACCCAGTACAGATCACACACAGAGTGCACTCAAACAACCCAGTACAGATCACACACAGAGTGCACTCAAACAACCCAGTACAGATCACACACAGAGTGCACTCAAACAACCCAGTACAGATCACACAGAGTACACTCAAACAACCCAGTACAGATCACACACAGAGTGCACTCAAACAACCCAGTACAGATCACACACAGAGTGCACTCAAACAACCCAGTACAGATCACACAGAGTGCACTCAAACAACCCAACCCAGTACAGATCACACAGAGTGCACTCAAACAACCCAGTACAGATCACACACAGAGTGCACTCAAACAACCCAGTACAGATCACACACAGAGTGCACACTCAAACAACCCAGTACAGATCACACAGAGTACACTCAAACAACCCAGTACAGATCACACACAGAGTGCACTCAAACAACCCAGTACAGATCACACACAGAGTGCACTCAAACAACCCAGTACAGATCACACACAGAGTGCACTCAAACAACCCAGTACAGATCACACACAGAGTGCACTCAAACAACCCAGTACAGATCACACACAGAGTGCACTCAAACAACCCAGTACAGATCACACACAGAGTGCACTCAAACAACCCAGTACAGATCACACACAGAGTGCACTCAAACAACCCAGTACAGATCACACACAGAGTGCACTCAAACAACCCAGTACAGATCACACAGAGTGCACTCAAACAACCCAGTACAGATCACACACAGAGTGCACTCAAACAACCCAGTACAGATCACACACAGAGCTCTCATAGTCAAACAACCCAGTACAGATCACACAGAGTCACTCAAACAACCCAGTACAGATCACACACAGAGTGCACTCAAACAACCCAGTACAGATCACACACAGAGTGCACTCAAACAACCCAGTACAGATCACACACAGAGTGCACTCAAACAACCCAGTACAGATCACACACAGAGTACACTCAAACAACCCAGTACAGATCACACACAGAGTGCACTCAAACAACCCAGTACAGATCACACACAGAGTGCACTCAAACAACCCAGTACAGATCACACACAGAGTGCACTCAAACAACCCAGTACAGATCACACACAGAGTGCACTCAAACAACCCAGTACAGATCACACACAGAGTGCACTCAAACAACCCAGTACAGATCACACAGAGTGCACTCAAACAACCCAGTACAGATCACACAGAGTACACTCAAACAACCCAGTACAGATCACACACAGAGTGCACTCAAACAACCCAGTACAGATCACACACAGAGTGCACTCAAACAACCCAGTACAGATCACACACAGAGTGCACTCAAACAACCCAGTACAGATCACACACAGAGTGCACTCAAACAACCCAGTACAGATCACACACAGAGTGCACTCAAACAACCCAGTACAGATCACACAAGAGTGCACTCAAACAACCCAGTACAGATCACACAGAGTGCACTCAAACAACCCAGTACAGATCACACACAGAGTGCACTCAAACAACCCAGTACAGATCACACACAGAGTGCACTCAAACAACCCAGTACAGATCACACACAGAGTGCACTCTAAACAACCCAGTACAGATCACACAGAGTGCACTCATAGACAAATAACCGGTAATACATAATGAATAAAGCATAATATAAATATCATAATCAATAACGATCATAAATAAATAAGTACAGAACACAATGTGCCCATAGACCCAACCGGACACGGTATCACCAGCATAGTACACTTACAACCAGCCACTATACCCTCGTCTCAGAGCACAACACTGACTCTCTTTAGCATCCTCGGCTACCGTAGAAATCCGTACGGTTCGGGCGACGAGGCCCTACGCATTTCTTAGTAAATTTGAATTCCGAGAACCCCGGGCGTTGCAAAGAGAAAATTGCATTATATGGTTCTTTTGTAAAATTACGTCACGCACTAAGGGGTACATGCATTGGGTGCAGCAAAGCAATTACTGATAATTCATAACGATAGCAGAGTAAATCTGGACGAAAATGCCCGATAGCCCAATTTGAAAGTCTGACGTAATTATATGGAAAAGGGCTTTGCTCGAATCTATGATTATTGATCGTATCCAATTTTTTCCCTAGAATTAGGGGGCATGCCATATGATTCCTGATTATCATGCCAGTAAAATATTATATGAATCTGATGTAAAAAGAACCAGAAAAAAGTAAACAAAAGCAGTCACACCATTCCCTCTATAAACTCTGATTCATAAGACCATGTGTTAGGTGAAAAGTAATCAATCACAGGAATTAATTTCGTCGCAACGCTAGGAGTGTACCTACGTGCTTCGCATCACAGGGCTCTTAACTGATCATTACTAAGCTTTGATGGCTGTTGACATGACACGGCGTGGTCGATTATACCCTACTGAGTGGGCTTCTGGGGATCAGGGGACAGCTGTGCTGAGAACCCACCAGGTTTCGGACCCGGGTCCTGTGGCTTGAGAAAGACAGCTCTGAATCCCGAAATCGCCTACGTTACACGTCAATCAGACACAAATTAGCCCACTTCAGAGAGGAAGAAACGACGCTGGTGATATCAACAGCAGAAATAACTGTTCGTAACTTGACGAACACCACCCATCGTTGTATTCCTTTCCTTGCCAGCATCACCAGGCATACATATTTATAAAAAAATCATATTTTTACGGCAGCACATTTAATTCGTAAACGCTTCCAGCAGGCTGAAAGACGGTTCCAAAACTTGCCAAATCGACCCATAAATGCTGTGCAGTACTACACCATGATTTTTTTCTTAATATACATATAAAAATACCAAACATACTTGCACCATACCATCGCGAACACAGACTAGTGCTTATGAACTTCAATGGCTGAGGGCGCTTTAAACAATTTATACTGCAGATAAAATATATAGGTATCAGTTAGTTCCAAATGGGGATAAATATTGGATTTGGGTTTCAGGGCAAGATCACTACTTCTTTTGAGCATCACTGGCGTTCAAAACATATCATTATTCAAGGAACTAACATACTTCAGATCTCGGACAGTTAAAACCAAGCGCAAAGCTGGAAAACATGTCACTGCTTGACTGCGGATTCGTCGATTCATTTCGATAAGACCAAGGAACCAGTGTATGAGTAAATATTTTCAGGCTAAAAATAGCCCCGTAAAATATTTTTGCTTGCAATCATATTGCGACGAAGTAGGTGAAACGTTTATCACATACATAATGAGAGGGGTCCTCCCGGAATGCAGACACCTCTGTCCCAAAATTCGAGTGGGAAAACACTTGCATTGTGGTTTGTGGAAAAAAGTACAATGTTTTTGGAAGGAATTAGCACGGTTGATATTGCTTCTTTCGTTCTGTAGGAAGAAACCTGATGAACTTTCCGTTTCATATTTAACAGTCTGACATCCCGCCTTTGAAGTCAGTGAAAAAGGCGGTTTGGGCACATTTAAGCACGATAATAAAAACGGGTGATCCTAGCCTACACTTAAATCAAATTCGACTTTTTTTGGTTGAGAGCTAGCAACATTGTTCCAGTTTCAGTGAGCTCGAAGCTTCACTTTGTCTCACACAAATCATACGAAAAATGAGCTTTAAGCAAAAAAGTTAACCCCAATAAAGCGCTTCGTAGATTCTTAATCCATCGACGGCTATCGCCAAATTCAGTTACTGAAGAAGCGTCCCTCCCAGGGTCAAAAGTTGAGGATGATACGGGAGGGTAAATAACGGTGCCAATATGGATACACACGTGTACCAGTCTTTGGTTAATCTTTAAGCTTATGGGAGTCGTGCTTCTCATTTGTTTACCTATTAAAGAACAAGCGCGTTCCAAAACAAAATTGTATCGATTCATGTACCCGTAAAATCTGAGCTATAGGGCATCTGAGGTGAGACTGCCTTCTCCCCTGCAGCCGTACTGGTTGTGTGAGTGAGCCCAGCACTGAAGCGCCTGTCTGCCGCGTACCTTGAGCCGTGCAAATGTAGCTCCCCGTGTCGCAGAGGTTGCCGTCAGACGATGTGCACGTGGCGGACACCAAAACAAAACCCTCGCTGTCTGACACTGTCTCTCTCTGAGTCACTGCCGACTGTAAAGTCAGGGTATAGTCAGGCGGTTGTCTCGGCCGGTCTCCCTCGCCACCTCGTATGCCAACAATACAACCAGCTCACACCGAGGCTTTATTCTACACACCGCTAGCTTTTTGCCCTATATGACATGGGTTTATGATACAATGCCAGGGCCCGACAAACTGATAGCCAATGGCCCGTTAGCAAGGTCTGAGCGGTCAATCGAGGGACCGTTCAGCAGGCATGAGGCCCTGTCTGGCGCCGACCGACAGCACACGCGCGACACGCCCACAAACACTAAAAGCTATTCATCGGGGCTGAACGGGCCTGGCGTCAAAAACGGGTGGATCCACATAGCAATAAGGTTTTCTCACGGTGAGCCGGCGGGCACTTCGACCGATACTGTCCTCTGGGGCGTTCCGGGGGCGAGGGCGAGGGGAGGGGGGCAGAAGTCGGGAACGCAGTCGGGAGGGGGAGGGGCGACTACCGTGCTGGTTCGGGCCTGTCCCCTGGCGGCGGGTGCTCAGCCGACGGGCGGCACCACCAGCTGTGCAGAGGGCGCCACTGCGGGGCCGGCGCCAGCCGCTGCAGGCGGAGAGGCCGGGCCTGCCGACACGGGGCAGAACAGAGCTCAGAGGCACTACCGCCCTGACACAGGGCACAACAGAGCTCAGAGGGCACTACCGCCCTGACACAGGGCACAACAGAGCTCAGAGGCACTACCGCCCTGACACAGGGCACAACAGAGCTCAGAGGCACCACCGCCCTGACACAGGGCACAACAGAGGTCGGAGGCACTACCGCCCTGACACAGGGCACAACAGAGGTCGGAGGCACCACCGTCCCCACACGGGGCAGAACAGAGGTCGGAGGCACCACCGTCCCCACACGGGGCAGAACAGAGGTCAGAGGCACTACCGCCCTGACACAGGGCACAACAGAGGTCGGAGGCACCACCGTCCCCACACGGGGCAGAACAGAGGTCGGAGGCACTACCGCCCTGACACAGGGCACAACAGAGCTCAGAGGCACCACCGCCCTGACACAGGGCACAACAGAGGTCGGAGGCACCACCGTCCCCACACAGGGCACAACAGAGGTCGGAGGCACCACCGTCCCCACACGGGGCAGAACAGAGGTCGGAGGCACCACCGTCCCCACACGGGGCAGAACAGAGGTCGGAGGCACCACCGTCCCCACACGGGGCAGAAAAGAGGTCAGAGTCGACACAGGACACAACAGAGGTCAGAGGCACTAACGCCCCGACACAGGAAACAACAGAGGTCAGAGGCACTACCGCCCTGACACAGGGCACAACAGAGGTCGGAGGCACCACCGTCCCCACACGGGGCAGAACAGAGGTCAGAGTCGACACAGGACACAACAGAGGTCAGAGGCACTAACGCCCCGACACAGGAAACAACAGAGGTCAGAGGCACTAACGCCCCGACACAGGGCACAACATAGGTCAGAATAGGGGAAATAATACTAGAGTAAGGCACAAATTCTTACGCAGTGGGCTTTCAGACAATTGCCATGATGATGATGATGATTTGGGCTTAAGGGCGCGCCAACCCTAAAGGTCATATAGCGCCCATGTCACTGCCAGTAAAACACAACGTAAAATATACATCCGCTGAACACTGCCTTGTTACCCTTATTCCTTGCAGTTAGTTGTGTCTGTAAACAAAATAGCTAAAAGAAGGTTCACATCGGTTCAATCGGTTCTCAGAGAGTGGGGATTTCCGAAAAGCTTAACCAACACAGTTCGTAGAAAAATAAGAAAAAACTCACATTCACATTGTCACTCCCTATCAAAGCACAAGTCCTCAGCCAGGGTCAAATACAATCACGAAATCGGCCGCTCTTAGATAATCTAGCACTTTCTCAATCATGTCCGAGTCTGGGCCAATCAGATGGGACAGTGTGAGAAGACGTGACCCGAAATGTGAAAGCCTGAGATTATCATACTCCGGGCAAGACACCAGGACGTGCCGCACCGACAAAGGGGTCGCGCATCGCCGACAATAAGGCCTGGGCTCGCCACATAGCAGATATCGGTGAGTGGCCAGACAATGGCCAGTTCGCAAACGGCAGAGAGCCACCTCCTCACGGCGATGGGAGTGCATAGAGGACAGCCACTCACCAATGTTGGGTTTTATTACCCTGAGCTTGTTATTTGTTTGCTCCTGCCATTCCTGTTGCCATACATTGCGAAGGTGACCAGATATATGTGAGAAAAGATCTCGAGCAGGAATCGACTGTCTTCTTCTACAGGGTCTCAGAGCAGCTCGCCGGACTGCAGCATCAGCCGCTTCATTCAGTCGGATACCGACATGACTCGGCACCCAACAGAGGGTTATATCCTTACCCTGTCCGGCGAGTCGAGCTAGGTGGAGAACAATACGAGCCCGTCACTTGGATTAAAAGCGCCCAAAGCCTGGACACTACTAAGACTGTCGGTGAAAATTACATTTCTGGTGTCGTCACTGATTTCTATGAAACAGAGAGCTTTGTCTAATGCAGTAAGTTCCGAGGTAAAGACAGATGAAAAAGGTGACAGTGAGAAATTTCTAGTCACTGAGTCAGTCACAAAAGCACATCCCACGCCGAACTCAGTGTTTGATCCATCGGTGAAAAACTGGACATAATCTGCATATTTTGCGATGTGTTCGAGGGCTAAATATTTAAGTTCCAAAGCAGCCGTGTCAGATTTTGTCCTGCCTGCAAGAGTCGTGTCAGCCTTTGGTGGTATTAGTTCCCATGGTGGGATATCCGAGAGCTCGCTGCGACTTATGATACGGCGTTGGATACCACATTCGCCCGAGAGGCGATGCACACGCACACCTAGGGAAGTCCCCTTTCGCTGTTCACAAACAAACGCAGCATGTCATGCGAGAAAACGGCGTTGTTCGTGGGATGGGGCGGATACTGGGCCAGTTTGTACGCATAGCGCTGTCCCAGCATGCGTCGTCTCATTGAGAGGGGTGGTTCGTTAGCCTCCACCAGCAGGCTGGCGCGTGGTGTGGTCCTAAATGCTCCTGTAGCTACCCTGAGTGCGCTATGATGGATCGTATCCAGACACCGTTTGGCTGATTTAGATGCAGAGTCGTAGACGAAACAGGCGTAGTCCATCTTGGAACGGACAAGGGACCGATATAAAGTGAGAAGTGTTTTCCTGTCAGCTCCGTACGATAGACGAGATGCACATTTTAGGACATTTAAGGATTTGAAACACTTGTCACGGACATTCCTAATGTGTGTGCTGTAAGTTAGTCGTTTATCAAATGTCACCCCGAGAAATTTTGCCGTCGGTTGAAAAGGGATAGTTTTGCCGCGCAATGATACCGTTGGTTCCGGACAGGCCCTGCGCCTGCGACAAAAATGGACACCCGCGGTTTTTTCAGTCGAAAAGTATAGCCCGTTTTTTCTACTCCAGCGTTCCAGACAATTAACGGCCAGCTGGAGCTGACGGGAAAGTGCCGGCGTTGTTGAAGCCTTTGCCCATACTGCAATGTCGTCCACGAAAATGGATGCCTGAATGGAAGGTGGGAGTGAATGTGTGACGTCATTTATGGCCAGAGCGAAGAGGCAGATACTAGAGACGCTCCCCTGCGGAATGCCTTCTTCTTGGTAAAAGGTGTCAGAGCCGCATGACGAAATCCATGGAGCGAAGCGCATTGAGATTTCTCAAGCGGCTCTATTCTGGCCGCTCAGACGGGTCTCGTCGTGGTCTGTTGTTGTTGTTGTTGTTGTTGTTGGCGTCTGTCAGTCCTGAGAATTGATGTCAGAGCTCTGGAATTTTGTAGGGTGATAGCCCTTCTGCTCCAGACACCCAAACTGAAGCCCCGAGTTGAAATCCACAATAGTTTTTGAGAAATTTTGGCTCAAACTTTTTCTGTTTTATATTTTTCTAATTTTTACTTCTTAACCTACGAACTTGAAACTTATGTCCTTTTCGAAAGATAACAAGGGCCAGCTAGGGAAAACGAATTGAGCTGATCCGACAATATTTATTGCGCGAAAACGCGGCATTTCTCACGCGAGCAAAAAACCTGCTAAAAGTTGATGGCCGACTTGTGCGCTCGAAATGTCAGAAGACAGGCCTCAGTTAGCTAAAAGGCAGTTACCTAGGGGTAGCTAGGCAAATTTTGTAGTGCTTAGGCATAGTTTTGAGTGCAAAACGCAAAATTTTGACCTACTTTTTACAGTTCTTCCGGAAGACTGAATTTTGGTTCATTTCATTTCAACGTTAATATCTCACAATCTAATTGACCGATTTGAGTTTTCATTTCAAATAATGAAAGAACATTGCTTCCGCCTGATAATATTTGGAGATGGAAATTGTGAATGTGAAATTCTTTGTTTTATAGGCATAAATAGAAATTGAGTAAAAAAACTTTTTATTTGCATCTTCCTGGTTCCAAGCTCATGTCACTCACAAACTCAGAACTGACATGGCTGAATGGGAAAGTTACTTGCGGTCATTTCGCTCACTTATACTACCCACCTATCTCTAATGGCTTTCGAGTAATTAGTCCAGAATGTATTACAAGATGCTAAATTTCTCGGACCACCATTGCTTCTCACCATGGTTTCAAGTCCTTAAAATGGATGGAAGTCGAAGAAATTTGGCATGAAGCTAGCTGAGGATCCTAGCTCGACGATACAAGTAATTTCAGCCCAAAAGACTGCTTGGTTCGTCTTCTAGAAGCACCTTTATATCGTGCCTTTTCGGGACAAGCACAGCACCCGGCGCCAGCGGCCCGGCATATTCGGCGGAGTTGTACCAGCCAGTGACCTCCTGACGGGTCACAGCTGTTCAGCTAGTGGGAGGGTGAGTAGTGTGCCACGGTGGTCTAGTGCTTAGAGGCCCCGTCTATTGATCAGGTGGGTCCGGTTCGAATCCGGGGATGGCCACGTACTCTTTATTGGTTATTTCAAAGAAAAGAATGATAAAACGGACTTACAGGCTTATGAAGAGATACATTAAGAACGAAATATGGTTTGCTTTCGGCACATTGTCATGCGGCTCTCCTGCGCCGGTGGGGCGTTAGCCCAGGCCGCAGGCCGAGGTTTGAGTATGTACTACCTACTCTGACACGGAATGTCCTATCAGTCAAAAAATTTTCATAAAGAACCCCATCTGACCTCTGATACCACACTTATGCAACTTTAAAAGGATACCATGTCGCCACGCTGTATCATAAGCGGCAATGGCGTCAAAGAAGACGGCTCCCAGGTGACGCCTCTCTTTAAATGCAATTCGCACTGAGGTGTCAAGTGATACCAAGTGGTCCACCGTACTGCGGCCTCTACGAAACCCACACTGGTTGTTATTGATGATGCCCCCCGGCTTTCCAAATACCAAACGAGTTTTACATTCACAATTTTTTTCGAACAACTTGCACATGCACGAAGTAAGCGAGATCGGCCTAAAGTGCAAAGGGTCCAATCCAGATTTACCAGGTTTAAGGATTGGTATCACTATAGCCTCCCGCCACGCCGGTATAAATTCGCCGGACTCCCACATCATATTGAATGAGGCCAGCAGTACCCTAAGTGCGCTCTGCGATAGTGCTTTAAACATATTGTGAATTAAATCCGGTCCCTCGGCCACAGGGCGGAGCCCACGAATGGCTGCCGCTAGCTCATGCAAGGTGAAGGGCTTATTGTATGACAGTGTGCTGGTGGTTCCAAAATGTATACTTTTCTGTTCAGCTAGGGCTTTATATCGCATAAATGAGACATCCTCCCTAACTGAACTACAGCGCTGTGCAATCGCATTTCCTATACAGTCGGCTACTTCTGATGGATTGAATATATTCCTACCACCAATCTGCAAAGTTGGTAGTGGTGTGGAGATCGACCTGCCTTCGATACGGCGGATTTGAGCAAACACTTGGGACAATGGCGTAAATCGATTCAATCTACCTAAGTATTCTCTCCAACATTTTCTCTTCGCTTGTTTTATTGTGCGCCTGCAGGCGGCTCGAGATTTCCGATACATATTTAAGTTTTGCTGGGTGGAATTTCGTTTAAACTGTCTGTAAGCGCGCCGCCGCTCTCGGACAGCGTCACGACATTCCATGCTCCACCACGGTACCGGTGGTCGCCGAGGGTTTTTTGATGTTCGCGGTATAGAAGCATAAGCAGCGTCTCGGAGGATAGCTGTAAACTGGTCGACTGTGAACGGTGTTTGGGTTGAAAAGGTTTCCAAATAGTCATCCACGAGGGAGCTAAATAAGGACATATCAGCATTTTTCATCTTCCAACGTTGCGGTCTCGTGCCTAAAACAGATGTGTTGTC
Source organism: Lepas anatifera (assembly GCA_034440635.1). Classification (NCBI taxonomy): domain Eukaryota; kingdom Metazoa; phylum Arthropoda; class Thecostraca; family Lepadidae; genus Lepas; species Lepas anatifera. The sequence goes on along the minus strand of JAOTON010001433.1, from coordinate 807,562 downwards.
ACAAGTCACTAAAACAGGGAAATGGTCACTTCCCATGGGGTCACCGCACACAGCCCAGCTAAACAGAGCAGATAGCTCTGAGCTGCAAAGGCTAAGATCCAATGCCGATTCCCGACCGGATGGAATAGTAAGATGTGTTGGTGTTCCGGTGTTTAAAATACAAAGGCTCACACCCTGGATAAAATGATCAAGGTGCCGACCCCGAGAGTTAATATCTTCACACCCCCAAGCGGTGTGGTGAGCATTAAAGTCTCCCAAGAGAAGGATGGGCGGTGGTAGCTCAGATATAAGCAAATTTAGTTCACGAGTGGGCAGGTCTACCCCAGGGGGTAGGTATATAGAGCAGAGCGAAATCTGCCTTCGAGCGATATATATACGTGCTGCCACGGCTTGCAGCCGTGTTTGGAGCGAGATTTGCTTTGCTGGTATATCATTATTGATTGCGAGAAGAATACCACCGTGGGCGACTGGGTTACGTTGTAAATCCTTTCGAAATATTGAAAAACCTGTAAGGGAGAATGGGATCTCAGCTGAGAGTTTAGTTTCTTGCAGGCATATAGCTGCCAGTCTCCTGGATCTTATAAAAGCCTGGAGATCACCGGCGCTAGTGCGAATTCCACGACAGTTCCACTGCAAAAACGTGTTAATGATGGGGGGTGGAAGTTAGGGTGAGCGCCTACCAGAGGAGCTACTTGCTATTTCCAGTATGGGCCTCCTGGCCCATAGGTTTTCTTTGGGGGCGCAGAGGGCACCCCACTTTGCCTGGGTCGAGACGATGCCCCAGGCCTAGATGTCCCTATTGATGCTGCTCGGGCTTTAGAAGGTTGTGGCTGGCCTGGAGGAGTTCCGGATGCCACACGTTTGGTGGGAGATCTTCCCCTAGTGCTATCCTCCCTCCGTGACCCCTCAAACTGCCTCTTGACAGCCGCAACCGACGTCGGCGGCGGTGAGGGAGGCGGAGGGGGCTGATTATCGGACAGAGGAGAGAAGGCAGGAGTAGAGGGCTGACCGTCAACAGAGATTTCAACGGGGGCTGGACTGGGGACGGCAGTTGACGTCGCTTCCCACCCCTGCCCACCGTCGTCCAGCCCTCGGTCGCTTGAGGTGGGTCAGGCTCCGGTGCCGCCAAGGGCACCCTTTGCCTCGGAGTGGCGGGAGTCTCAGACGGGGTGTTGGGGGCAGGAGTGGTCCCCTGCTCCCGGCCCCCACCCCAGCCGGGGCCACAGGCGGCGGGGAGGGGCGGGAGGGACGGGTGGAGGAGGTGCCGCCTCCGGCTGCGATGTCGGGGCGGCGAGCTGGCCAGAAATGACCAGCCCCATCCTCCCTGCCAGGCGGATAAAGTCCGCCAGGGTCAGGGAACGGACGACCTCCTCCGGGGTCATCCGCGGTGTCGCTGGCGTCCTTGAGGGCGCTGCTACGGCGCACAGTGGGCCGGCGGGCGCTCAAAAGCGCTTAAAATTAATTACCGTCGAACTATTGAGGCTACATCAGCAATATTTTATTTCTAGGGTTTTTAGATGCCCCCGAGTAGTTTTCGAGGCTGTTATTGCTGTATCTGCAGCCTATGTCCAGCTATTGGCATAATATTACTAGGATAATATACATAGTAATATACCCCTCCGGATAACAATTTTCCTTTGCCTTCGGGCTGTCGTATGGAGGACATATGTCGGCGTTCTGACATTCTGACCAGGGGCGTAGCCAAGGGGGGACGGGACAGCCACCCCCCCCTTGAGGGCCCCTTAAGGACACGGGGCGCGCGAAGCGCGGCTCGCCCGCACTATGCTGTGGTCAAATATGAAATTTCATACCAGACAGGGCCCTCTTAAGCCCTCTTCAGCACTCTATTCTGTAACAAGCAGAACCCTTTTTACCCATCAGTGCCCTTTTGGCGCTGTCGCAGGGCCTTTTTCGGGGCGCCGCCCCCCCCTGAGCGAAATCCTGGCTACGCCCCTGATTCTGACTCTTGGCCAACTCTCTGGTAAACTGCCAGGTCTGCTTCGTACACAGCAAGTGCTTCTTTGTCTGTGTATCGTATTGGGGTATTTGCTGGTTTTCTTAGCATTTTTCTTACCTTAGTAGATCTTGTGGGAGTCACGGTCACGTCTTTGAGAAAACCAGAAAGGCCCTGGCGCTTTGGAGCGTGTGACATTCAAAACCTCTGCAGAGGAGTAACCAGCCATGAAAGCGGAGGTTCGACGACGTTTGGAGCTACCAGAAAGTGTTCCACATAAACCCACAGGCCGACAAGGACCCCGGCTTGTAGATGGCTGGTCAAGGTCAACAGGCTCCAATACCCTCGGTGAATTTGCTGCGATGGAACACTCATTCAGCCACTGTTCCTCTTTCTCCAAGAAGCGGTTTAGGGTCCTGTGACTTGCTTGCCATTTCCGCTTCAGCCTTGCAATAAAAATTGTAATTTCCGACTGCACGTGTCTTTTTTATGCTCACTAAATCCGCCCTGTAATGTGTCCTTAACATATGACACTTCGTCATCCGCCGCTACTCTGTTGATACCAATATTGCCACGCACAAAGTTAAGCACATCCCTTCGTGAGGTCATTTTTCCCACTACAAAACCACAGTTCGCTAGAGCAAGGCACTTCTCCAACTGAGTCAGGGGTCTATTGTTTCTCTGTACCAGACTACTTCTGACTCAAGGAAACGACCGTCTTATGTTTCGTCTCATCTCAAATTTGAGCTCTCATGATCAGTTCTCGTGCGAAGCGACGTAATCATCTGATGCATTTAGTGTAAAGCGAGTGGCAGACCCAGGCCAATCTACACAGTATCTTAATCCTGAGCGGTGTTTAGACAATACCCATATTTCCTGTGTAAAGCATTTGACCCAATGTGACCTAAAAAAGATTGCTTAACTTGCAGGTCTACGAAATAGCTCAGAATTGTGGTAACCGGGACTCGAGACGAATCCTAAAGGGAAAACTTGCCGACACTTGCCTTAAAAATGAACAATTTCTACCATTTGGCTTGTAATAGTGTAATACTATGACCGCACCCATGCATTACACTGAACAACAAATATGCTCATAATACGAATTCGGGCAAAATCGGGCAAAAAGTACTTATAAGGCATGGAAAGTAAACACCTTCAGCTACTTTGTGGACCAAGTTGCACTGCGGCACAAGGTGATATATTTTTTAAAACTCTATTTCAAATATAGTCTGATCAAATCTATCTCCGTCAGTAACATTACTTGGTAAATTTGCTCCCCATACCTGACCAATACACCAAATGACGTTAAAACATGTACTAACATATTTGGAACACTCCGTTCCTAGAAACAAAAGCCATAAAACTAATTTATAAGCCTTTGAAACGTTGAAAAACACTTGTGAACAAATAAGGAAATTCAGGCGATAAGTGCGCTCCGAAACGCTTTCGGTAGAAACCTCGTATTCAGACTGTTTCTGCACAGAGTTTTGTAGTCGTTTAGAAAAAATAAGAATGCCATCGTGTTCTACATTCAATTTCGCGCTGATGACACCCATAAAACAGCAATATTTTTTGAACTTACGAAATCCGAATAATAAGCGCTTTTGAGGGTCCGCGGGCCCACTGTGCGGCGGTCGCTATTCCGCCCACTGTCTCTGCATATGATCTCTGAGGGTAGGAGGTCTCATAGGCTTCCCTCGCAGCCCTAAATGGAATACGTTTCGCGACCATGATAGAAAGAATCTCCTTTTCTGTCTTCATACGTGGGCAGTTTTTATCATTTGCAGAGTGTGATCCTTTACAGTTTATGCAGTAAAGTGCTCGTGCGTCACAGTCCCTTCCGTCATGCTTGTTTGATCCACATCGCTCACACACTTTCTCTCCCTTACAAAATCTGGCTGTATGACCATAGCGTTGGCAGGAAAAGCACCGCATCGGGTTGGGAACATAGGGCCTGACCCGAATCTTCACATATCCGACATTCACGCCCGCCGGCAAATCTACATTATCAAAGGTCAGTATCACGGTGTCAGTCTCCTCGAGAATCCCTCCTACTTTTCGCCGCACTCTCCTCGCCTCCACTACACCGCTCTCCATGAGTCCATCAACTATCTCCTCATCCGGAACCCCTTTCAGATCAAAACATGTAATGACACCCTTCGAAATTTTTTTTGTCTTGTGTGGTACAATCGTGACATTCACCTTTACTACTTTCCTCTGCTCCGCTTCTCGCTTCGTGTATCGCAGTTCTGTCGTTTCGAGTGCACGCTGTGCATCTGCTGGGCTACTGAGCTCCACCTCCAGGACGCCGTCCCGAAGGCAGCTGCACCTCATCACCTTGCCAAGTCGGTCACATGCCTCCTTGCTTTGAAACGGCGAAAGTGATGATAGGGGGCTGTCTACACCCCGGATCATTACAACACGCGGGCGGGAGGGCTTTAAAGTGGCCCTTTGAAAGCCGGCAGTTTTGTTCCCACCACCCTGAAGGGGGAGGGGAGGGAAGGGGTTTGCGGTGTTGAGTGTATCCATGAAAAAGTTCTTAAATTCAACCAGCCACGTGCGCCCCCCTTCCGACGAGGGTGCTACGAGGCGAGACGACGCACGGGCTGGCTATACGGGGGAGACGCCGCCGTTACAGAGGGAGGAGAGAGACTCACCAAACCCCCTGCCCCGACGACGGTCCCCCCTTGCACCTAGCCTAGACGACCCCGGGCGGGGCACGGACACCCCTCCCTCCCCGGGTGAAGTCGGGACCTCACCAAGGGAGGGAGGGACAGCCGAGCCCCACCAAAGGCCGACAGACTTTTACAATGCTGCTACTCTTGTCGATGCCCTCAAGAGTTCCCCGCCCTTGCGGAAATCCAGACCAAAGTAGAGTGTTGCTAGAGGAACACGAACAAACACAGCGCATCCCTCAGCTCAGCTACCAGGACTCCTTCATCCCGGGGTACGGGTCGGTGCGCAGCTCACCTTAAAAAGACAGGCGCCCTCGCACGGCCTCATCGGAGCAGGCGACTACCACCTGCTCGTCACAACTGATTCCCGGCTGGTCCGAGAGAAGCGAGCCCCCGGCCCGCAGGGCCGGCGATTGGAGGGATCCAATCGTCAGCCACACGAGCCGGAGGCCCACATACACCCAGACCATCCAGGAATCATAGGCACGTGCGGGGACGCCCATGATACTGGGATAATGTAGGTAACTGGGAAGTTATGAGTTGGAAAAGGAGGAGGGTCGGTCTGCGCTGTCCAGCCCAGACGCGCGCCGCACGCGACCGAGGCGTCCACACTCAAGACGAGCCAGAGTGCACACACCCCCGCCACCCGCGGAGACACGCCGGGCCAGACAACGCAGACAGTGGGCAGGAGGGGTGTTTAGGAGTGGACAGAAAGGATACGGGTGGAAAGGCATGGAGAGATAAGGAAATAAGGAAAGAAGAGGAAAAGAAACAAGGACTTGGTGGGATTTGAATTTAGGAAGGCCAAGAAAGGATGAGGATGGCAGTTTCGATTTGGCCTCTCGCCCGAAGACGAGGGGCGAAACCCATCCTGCCAACTGGGGTCGCGGGTGTCGTCATATCCCGTACCCAATTATCCATGTGCCGGACCAGTCAGCAGGTGCCAACAAGTCCAGCAGATGAAAATCGGTCCCCTGCGGGGTCAGACAATTGCCAATTTTCCGCCGTGCACCATACTAGAAAATTTACGCAGCGTAAGAATCCGGTGGAATATTTACGCATTTTCGTAAATATCAAGTAAATACACTTTGCTTATAGATGTTTTATTCTTCCTTGATAATTATGTAACACTTCCCAAAGAGCCATTCCCGAAAAAAAGAACATGTTTATCAATCCTTAACATGGTTGGGAGTTACCCACGATTTCAAAGTAGTCCCATCTTACGTTACGGATTTTTGCACACTTTATGCTCAAAAGTCTAGGGGAAACGTAGCGATATATATAATTGGGGTTTTAGGGCACTGCAGCTGCAGAGGCCATATGTGCCCGTCTGTACCATATTAAATCATTCCATCAATATTCCAAGACTGTCCCTATTAGCTACATTGGAGTATACGGAGGGTGTGATATCTACGAATTTCCAACGGGATTGTATACTACGTCAAAACGAACTTCTCTCAGGTACGATAAAACCTTCCTAATATCCACGACTGCGTCAGTGCCTAGGATCTGTCCCAGCGGAACCGGCGGGAAGAATCGCCGCTGACTTCGCCTCAGCTGGTCACAGCTGTCAGTAACAGATAAAACATGTTGCACAGTGAGGCGGCTGCCACAGTGAGGACATGTGCTAGGTGCAGTGCTGTTTAGATAATGGGCATGCGTCGCGAAACAGTGACCGATTCGAAGCCTTGTAAGGCTCACCTCCTCCCTTCTGCTTCGCCTGTAGCTCGATTCCCATGGTTTAATCGATGGACGCAAACGTTTCAGAAAACAATCTGGCTCTGCAGTCCACCTGTTCTGCCACTCGGCATCTACCAACATTTTAAACGATGATTTCAGATCCGCGGCTGGAATCTTAAACCTGCGCGAGGGGGCAGCTGGCACGCATCTTTAGCAACCCTATCAACTTGTTCATTACCCAGAATGCCGACGTGGCTCGGCACCCAAAGGAAACACACGTCAGTACCTCGGAATGCAATAACTGTCAGAAGCTTACGAATTGTCAGCACGAGCCAGTTCTGCTGCGTGTGGTGAGACTGGAGGGCTATTAACACGCGCATTGACGGGGGTCTGAGCCACCTTCGCATTGACGGGGGCGGGTACCCGCCCCTAAGATCTCGAGAACCACGGTAGGTAGCGAGAAACGGTAAACGGTGTTGGACTGCCCATCCACTTCTCCATCGAAAACATTTGAACCATTTTTTGTCAGGTCACATTTAAGGTCACGAGAGGTCAAAACATGCCCGTCATAGGGATAACATGTAAATTCAGTTTTTCGGCCATTACATCTGAACAAGTAAAGATAGAGCAAAACAACTTGAACTATATGAATCCACTTAGCAAGCTGAATCGATTGATATATAATTTGACCTTGCTAGGTCAAATCAAGGATTTGACCTGACCTGAGGTCAGGTCAGGTCAAATTATATAAAATGCCTATCATTAGAACCGCAAAGCCCAGGCGAGTCTAATGCAGCTAAAATAAATGCTCTATCACCATCCGTTACTGAGTTATTCCGTAAAAACCATTTTTCCCATGTATTTCCAATGGAGAGGTCATGCCTCGTACCTGACCTTAGGTCATCGATATCAAAAATACCGGAACATATTTTAGAGAACTCGGTGAGGCCATTATGTGATGTGAGTTTCAATCGGATAAGTTCACCCTGCTCCGACTTATGCTATCTTAAACTTTTTTGAGGTCGGGTCACTTGACCTGTACTGGTGACCTGACCTGAGATGACCTAACCTTAAAATTTTCACAGAAGTTGTAAAAATGATGAGGAAAAGGTATACCAAGTACGGCGGCGCTACGCGCCGCCGTTTTTCTGCTGTCTCCGAAAAACCCGAGGGGGCGGGTACCCGCCCCCCGTCAATGCGCGTGTTAAAGAGCTTGCTGAGTCTGTTATAATAATACATCGCTCCTCAGGGGTGTGTCTGATGTGTCGTAAAACGCACAAAATAGCGTATAGTTCCGTGGTAAAAACTGAAGCAGTCGCAGGCAAGCTGAAGCCTTTGCTAAGTCCGTCCCCCACAAAGGCACTGCCGGCGCCACTGGCACCCTTGGAACCATCGGTGTAAAACCTTGTATGTCCTGTGTATGTCCCTATTTTATGCATAGCTAAGTCTAAGAACTCTGCAGGCAGGATTGAAGACTTTTTTGTGGCGCATCAAGTCGAGGTCGCATTTGAGAGGAGTGAGTCGCCATGGTTCTATGCGCTGCACCCTAGTTTCAGCTATCTGTTCCATATTTATGTTAGAACCCTCCAGCCATTGGGTTACACGTGTGCAGAGTGCTATTGAGGACGAGGGCCGTTCTGTTCCGAGAGGGGCTGTTAGCACCTCATCAAATATCCACCTGTGCGTCGGGTGAGTGGGATATTGGCGGATCTTGCTGGCGTATGCGAGTGACCTTTTCCGTCTAAGATCCAGTGGCGGTTCGTTGGCGTCGACTAAGAGGCTAGCTCTGCGGGAGGTGCGGAACGCACCCGTCGCAATCCTCATACCAGCATGGTGAACAGCGTCCAGGGGTTGTTTGACGCTGTTCAGAGCGCCGTCGTATGTAACTGAGCCGTAATCTAAGACGGATCTGATTAGGGCGCGGTAAAGCCGAGTCAGTGACAATCTGTCGGCGCCATAAGATGTGCGAGAGATCATTTTTAGCACATTCATGCGTTTAAAACACTTGTCGCGCAACAGTGATATATGTGGTGCGTATGTCAAGCGTTTATCTAGTGTCATGCCAAGAAACTTGGCCTCCAGCACAACTGGGATTCTACGTCCGTACAACTGGAGCCTGATGTCGGGACATGTTCGGCGACGACAAAAATGTATACACACAGTTTTTTTCCGTCGAAAACCTAAAACCGTTTCTCAGACTCCATTCGGTAAGCCGGTCGATACATATTTGTAGTTGTCTTTGGGCTGAGATCGATGTGGAGGTACTCAACCACACGGCAAAGTCATCGACAAACAGAGACTTCTCGACCGTGGGAGGCAGGCCGTCGCATATATCGTTAATCAAAATTCCGAACAGTGTCACGCTTAAAACTCCACCTTGGACCACCCCACTGTTCTGGCAGAAATTGTCCGACAAGGAGTTTCCAACTCTGACTCTGAAATTACGTCGTTTCATGAAATTGTCTATAAAATACCCCATGTGGCCCTTGATACCGGCTTTTCGTACTTTCTGTAAAATTGCGTGGCGCCAGGCCGTGTCATAGGCCTTTTCAACGTCGAATAGCAGAGCAAATACGTGTTGTCGCAAAGCGAAAGAGCGGCGCACTGATGTGTCCAACGATACGAGATGGTCTGTGGTAGAACGGCCCGCACGAAATCCACATTGAGTGTCAGAGAAAAAACCCGTGCTCTCCAAGTACCACATCAGCCGCGCGTTCACCATGCGTTCGAAGAGTTTACAGACAGAAGATGTCAGGGCGATAGGTCTGTAATGTAAAGGGTCACTGCCATCCTTGTCAGGTTTTAAAACCGGAATAATAGTGGCATTTCCCCAGGCACTGGGGAAGTCATGCGTAGCCCACATCCAGTTAAAAGAAGACAGTAGAGCAGTAGTAGAACGTTCGCTGAGGTTTTTCAACATGTCAATGTGGATGCCATCTGGGCCAGCAGCTGTGCTCCTCGCCCGTGAGAGTGCTGTCCGGAGTTCTGCCATCGTGAAAGGTTCATTAAAGGAGAGGTTATCAGATGAGCTAAAATTCACAGGGCAACGCTCACTCTGTGCCGTCTATGCCTAGTAAACCTCGGATCGTCGCATCCTATCCGCCACCGAGCTACCCAGGCCTTACCAAACATATTTGCTACCTCGGTAGGACTGGTAACAGTAGCGCTAGGTCCAGCCAACACGGGCACAGCCATTGGAGAACTCCGTCTCGATAGTCAACGAACTCGCCGCCAAATAGTTGTCAGTGGGGTGAGCCTGTTGATGGTGCTGATATATGTTTGCCACGATTGACGCTTGGCATCTCTTACGGTACGTCTCGCCAATGCCTTGGCACGTCTGTATTGTATTAAATTTATAGTTGTCGGTCTTTTTGTAAATATCTTAAAGCATCGCCGGCGTTCCTTAATGGCACGATGGCACTCCTCCGTCCACCAGGGCACGGGGATGCGCCGTGGTAAGGAGCCAGTCATGGGGATAAACCTATGTGCAGAGTCAATTAACTGCGCACGCATCTCTTCTTCAAGTATAGTAGCAGTCTTGCCTTCGTCAGGTATAAAATCAAGAATACAGTCGGAGGTAAAACCTTCCCAGTCGGCCCGCCGCAGGTTCCATTGCGGTGTTCTTTTACCCGGATGAGGGGTCTCAGACCACAGCCAGATTGGGTAGTGATCACTACCACACGGGTGGGAATGCGTTCGCCATTGAAAACGATCGGTCAATGAGGGTGAACAAAGGGACAAATCGATTGCAGATGTTGCCCCTGATGGTAGTGAGATGTGTGTTGGGATTCCTGTGTTGAGAGCACATATATCAAAACGGTGAATTATTTCTTCCAGGCGTCGGCCTCGCCTATTTGTCCGCGGACAGCCCCACATTGTGTGGTGAGCGTTGAAATCGCCCAGTAGTATGTAGTTTGCTGGTAATTGTTGAATTAAATTATTAAGTGCCTCCTCCGGAAAAGCTTCACTGGGAGGGAGATATACAGATACTATTGTTGCTTTATGTTGTCCGAAGTCTACAGTTGCAGCAACAGCCTGGATGCTAGTTCTCAAGCGAAATGAATAAGAAGGAACGCTAAAATGGACGAGCAGAGCTACTCCTCCATGGGCGATTGTCGGAGATTGGATATCGTGGCGAAACATTTTATAATGTAATTGTTGACATATATAATCGTGTTTAAGCTTGGTTTCCTGTAACGCAACCACAGCAGGAGTTTTAAGTGCTAACAACGTTTGCAGCTCAGTGTGGTTTGCCCTATACCCTCTTATATTCCACTGTAATACGTGTGTCATTGAGTAAAGTACTAGTGAGGTGTGTAAAAGCTGTCCTAGTTTAAAACCCGCACCGTTCATTATGCCTCCCAACTCCTCCCGTCAAACATCTCCGGCTCCCTCCAGCCCACGCGCGACTTCCAATTTCGTACCTCACGTGGAGGGACATTACAATCTCGTGGAGGTGAGCGCCTGGTGAAGACAGGCCTCTCCACCATATATGCATCGCCTGCATATGCCGGTCTCCCATCGTCTGCAGGGGTGGGCCTGCGTATCCGCTGCCTAAGGTCCGCAGAATTCCTTAAGTCTGCTTGCGCAGGCCCTAGGTTCTCCATTGATCGAGCCCGCTCAGAGAGGTTGTGTTTTGTTTGTTGGTGAGTTGTTTTTATTGATACTCGAGGAATTTCTAACTGGACACCTTTGCTGGATCGGAACGGGTGTCCTGTTCCTTGTTTCGCGGCCATATTTGTGTTGTTGTTACTGTTTGAGCGATTTGTATTTGTTGGGGATACAAGCTTACGTTTCTTACTTTGTGTTTGATTGTTGTTGGTGATTTCACTTTGTGGTTGTTTCTGTGTCTTTTGCGGCACTGCTGCATCACTGGGAGGAGGAGGCATCTGATCAGACTCCTTTGTTTTGTTTGAATCCGTGACCTCCGTACGTGTTGTAACTTTCCTAGGCTGCTGTATTTGTGCGACTGGAGTTTCGAGATGTTTGCTTGTTGTGAGTTTTTTGGGGTGGTCTCCTCCCCGACTGCGGTACTTGTGGCAGATGTCTCAGTCGCCGGGCTTTCTGTGTTAGTTTGGCATGATCCTACTTCATGCATGTTTTGCGGCTCTGAGTGGCTTTGGGCTTCACTTGCTGGGGAAGTGTCGACTCTGGGGCGCTTTGTGTTGGGCGGGGAATCGCTTGGCTCGTCAGAGGCTGGTGCGACTGTGGTGTTTTCGGCCGCATCAGTAGCAGTCATATCATCAGGAGCCTCGGTCTGAGTGGCAGCATGTGTCTGTGCCCCGGTCAGGTCGCACTGGGTGGCCTTTTCGGCCGTTTCTTTTCCCGGCAGGGTGCTGGGTGGTCCTGTGTGTGGGATGAAGCGTCGTAGGATCTGAACCAGGCTCTGTATCGTTAAGTGAGATAGCTCATTCACTCTAGTGTTTTGTGAGATGTTTTCGATGAATGTGCTAGATCTGAGCAAGGTATCTCGGTATGAAGGTGAGCCAGCTGCCGCTAGAGACCTTGGTCTCGTCGCAGCCTCCCGTGTCACTGCAGCTGGGGTGACAGGGATCGCTGCTCCGGATCCCTGTGCTCTCTTCCTTAGAGCTTCTTTGGCCCGCGTTAGCTTGGGACAGGTCCTGCTCCAGGCTTCGTGGGCTTCACCACAGTTGGGACATTTCAGCTGTTTTGCCTTGCAGGCTTTCGAGCTGTGTCCCTGCTCCGAACACCGGCCGCAGCGCTCTTTGGCTCTGCAGGTGTTTGCAAAGTGTCCAAATGACTGACATTTAAAGCACCGTATTGGGTTAGGAACGAACGGTCGGACACGGATAGATCGCCAACCAACACGTACCTTTTCAGGCAGATCGCGTCCTGCAAATGTCAGTGCAATCGTACCCGTGCCAGTTGGCTTTCCCTCTTCTCGCCTGGACATCTTTTTAACGCCTACTACGCCCTGATCTCTCATTTCCGCGAGAATTTCGTCCTCCGAGACGTCCTCTAGCTCCGGAGAGGTGATGACACCTCTGCTACTGTTTTTCGTTGCGTGCGGGACAACTGTGATGGGTATGGACCTTGTGCCGTTCGCGGTTCTAACACTAAGGCGCGTAGCCTGGAGTAGCTTTGCCGCATCTGCGTCGTTGGTAAACTCAACGTCTATGTTCCCGTTGGGCCGGCAAAAAACGTCGCTCGGATTTCCGTATGCTTTGAGAGCAGCGTGAAGTTGGAAGGGGTTCAACTTGACCAACGGGTCCTCAGTCCGAATCGTCAATACGCGGGGTATTTCAACCCTGTCATCCCTCTTATCGGCGGCATCATAGGGTGAGCTGGAGCTGGTCAGTGTCGTTTTTTTTGTGTCTGTGCTTTGTAGGGGCAAGACGTGTTTTTTCAGGCTCCTGAAAAGAGGTTAATTCTACACTTATAACGAAGTTTCACTGGTCAAAAGTGGGCTCTACAGTGAGGGAATTTAATTTTCTTTCTAACAATCCTAAATTTATGCTGACTTGACCAGCATATCACAATGAACAAAGTGAAAGAAGTTTGAAGATTTGGAAACAAATTTGAGAATCCAAACATTTTACCAACGTGTAATTTTTCATAACATTGTTTGATTTCCTGCCGTACCGCGCGAGACATTATTACTAGAATGAACCTCCTTGAGAACGCCTCTGTGCATTAGTGAAAAACTCAACGAAATCTCAGTTAAGAAAAGAAGAAAAGCAAGGAAGGAAGAATATTTCAGTGTGTGGTGCAAGTTCGGGATGAAAAAGGGCTCCAAGTGTTCATAGAGTTATCCTGGCTAATTTTAGAGAACATTAAAAAAACAAGTTTTGTGAAAGAGAACATCAGCACCGGAGATTAAAGAAAATGAAAAACATGCAACAATTGAACATCAGTGAAGCAAGATCAACGATGTCACAGACAAGATGGAGCACAACCAACGAAATTTATCAGATCGAAGACGAAATGGAAACGAAGCCGAAGAATCGAACATTTTCATCCTCATATTATTTTAGTTCAAATGTTCGAAGTGTGTGTGCGATTGTGTGTGTGTGTGTTTTTTTTACCGGTACCTAATCCTTATCCTTATCCTTACTCTACCTGGAGGCTGTGAGCGCATGCGCCTGTGGCTGCAGCGACCCCTCCAGGTAGAATCCCATCCTCTTGATCCTCACCTTTCCTCATCCTTACCTTCTCCTTCCATAGTTTGTAATCACTTCATACTCATTGCGACGACACTTTAAAAGCCACCTCATTTGTGTGGAAGTGTGAGAAATACATGATGATGGCGTTGCGGGGGTCGGAGTCCGTGCGGTCGATTCAATGAGTGGTTGAGCATTTAAGGAGGCCATGACAGATCCGTTTACCTTCGGCCCCCCGGGTTACCAGCTGTCAATAGCTGGGCCCGGGGGCTGGTACAGTGCCTACGGGGGCAGGTGCGCCCGTCTCAGAGGGGCGAGAGATACTCACGCAAACCCTCCGATCAGAACGCACCCACCCCCTTGACGCCATCAGCCCAGTGGGCCGGCAGGGCCATGAGTCGGGACGAAGCAAAACGCGGCAGCCCTCACGCAGCGGAGACTGCGGTCAACCAGGCGCGCACAAAAGGTCGGGGTCTCGAAAAACGACGGTTTCCAAAAACCCCGGCCCGCGTCGCGCCCGGCAAGAGCTATCACAGTCCCCACCGCGAAGGGCGCCGCGCCGCACGCCCGAAACATAATCCCCCCATCCCAGCTGGACCGAGCGACAGTGCCCGTAGACACTGCCGCGTAGTTAGGCCACCCGCGGCAGCCTACGGACGGCTTACCCCCGGTTGGATCGAGATATCTGGGCCAAAGGGGGCGTGTTGGAGCCCTCGGGACTGACCCGCCCGAGGGGGACCTCAACCCCCCAGGATCCCGTCAACCTCGTCGCCGGGGCTCGAGATAGGCCTCGAGTGGGCGCCTTACACCCATAAAATGCCGAAGAAGGCAAATAACTGTGGGACCAATAACTGAAGCATAAAAAGAGGACAGGAACTAAAAATAATCAACAAAATAAGAAAACAAAAACAAACAGGAGCTACATACTGGGAGGTGCAGGACAGATCTGACCCGATCCAATACGGTTACCGACCAGGTAACAGAGGGCCCGTAAGGCAATCATCAGCATCGCCGCGGACCTCATCACCAGAGCCACCGACGACAGACGCCGACTCTAACCGAGGGAAGTCGGAAGAGGCGGCGGCCGTCGGAGGGCTAGAAAAGATGTATCCGCGGCGATGCGACAAAGTGCCTCCCAAGGCTGACTGGGGCCCCGGGCGCGTCACACCCCGTTGCTCCAATCTTTACTTGCCGGACGAATCCGGCAAGTGAAGATCGGTCCCCTGAGGGAGGGGAAACGTAGCGAACTTCGACTGGTTCGCCCTAAATGTTTTGATGACGATGCCGCTGGTTCGCTAGGTACGCATCTTTACGTTATGCATTCTGGAGTGGAAAACTTACGCATATGGCCGAAGTTTCCAAGTTTTACGCTGTGGTTTCTCGGCGCAAATAAACTTTTATTTCCTCTGGGTCAGAAGCGTCACCAGCTCGACACAGGACACAATAGAGGTCAGAAGCGTTGCCGTCCCAACACAAGACTGAACGAATTTGCCATAGACTCTTCTGCAACAAGATGTCGAGCGTGGGTCACGCATTTAAAGTAAACTCGTTGGTTCGAACACAAATCAGCATCTACCATAACCGCGAACATAGGTCTTGGCTAGACCTACCGTTCAATTATGAAACCAAGTATTTTCCATGCCAAGCATATGACACACATGTGGTTTGACCTTTGGACGGCAGCAACATGCTCGATAGGTAGAATCCAACAGCTGCCCTCACGCCCGCTCTCAGACGGGAGCGCATTCTCACCCAGAGGCTGCAGGTAGAGCAGGAGCGCGCCAGCCGGGCCCAGGAAGTAGTAGGGGTGCGGCGGGGGACTGCCGGCAGGCGGCGGCGGCGGCGGCTCGTCGTCAGGACCGTCATCCTCATCCTCCGCCAGCTGACGCACCACCTTAATCTGATGCGACACGGGTGATGGTTAGGGCAGTGCAGGCTGAGGCAGATCGCAGTCAACACGTTTTGCTTTCTATTAAAGGCTTCTGCTGGAGTGAATTTCATTGTATACCCGGTGAGAATTCAGGCATGTAACGAAGACGACCGACATGACGGCCAGTCTCTAACAGGCGCTGTACCCCCTCTCCCAGAGCAGGGTAGCAGCGCGGTGCCAACCTTGAGGCTGGGCCAGCCGGACGACTCCGGCTTGTCGTCAGCCAGGGGAGAGCCTGGCGGGCTGGGCGTGGCCTCGCCGTCCGAGGGCGACCCCTCCCGCGGCCTGTAGCCGTCCGCGTAGCTGACACGCTTCAACGTCCGGTTCTTACTGTCAAGGGGAGACACGACGGTCAGCAAGGACGAGCTTACCACTTATTAGCTGTATGGAGACCCACACTCCGCAACGGGAACATATTACTATTAACTACACATTACTTTTAGTCCTGGACAGTTTTCGACATGACTAAAGAAGTTGCACCCACGCCAGAGTCGGTACAATCCCGCTAGTGTTCAGCACCACACCAGCGCGCAGCCCGGGGCAGGGGGCGGCCCACCTGAATCCGTCGATGACCAGTATACTGCGCTCGGCAGGCGGCAGCGGCACCGGCGGCGGCCGCGCCGGCGACTCCGCGTCCTCCTCTTCCGAGTCCAGGGCGGCGGCAGGACTGCCGCCGTCGTCCACGTCCGGCACCTCCGACATCGCCTCCTGCCGGCGGGGACGGCTCACATGGGCGGGGTGGCGACGGAGGCGCCCGCGGCACTGGCTGCTGCACTCTGGCACAGGGGCCTCAATAACCACGGCCGTGGAAACGCATGGGCAGCACGACGACTGGACACGGTAAAAAGAGATACAACCAGCGTGCAAAAAACAGAAAAAAGAAAAATACTGAGCTCCAGAACACTAGGGCCCTAACACAAAGATAAATGCCAGGAACAGGAGGTTTTTGTAAACTCTCAGCCTCAAATATAGCACTGGTAGCAGTACCACAGACGCTGGTATATCACTGTCTGCAGACACTGGCCACGCGTGGTCCCGTGGGTCCAGCAGACAGCGCACCTTGAGCAGGGCCTTCTCCTCGTCGTCGACGCCCGGCAGGGTAGGGTCGCCACCCTCGATGGTGGCCTCCACGTCCGCCTCCAGCTTCTTCTTCTTCTGCAACAACATGCCGACTGTCAGGCTTTCAGGGCGTATAAGCCAGTCGCGTTAACTCGAAAAAGGGATGGAAGAGCGCATGACCGAACAGCGGGAAAATATGTCTTCAAACATCAACAAGGGGAACTTTTATAATACCTACGTAAATAACGATTTGTCCTGACTAAGATCATGTGGGAGGGTCCTTAAAGAACAGGTTCAAAACTTGTACAGGCAAAATCATTATTTCTTGGTAAAATATAATAGAAATAGGTTATGGCTGGTCAGTGTCCCAAAACGGGGTCTGGGTGCAGAGCGACACCCAGTCAAGCAGAATTTTCCACTCACTTTTATATATTTTTCCTGAATTCTCCACTCACTTTTCAAGTATGGTTCTAGTTACCAAAGACATAATTCACTCACATAGTTAACAATATTCAACCATACACTTACTACAAGGGCCATTTCAATGCCTCCTCTACTAACGTACACTGGAAAAGAGCAGGAGAATCGAATAGAAGATCTCCAAATTAACTCGGCTTTATGCACGTCTTTCGCTTTCTCAAAAAATCTGGCGACTTCTATTTTTCAGGCCAATTATACCTGGCATCCTTATCTCCACCGATTTCAGTGGAACAACAGAATCGAAATTCTGGCGCAGGCAAGACGCTCAGTGCCCACCCCGGAGAAAGTTACACTGGGTGAACACCGCCACTAAATTCCACCACTCAAAAAATTCGTGAGTGGAAAATTAGACACCCTAGCCTTGTGTTGCCAAAGAAATGAACTGACCGCTTTAAGAGATACATTTCTGGAAAGCAGTTTATCTGTGCACATGATTTCTAGGCTTACGTCCTTGAAAAGTTGTTTTGTATTTCTGGTACCGAGAATAGTGAAAAACCATTTTGGTCATATTTTGTTAAAAGCAATTATCTTGAAATTTGTATGCTAAGCAGCATATTTTTGACATTGTATCATAGAAAATGACCATTTATTGCGAAAAAATCATTTTTATCCGTATCAACCGTTCATTGCTGCGTCCACGCCGTGTGGCACCCAAATCCACTCACGACACCCTACGACACCCTAGGCATAAAAATGCGATATTTTAGTTGAACTGGAAGTGTCCGGTATTTGAATATATTGAAACTCTACATTATCATTAAATCAATTTTCTGCACAAGAATGCATCCAGCTACCCTTCAAACACCGGCACTTTTTGTATGGCTGGTCTACGGCGTGGACTTACCAAAACGCCGTCTTTACATCTAGTAACTAAAAGCGGCATCTTTAGGCTTTTGAAAGGCAGGTTGCATATTCGTTATTGACAAAAATTATTTGTCTTACTCTTTGTGTGATTTTATCTGTAAAATTTTATAGCCTATAAGGATTCAGAAAAATAATTTAGGGCAATTTGTAAAATGCAAATTATGTAGCTTAGGCGACCGGCAGGCAGCAAGCCATGAGAAATTTAAAGTAGTAGTCGTTGTGACGCTGTCGCAACGGTCGCAACCCGCCGCGCCTGGCTGATGTAGACGAAAGGAAGAAACAAAACAGAAATAAGGCTGCAGCTTGATTAGATTCATACAAAGAAGCATATTCATATGAAGGTGAGAATATATGTGAGGAGGAGCAGGAAATTGACAAGTAAAGAAAAGAAACTTTTAGCAAGAGTCTGGAAGAGTTTATTGCCATGATAGATAGTTTGTAGTTTCGTCTGGGTTACTTAAGTGTAAGCCAAGGCTCACTGGGCCCTAGCATAGGTGTATGCGAGGTGCAGTGATTGAGATCAGGAGTGACCTCCAAAATTCCGATAACTATAGGTATAGGAGAGGCGTTGTCCCGGACAGAAAAACTATACAGTGTATGCTTAGATAATAAATTCAGGCACTAGGTATTGCATGACAAATCCCTTCTTTATTTTCACCACCTGCCGGTCTCAGAGGCCTCCTCTGCAGAGTTGTTCTAAGGGGCCCGATATTTCGTCTCAGAGACTTTTAGAGCTGGTCATATGGGAGAGGAGAGGAGGGACAAAAGAGTTGGTCTAGGAAGCCCCCAAGTGTTGGTCTTCATCCAAAAAATGTTAGTCTAGGTGGCTCCCAGAGTTCTTTACCCCCGAAGGTTGGTCTCAGAGGCCCCTCAAAAGTTTTTTCGTGACAACTCACCATTGCCTCAAAAATAATTGGAGACTGCATCAGGGGTTTCAGTTGGTAAAGATTTACCTGCTTAACCAAAATTTTCACATGGTAATGGTCAAACAATGCTGCTTGGGGACGATTTAAAAATATTTACTTTGAGACAATTAAACAAAATATCCATCCCCAGTTCAAACAAGGGCTCTGAGAGTTTACAGCCTGAGTACCCAAATTGGGAAATTTTACTCCACCATACATTTTGAGGAATTTTCCACTCACTCGCCATATATTCCAGCTGAATTTTCCACTCGACACCCTAGCACAAAACCTATTTTGGGTCACTGTGGCTGGTGCGAGTACTGATCTTAAAGAACTGGTAGTACGCAGACTTGAACAGCCTCAGCCCCGTACAAAACGAGATGGAATCACTTACCGCTTTCTTAGACAGCCTCTTGGTCTTATCCTTATTCGCTGCTTGTCCATCGTTCTCCTTGTCCTCTCTGTCGCGTTTTCGTTTCTTCTTCTTCTCCCTCTTCTTGCGCCGCGGCGCCTCGGGCTGGTACTGCGGGAAGAACCAGTTGGCTGCCGGGGCCGGCGACGGCGGAGGCAGCTGGGCGGCGGTCGCCTGCTGAGAAAGACGCGCCAGCGTCTCCGTAATCAGCTGCTGGGTGGACGAAGGCGCGGCCGCCGCCGCTGGGGGCGGCAGAGGCGGGGGCGGGGGCGGGGTGCCGAAGTCGCCGCTCCTGACGGCCGTCTCTGCCGGCAGGGGGACGGCAGGACAACAGCTGCCGGCACCGGCGGCGGCAGGGGCGCCACCGGACCGGGCAGCGGAGCCGCCGGCGGCACCACCTGCACCATGTTGCCCACCTGCATGAAGCGCTGCCGGTCGGCGAGGGCCGGCGGCGGCTGTGAGTAGATGCTGGCGGCCGACGGCGGCGGCTGCAGCAGCTGCTCCGGCGTCGGCAGCGGCGCCAGGCCGTGCTCCGCCGCCAGCCGCTCGTCGAGGGAGGGCCGCTTGGGCGGCGGCGGAGGCAGCGGAGGCGGCGGCAGCGGCGGACCCGTCGGCTGCTGGGTCAGCGCCACGTTCCACAGGTCGTCGTGTTCGGCCAGCTCCGAGTCCGAGATGGTGGAGTCGGCCAGACTGCGCTGCAGGCCCAGCTCGCTGGCCGGCGCCGGCGGCGTCTCCGTGATTTGTATCTGACGCAGGTTCGAGGACGGCAGCGGAATGTGCTGGGGCAGCGGGCAGCCGTCCTCGCCGCCCGGGTAGGAGGACGGCAGCCGGCTCCAGTCGGGCCCGTCGCCGTCCAGTCGCTGTGCGCTGTAGGGCGGAGGGCTGCGCGAGTCCCGGCGACCAGGACTGCCGACGCGGCGACGCGGGCTGCTGCCGCGCAGGCGGCGCCCGCCTGGACTAAGCGACCTCCGCCCCGGGCTGAGCGGCCGCAGGAGGCGAGCCGCGCGCGGGCTGCGAGAGCGAGAGCGGCGAGACACCGGGCTCCGCGACCGGCGGACGGGGCTGAGCCGACCGGAGAGGCGACCGCGCGGGCTGCGAGAGCGCCGCGGGCTGGAGCGCGAGCGAGAATGAGCCGGACTGAGACGGCCGCCGCGGGGGCGCGGACTCGGCGAGCGGCGGCCTCGCAGCCGTGAGCGCGGACTGGGCGAACGCCTGCGCGGACTGGCACGAGAGCGCGGACTCCAGGAGCGGCGGCCCGGACTGCCGCGGGAGCGCGCCCTGGGACTGGGACTGCGGCGGAACTTCCTCGGAGGGCTGCGGGACCGTCCCTCCCGGCTGAGGCGGCTGTGGGACGTCCGCGGACTGCGCGAGGGACTGTCCCTGCCGGTCCGGAACCGTGGCGGAGGACTGCGCGAGCCTCTGCTCGGACTGTGCCGAGACCGGAACGACCTCGGGCTGCCCAATCTTGGCTCAGAAGCACCGGGGCGACCTGGAGATGACCGCCGCATATCCACCTTGGATGCGAAGCCGGTAAGAGACTCACTGCGATTCGGCGAGTGTCGACGTTTAGGGCTGAGCGATCGCCGAGAGCTTCGCTTTGGGCTTGGTGATCGTCGAGAGCCCCTTTTGGGAGAGGGCGACCGACGAGAGCCTCGCTTAGGACTCGGCGAACGACGAGAACCCCGTTTCGGGCTGGGCGATCGCCGGGAACCCCGTTTGAGACTGGGTGAACGGCGGGAGACACGTCGGGGGCTCGGAGATCGTCGAGAGCCGCGCTTGGGGCTGACGGACCGTCGAGAACTCCGTCTCGGGCTGAGTGATTTTCGTGAGCCGGACCTGCGTTTGGGACTTGGCGACTTCCGTGAGGTAGAAATTCGTTTGGGGCTCGACGACTTCCCTGAGCTCGACCTACGTTTGGGGCTAGGAGATTTTCGAGCGCTGGAGCTCCGCTTGGGACTGGGTGACCTCCGTGAGCTGGAACTCCTTTTAGGACTGGACGACTTCCGAGGGATGCTCTGCTCAGTTCCAGGTGACTTTCGAGCACTTGAGCTGCGTTTAGGGCTGGATGATTTCTGGACACTGGAGTCTCGTTTCGGGGTGGGCGACTTACGAGCGCTCGAGGAGCCCTGTTTGGGACTTGGCGACTTACGTGCGCTAAGGCTCCGTTTTGGACTGATCCACTTACGCGCGCTAAGGCTCCGTTTTGGACTGGGCGACTTACCAGCGCTAGAGCTCTCTTTGGGACTAGGCGATTTACGAGCACCAGAGGTCCGTTTCGGACTGGGCGACCTTCGAGCGCTAACGCTCCGTTCAGGACTGGTTGAATCACGAGCGGTGAAGCTCCGTTTGGGACTGGTTGAATCACGAGCGGTGAAGCTCCGTTTGGGACTGGTTGAAGAACGAGCGATAAAGCTCCGTTTGGGACTGGTCGACTCACGAGCGATAAAGCTCCGTTTGGGACTGGGCGACTCACGGGCGCTAACGCTCCGTTTCGGACTGGATGACCTCCGTGAGCCGGAGCTACGTCGTGAGCCAGGTGACTGCCCACAGGGCGACATCTGCCTGATGGAGCGAGACAACTCATCCCTGCCTGAGTGCCCGCTACCGCGCCGATGCCGCGGGCTGGGCGTTAGCGGCGTAGCAAACTGGGCACCGGTGGGCGGGGAGGCTGGCCTCTTCTCCAAAGTGGCCGCGAACGGATCTTCCACCTCTTCCTCTACCTCATCGGTCTTGTGGATGACAAGGCGCTGATCGGCGCTGACGAGCGGAGAAGACAAATTGCGGCGCCACTCAGGTGTAGCTGGCGACGGCAGCACCGGGCTGGGCTTTACGAACACCTCCCTCGTCTCCAGAACAGACTCGCGCACTTCTCTCGTCTCCAAAACCTGCTCTTGCACCTGCCGCTCCTCTGGAGTCTCCTCCTGTTTGATCAGCGTGCTTGGTGACGGGCTGGGACTGGAGGTCGCCAGTCGCACAGTAACCACCGGCGAGTCGGTGGGCGTATCATCACAGCTGGGCGGTCCTTTAGTGCCGGCAGCCGACTCGTCTGTGTCGTCGTCAGGGTCAGCGAATGCCCCCAGCGCCACCGGCCGTAGCACCCGCTTCGGCGCCAGCTTAATGCCCAGACCGATCGGTTTGTGGGGCAAGAGCCCCGCCGAACCGCTCTGTACCTTGATATCTCCGAAGACAGGTATTTGTCTAGGAAGCCGCGTGGCTGCTGGATCCACCACGGCGGCCGGCTCGACGGGCGGCGGCGGCGGAGGAGGAGGGGACTCCTTCATCGGAGGAGGGGGAGGAGGCGGCGGCGACGGAGGAGCCAAGTCAGCGCTGGGCGGTAGCGGAATCTCGTGCGGCACTGGGGTAGGTGCTTCCGCCGGTTCTGGAGAGTCCACGATAGTAATAGGATCATCGATGGTGATAGGCTCCTCCTCATCAGAGCTAACCGGGACCGCACTCTCAGGCTTCGCACGGGACAGTCTCTGCCGAGACGTGGAGCCCTCTCGCCGGCGAGGTGAGCGCGCCCGAACAGGCCGAGCCGGGGACGGGCTGCGCTGCCTCCGAGACCCGCGCGATTGAGGTGAAGACCGCCCCCTCGGAGAGCGGGAGGAGCGACGCCGAGGCGAACCGCGCCGCCGCCTCGGCGACCGACTGTGATGACGCTTGGGGGATCTACTACTTCGACGCTTAGGGGATCGAGCTGAACGGCTCTTGGGGAACGGCTGCTTCGAGCCCTCGGCGAGCGGCTACCCGGCGCCTTTGAATGCTTCGGCTCAGGTCTTTTCGGTGACAAGATGATGTGTGCACTGGGCGAGTGATTCTTCTGCTTCGGCACAGGGCTAAATTTCGTTTTCGGTGAATGCGACTTCTTCTTGTCAGCCGACTTACCTGTCTTCTCAGGAGACTGACTGGGGCGTCGTTTGGGCGACGGGCTTTCCTGCTGTTTCTGCAAACGACCTCTCTTCGGAGATCGGCTCTCCCTACACAATGAAGAGCCAGTCGCTGACTTTTCGCCACTATCTGGGACGGGCGGTACTTCAAGCACTTCAAGCAAATCCGGCGTTGAGTCCTCCTGTTCATCCACAGCCTGCGCAGCCGTCTGCGGCGGCTGAGGCGGCGTGGCTGGAGGCGGCGTCAGCTTCCGCTCCGACTCCTCCCCCTGGCTATCGTGCAGAGGCGAGGTAGGCGACGTCGGGTCATACGGCGAGCTCGGCACCATGGGGTCGTAAGGCGACGACTCCCTCTCCTGGGCCGGTTCCGGCGTGGCGGCGGCGGGTGCGATACTGACAAAGTGCGGCTCTGGTCGGTCGGTGAACCTGCGCCGGGGTCGGGAGACCGTCGCCACAGCAGCAAGCGACTCTGTCCCGCTATCTGCACCAGGCGCTGGTGGCGGCGGCGACGGCCGCTGGGACAGCAGGTCAGCGGCGCGCGGCGGCGCTGGGGGAGACAGGACAGAGGGCCGGCCCGGGTAGGTGAGCGGGCCGTGCTCCGGGGAGCCCACGCCACTGGTCGGCGGCGGCGGCGACGAGTCTGAAGCCCGGCTGATGACTGCAGTCGGGCTGTACAGCTGCGGCCGAGGCGGGCCCCGCTCAAGCTCACACTCTGGAGATCGGGTCGGCCAGCTAGCCGGAGACTTGGCATCGGCGGAGAGCAGACCGCTCGGCCGCATCTCCGGCTTGTTGGGCAGCGGATGAGTCGGCTCGTCCGAGTCCGAATCTTCTTCGTCTTCCAAGTTCTTATGCAAAGAGAGAAGACCGCTGGTCGTAAGTCGCTCGTCATCCATATATAACAGTCCACTGGGCTCCATGTTTCCACTCCTCGAAGTCAGACCACCAGGTTTCACATCGTCCAACATGCTCAGAAGACCACTGGGTTTCATGCTATCAACATCGCCATCAGGATAACCATCCTCTCCACCTTCCTGTTCCAACAGCCCACTCGGCTTCAATCTCCTGTCCACCTCTAACAACCCGCTTGGCGCGAGCGCGTCCAACGGGTCACCCTCCACGGAGTCACTCGCATCACTGTCGCGGCGGCGGCGCTTAGGAGGCGTGTGCCGTTCCTCGCGCGACGTCCGCCGTCGCCGATCTCCGCCATCCTTGTCGCCATCGTCCCGTCGTGAGCCTCGACGACCACCACCGCCGCGAGCCCCGTCCGAATCCGAGTCCGGAACCGTCGTCGTCAGAATCATGCCTGCGGGAGCTACTCTTGCTCTTCTTTTTCTTCTTCTTATTCTTTTTCTTTTTGGGCGAGTCTTCCTCAGAGCTGGAATCGGACGAATCTTCATCCTTCTGCTTTTTCTTCTTCGAGTGTTTTTTCTTCTTTGGTTTCTCGTTCTCCTCGCCTTCCGTATCACTGCCCACCTCAGCCTTCTTGTGTTTCTTTTTCTTCTTCTTTTTCTTTTCAGTTTTAGCATCCTCACTGGAGGCAGCCCTATCACCATTATTTTTCTTATCCTTCTTGTTCTTTTTACGCTTCTTGGATACCTTATAATCGTCTTCCGTGTCATCCGAATCCGAGTCATCCTTGCTGGTGGTCCGGTGTTTAGATCTATTTTTCTCATTTTTGCGATCAGACTCCTTGTCTTCCCTCCACTTTGCTCCTTTTTTCGAGGCCTTGGCATCTTTTACCACCCAAACCATGTCCCGATCCCGACTCCCGTCTGCTTCCCCCCAGAATCGCCGCTCTCTTTCTCACTCTCATTACGCTTCTTGTGTTTTCTTTTCCTGTCTTCGTCTTTACTGGCAGATTCTTTTTCGCTCTTCATGTCATCATTCTTTTTCTCCTTCCTCGATCGACTGGACTCGTCTCCATCTCGTCGCTTTCGACTCTTCTCCATACTGTCCGCCATATTCACACTTCTTTCATCACCAGAGGTGTCTCGCTTTTTACGGCTGCGCTCCTCCTCAACGCTATCCCGTCTTTTTCGGCTTCGATCTTCAGCTGAACTATCTCGTCTTTTTCGGCCCCTTTCTTCCTCTGGACTATCCTTCCTTTTTCGGTTCCGCCCTTCCCCTGGACTGTCTTTCCTTTTTCGGCTGCGATCTTCCTCTGGACTGTCCTTCCTTTTTCGGCCGCGATTCTCCTCTGGACTATCCTTCCTTTTGCGACTGCGATCTTCCTCTGGACTGTCCTTCCTTTTTCGGCTACGATCTTCCTCTGGACTATTCCTCCTTTTGCGACTGCGATCTTCTTCAGGGCTATTTCTCCTCTTTCGGCTGCGATCTTCCTCTGGACTATTCCTTCTCCTTCGACTGCGATCATCTTCTGGAGTACCTCGCCTCTTCCTATTTCGATCTTCCACGGAGCTATCCTGCCTCTTTCGGTTACGATCGTTGTCCACACTGCCTCGCCTTTTCCGACTCCGAGATTCCTCCCGGCTGTCTCGTCTTTTCCGACTGCGGTCTTCCTCACTGTCCCGCCGCTTTCGACTGCGGTCTTCCTCACTGTCCCGTCGCTTTCGACTGCGATCTCTCTCCGGACTATCTCGAATAATTTGTACACTGTCCTCCTCGTCAGTCTCTCGCGATCTGTGATCTCCCTTCTCTCTTTTAATGCCCCGTTTGCCACTTTTATTGTCCCCACTTTCACTGTGTTTTCTATCCCCACTTTCATCCATTTCACTGTTTTGCCTCTTACGGATTTTATTTTCATTACGGCGTCGTTTCTTAAAACTAGTCTCGCTATCTAACGGTTCTTTTACTTCTTCCACGTCACTACTGCGGCCCTCTGACTCGTGATCACCATTGACAGAGTCCGCAGCGTTGGCGGGAGGCTGCTCCCAGACCAGCACAGGCGAGGGAGAGTGTGAGGGAGAGCGCCGCCGCACCTCCTCCTCCCCCTCTCGTTCCAAACCACCTGCCGTGTCCGCCTCTACCACCTCCATACCGACCCGCGTGGACGATGACACCTCCATCGGCTCGGAGGAGCTGATCTCGGCCGGCTGTGCGTCCTCCTTCACTCCTTCGGTCTCAGCCTCGACAGAAGGCTCCAGAGCCGCCGCATCCAGGGCCGGCTTCTCATCAACCGCATCCGGAGTCGCCTCCACCTCCTCCTCCATCGGCTCCGATGCATTTCCATTCTGTTGAGCCTCCCCTGGTGCATGGTCCTGCGAGGAAGCGATCTCCTCCATGGCGACCGCCACGCTATCGCCACCCCCTGCTGCCTGGCTCTCTGCACCGTCTGCTGCCTGGCCGCCTGCGCCATCTGCTGCGTCGGCGTCGTCTGCGGTGTCAGCGTCGTCTGCTGCGACTATACCATCTGCTGCATCTACACCGTCCGCTGCCTTGGTGGCGTCAGCGCAAACTGCGGCGTCATCCATCGAGTCAGCAGGCACCGCATCCCCAGCAGGGTCAACATCGCCTTCAAACTCCCGCGCATACCAGCTCCGCTCTTTGACCGCTTCACACACGGGCGTGCCCGTCGGCTCCTTGCTGTGCATGAGCGCCTCCAGCTCCGCGCGCCGCTTCTCCTCCACGTTCTTCAGCACCCGCTTACGATCGTGCGTGCGCGAGAACAGGTAGCGCGAGGTGGAGTAGTCCAGGTGCGGCCGCGCCTTCGTCTGCCGGATCAGCTCACGCGGATACTCCAGCGCCCGCGAGCGTCCCACCACACTCACGTAGACGATCATGCGGTGTTCGTACTCGGGCCTTAGCAGCGGCGGCTCCGGCTCCGGGGAGGCCTCCTCGGCAGGAGAGCTGGAGCGGGAGCGGGACCGGGACCGTGAGCGGGAGCGGCGGCGGCGCCGCTTCTGCCGCCGCCGCCGCGAGTCCAGCTCCTCTCTGTCGCGCCGCTTCTGCCGCAGCATCTCGGTGCGAATGGTGCGCACGTCGCCATGCTCATACCCGTCGGATTTGTACTGCTGCCAGTTGACGGGCAGCACGCGCGGCCGCCGTTTGACGTGCTCGCGGGAGGTGCTGCGGTGGCGGGTTCGGGACCCACTGGCGCGCCGGTGCCGCGAGGAGCTGCGGCTGCGACTGCGCCGGCGACCGCCCTTCTCGGCGGCCGAGTCGCTCGGGGCGTCGACAGCGGCAGCAGGAGCCACCACTCCCGTCTCCGACTTCAACGCAGCCACCGCAGCGTCGATCTCGCTCTTCACCCGATCCTTGACGTTAGTCTCATCCTCGGCCAGCGCGGCAGCGGCAGCGGCCTCCTCCACCGCCGCCAGCGCACGCTCGCGCTCTTCCTCCTCCGCCTCCTCGCGGGACTTCATCGCGCTCAGGATGCTGGCTGCCGCGTTACCCATCACCAAACTGGCAGGCAGGGTGCCGGTGGTGATCTGAATGTTCTCCTTCATCTCCTCTTCCTCTCTCTTGATCATCTCGATCAGCAGTGGACTGCGCGCGCGCTTCTTCCTGCGTCGCTCCTCCTCCTCCGCCGGGCTGGCCTTGGGCGGCTTCGCCACCACCGGCTTGGGCGGCTTCTCCGGCTTCTTCAGCCGTGCCGCGGAGAAGGCCAGCAGACGCTTTTTGGCCTGCTCCTTGCCGAGCACGGGCGGCAGTCGCTTCAGCACGGAGGCGGACAGCTGGGAGACGGAGACGGGCGGCGGCTGCGGCGACTGCGGTCTCTCCGGACTGACGGCAGTGTCAGCAGCTGGGGCAGCGGCAGCGGGGGCGGCCGGCGGCTGCGGGGCTTCCTCGTCGGCGCCGCTGTCACTGTCGTACACAGCTGAAGGCGAGTACGGTCTGAAACGACGGCATGTCCGCTCATACGGAGGGGAACGGACGACCAACACGACAGCGATCACGCGTGCCTCGGCCCATATCTATGGGCGCGAAGATATAAAAAAACAGCCGTCAAAGCATAAAGAGAGAAATGTTCAATGCCACGGATATTGATTATGATTATACAAAGTTCGTTTGACAGATATTTATACCCTCACAATGTACAAAATCTTAGTAACCGGGTACCTATTCACAACGCCATCGCCTTGCCTCTCTGTGTAAATCCCCTTCCGGGACGCACATCTAATACAATTACGCCAAGCCAGTATAACATAAAATATATTACTGACATTCTTAGGTTCACAGAGTTGAAGAAACTTGACAAAAAATAAAGACTCTTGCTAACCACGTACCTTTGTATAGGTACAGGAATCCGCTTTTCTAGATTCCTGGCTGATTCAAACCATAGGTAACTCCCCAGTGAAAAAAACTATTCGTACAAACAGGTTAGACATACAATTGGACCCTGAATCAATTACAGCTTGCCTGCTACAGGTCAAATGTCATAAAGCTTTCTTACCTGTTCATCCAACATCACATACGCGCTATAACCTTAGGAGGTTTCTGCGCACGCAAGCCCAAACAGCAAACAATCCAACATCATAATTGAAAATGTGCAAGCTAATGTTGTCCCAGCTCCCTTGAACCGATAGCAATGCCTGCCTTTCCCAGGAGCGGAGGGTTTTGCCAAAAGCCCACCAAGTGCAATGTTTAGGGTCCTTGTCAGTTAGAAGTGATGTCTGGGGAAAATCAAACACGAATCCTAGGAATTTCGGCATGCTTTATGACATAGATATCTCCGGTCACAGCCGATAACAAAGGTGCCAAATTCCTATACGCCGTCTCTCCCTCACTTTCGCCAGCAGCCGTTGTTGTTGCCCGTTGCTGCACCAGGCGGCCGCTGCTGTCTCACCTGTCTCCTGTGGCGGCGGACTGCGGCTGCTGCGGCTGCTGCGGCGGCTCCAGCGGTGCCATCAGAGGTCGGATCGGTCGCGCCGCCACCGCCACCGCCACCTGCTGGGCGGCCAGCGTCGGCCCCAGCAGCTGGTTGATCTGGTCCTGGATGTGACTGGAGATGTTGGGGGCGGCCGCAGGTGGCAGCACCGGTGCGCCGGCAGCTCCACCTCCGGCGGAGGTCACGCCGGGCGGCGTCGGCTGGCCGAAGCTGGGCGGCGGCTGGTTGAAGTTGGGCGGCGGCAGACCGACCGGCAGCGGCAGCATGCCGAGCGGGCTGGCGGCGGCTGTGGGCGGCGGCGGCCCGCTGGAGGGCGGCGGTCCCAACAGAGGCGCCGGCCCCGGCGGCGGCCCCAGCAGAGGAGCGCCCCCTGCCGGCGGCCCCAGCGGCGCCGGCACGCCGCCCGGGAACGGCGCGCCGCCCGGCGGCGGCGGAGGGGCCGAGGGCGGCAGAATACCGGCGGGGGCGGCAGGCCCGGGGGCGGTGGAATGCCAGAGGGCGGGCCCAGCGTGGGCTGGGGCGGCGGCGGGGGCGGCGACGGCGGCAGAGGAATGTCCTCGCCCGGCAACGGAATGTCCATGGTCTGAAAAAGGGGGCGAGCAATCAAACTGCTGATGCTGCTAGTTGTATGACTGCTCGTGATAACAACACCCGCGTTGCCAACCATCACGCAAAAAAAGAATGAAGAGGCACAGTTTTTCCATCGAAATGAATTAGTCACAGATTTCTAGTCACGGCTGGCACATTCGGGCTTTCACACATGTACTGACAGCACGCTCCTCTTTGATATCCAGACTTCCAACATGGAAAAATCCTAATTATACAAGGCAGGCCAAACCATACCTTCAATCTACAACAGCCGGCTTCCGTATTACACGTATCATCTAGAGAGCCCATGAATGACCTACGTCACATCACCTGCTGAAAAACGCAGAGGTGTCCTTTCGTTAGAAAAATATTCTCCCGCAACTACTGTATATTCTAACTTGATTCGGACTTGCACACTGAACACGCACTAGGTGGCAGAGCCTTGCTGCTTTAGCCACTCACAGCATAGAATGCAACCATTTATCGGATTGGGGAGGGGCCAAAATTATTGCAGTGTTTGAACACGAGGGCGAGGACAACTTTAGATACAGCTTTTATTAATATTAGCGTCCCCGTGGCTACCAGGATAAAATTGGATAGTATTCGTCATAACCATAGCTAATTGGGTGTATTTTGCGGTTGGGTGGTTGTTTGTGTACACATGTTTTAGTGGAGGGGAGTGCAGATTAAATGTTCGCATGATTCAAACAAGACTAATGCCTGTAATATGTGATGTTTATTTTGAATTTGCTGAGAGCACTGAAGAAGATAACCGAAACACATCTGTGCCAGCAAATATATCATTTTTATAAAAAAGGTGTTTCTAGATTCGTCGTTTTCACTGTCACTTTCTACGTATCATGATTGGAAAAATTCAAAGTTTTGTACCGTAAAAAGTTGCGGACATATTTGAAATCGGTTAAAGATTTAAGGGGGAGGAATCTTGGCAAAATACCTACCAATGATTACCAAACATAGTTTCTGAAAGTTTCCAAATTGATCAAAATTTGAAAAAACATACATTTGAAAATTCTTAAGAGCGAGGCCTTCGATTTTCTTCAAATCTAAATGTATTATATCTGCATCTATTCTTATCCTGAAGCCATAAAAAATAATGGGTATCCGATAAAAATACACCCCCCATCGATCTCGGCTCCTATACGGGATAGCAAAAAAACGCGAACGCTGGTGGATAGCTCATACATTCATGAAGAGACTTCATCGTCACTTTTTGGCTCAGGTCAAAATTGAGGTCATGAGAGGTCAAGGAAGGTGGCATATTAGAGAAGAATTTCGGGGCTCTGGTGTCTGATGGAGTTGAGTTAGAATTATTTTTTTAGGCACCATTCGCTTTCTCTCGTTACAGCGAATCGAATAATTAACATACAATAACAAACATATAATAATAACAAATAATAAACATGAGCCTAGAAAGGGGCCCCGGATACTACGATTTGGACAATATGAAGGTATTCTCATCTTTATCTACACAAATATAGCTCAATTCCTGTCTTCCCCATCCATTTCCAATGTAAAGATCATGATCCGTACCTGAGCTTAGGTCATCGATGTGAAAAATCTCGGAATATATGTTGTAGCACTCGGTGGGCCCATTATGTGATATAAATTCAATTCGATAGGTTCACCCTTTTCTGACTATGGCACCTTAAACATGCCTGGAGGTGAGGTCACTTGACCTGCACTGGTGACCTGACCTGAGATGACCCAAACTTAAAGTTTAAGGAAAGTTGGGGAATTGATCAAGGAAAAGGTATGCAAAATACGGCGGAAAATTGATCAAGGAAAAAGTATGCAAAATACGGCGACGCGACGCCGCCGTTTTCTCGTCTCGGCGGAAAAACCCGAGGGGGTGTTCAAACACCCCCTACCGGAGCGAGGTTAATGCCCATTACCGAATGCCTCAAAACCAGGGATGCGGAGCCGAGAAAATTTTGGACGGCTCCGGCTCCGGTCCGGGGTTATGATTTCGGCTCCGGCTCCGGGTTCAAGTGTCCTAACGGCTCCGGTTCCGGCTCCGGGCAAAATAGTCGGCTCCGACCGGCTCCGGGTCCGGCAATGTACCTATATCTAAAATGTGATCGACACGTTCTCATGGGCGTGAAAGTCCATCAGATACAAAGTGATTATGTATTTGTACGAATGAAAAATTGCGACTGGATGAACGAACGCTCTTGACCAGCCGCCAAAGGCCAGTGAGCCTCAAAACTGGACCAACCTACACTGCAGTGTATTCATATGGCAAACTGCACTGCACTGTTATGGCAAACAGAAATATGGGTCAGACATGCCCGCAAACCCACATCAAAAATGAAAGATACAACGA
This sequence comes from Lepas anatifera, assembly GCA_034440635.1. Taxonomy (NCBI): domain Eukaryota; kingdom Metazoa; phylum Arthropoda; class Thecostraca; family Lepadidae; genus Lepas; species Lepas anatifera. The sequence goes on along the minus strand of JAOTON010001433.1, from coordinate 775,875 downwards.
TCAAGTAAAGCTTGGACGGCCCGCAAAGAAAAACTTCGATGAGGTAACAGTGTTCAACATCGAAAAAACACATCAGATAGGCTGATGGCCTAATTCCTTTTCGAGAAAAATCGAAACCAACCACCCTACTGCCCAGCCAGGGTCCAGCAGTTGGTTCGCTCACTACACCACCCAATCGCAGTTTGAGCGGAGCAGCAACATTGCCTCCAGTATGTCTGCTCTTAGTCTGGACCTGAAATCAGTAAGCAGTAGCTTCATTGCAAAACATGACAACACCATTTACACGGCCGTTGCTACGGCGTCGCTATCGGGATGTTGATTTTCTAACGGATGTGATGGGTAGATTTGAGGCACGGTTGCAATGAAACTTATGTTTTTGGATAGATAAATGTTTGGGGAATAATTTAAGAAACAAAAACCATACACTTTCATAATCAAGGGCGGACGCAGAACTGAGTTTTTTTTTGGGGGGGCAAACCCAAATCTGCTTCTCCCCCTTTCGGGGGGGGACGGGACGTGCGATTTCGGTTCTTGACAGACCTAGTATAAACTACTCAGAGTACATGATAGCTCTCCTGGGGGAAGGGGGGGTGGAGCAAAGATTTTATTGCTCGACGACCTAGTGTAAACACCTTTTTCAAAATATTTCTTTGGCCTTTGGGGGCCAAAAGATAGTCTGGCCCCCCCTTTCCGGGGCTTTAGGGAGGGGCAATGGCCGGAATGGCCTCCCTCTGCGTCTGCCAACAGGGGCGGATGCAGGCCGACGGTATGGGGTAAATCGTGAAAAAACATATGGTTTTTAAAAAAATCGGCAAAACTCGCCAAAATTTGGGCGGTTTGGGGGGGCAAATTCCTCTTTCGCCCCCCCTCCATGGATCCGCCAGTGTCCGCCAATTTTTGCCAATTTCTGCCCATGCTAAATGGCCGGAGCGCACCCCCTGCCCAAAGGTGAGACCGTCTACGGAACACCCTAGTTGCAATATTTCACTTATCTCGATATACATAACATATTGAGAAAATGTAATATTTCAGGTAAACAAATGTGTTTCCATGCAACATCTCACGAGGTAAAATGTGACCATTTCACGTTTGATTTTTGGTAATTTTAGAGCTCTTTGGGAGCCAGAGCCCGACCCTTTCTGACGGCTCCGATCAAGTGTTTCGGCGGCTCCGGCTCCGGGCAGAATGGTCGGCTCCGACCGGCTCCGGCTCCGCATCCCTGCCCAAAACCCAGTTCTAGTAATTCAAGGATCTAATAGAACTGATTTCCAAAACTAGTGGTATTGTACCATATTAACATGCGCATTGGCGGGGGTCTCAGCCGCCTTGGCTTAGGAGGGGGGTAGGTACCGGACCCCCTCCAACTAAGATCTCGAGAACAACGCTTGATATCGAAAGACGGTAAAAGGAGTTGGGTAGCCCATCCACTTCTCCATCAAAAATATTTGAACCATTTTTTCACGTCACATTTAAAGGGAACATGGCACATTGGTCGAATCCAGGAAATTAGTGTAATTAGGGGTACTTTAAGCCAAAAATCAAGGAGGCGTCCATGATTTCCCCCAAAAATGTACAATAAGCTCAATATTTTGATTCTTAAAATTCTCCTCTAGGGAGAGAAATAAATATCTGCCTGTGGATGATGTCATGACCTGGCAACCACTACCATATTCAATATGCTTCAAGGGGTTCGATTGGCTGATACTCACTGTGACGTCAGCATATGTTGTCACACCAACAGCCATGAGAACTGTGGTCTGCTGCTAAGGGTACATGAGGGGTACATTTCAGGTAGGTTTTAGTTTTTTTCTACGGAAATCTCGAGTTCCAAGACAAATGATATATTAAGGACCAGATTTTCGGACTTGCTTTACAACTTGGCTATCTCAGTTAAAATCACGTTATGAAGGTGCCACATTCCGTTTAAAGAGAATGTCACACCTTGATCAAATGCTGGAATTTAGAGTAATTAGGGGTACTTTTAGCTGAAAATCAAGGAGCCATCCATGATTTCTCCGAAAAATGTACAATAAGCTCAGTGTTTTGATTTTTAAAATGCTCCTCTAGGGAAGACAAATATCTGCCGGTGGATGATGTCATGATCTGGCAACCACTACCATACTCAATACGCCTCAAGGGCTTCGATTGGCTGATACTCATCGTGACGTCAGCATATGTCGTCACACCAACAGTCATGAGAACTGTGGCCTGCTGATAAGGGTACATGAGGGGTACATATCAGGTAGGTTTTAGCTTTCTTCTACAGAAATATAGAGTTCCAAGACAAATTATATATTGCGTACTGGGTTTTCCCACTTGCTTTACAACTTGGCTATCTCAGTTAACATCACGTTGTGAAGGTGCCACATTCCCTTTAAAGTCACTAGAGACCCAGACATGCTGTCATAGGGACAACAGGTAAATGAAGGTTTTTGGTCATTACATCTGATTTGACATCTGATTCTTTGGCATTTGACATGACCTGAGGTCAGGCCAAGGTCAAATTAGGTAAAAATGCATATCATTAGAACTGCAAAGACAAGGTCAATCTAATGAAGTTAAAATACACGCTCTATCGCTATCAAATACAAAGCTACTCAGTTAAAACCATTTTCCCATGTATTTCCAATGGAGAGGTCAAGGCTTGTGCCCGGCCTTAGGTCATCAATATAAAAAATACCAGACTATATTTTAGAGAACTTGGTGGGCCCATCATGTGATATGAGTTTCAATCAGATAAGTTTGCCTTATTCTGACTTATACTATCTTTAACTTGTTTTGAGGCCAGTTCACTTGACCTGTACTGGCGACCAGACCTGAGATGACCTAAGCCAAAGATTTTGAAGAAAACAAGTTGTAAAAATTATCAAAGAAAATGTATGCCAAATACGGTGGCGCTATGCCCCACTGGTTTTACGCTATCTCCGAAACACCCGAAGGGCAATCAATGTGTGTGTTAATGAATAAATGAATGAAAAGTCTATCTTGGCAAAACCTGACCAATCTCATTCACCATATATCACCTCAGAATATCAGTTAACTAGCAAGAAAAGCTGACTAATGTTCAAGTTAGGTACTATCCAGTCACAAAAGCCTAACAATTGTCAAGGCACCATTGTTGTGAACATTGAGTTGGAGCTATAGTTCCTGAGACATACTTTTCCAAAAATAATTGTCAGGCACAAATTATTGCCACATAGGAAACAGTTTACTTGGGATCCAGCTGGGATCCAACAAGATGCACTTTGGGAAGTCTATAGGACCAAGAGAAATGACCTTAGAAGGTTGTCCCGGCGCCTCCGTAAGGGCCATCAGCAGCGAATAGCCAGCCAAGTCAAGGAGAATCCTAAGGCCTTCTGGGGTTATGCCCGCTCACAAACTAAGCTAAAGGACAAGGTACAAGACCTAAAAAGAGAAGACGGGACTGTTGCTTCTAGTGACTAAGAGAGGGCAGATATATTGTCTGCTTTCTTCCGCAGTGTATTCACGGTTGAGCACGCTGGTGATGGACTACCTGACACTCCCCCTCAAGAGAATGGACCGATCTTGGAAGATATCAACATCACTCCCGCTATGGCAGAGTCAAAGCTGCGAGGGTTGAAGCAGTTCTCATCACCTGGACCTGACGGTTTGCCGCCTCGAGTGCTGAAGGAGGCAGCCGCACCATGGAGCCTTCCTCTCTGCTCCATATTCAGGAAGTCTCTCTCGAGTGGTGACCTACCAAGAGATTGGAAAGTTGCTGAGGTAGTTCCAATCTATAAAAAGGGAGGCAGAAACAATCCATCTAATTATCGACCTGTCAGCCTTACTTCGGTCCCATCAAAAGTTATGGAGTCCTTGGTCAGGGATGCACTGCTTGCCCACATGCTGGAGACTGGACAGTTGAATGATGCTCAGCACGGCTTTATTCCGAAAAGGTCCTGTACCACCCAGCTGTTTAGCTCTTTAGAGCACTGGACCCAAGTGCTTGAAGACGGCCTTCCAGTAGATATTGCCTATTTGGACTTCTCTAAGGCTTTTGATTCTGTGCCCCACAAGCGATTAATCCTGAAACTGAGAAGCGTAGGCATAGGAGGAAGAGTTCTCTGCTGGATCAAGTCTTTCCTGACGGGTAGGAGCCAGAGGGTCAGGGTTAATGGAGCACTATCAGACTGGGCTCCGGTGACCAGCGGTATACCACAGGGATCGGTCCTGGGCCCGACACTATTTGTCTTGTTTGTGAATGACTTGCCCCAGGGACTGCAAAGTAGTGTCCGACTATTTGCCGATGATGCGAAAGTATTTGGTGAAGTAGGTAGTCGAGAGGGTGCATGTGCCTTGCAAGAGGACCTTCACAGACTAGAATCATGGTCTGACAGATGGCTCCTGCCCTTCAATGTTTCGAAATGTGGCATGCTCCATATTGGACACAACAATAGTCACCGGCACTACGAAATGAGCGGTCAACCCCTGACTGAGCTGATCATCGAAAAAGACCTGGGTGTGTTCATGGACGACCAGCTCAAGTTCCGCCGCCAAGCTGCTTCTGCCGTATCTAAGGCCAGCCAGATACTGGGGGCCATCAAGAGGACTTTTGTCCACGTGGACAAGCATGTGATGACCCTTCTCTTCAAGGCCCTTGTCAGACCGCACCTCGAATATGCCAATGTGGTGTGGGGCCCCTTCAACAAGGCTGACCAAATTTTGGTGGAACGGGTCCAGTGTCGTGCTACGAAACTAGTTCCCTCTGTGCGGCCTTTGGGCTATGAGCAACGGCTTAGGCTCCTCAAGCTTCCATCTCTCTGGTACAGGCGCAAGAGGGGGGACATGATCTTCGTCTTCAAGTTGATGCATGGCCAGCTGGGAGTTAGCAAGGAAGAGTTCTTCATGGATCCACCTGTCAGTGTTACGCGCGTGGTCACAGCTTCAAGGTTGGGAAGCCACGTGCAGTAACGAGGGCAAGAAGGAACCATTTTGGAGTACGTACTGTGTCTGACTGGAACAGCCTCCCCGACTGGGTCGTCGACTCGCCATCTGTTGATTCATTCAAGAATAACATTGACAGACACTGGGCAGAGCACGTTTATACATTCCCGACGTAGTCAAGCACTATACCTGTAATGAGCTCGATGAGAGCGGGCAAAACAGGCACCTAGCGTGCCTCATAAAGACCCGTACACCTAAGGTAACCTAAGGTTTACCAAACCACTAAAATTCCTTGATTGATTGATTGGAAAGAAATAATATATTCGCTGTTTCAGACTGGTTTAAATCTGCAGAAAATTGTACCTAGGCAGTTCAACAGAATGGTTGGGGAGACCTGGACCCTGTCCCTAAAATGGCACAAACTTTGTTGATGGAGTATACTTTCCATTGAGAAATAATAATTTCTCTTACCATATTGTACCATTCAAACATATTTAAAATAAGCTATAAAAAGATCAATCCAAGAGATTAGTTTGCTTGCTAGGACAATGTGTCCTAAATTTATGTCTCTTTCCAAATGATTGTTTGTTCCTTCAAGTTGTCAGTGTCACAGCCCAATCTGCAGAAGGTAGCAGGTTTCAGTGAGATCTTGTTGGGGTAGAACTTCCAGTTTGAGGCAGCTTTTGCCCATCTTTGGGACAGGTAAGGAAGGCTGGGGGGGGGGCAGAAACTGACTCTTGGGGCAGCACTGACACACTGAGGCAGACATGGAAGCACCAAAAAGAATACAAGTTTATAAAAGAGGTGCTGATTATCGTTTAGTGGCCTTGCTAGATTATACAGTGAAAAGTGAAGGGTAAGCCCTGCTGGACAAAAATCTGTCCAAACAACCAAATGTATGCCACAATTGGGGAAGGATTTGATTTACCTCAAAACACCCCACTGAGAAGCCTCCCATGTTCTGCAGACTGAATCATGACATCAAGCCCATGACAAGAATGCTTGAAACCCCACATAAATGAAAGCATTCACAACAAATCAAAATATCATTCAATACAATTGTGAACCATTTTACCATTTTGTGAACTGGCAAGTCTGACATAACAAAGACCTAGGCTCCATGACAAAACTGTGATCCAAATTGGACTGCCAACTCCACTCAATCATGGGCTATTTTCCAGCACTGGGGCATGATCTGTGCGTAAGTGCTGGTAAAACAGAACTTCAAGGAGTTGATTACTCAGTTATTATCCTGATTGGTGATCTCATCCGGGTCACATTTTGCCCATGGAAACTAAGTCAAAGTATCTAATTGCAACAGGCCCTGTCTTAAAGTGCGTAAAGCAAAGTATCCAGCATACAAACATTTCTTAGAAAAAAACATCACAAATCAAAATCAAAATGGGCACACTGAAGGTCTAGGTAGCAAACTGGTTTTCATATGTGCGCACTAAGTAGAAAGCACCATTAGAGCAGAAATTAATTACCTTTCAATGCAGGTTCCACCTATGTAGGTATAAAACCTCCTACTCTGGCAGTGCCTACGTCACGAAATGAACGGAGTTGAAGTGGGATGGCCACTTTGTTAATACCTACGCGATTACAGTCAACGGAACAACATCACGAGGCTCAGACAAAATTCAGCGGTTGCTGTGATTTTACAGCGATTATCCACAATTCCGACCAATGAATGAATTACGAGCTGAAGTATGGAATTCCTCCCTTCGCTTGAAGCCAAGTTTGAAGACTCCTGCGCGAAAACAAAATCGTGAAAACCGTGAAAACCCACGGCTTCGGCACAAGACCACCACACCACCACCCACGCGCCGCGAGAAATCCATACACTGAGGCACTTTTGCCGAAGTTGTCGGGCTTCTTTGTCTCCCTCAAACTAAAATCGCTGAAGGGCAAATATAGGAGGAAGATTTCCCTTTTTTTCAATATATATTCTGGGTCCTAAATTTACAAATCACCAGCCTGTTTTGAAAAGTAATATCGGAAATTGTCCATGATAATTGGCAAAAACTTTTGTGAGCTAATAAAGATGTAGGGTATTGGCCAATAGAAGATGATCAAATGCAGAATTTCAACCTGAAGTAAATAAGAAAGGAAGGAAAAATTAGTTGTGACGCCCCGCCGGCAACTGCATGGAAAGAAATGATTTAGATCCATACACATATATTCGGAATACACACGGGTTAAAACAAAAACGAAGACATGATGAGGCAAAAAGATAAAAGCGTCCATGATGTATAAGAAAGAAACGCGATATCAATGCCACACGGTCCAGAGGGCCAGGGGCCGCGTACAGGCGCCGGCGGGCCAGCGCAAGCGAGCGGCAGACGATACCGCGACCAAACGCAGCACAGTATCCAAAAAGGTGACCGCGGACAGCGTCAGTGCACCGGGAATCCACGATGAGGCCAGGCCAAACACAATACAGTGCACGATGTAGTGTAGAAAAAATAAAAAATAAAATGTTAGAAAGAATAAAAAATTAAATAACGTAAAATAAAGTCAATTTTCCACAGATCGTATACAGGCTACACAGCAGAAACACCTAGCTGTCGAGAAAGAATGCGCACCAGTTATTTAAGTACATCTCCTCTACCCAAGGAGATCCGCCAGCCGGACATGGTCCCCGAGCCACTGCAGGCTCATGGAGGACAGCCATCACCCAAGTGACACCACAGACGCCACCCGCACAGACACAGGGTAACAATGAAGCGACAAGGTAGCAAGGACACAGCGCCACCGCGCCAGCAACCGCCACCCAGCGGACGACGCGACCGGCGCCCGTCAGGACGCCGCCGCACGGCGGCGCCACCGCAGCCCCAGGAGTGGCCCAGGCGCCGAAGGGGCGGGTCCGGGTCGGCCGCCCGAGGCCAGGCCAGGCCCGAGACGCCAACCCCCCGGAGCCGGGCGAAGACACCGTCGGCAGCAGCTCAGCTTGCCTGGGGGTAGAGATAGTTATTATTTAGAGAGGACCAGGATAGGCATCTGTAAAAATTGCGCCATAGTGAAATCAGGTTGAGAAGGTGAGAGTCAGGTTTGGCGCGGTTTCGAGAGATGAGTTGGGCTGAGGCAGAAAATGGGTGCCAGAGGCGGGCCTGTGCTGACGCCATTGCGCCTACCCTATTCGAAAGGCTCCGCGGTCAGTCTAAACACACATTTATTTAGTTTGTAGTGGCACAGAGAGGTATAACGAGCGTTTTGGTTGAGATAAAGAAGTATGGTTATTACAACAAAGGTTCTACAATGCTATCCAATTTTTATCAATACTGTTCTACCATAATTTTTTAACGACAGTCTTAAAGAAAGACTTACTTCGAGGCACGTCGTCCAGATTTCGAATTCTAGAGGCAATAATTGTATTCCATGACCTAGGGGCCGCAAAAAAGGAAAATTTTCTATAAAGAGTACGTCAAATGGAACAGTGAAATGGTTACCATGCCTAACATTTATAATATTTTGGCCCTGATCTCGCTTTGAATTGGCTGGCAAACGATGCCGGAGAACGCCGCGAAATGTTTGTGTATGACATTGATATTTGTGTACTGAATGAGGTCAAGAAGTTTTAGTATGTTGTATTTCTTGAAGATGGGGCTTGTATGAGAGAGTCTGTCAGCATGATCTATAATTCGCACTATTCTTTTTGGAGGATAATCAGTCTGTTTAACCTATAATTGAACGTGTTTCCAAATACTTCAAGGGCATAGGTTAAACATGGTAATATAAGCGCGTTATAGAGGAGGAGAAGATGATGGGAAGTCAACATATGTTTAGATCGACTAATCAGGCCAATATTTCGGATAAGTTATTCTCAACGTTTCATATGGGTTGTCCACCTCAGATCCTCGTCAACTGTTACTCCAAGATATTTGGTAGAGAATTTTCCGACAGTGGTACATTATCTATTGAGATCGAAATAGTTTGACATGTTGTGGGGTATAATTGAAAAACTGACTTTTTAGCATTAAGAGTTAGCCGATTGGAGCGCAGCCAGCAAGATATGTTGGGGAGGCATCTATTTATATCGTTTTCTAATTCGGCAATAGTATCGGCGGTAAATAGGAGAGTGGTGTCATCAGCAAATAGAAAATAACTCGAACGGAACAAGTATTTGGGAGATCATTTATGTAAATCAGAAATAGCAACGGGCCGAGGACACTGCCCTGGGGCACAGAGAGGGGTAGTAGCTGGCAAGCGCTTGATAGTATACCATTATATTTTAAGGTTTGGGATCTTCCATACAGGTAGGATTCAAAGAATTTCAATGACAGTTCATCAAAGCCACAGAATTTGAGTTTAGCGAGCAGAATAGAATGGTTAACCGTGTCAAAGGCCTTACTAAAATCCAGGAAGATTGATGCACATACTTTTTGGAATTTATAGCTGAGGTGATTGATTCGTAGAGTAAGGCTAGGGCATGAAACTACTGTGATGTTGTCGAAATCCATATTGATTTTGAAAGATAATGTTTTCATCACAGAGATATTGAGAGACCTGTTCATAGACTATTTTTTCAAAAACTTTGACAACACTGGAAGAATCGAAATGGGCCGGTAATTAGTAAATTCAGACGAGTCCCCTCCCTTGTGAATTGGGACAACTACTGCCATTTTGAACTCGTCTGGGAAAGTACCATTTACTAGGCACAGATTGAATACGTGTGGAGCTGGGGTGATATTACGGGACAGAGACGTTTCAAGATTTTCGAACTTATGTAGTCATACCCAGCTCCAGTGTTTCCTAGAGAGAGAATAATTCTTCCGGTGGTTTGATTAGAGACTGGCTGAAATTTAAATAAAGAGGCGCGTTGATTTCGAAGGTAGCCGAGAGGATCTGAGGTGGAGGGGGAAGTTTAGAATCCAGAGCTGAAGCTATTGTGGCAAAAAAATTATTAAAGCTGTTTGCAATTTGCCTTGGAACGGTGATTTGTTTGCCATCATAGATGAACTTTCCGGAAGATCTTGGTTGATTTTGTTCTTTCGAGTGATATTTAATAGGGTGTTCCAGAGTTTTCTTGGGTCATTTTTTCTTCTTCGAGTTTACGTTGAAAGTATAATTTTTGCGCAGAACGAAGCACTCTAGTTAATGTATTGTGATATGATTTATATGCAAATTCGTCCATTGGGTTTTTTGATTTAATATACTTTTTATAGAGGTCGATTCTTTTGTTAATGCATTGCAGAAGGTTGTGGGAAATCCATGGTTGAATGGGTACTTTTTTCTATCCGATTTATTGGTACTTAATTTTTTATTTCAGTTGTGAGGGTGTCTTGCATTAGACTTGCTGCAATTTTGGGGTCTGTTATGGTGTTGAAATTGACTAGTTTTGAAGAGATGCTATGCTTGAGCTGTTCAATTTTGCGAAAGTCAAACACGAGGCTCTTATTGGAGGTTGTGGGAGATTTTTTAACTTTAGATTTGATTTGAAGCCAGATTGGAAGGTGATCACTCAGATCTGAGATTAACACGGCAGAGGCTGAAATTAGTGAGTGGTCGTTTAGGAAAAAATTGTCGATTAGAGTCTCTGACCTAGCACTAATTCTGGTGGGGATCGATATGGTGGAAAAAAACCATAGCTTGCAAGTGCATGAATGAGGTGTGCTGATTGTTCATCTGTTTCATATTTTAGAATGTCAAAATTGTAATCCCCACCTATTATGCAAGCTCTTTTTCATTAGAAATTTGGTCTAATGTATGCTCAAGATAATCTAAGAACATACCAGATGGATAGGAGGGAGATCGATAAACAGACCCTATAATTATACTGAAACTGAAAGCATTTTGGATTTCAAGAAAAACTGATTGGTGAGAGATGACAGCAGTTTCTAGATCAACCCTTCTCTTATATGGGAGACTTTTAGATATATATATTCCAGCACCCTTTCCTTTATGCTCAGATGGAGATGAGTATTCAAAAGAGTAATCTTGTAAGTTATAAGAGTTTGATAGTCCTGGGGCAAGCCAAAGTTCTGATACTAGAATGATCTGAGGTTTTGAGCTGAGGGAGGATATAAAGTGTTGAAGTGAGTCAAAATTTTTAGGAATGGATCGTATATTTACCTGGACAATTGGTACCCTGTCTGCATGCACTTCTAAGTTGTTGAGGTTAGATATAGTTTTGTAATCACATGACTCTAATATTTCACGGACGTTGCACGATGGCTGGGCACCACTATGGTCAAATCCTGAGAAGTCTGGGCTAAATCTATTCCTAGAGCTATTTGGAACAGGACTAGTAATTTTGAACTAGTGTAGTTGACTGATTGGAAAAAGATACACCACTAACAAAAACTGAAGGTCCGAACTTGCTTGCTTTTTTCTTTTCCAAAAATGAAAGAAAAATTGCAACACAGTAGCAATGAACAAATGGGTAATGAGAACAGAACTAGTTATACACACAGAAAAAGCAAGAGCCTGCTCCTTATGCTTGGTTTACAGGTGGATCAGGAAGCACAAAACAATTTTCTTAAGACTGAAATACAGGGTTAAAAAAATAGAAAAAAAGAATCCAGAGTAAGGTCGTTTTTAGAAACTGGAGCAAAGATAACATTTACTGTGATTGAAAACTATTGTTTATGCATGGGTAGGTATGTCAATTTACTGACCTGTGATGTAGCTGTATATGTAGCTGTATATTTGAAAATTTATCACGCACGGAAGACCGAAAGAAAAAGCAACAAGAAGATCGTTCGATTTGATTGGAATCCGCTCGTCGTCGTCTTTACTGGGTGAGTGAAACAACAATATTTGACTTTTTTCTATTAAGAATATGGTTATATTTATTTAACAGGGATACATTTCAGGATGAGCAGCTCAAAATATAAACAACAAATTCTGTAAAAAAAACGCCCATTTCCTGCTGGCAGTGGTAGTAGACGACGTCTCAGGTAGTGCTGGTTTCTATTTGGGCCACCTGCCTGCACAGGTCTGTGTGCAGGTAGAAGAACATGTAGCCGTCGTGCTGGTTTCCATTGCACAGCACATGCTCCTCTGAGGTGCAGGTAACACTGCGATCGTCGTGATGGAACCATCGCTGCCTACCCAGGCTGTAGACATCTGCCACGTAGTGTCCCGCCTGGGTTGTAGCGCCGTGGTGGCTTACTAGGCCCACCAGCCGGTAGCTATGGGCGCCGGCCAGGTCCGCTTTTTTATCTTCAGCCGCTGAGCCGTCGTCCTCCGTGCATAGCTGGGACAGCTGTACCTGTTCGGCGGCGATGTCGGCCGGCTCGCCCTTCTCTTGTGAGCGTCTAATTGTCTCCTGCAGCAGACTCTCCATGTCTCCAACAGCGAGCGTGGGCCACGCCTCGGCTCCGTCCTGCTCTGTCAGTTTCTCTGAATCGGCGTCAGACACGTGCGGGGGTCCAAATGGCCGCAGCGCCGCCTGTCGCTTCAGCTCATCCCAGTTCACAGGCGGGCACAGCGAGCCGTACCTGGTGGCGTCCCATCACGGGGGACGATCGGCATCCTCCGCCGCGTACTTCTGCAGCGTCACAAACTTTGATATCTTTACGTTGGTGCGGATCTTCTTTGACTCCTTTCCAATAAACATGTGACGATTCAGCTGTATAATCAGCGTCCTGGGAAATTTGGATATCTGGGTGGTTACTCTGAACTCATTGTGCTGACACTTTTCGCAATTCAGCTCGCGTCGGTCGGGCTGCATGGATAGGTGCAGGGCGTCCTGTAAGGTGGGTACCGTGTCTCTGCCCTGGCGCCGCGACACGTTAACGAACCAGCTTATGTTGTCTTGTCGCCTCAGCACCAATTCCTGACACTTTGTGCACATGTAGCTCTCGACGGTCTGGTACTGGAAGTTGTCTCTAACTGGGTTCTTCCGGTCGGCCGGCTGCTTGGGAAAGACCGGTCGGCTGCCGTCCACCTCCTCCTTGATGGTGTCCAGTAGCCGGAGCAAGAACTCGTTAGCATCCTGCATCTCAGTGCCGTGGAACGCCGAGTCTATCCGAGCGAACATGTGCCGCAGGTCGTTGAGGTGGCTGGAAACGGAGGTGACCCACGCGCTCTGACGCAGCTCCATAAGGTGGGCGACGGCACACATGGTGCGGCATTTTTCGGCGTCCAGAGCCGGCCCCAGCGCCACCATCTCACTCAAGAATGGCTGCAGTCTGAGCAGCGACTGCAGCGTGGCGTTCTGGTAGCATGAGTTGCCTAGGTTGGGCAGACCGATGAGGAGCGGGTCTGGGCTGTGCCTCGCAGGCACCAGCTCCAGGATCGGTGCCTGCGCCTGAGCACCGTTCAGCAGCAGGGCATTTTCCACACAGTCTGTATTCCGCGGTGATGCCGAGGGCCGGACCGACGTGTCACGGTCCGTCAGCGAGTCTGGTGTGGTAGAATTCCGTGATGGTGGCGAGGTAATGTCAGATGCTAGATTATAGCATGTGGTGAGGAGTCTCCTTGGTGTTGGGTTATCAAGTTTATTTTCCGTCTCCTGGGAAGACTCATCACGCTCAAGGTTCGGAGCTTTACTTCTCCACCAATGAACTGCTTCGGAGTTAGTGTGCCCTTGGCGCAAGGAAGTGGAATTCCCACGCACCACAGCTATGGATAATCTTTGGAGCAGGTACTCGCCTTCCCGCCTGTCGCCGGTCTCGCTACTGATGCGACGTCCAAGCTCCTTCAAGAAGGGTAAAGTTGTTTGGCCGAACACACCAGTCGTCTGGACTGCAACAGGCTGGAAGGTGTATCTCACAGTGAGGCCGCTATAACGTTGTTTTTCCGTGACTCTGCATTGTTCGCAGCGGTGCCCGCCTGGCTGGCAGATCTGGCGACGACGGAAGGGGCAAAGGTGTCTGAGCATGTTGCATCCCAGACGAGGTTTTTGCCTTGCCCGTACGGAAAGGTCGTGATGCCGTCTGGGCGTCTTCCGTCGCCGCGATCCAGTCCGCCTGGCTCTAGCACCGCCGGGATCCCTGCAGATTGAAGTGCGCGTTTTAGTATGTTGTTTAAGGCTGCGTGGCGTGGGTGACGTCCTGCACTGAGCTGGCAGGAGAGCACGTGCAGCCCCCGCGTGTCGATGTCGGCTCCGCATCTGCAGCGGTGTGATGCGCAAACATCTGCTCCGACGCGCAACGCAACAGCGAACCTTAGTGTTTCACGGTCCAGCAGTGTGCCCACATTGGCCATGGGGTAAGCATGTAGCCAAGCGCCCGAGTGGGGCCTCATCGCGGCCAGAAGTCTAGCACGAACAGTGAGGTCATCGCTGCCTTTGACCAGGCTCTCAGCAGTGTCTGTGGCGGTGGCGCGGCCCCAGAGACGCTGGTGAATTCGCTTGGCTTCCTCCGGTGGTGTAGCCTTTGTGCCTTGTTGCCATTTGTGCGTGGCCGACGTTATTGAGGCAGACAGCTTGGCCCCTGCGGAGAAGTTGATGGCAGTGACCAGTAGCTGGGAGGAATGAGATGAGGCGAGATATGCTGGTAGCGCTAAATCTGAAACGGCCCGTACTCCCAGTCCACCAAAACTCACTGGCAAGGTAGCCTGTCGCCAGGAATTCCCGTCTAGGGTGACGTTTGTGAGTTCGGTGACTCCCCTACGGATCGTCTCGTCGATCCTTGCCAGTAGCCTGGTGTGACTGAAGGTGGGAGTGCTGTGCAGCAGATAGAGAAGTTTTGGGACAGCCATGAAGTTCTTGAGGAGGAAGAAAGCTTCATGTGCTTCTTCGAGCTGTTGTAGGCGATGGATGGCCTTTTGAAGCAACTTCTCACTGCTTAGCAGTTTTTCTCTTACTCCAGCCTCATGGAGGGGCGCACCGAGCAGCATCACTTCATCAGAACTAACTTCACGGATATCAGGCAGGAGCCCTTTTAGATCTTCGATAGCCTGGTTGTGCCAGATATGCTTGTTGGTGCCCAGGAGTACCACCTCACATTTGGAGCTGTTAATCTCTAGCCCAAGCTGTTCAAATCCGTGTTGGATCCGGTGGATGTTGCTTGTGACGTCTTTGAGCGGACACGCAAATGTTGCGTCATCAAGGTACCACACATTAACGTCAGCATCGACCACTCTTGCGACCGTGTCAACAGAGATTGAAAATAGCAAGGAGCTGAGGGGGTCTCCCTGTTGGATTCCGGTTGATGACCAGACTTTGGAATCCCCCATGAAGAGGGGTGTGGCGGTGTCGTAGGCCTGCCGAACCAGTGGATATACCTCTGGAATCCAGGTCTTTGTGGCCTCAAACATGGCATCCCGACGCAAGGTGTTAAAAGCGTTCGCAACATCGAGTTTGACGAAGACTGTGGGATCTTTGATGTCGGATGCATCGTACATGTACGCTCTAACGGCATGCACTGCCGCCTCACATCCGTTTCGAGTTCCTACTCCGAGCTGCACCGGTCGCAGTTTGGCTCCCACGCGTGCCGAGACTTTTCCAGCAGCGACCTTTGCAGCTATACGCCGGAAGACGCTGCCGATCGCGATGGGACGTAGGCCACCGTCTTTCTTCCTAAGGGCGCTTAGTGATGCCCCATAAAAAGAGGAAAGAGCACAGCTGGGTATACAGCCGCGGAGCGCGAGATTAGTTAGCTCTGTCAGGGCTGTTAACAATCGTGTCCCGGCCTCAGAGCAAGATGGTGCCGTGAGGTAGCGCAAGTGTGACGGCCGAATCCCATCCAGACCTGCGCTAGATCCAGGCGGAAACGAACGGATAGCGCGCAGTACATCGGCCTGAGTCGCACCAACGGTGAATCATCGTCTGCTGGCGGTGGCTGGCGCAAGTTTTCTGGTGCATCGGGATGTCCTCTGCGAATATGCTGAATTTCATCATCAGAAGGGTGCGCAAAAGAATCATCAGAGGCAAGTACACGAAGTGCGCCACGCACGTCTCCGTCCGCTAGTTTTGAGGAGACTCTGCGCGATATCTGGACGGTTCCGTTTCCAGAGTGGCGTGAGGGTGCTCGTGTTTGCGGGAAACGTTCGGTTTTTTTCTGTCGGCCTTTCTAGTGAGGAAATATTCTGACGTATCTGAGTGGTCAGCGATGGTCTTACTGCCTCTCTTGAGGCTCTGGTCGTCAAGGCCGAATAAGCGAAGGTTAGGAGAAGGAACCACGCCTCGTGATTACATTCGGATATGGCCTTGTTAATTTGTCGTGCGAGTGCATCTGCCACAGCGATGCGCGCCCCTTTCGGTATTCTAGGGAGTACGCGACGGCTCTTCTTTAGTGATGCTATTTGTTCAGAAAGATCGGAAGTGTCAACTTAAGTTTTGTTTAGGCCATTTGGGCAGCTATCTCCGAAACGACAAGTTGAACACCTGTTGCCCCGCTTAACGCAGCTGCATGTGGTGCAGAGCTTCGTCACGCACTTGCAGCACCGAGCACTGAGGCTCACTGTGCTCATGGTTTCATCGTCCACCTAGCAGGTCCTGAGACATGCAAGGGTGCGCGCTGGACTGTACATGCGCGATTATGATGGTGGTGGTGATGCATATTCAGTGACTGTAAAAATTACTGAATCATCGCAACGTTTTCATCTTGTAAGGATCAGGGGATAAAATATTCCCGTTCTGAAACGACGTGCGGACTTTGTAGGTAGCGTGTTTTGTAGGTGCGGATCTCTTGTAATAACGTCACGTTCTCCGTTCAAAATTTTGGCTGATCTTTGTTAGGCAACTGCGGTTAAGATGCCAAATTATCAATATTTCCAGATAAGTTAAAAAATTCAGTGTTCAGTGATTCCGTACTTATGCGCTTAGGAGAAAGAAACCCCGTCCTTAAGAATCCAAAAAGTATGTAAAATAGGAGTCAGTGAGGAAAGCATGTCCATACCTTGCAAGGTGCGCCAGATCTGGTTCCTGCTGCTTCACCAAGCTTTTTGAAGAGAATCAAACAACAATATTCTTCCAACGTCCAAGAAAAACCCACACAACTCCTCATGGATTGCGTGCGCTTGCCTCTCGAAGTGACGTCCTGCACCAGACCCGCGTGCCCAGGCCCACAAACACCGCGACATACGAGACGACGTTGAGACGAGAGTGACGCAAGATAAAAGTGGTATATTTCGAATAAATTCTTGCGCCCGAGTTGAAAAAGGTTCCAAAACGTCAGCAGAATGCTTCCTGAGGACGGTACAACAATGTATCGCAGTAAGGAATCAAAATGTTTTTCACAAGGGTGTCAAAACTGCTAGCCAACACCAGAGATGTTGCCCCAACCAAACGCACGTGAAAACGCACGTGTAATTAGAATTGCTACAGGTTAATATATATTTGACTTGAAGCAGGAAAAACTTGCCTTACCTAAAAACCCTAACCTAACCTAGCCAAAAAATTTCGGGGTAATGAGGTAGCTGGCTTCACACATGTTGCCAGATAACTACAGGTTGATCTGTATGATAAGTGCCACAGTTCAAAAGTTCCAACTGATCAAAACTTCCATTAATTAGAATTGCTACAGGTTAATATATATCATAAGTGCCACTGTTCAAAACTTCATCCAGTGCAATATTCCAAGTACCACAACTGGCGCTGACCACAACTGGTTAGGTTAGGTTAGGTTAGGTTAGGTTAGGTTAGGTTAGGTTAGGTTAGGTTAGGTTAGGTTAGGTTAGGTTAGGTTAGGTTAGGTTAGGTTAGGTTAGGTTAGGTTAGGTTAGGTTAGGTTAGGTTAGGTTAGGTTAGGTTAGGTTAGGTTAGGTTAGGCTAGGCTAGGCTAGGCTAGGCTAGGCTAGGCTAGGCTAGGCTAGGCTAGGCTAGGGTAGGTTAGGTTAGGTTAGGCTCGGTTAGGTTAAGTAGGCACACAGTGTATCCACAACAGCTGATGAAGGCAAAAGTGCCACCAGGAGGTTAGGTGCGCCACAGGCCAGCTTGCTGAGTCGAGAAAAGGTTAGGTCAGGTTTGGTTACATTGTGCTACATGTAGAAATATTAAAAAGGAATTACCAAAGGTTTTTGAAAAAGTGTCACTCAGCAATGCAAAAAAGCAGTTTTGGCACTATGAACATTTCAAAGAAGGATGTTTCAGCAACGCCAAAAACAGCTAGACCACTTGGAATATTTCACTGGAGGAAGCTTTGAACAGTGGCACTTACGATCTGGATCAACCTGTGGCGCTTTTGTTTGGAAGGAAGTTTTGATTCATAGGAGCTTTCTGGATCAACCTGTGGTGCTTTTGTTTGAAAGGAAGTTTTGATTCATAGGAGCTTTTGAACTGTGGTGCTTATGATGTGGATTTAGCTTGCTGTGATTCTATCTGGCAACATGTGTGAAGCCAGCTACCTCGTTACCAATTTCGGATAATGAAGGCCAATCCGGCCTGCTGGTTCCGAATCTCCGACGAGCTCAAATATAAGGGTAGCTCAACTAGGTCTTACTCAGGGAAAGTAACCTGAGTTTTGCCCACAAGAAAACTTTATGGGCCATGGGGTAAAGAGGGACTCCTGAAAAGTCTAGTTACCTTACCTTACCTTACCTACAATTATCAAAAATTTTGGAGGCTCTTGTGGCCTGCCGGTTCTGTTCTCTGACGAGCTCATTCATCCAAGGTCTTCACTTTCTCGTCCGGGTGTTCGCCCGAGTGGGGCTTCCCACACAGTCGTGAGGTCTCAGTGACTGTGTCAGTCGGGGGTCTCATACATCAGGTGTGTCCAGTGAGAGTCCAGTCTTGCCTTAAACTGATCAATAGAGCGGGCTTTGACCACTGTTGTGGGTAAGGAGTTCCAGTCTTTAACTATACGACAGCTGAATGCTGAGCGACACGCTCTAGATGTCGCACTTGGTTTGACCAACTTCCATGCGTGGCCGCGGGTACGGGAGCCCCTATCTAAGCAGAGCTTTCTCTGATGGAACTTATCATACGGGTGGCACGGCGCTGGACCCTTTCGAGTGATATCTCGTCGGCACGATTGAAAGGGCCCCATGACACATTCTCATACTCAAGTAGAGGGCGAACTAGGGCTTTGTAAAGAAAGGGCAGCGTAAACGAGTCAATGTGAGCAAATGATTTACGGATGACCGCTAGAACACGTGTGGCCTTGGAGATTGCTGATGATGTGTGTTCCCTGAACTTCAGCTCACGGTCAACAAGAACCCCTAGGTCCTGCTCCACTTGTGTCATGTTCAGTGGAATTCCCCCCCCATGGTGTACGTGTGGTAGTTGTTGTTCCTGCCAATATGAAGGACAGCACACTTTTGGACATTAAAGCGGAGCTGCCGCACTTCCGACCACTTGTGAACCCTATCGATGTCATCTTGGAGGGATTTGACAGAGTTTGGATTGTCAGCCATGTTCTAGATTTTCATGTCGTCAGCAAATATTTTGACGCTGGACTGGACGTGGTTCGGAAGATCGTTAATATAAAGGAGGAACGGCAATGGTCCCAGAACCGATCCCTGTGAAACTCCGCTAGTTACCATGGTCCAGTCGGAGACCAAGCTGGCCACCGAAACACGTTGAAATCTGTCAGTCAGAAACGCTTTAATCCAGCCAAGTAGCTTACCCGTCACTCCATAACCATCAATTTTGTGTAATAACTGTGCGTGTGGGACCTTGTCAAAAGCTTTCTGAAAGTCCAGGTAGATAGAATCCACTGGATGGGACTGTTCGAGCAGCTGTGTCCAATCTTCCAACACTTCGAGGAGATGCGAGTCGCAAGAGCGCTTGGGTCGAAATCCATGTTGGCTATTTGACAAGAGTTGGTGCTGATGTAGGTGCTGCAGTATTGCATCCTTAACAATAGATTCGAGAACTTTGCAGGTCACAGATGTCAGGCTGACTGGACGGTAATTACTTGGGATTTGTTTGTCGCCTTTCTTGAAAATCGGTACAACACTACCGAGTTTCCACTTGCCTGGGATCACTCCCTCATCCATAGACTTTCTGAAGAGACGAGCAAGGGGCGAAGCTAGGGAAACTGCGGAGTGATGAAGAAGACGTGGGTGAACTAAGTCCGGACCAGGAGAGCTGGAGGTTTTTAGGCGCACCGGTTTGGTATGAACTAACTGGGAGGTGATAAGGATGTCATCGATGGAAGATTCCAAACTACGGTTGGGGAATGCAGGTATGTTGCTTGTGTCCTCCTTTGTGAAAATCGAAGCAAAAAACGAGTTCAAAAGCTGAGCCTTTTCCTGGTCGTCAGACGCAGAACAGCAATCTTGATCCTTCAGGTCACCAATACCACTCTTGGTCTTGAGCCTTGAATCAGTATATTTCCAGAAGGCTTTTGGGTTGGACTTCACGTTCGCCGCTAAGTTGCTTTCAAAGTCCTTATGGAGCCTGCGGGTCAGTGTTCTTAACTTGTTTTGACACAGCGTTAGCCTAGCGAGATCAATGGGGTCCCTTGTGTGCTGGTACACCTTCGATAGTTCAGGAACTTGGTATATGAAGGCATTCCAGTGGGAGTCGAGGCGAGCTTTGAAAAGGTCGACAGTGGGAGCCGACACCACTGAGCTCGGCAGCGAGTTCCAGTGGTTAACCACTCGAACACCAAAGAAATTCCGTCGGGCTCTGGTGACCGCTTCTGGCTTAGCCAACTTCCACGGATGGGCCCTAGTTCGAGAGTGCACATCATGTCTGAAGAACTGAGCGTAGTCCTGTTCAATGAGACCGTGGAGCAGCTGGAACACACGAATCATGTCGCCACGACGCCTCCTATAGTACAGCGAACGGAGCCTTAAAGTGCGAAGCCTATCAATATACGGAACACCTCTGAGGGAGCTAATCAGGCGGGTAGCGCGTCTTTGAACCTTTTCCAGGAGGATTTGGTCTGCCCTATTAAAAGGTCCTCACACAGAGTTTCCGTATTCGAGAAGTGGCCGGACGAGGGATTTGTAGAGCAGCGGAAGGGTGCATGTGTCCAGGATGGCAAGTGACTTTTTATGACTGCTAGGACTCTGGTAGCCTTTCCGACAGCAGCTGAAGCCTGCTGTCTAAATTTCAACTCGGTATCGATCAGTACTCCAAGGTCTTTCTCGACTTGAGTTGTGTGGAGAATAGCTGAGTTCATCATGAAATTACGTCCCTGATTGGAGTTGCCGATGTGCATCACGACACACTTATCGTCATTAAAAGGCATCCGCCATCTAGATGACCATTCAAAGGCGCTGTGAATGTCCTCTTGGAGGGAAGTGGCTGCAGAGTCTCGTTTTACACTGGCGTATAGTTTGATGTCGTCAGCGAACATTTTTATTCCTGAAGAAACGCAGTCCGGCAAGTCATTAATGTATATCAGGAAGAGCAGCGGGCCAAGGACAGAGCCCTGGGGAACTCCGCTGGTGACCCTGGCCCAATCTGAGAGTGCCGACTGGACGATAACACGCTGGTAGCGATTTGACAAAAACGCAGAGATTCAGCGAAGTACCTTGCCTCTGATGCCATAAGCCTCGAGTTTCATGATAAGACGCCGGTGCGGAACGGAATCAAACCCTTTGCGTAGGTCGATGTAAACCGAGCCCACAGGGCTGTTGTGTTCGAGAAGCATGGTCCATTCGTTTAGAACCTCCAAGATCTGGGACTCGCACGACCGTTTTGGGCGAAAGCCATACTGGTGAGGTGACAATAGATCCTGAGAGTCCAAGTGCTGGAGCAGGCTATCCTTGACCAGCGACTCTAGAATCTTGCACTCAACGGAAGTCAGACTGACTGGGCAGTAATTTCCGGGGTCACTTTTGACACCTTTCTTGTAGATTGGGACCACTGTGGCAAGTTTCCAGTCGCTTGGTAAAGTACCCTTATCCAGAGACATCCTAAAGAGAGTCGAAAGAGGCATAGAAAGGGAATCCGCAGCGTCATGGAGAACCCTAGGGTGAATCTGGTCAGGACCAGGGGAGCTTGAAACCTTAAGTGAGCGAAGCTTGCGTGATACCGCCTCCTGAGATATTGGAATGTCCTCGAGGAATGGACCAGTGCAGCGCGTCTCGAATGGAGGGCAGTTAGATGAGTCTTCGACTGTAAACACACTGGCGAAGTAGATATTAAGTAGTCTCGCTTTCGAAGTATCGTCTGTCACAAGCCGACCATTTTTGTTCAGCAGATCCTCTATACCGCCCCTGGTCTTCACCCTAGTACTGGCATATTTCCAAAATGACTTAGGGTTGGTCTTGATGTCCATTGCAAAATTATGCTCGTAATCATGATGGAGTTGGTGTGTCAGAGCCCTTAGTTCGTTCCCGCATCTCTGAAGTCTAGCCAGGTCAGTGATATCTTGTGTTTCAAAGAATGTTTTTGCCAATTTGTTCTTTTTGTCTTTAAGTTTCAGGGCAGAGCGTGACATGTAGAAGTTTCTGGACTTTCTGGCGGTAGTGATTTTCGGGATACACAGGGCTGTCACAGAAGCTAGATGACCTTTGAAGAAGCCATAGTAGGTATTGACGTCAGTGTGTCCTGTGCCCGTCCAATCAATCTCTAGAATCATGCGATTGAACCTTTCTAGGTCGGCCCTCCTGAAGTTCAGTGCAGAAGATTTGTTCGTGTGATGAGGAACATAACATTTGAGCTGAAATTGAATCAGTAGGTGATCGCTCTTCCCAATGCCTGGCAAGTAGTCAATGTCGTTAATCATGGTCTCTTCATTGGTGAAGACAAGATCTAAGATATTAGGCCTTTGGCCCAGCAAGTAGCGAGTCGGGTGAGTAACATGCTGAAAGAGTAGGTTATCATGCATAATTTCGAGGACATTGTGTGATGGGTGCCCAACAGGAGCCTCAGAGTAGTTTCCAGTCCAATTGATTTGGGAGAAATTAAAGTCCCCAGCAATCAACAGATGAGATGGGGACTGTGCAGCTATCCTTGAGAGCAGATCAGAGAATGCAGACATACTGAGGAGGCCATTTCCAGAGGGACTCCGATACAAACACCCTATAACAAGAGCATCGCTACCCTGCAGCCTGATCTTGATCCATAGGTGTTCCATGTGAGCAGAATGAGGTAGCTGAATTTGAGATGACCTCATTGACCTATTAACATAAATGGCCATGCCTCGCTCACCACAGCAGCCCAGATTCTCCCTAGAGGCTTCAAAACTAGTGTAGAGGCTGAAATTGGGAAGAGCCGAGAGGGCAAGGGAGATTGGAAGACGTTGCGCTTTGGGAATAACCTCTGTCAGAAGCAGTATGTCGGGCTCATTTCCAGCAATGGCCATGGCAAAGTCCTCCCTTTTATTTACAAACTGGTCACAGTTTGTGTACCAGACCTTGAGGTGCTGAAACTCGCGAGACCTTACAAGTCAATCCTGGTGTGTTTTCTGCCCTGTGTTTGTAGACTCTTGAGAAGGAGCCGGAACCTCATGCTGGAGCTCTGCCGAACCACCAGTCAGAGAGACTGAACCGGCCGCTGAGCACCCAGTGACTGCTGATCTTGGTCCACGGGTGGCAGCAGCCAGACTGGGCCGGCTGGGGCTCGACGAAGCCAGCACAGGACCGTCCACTGTCTTTACTTTGGTCTCACTCTGGGCCTGGTTGCGACCCTGGGTGACAATCCTGCCACGCTTGATGAAGATGCCCGTCTCACCAGCTTTCCGACGGCTCCACAATTCCTCTCTCAGCTTCCTTTGTGCCTCCCTCTCCTTGAAGGTGAGGTCTGGGGTGATGAAGACTCTTTTCCACTGGGGAGAGAGTTTCACTTGGGCGGCCATTCTAAGGATCTCAAACTTCCAGTCCTCATTTTCCAGAGTGACAATGAGCAGCCTGGCCTTGTTGGGCACTGATTTCCCAGCTCTGAAGGAACGTGTGGCTCTGACATATAGTTTCATTGAGTCTCTGATCATCTCCTGAAATGGCTGAACATCAGCATGGGACCTCTCAAGCTGGGACTGACCCTCCTGCTCAGGCAAATTGTGAATCACCAAGTTACGGGCTCGTCTGTTCTTATCAAGAAATCCGTCAAAGACCTTGGAGATGGTCTGGGCCTCACCGGGAGTTACTGTGTTTGCACCAGTTTGTAGGAGAGGGGGGTGGGTAACTGTGTCCCTCACCTTAGTGAATATCTTCTCACATGTGTTCTTCAGGACATCTGCGTAGGAAGCCCTATGAGCCTGTTGCTCCTTGAGGGAGAATTTCATAGTGTTTGAAGATTCAATGACCTGCTGCTCCTGGTGTTTCATTGAAAGGGTAACCAAATGGATGTGGTGCTTAAGGGCAGCATCAAGCTGGGCGAACCTATCCTGCATGGAACCATCCAGTTGTTTGATTTTATCCTCCAGAAGGTTTAGCTTCCTGTCTGGACTTGCATCAGTAGGGTCCTGAAGCTCAGCCACCTGAACAGCCACATCAACATGGTCCTTCGCAGAAGAGGAGTTGGGGAAAACAAAAATATCACCTCCAGACGTGGCTTCCTGCTTTTTCGTGCCAGCACGTTTGTGGATGCTTGCTTCTTACACAGATCACAAATGAATGCAATGACAGTGTGACGCTTTAACGCGTTATAGGCTGGCGCGATGATCTAAACTAAAAAGGTGCGATGATCTAAACTTCCGAATTTTTAGGCCACCAGACCTGCTGGCTCTGGCCCTGCAGAGCAGTGCCGAACATAAGAAATGGTGCAAGCTGGGGATTCTCAAGCCATACTAATCAAGTGAAGAATCGAGATTGACGAAGCTGTTCTGTTAAACACATAAATGTTTTGCATGCATATTGTCTCCTGGAAGTACTTTGATTATCTCCGCTGATCACAAGTTCTCATGCTTAGTGGATTATATTCCTAGTGGTCTGTTGTACCATACATTAATTTCCTGGAATGCAATATCTGTTAATGTTGAGCGTGCCACATTTTTGTGTAACCCTTTCCCTCGATGGGGGGGTGATAGAACACCCCCTCAGGTTTTTCTGGTGGCACTGAGTAACTGAGCGGCATGGAGAGTCGCTATGCTTGGAACACTATCCTTGATCAATTCCGCAACTTTCCTCAGCATTTTAACGTTGGGTCATCTCAGGTCAGGCTACCAGTGCAGGTCAAGTGACATCACGTCCAAAAATGTTAAAGGTGGCATAAGTAAAAAGGGTGAATCTATTGAATTGAAATTTTACCACACAATGGGCCCATCAAGAACTGCAATGTACATTCTGAGTTGTTCAATCAATGACCTAGGGTCAGTTGTGGATCATGACTTCTCCATTGGAAATGCATTGGGAAAACAGGAATTGGACAGATACTTGCGTATGTAAAGCTGCAAATACCTTCATATACTCCAAATTATAGTATTCTGAGCCGCTTTCCAGGTTCATGCTGCAAGTTTTAACCTGTGACCTCTGAGATGTCATCTGGGCTATTTCACATATTTATTTATTTATTAATATATATATCACCAACAGGCGGTGCCCACTGACAGATGAAGTCTAGCAGCTAAAACACATGATTATTTACAATGAGCGAGCATAAATAATAATACCACTAGGAAGACACAAGCATTAGAAAACAAACAAAATGACTAGCTGTAGGTACAAATATGACAAAATGACATGCAAATGATGAAAATGGAATTCACTAACATGATTCTCCACTCGGCTGCACAAATGCTAGTCATGTCTCAATAAGATGGCTTTATAGATGATGCCGGTGAATTTAAAAAGTCAACACCTGGTCTCCTAGTGATCAAGTCATTCACTCGGCGAACAACTCTTCTAAAAATTCCGTTCCTCATGGTTTCAACGTGAGCGAACTCTTCATAAAACAGCGTCCTTTGCCGAGTGGCGCGATTTGGAATTCGTAGAGGAAAACATGCTAGTAAAAACGAGTCAATTCGACCATTATCCAGATTTTTAGGAACATGGTGTCGTGTTAGTTATACCTATCCCGCATGCATTGTAGCTTATATTTTTCAAGAAGATTTGGATACGAGAGGGATTGTACTGTGGTGATAGAGACCGATTTCGATGAAAGCCAAATAAAAAATTTATGCTGAACCCGTTCAATTCGGTTTAGGTGGGTTTTGGCAGCGCCATTCCAGACCACGCTGCCATATTTCATTATGGACTGTACATTTGCGAAGTACGTAGCAAGTAATGTTTTGTGGTTGAATTTCCGTCCGGGGAATTTTTTTCTTTAAATGAACTAATCACTAGGCCTAGAGCTTTGTTAGCTTTACAAACAACCTTATGTGCGAGGAAAAGTTTAATTTTAAGTCCAATAATATGCCTAGATCACATTTTGAGGCTTGGGTCAAGAAATTTGCAGGAAATGACGATAGAACTCTTATTTTGATACGATTAAAGGAAATGTGGCACCTTGGGCGAATCTGGAATTTAGTGAAATTAGGCGTACTTTTAGCCAAGAATAATGAAACCGCTCATGATTTCTCTGAAAAAATGTACAATAGGCTTAATATTTTGTTTTTAAATACTCCTCTAGAAAAAGAAATAAATATCAGTCTGTGGATGATGTCGCGATCTGGCAACCACTACCATACTTGAAACGCTGCAAGGGCTTCGATTGGCTGATGCTCATCGTGATGTCAGCATATGTCGTCACACCAGCAGCTCACAACAATGGCCGCCCGGCGACGGGGTGATGGGGGGGCTGGTGTCAGGTAGGTTTTAGCTTTTTTCTACGGAAATATCGAGTTCCAAGAGAAAGGAAATATGGAGTACCGGGTTTTCCGACTTGCTTTACAACTAGGGCTGATAATCCCGGGATCGGGATCCCGGGATTGTGTTAATCCCGAATCCCGGGATTATATATTTCTGAATCCCGGGATCCCGATATTTTCCAACACTCAAAATAGCTTGGAAAGCGTCGTTGATAGTAATAAAAATCATCATAGAATCCAACAACATGCTACAGCGTTGTTTTCTGCTCAATATTTTACCTACCTGAAATGTTCAAACACAAACAAAAGCCAGGCTCTTCCTTCTGCATGTACGTAGATTATACCTGGCATCGCTTCACAGTTCACACTGTGTCAGTTTTCAGTTTCTCTGTTCGAGCTCGAGTCTGAAAAGTAAAAAAAGAAGCTTTTTTGAACGACCCTAACGAGACATGCATCGCGATCGAAAAGAACCAGACGCATGGTTTTAATATATTACAATTGACCCCTGGGGTGTCACAACTGACCCTTGATGGGGTCAAATGTAACATTTGAAGGAAGTATTTCAAAGCCAAGTTATGTAGCTATGTACTAGCCAAGCAAAGACCAATCAATGTTTTTATTTTGGTATAGTGCTACATCTGCTAGATAGCCAAAATGTCAAGGCTGCTGAAAATATGATGAAAAGTTTTCTGGCACAAAGCATTGCCCTTCCTGAAGCAGAAAATTAAGAATCGTGACAGTTACCCCGGTCTCCCCTATCAACTTTACAGAAAAAGTAATGCAACGATCTCACTCTAAATTTCACATATGCTACCAACACAATAATAATAAATGGGCTAAGCACTTCACACCGGCACACCAGTAACCAGCCTGACGCGCTTTGACTACTCTCTGTCCCACCTAATCCACGAACGAGCTCTGAGCGCTGACAACCGACCACGTCTGAAATGAGAGCATCATGCAGTGCCACGGTAATGGCTGGCGGGGGCTTCTGGTCGGATAGAAAACGTTGTTTGATTGGTTTTAGGCTATTTCCTGCGTTATGGTTAGTTAAATTGATGCTGAGGCTACTTAGCCGGGATTTCCCGCAACTACTTGCTTTGCTACGTTTTTGCACGATGGAGTAAACGGCTACTGAATGTAGTTTTTTAATACAATTTTCGTGGATTGTCGGTTTGGGACGAGCAATACAACAAACTTATTATTAACGGGTGGTATTCTGTTTTATTTTCGTTAGGTGAGTTAAGCAAGACATGTCTTTAAGTTTTAAAGTTGTAGCAAGACATGTCTTTTTACTGGGGGCCAATTTCCCGGCACTGGGGTGGGGGGGGGCATTTCGGCCGACGGGGGGCCGATTGGCCCCCCAGTTAACATGTTAAAAATGACCTGGGACAGATGCATGTTTCCGAAGTAGTTGTAGATGCAGAAGCGATGGACGTTGATGATCCTCAGCCAGCACAGTCGCTTCAATCGATGCTTCAACAGGCTCTAGATAAGATAAGAGTTCCAGAGCCATATCACAGTTCAAGTGCATCCAGGCTAAGTCTCTCCAATCCTTCGCTTATGACCAAAGCCATTAGGAAAGAGTTGGAAAACCTGCCTGCCTCTGGAAGAACGGGTATAATAGCTCTGTCCTACAGCTGGCTCAAGGACATAGTCCCTACGAGTGTTGACTCGGAGCGTGTGTTTTCAACTGTCGGGAATATCGTCACGAAAGAACGGTCGAGTCTCGGCGACGAAGCCGTTGATGCCCTTTGCTTCCTCAATTGCTACTATCGTGACAGGTGACTTGTGTGACCAGGACACAATAGGCTGGGTCACAATAGGTAAATACCTCTATTGTAATATGACTAGAAATATAACCAAGAAATATATATAGTCAATATCATTCATATATCTTTATTTGTTTGGGGGCAGAACATTTTATTCTGTTTAGTGTCCATATGAATTTTCATGTGCTTTCCGCATGGTGTAAATAGTATGCTATGAGTTATCCTTAACGGGAAATATTTACTATGCTGTGGAGAATACGCCACATACGTTATCTAAAGCAGACACTTGTTTTCGACATGTTTATTGAAAAAATTGCCCAATCCCGGGATCCCGGGATATCCCGGGATTGAGGGTCGATGAATCCCGGGATCCCGGGATTGCAATAATATCCCGGGATTATCAGCCCTATTTACAACTTGGCTATCTCAGTTAAAATCACGTTATGAAGGTGCCACATTCCCTTTAAGCTTAGATTGTTATTGCGAGTCAATTAATGTGCATATTGACTATGCTAGATCAGATAATGACCGTTACCTGATCTCAAGTCAGGTCATTTTTGCGTTTTGACCTAGTATAGTAATATTATGCATCATTTGATTTGCCGTTACCAGAGGAAGCGACTGGTGCCTAGAAATACTAACTCAATTATTTCAGACACCAGAGCCCCTGAATCTCTTCTCTAACCTGCCACCTTATTTGACCTGTCATGACCTCAACATTGACCTGAGCCAAAAAGTGATGGAGTAGTTTCATGAATTGGTATGAACTATCCACTAGCTTTCACGTTTTCTCGCAATCCGGTGGGGGGAGGGGGGGTGTTTGAACACCGCCACCATGGCGAAGGTGGCTGGGAGGCCCACTGGGGCGGGTGTCAATAACGTGCATACGATGTCTTGCGATTAGAGAACAAATCTTTATATTGGCATACTTGCATCAGATATAAGTATTGATATCGATCATGGATACTCGTTTTGCGTGCGTCGAGAATAGGTTTCTGAAGATCACTTAGTGCCCACTGCCCACATAACATGATTAGCCAGCTGCTGAAGCTCCGCCAGCCAGCACATTTGTGGTGCCATCTAAAATGTACCTGCTCCTAACTAACAATGGAGGCAACGGCAATTCATTCACTTTGAAAATCCTTCATATCAGAAAGACGAGATCCCTGGCGGATCCAAACTGTCCGTTTGGGTGCGGGCCAGTAAACTGATCGGCAAAAACTCGATTAGCTAAAATCTGTCACACGGTCTAAATGTAAGCTGGTTAGATTTAACTAGTGCAGAAGGGGCAAGTCGATCCCAAACGAATAAGACGTCTAGAATTTATTGCTACCAGCCGTGGGGGGGCTTTAAATTTTGAAATAGTGCTTTGTCCAAAATGGGGCAAAGCATTATTTTGGGCTTTTGGGGACTGGCCTTCTCTGGATCTACCAATAGGCTGGTTCCAGCCATAAAAGACCATTCGGTTTGAACAGATTATTGAAGTTACGTGATAAATTGGAAAAGGAGAGTGCTAAAGCTTGTCAATATATAGTAAGATACGTATTTACACCAGACATGCCCTTACATTGAAATCCAATGCGAATATCAGCTAATATTTAGTATTTCGTAGTTTTTTCCATTTTTTGCCACCCAGGTTTATGCCAGCCGGTTTAAACCGGTGGTTTAAACCACTTTCTGCCGGCTGCTGCCAACCCTGCTTGAATCTTCCACTTGGTTGTCATGCTGCTGGTTATTGTTATCTATATAGAGAACACCACATTTACACAGATTGAAGGGCACTTGCCAAATTCCAGACGATTCAACGGCGTTGTCCAGGTCTTGTTGGCAGGAGCTGATTGCTTCAGCAGAGTCATCCCGTGCGTAGAATTTGGTGTCCGGAAATATCTTTATTCTTGACGTGATGTTTTTCGGCAAGCCTTTTATGTAAATGAGGAACAAGAGTGGGCCTAGAACCGATCCTTGCAGGACACCACTGGTCACTCTCACCCAGTCAGAAACTGATGATCCAATCACCATTTGTTACCGGTGGCCGGTTAGGAAGGCTCGAATCCAGGTCAGCACTTCACGCCATTACCTTCAGTAGGCGCTCGTGGGGGACAGAATCAAGCGTGTTCTGGAAATCCAGGTACACTGCGTCTATGGAATGACCTTCCTCAATCAGTCTAGTCCAGTCTTCAAAGGCTTCAAAAAGTCGGGTGTCTTAGGAGCATTTGGGCCGGAACTCGCGCTGGTGAATAGACAGGAGGTGTTGCGCATCCAAGTATTAAAAATTGCATCTCCGGGACGGAAGACCCCCAATGTATTAGTATTTCAAAGTCTGCACGTGCAAAACTTGCACCATGCTGACCTCAGTTCATCAATTAACACCAACATGCCAAATTTTAGCCCAATCGGCCAATTAGTTCCCGAGATAGCGCCTGAGAGGATATGCAGCTACTGCGCATGCGCAGTCGGCAGGTCACTGATTGGCTGATTCAGAGAGGTGCAGTGGCCAGCCTGGGTCACCATCCCCGAAAACGGTAAGCCTAGCTTCATTTGTTTGCCCATGATAACATTATTGGTCTTCCGAAGCCTTAACACTAATCGATAGGGTATCTTCAAACTGGGGGTGCCCGTGTGTACGGGAAGGCACCGTTTGCGCCTGTTACCCTATTACTAAATCAGACGGTACAAACAAGCCTTGTTTTAAGACTTAAGGAGACTATCTGCACCACCAGCAGCCTTATAGTGTCTTAAAACCAAATTTTGGATTGGTGTCGGTCCCCCTCAAGATCACGTGGCACGCGCCAGGGGTTATCCAGACGGTTCAAAGTGATGTCATCTAACATATAATCCCCCCTGGCTACAATCGAGGCGGGTTTCATCCAAAACGTTCCCATACGGTAGAAGCCAAGTATCCCATAGCCTTAACACTAATTCATAGGGTATCTTCAAACTGTGTGTACGGGAGGGCGCCGTTACTCACTTTTACCCTATAACTCAATCAGACAGTACCTATAATCGTGGTTTTAGGACTTAAAGCGGGTATCTGCACCATCAGCAGCCTTATACTGTGCTAAATCCTAGTTTTGAAGGGGTGCCGGTCCGCACTCAAGGTCACGTGGCACGCGCCAGGGGTCATCGAGACGGGTAAAAGTGGTATCATCTGAAACATAACCCCTTGGCTACCATCGATGCGGGTTTTATCAAAACGGTTCCTATAGGGTAGCCGCCATGGGCTTGTGAACTCAAAAAATTGAAAAATCTTTAGAAATTTATAAAATCTCTAAAAATCCTCTTAACAGGGGACCTTGATCGAAACAAGTGTCGGGTGGGTATGGTACCCTACCGGCGACAGTTGCACCGCAGGTGTCAGTTTGGCCTTATCTGGAAAGCTCTGGGTGCTATAGGGGCACAAATCTGACCCAAGAGGAAAACTATTTTTAAAAGGTTTTTCGCAGCGGAGGATCCCCAGCCAACGTAATGATACCATATAAGCACCCACCAGCTGCCCCCAGACCTTGTTACCACACATGCATGCACTTATTGGCCCAATGTGACACCGGTAGTGCACCAGGACCCCCTCAAGGGGGCAAAGTCGAGATTTTTGGGCTGCAAGGTCATTTTCAAGGTCATATAGCGCGTGACTCGAAGTTTTCCCAGATATACCATCCATACCCGGTAGTACCCAAGGGTGCCCACTAACACCTCAAGAAGTTTAAACAGAATTGTTAGAGCCATTTTTGAGAACATTTTGGTTTTCTAAATTTTCGATTTTTTTCCATAGACTTAACACGTGAAATTTCACGTGCAGATTGCACGTGCCTCGGAGTTTTCCTAGGGTGGTGACCCACACCACAAGGTAGGCCAGCACCAGAACCCCAACTCTAGAAAAATCACCAAAATCGTACGAGCCGTTTGGGCTGGAACCAAGTTGCGGTTATTTCCAACACATACAGAAATGCACCCCCTGGAGATGTAGCTCAGTCGATTTTCAATGGAAAATCACAATGCTAAAGCATAGCGATTTTGACCATTGACAATCGCCTTCGGTTATAACAGGATTTCATCCTTAATCAATGACTCCATCACTTTTCAGGGGATAGCGGTGAGGCTAATTGGCTTATGGTTGCCTGGTTCCTGATTATCACCCTTCTTGTGTATTATCACCCTTTTTGTGAGAACGCGAACAATATAAGAAGTCACGTTAAAAGAGTACCATTATTTCTCCTCCCTACAAAAATTTATATCTTATGACCCCAGACTAAGACAGCGGACATCTGTGCATCCACTAGATGGAGCCGACCTCATAAGTTTAACAACTATGTTGTATTACCTCACATGGTTTTAGTTTCCGTGGCACACGGCTTCAGCTTATGTATATGAAAATGTGGTGACCACCTCATTTTTTTCCTGTTTCTGATACAGTTTCATGCGTAGATTCCAAGTATGTAAACCAATTAGTTAATAAGGTGTTCACTGGCCTGTCCCCTCGAATCCGGGTGTACAAACACTGAAGATTGTATATTCGGGCACAGCCCTTCATCAGAATCATGTAGTAAATATCATACATTCTCTGGCATAGTGTAGCCAGACCTCGAATTTCCAGGTCTGGCTACACTATGACGGATAATTTCTGATATTTACTACATTATTCTGATGAAGAGCTGTGCCCGCATATACAATCTTCAGTATTTTTACATCTGGATTCGAGGGGACAGGCCAGTGAACACCTTATCAACTTATCATCATGCTCCTCACCGCAGCACTCCAAAACCTATCAATTAACCAATTAATTTTAATATAAACTACAAACCAATTACTTGGTTTACGGTGTCTCAGTTAGTTTCATATTTTGATCTTTTTTTGACTCACAAAATTATAAAATCAGACTTGCCTCTATCCCTACAATGTAAGTTCTCGTACAACGACCAGAACGTAGCTCGAGAAACTCGACAATCATGTCATCTCTCCCTGGATCGCCCTAGGAATGACCATGGAAAACGGCTCTTTTCTTATGGAGCAGCAGCATTGTACAACCGAAACGTATTTCCCAATGGATTCGCCCGTTTGAGGGTACCTGATTTTAAAAATAAAATCCGCAACAGACTGCAGCGCCTGTGAACTGACTCTTTTATGACTCTTTTGTTGCATTGTGTGCTTGTGTATGTTTTTTACTGCTTGTACGAACACGTGTGACGATGACTTATGAATAACCCTTTGTAGTGGAAAAACCAGATACCATGTGAGTAAGTAAATAAATATGTAATCCAAAAATCCTTGTCTGGCGCCGTTTTCTCGAGCTTAACGAAAAATTTGAAATTTTTCGTTAAGCTTTTGCTGTATCTTGGCAAGCATCCGGAGCCCATTCTTCAATATTTTGCTGAATAAAATTTGATATCTCCCGAAAGACCTTTTTGCGAACTATGCGATTCTGTCATTTGACGGGCTCCGGAACGGTTGCAATGCCCGAAATTAGAGTAGTGAAGACTGCAAAAAATATGCACTTCATTCGGTAAGGGGGATACAGCCATGCATCTTTCAGAACAGAGCCCTCACTGCGAAACTTTGCACGCCACACAACAACTTGTGTGGTTTTCACAATCTGCGAATAAAGTTCAACTCGATGTTATGCTGGACATTCTGAAAACCTCCGAATGCATGCATTTCGATGAAAATTACTACCGTGCCAAGCCGTTCTTGTCGGTCATTTACTGGCCTCAGCTCAGGGATCCAGAGTCAGAGATTGCATTCATTACAGGCTTGGTGACCGGGGCGGGCCGGGCGATCAAAACAGGTTGTTGCTGAGCAGGTGCGAGCAGGTACATTGTGCGACGTGGAGGGTGGCACGTCACTCAAGAGCGGACATTGTAAGCTTTGGACATTGCTAACCAGTAATGTTCTGCTTTAAGAGTAAGGCCACGGAACAAACGAAACAAATACAAAAGTAACGAATGTATAAAATGAAAATAGCTCCCAGAAGCAGAATAAAAATCCGGGCAATGGCCTCGCAAAACCTCAATATATATTCGGGCTGTTCAAAATTGCATACAAACTCTTACGTTAACGCTGCTCATAAGACCACCTCGCCATACCGCCCTTCAAATGGAAGTGCGCTGCATGAACTGTCTCTGCTAGCTTTACGCCTTGGTCACATTCACTCAAGGCCCGACACCCGCCCCACACCAACTGCTGATCAGCGACAGATAAGCTCGGCCGCGCCCGGCTAGCTGCGGTCTCTGACATTGGATTCTTGGAACATGTTGCGTCTGCAGTCAATTTGACCAGCTGGATTTGCGTAAAAAGTATCGCTGATAGAAAATGGACATTTTTTACGTCGTAATTCATCGAGTAAGCTGTTTTTAAATCCGGGCAAACATATCTCGCAATGAAAACGCACACAAAAGCTACATCTGTTAGCAAACTGTGCGTTTGTCCGGGCAGAGCATGGTGTCCGCAGAATCTGCCATTGGCTTCTGTGTTAAGAGTATTGGAGCTTCTTGTCAACCAAACAGATGCAACTATGAAAATTATGACAGCTGCTTCGAATTTTTCGATTCTCAGTGCTTTGGTGACTCAGAAAAGACCAAACACGATACTTTTTCGTCAGATATTGTGGAGCTGCTAGGGTCAAAATTGTTTTTGGAAAACAACTGATTACAAAAAGGGCGCCAAACTGGGAAATTTTCGGATTTCATATACGGAACCTACGCATACAACTATCAGAAACAAGAAAAACCCCAATTAAGTGGTCTCCTCAATTTCTTACTAAGCAGCGACGTAGTCAAATGCTATCTGTAACGGACCGCCGATCAGGATGTACCGTGGAGTGGTTGAGCTCACCAAGTGCTATTTGCCCAGAAATTTATGGCGGACCGTGCTATAGAGCTGGGGGAAATAGCACGGTGGACTTCATCGGCAGTTGGATCAGGCTTTCATTTTGACCGTGGGCTCTAGGTTACTGTGACCCAAGTCCCATGCACAAGTTTGGGATGTATTCGGATACATGTACGAACCAGGTCAAGTCTTTAGCCATGGAAACCAGGTTTCAATCTGATTCTCGTGGATCCTCATCCACCAAGATCCGGCACCATTTGGCAGTGTGATGTTAATGCTTTCCTTTCAGCGCAGACGATAAAAGAGGGTAAACTGAGGGTAAAGCTTGCCACTACTCAGAAACAAACTCAACACTTGTTATCCAACATCAGGCAAATAAATCTAACCGCATTTTCTACAAAGTGAACACCAGTGCACATATAACTATACCCTTTTTGTTTTGCAACTCTGGGTTTATAAGTGAAGGGAAACATCACCAAAGCACCAGATATCAAGACAAATTTAGATTGAGAACTTTTCTGTATGTTACAGCCTTATCGTGATCCGTGTTGAAGTGTCACGGAAACCTCGCATGATGGATCCTGATCCTCAGTCCGATCCTGATTGCCTCTCAGCTAGGATAACTAAGTGTGTGTCACATCACTATCGCCTTGCGCCGGGATGATCCAGGCATTTTTTGTTCTTATGTCAGCGTGTTGGAGGATAGTGAACATTCTTTGGATAGGTCAGGTTACGTTAGGTAAAAGGCTCAACTTATTATTTAAACATGAAATCGAAGAGGATTATACAATATGTGTTTTGTGGACAAAATATCCGTTTTTTCTGCAAAGTTTGCCTTTTTTCTTCCAAAAAGTGACACACTAAGGCGATTCATTGGATGATTACCAGATTTGAGCAGAAGTCCTGAGGCCTCGAGGGTCACCACTACCAGGTCCATTGCGCTAGTCAGCATGCTGTTTCACTCGACACCTCTGTGCCTGTACAACAGGGTGCACGCACCATACCTGCATCAGTAGTAGTACTGCGTATTAGCATACCATTAACACGCGCATTGACGGGGGTCTGAGCCACCTTCGCTTTGACGGGGGTGGCGGGTACCCGCCCCCCTAAGATCTCGAGAACCATGGTAGGTAGCGAAAAACGGTAAACGGCGTTGGGTTGCCCATCCACTTCTCCATCGAAAACATTTGAACCATTTTTTGGTCAGGTCACATTTAAGGTCACGAGAGGTCAAAAATTCCGTCATAGGGATAACATGTCAATTATGTTTTTCGGCCCTTACATCTGAACAAGTAAAGATAGAGCAAAATGACTTGAACTATATGAATCCTCTCAGCAAGCCGAATCGAATAATATATAATTTGACCTTGCTAGGTCAAATTAAGGATTTGACCTGACCTGAGGTCAGGTCAGGGTTGAATTATATAAAATGCATATCATTAGAACCGCAAAGCTTAGGCGAGTCTAGTGAAGCTAAAATAAACGCTCTATCACCATCCGTTGCTGAGTTATTCCATGAAAACCATTTTTTCCATGTATTTCCAATGGAGAGGTCATGCCTCGTACCTGACCTTAGGTCATCGATATCAAAAATACCGGAACATATTTTAGAGAACTCGGTGGGGCCATTATGTGATATGAGTTTCAATCGGGGAAGTTCACACTGCTCCGATTTATGCTATCTTAAACTTTTTTGAGGTCGGGTCACTTGACCTGTACTGGTGACCTGACCTGAGATGACCTAACCTTAAAATTTTCACAGAAGTTGTAAAAATGATGAGGAATAAGGTTTGCCAAGTACGGCGGCGCTACGCGCCGCCGTTTTTCTGCTGTCTCCGAAAAACCCGAGGGGGGGCGGGTACCCCCGTCAATGCGCGTGTTAATCATGTCGGATCTGTGTTTTTTGCTAACTTATTTTTCCACCTTTCTGTCAGATTTTTGTCCATCACACTAATTGTTCACTGTAGGAAATGAATGTAAAATGTAGTCAATCCGTATCGTTCTGTTTAGAGTGCTGTGTTTTTAGTTTGAGGATTGGCTCTCACACTAATTATCGGTGTGTTGCAGGTGTGAGTAGTTCCAGCTTACCGCCACTATGGCTCTCGGATTATCGCTGGGAACTCCGGCCACACAGGCCAGCGGCAGCGGCGGCTTCTCATTTGCCACCACGCCAGCCTCCAAGCCGGCCACACCAGGCTTCTCCCTGGGTCTCACCCCAGCTACATCAGCGCCGGGACTCGGCTTCGGCACCCCGGCTGCCACGGCGGCCTCCACAGGACTATTCGGAGCGCCGGCGGCCACGCAGGCGTCAACCGGCCTGTTTGGCGCTCCGGCGGCGTCTCAGCCATCTACCGGCTTCGGCTTCGGTACTCCGGCCGCCTCGACTCAACCTGCCCCTGGCTTCAGTTTCGGTACCCCAGCTGCCTCCACTCAGGCGTCCACTGGGTTAACCTTTGGTGCCCCAGCTGCTTCTACCCAGGCATCCACTGGATTTAGTTTCGGCACTCCAGCGGCGTCCACCCAGGCCTCCACCGGCTTCAGTTTAGGGTCGGCGTTCGGTGCACCTGCCGCAGCGCCCGCCGCCGGTGGGTTCGGTGCGCCGGCAGCCTCAGCGGCTCCCGCCTCCTCTGCACCTTTCGTTGGACTGGGAGGGAAGCTGCAGGTGGGACTGGGCGGAGCCACCGGTGGCGCCGGGATCTCCTCAGCCGTCGCCGACATGGGCAAAACGGATGGAAAGCCAGCCAAGGAGTCGGCCGTGCAGGAGCAGATCTTGCAAACGGTGGAGACGTTCCGTGCTCACGTGAAGGCGCAGAAGGCCGAGTGCGAGCAGATCTCGCGGCATTCGTGGGCGCCAGTGAACCGTGTGGCTGAGGAGACGGCCGCGCTGCGCCAGCTGCTGTCGGCCACCGAGGCCTCGGTGCAACGGCACGTCACCGCCGCCACCAAACTCAAATCGGACGTCTGTGACGCGCTGAAGAGCGCCGAGGTGGCGCAGCGCACGTCCGAGATCTCGGCCGGCTTGCAACACGAGAACACGGCGCCGCAGGAGCTGTTCGAGCGGCTGGTGGGCCGCTACGAAGCAGCGATGGTGCAGTACCGACGACAGATCGACCAGTTGGAGCGGCTGTTGAGCGGCGCTCCCGGCGCTGTCACTCCGGAGGAACTGATGCGCTCCATCCGGCAGCTGCACGAGACGTTCGTGTGGCTCGCTGGGCACCTGCAGACCGTGCACGAGAAGGTGCAGTCGCTGAAGGAGCACTACCTGGTCTACAGGCGGACTGTACTCGGCGACGGCGCCTCACCGGCCGAGATCTTCCCTGCTGTGGAGAGCGTGCCGGCTGCCACGCCAGAGCGCGCGCCGCCGGTGCGTCTGGGGCCGTCGCCGTTCGCCGTGGACCGGACGGCGGCGTCGGCAGCGGCGGCGCAGGCTCTGGGGCAGACTCCGCGGATGGCGGCGCCTGCTGTGCCTGCTCAGACGCCCGCTCCTGCCGGCGGCCTGTTTGGAGCCGCCGCCGCCTTCGGAGCCGGCACTGGGGGGCTGTTCGGCTCGCCGGCGCCGGTGTTCGGAGCTGCAGCGCCGACGTTCGGTGCCGCCGGCGGCTCCGGCCTGAAGCTAGATCCGCCTCCGGGCAGCAAGCGCGGCAAAGTGAACTGATGCACCTCCTGCCGATCTGAAACCAGTGATTTGTGCGATACACGGAATTTGATTGCTTCTGATATCGTGGGGGGATTGTTGATCCAGTGTATGTGTGGCCGATATCCACTGTTAAAAGCGCCAGGTTTTTCATGGGTTTTCATGTCGTCGCGGAAATTGTGATCTAACCCAGGCTGGGCTGCATCTTATGCTCCTCGGACTAGTAAAATACCGTCGCTATTTCGGCCTCGCTAATGTAACGCTGGCTTATGAAATCTTTTTTCTCAAATCTGTGTGGTATAAATTTTGTTATGGACATTGCAGAAAAACAAATATATCGGGTTTTCATAGCTGCGTATATGTGGTACGTTTTCAATATATAATGCGTAGAACTCGCGGAATGACAGCAGAGTTGCATAATCATGCGTTCCGTTATCCGGGACTGGCCTCCACTGGGTTGTATCAAAAGTTCAGAAGTTTTTCACCTGCATTTCAGGCCTTCTCAGTCGATACATGGTGTGTGCTAGATGCGTAAGAATGAACTCCGCGTCAGAAATAACACCTGCGCAAGTTGCTTAAAACTGTCAAGTTGAGAATTGTGCAGAGGTATGTTCACCACCAACTTCTAGCTGGGAAAATAGCGAGTACAGATACGGTCAATAATGAAATAAGTCAGTAAGCATTTATGATAATATAATTTACAAGTTTTAAAAACATGTTCAGTTATTAGACCGCCACACATTGCAAAAGAAACGGCTAAAATATAAGCTGTGGGTACGTTCGTGATACATGGTTTAGCGGCTGTCCAGTGGCGACAGCGGCGGATGGTGGGAAGCCACCTGCTTGGGAGCAGTGCTCTCGAGTTTTTGTTTACGTTTGAGTCGTTAGAAGACGATAATCATGTTTCTCGGTGTCCTACAGTTTTAATGTAAGCCGACTCGAGCATTGACTCGTGCTGAATGATGTCAGCCTGGTAAAATTTCGGAGCACAGGTTCGATGTTCACTGCAGAGCGATGCCTTGGATTTGGTTTAGATCGACCTTCTCCAGCTATTTGGGTGTTCTTCGACGACTCGCGTCTGCATCTCCCGGCCCGTTTCTCCAATAGATACAACTGGATCACACTCCACCGAGCAGGAGCAATGGATGCAGTACGTAAGCGGATCCAGGATTGCCGATCGGGGTGGGGGGGCGACATCCGGACCAGGGGGGCGCCACTTTTGACCGGCAAAACCTATCAGGTGGGTGCCAATTTTTCGCATCCTGGTGGGATGGGAGGCAACATTTCAGGGGGTGTCATGACCCTTTCAGGGGGCGATGGGGGGCACATGCCCCTTTTGTCGCCCCCTGGATCCGCCTATGAGGCAGTAGACAAGTTTTTTTGTTCTTCAGGCAAGTGGAGTTTCACGTTACTACAGAGCATGGAGGCTGGGTTTTGTTGTGGTTTAACCCGCGCCCCACCGGGGGTCCGGCGCCACCTTCGCCCCACCGGGGCCATCGATGGCTCCCCTCTAACTCCGAAAATATAGGGGTTAAAAAATCTGCAAAGTGCATTTGAATGTTCGCATGAATTCAATAAGAAATTACTCCACATGTTTAAGTGCTCAGGTCAATGGTTTGACCTCCAGAGGTCAAGTAAGGTCACGGTAGGCTATTTTCACTCAAATATGCAATGCTTGAGAAAACTGGGCACAACTCTTATGACATTAGAGCTATTGAGATATGGTAAAGTACATTTGATAGGAAAATGCAAGACCTTTTTCCGCTATCGGAACGTAATGACCTCCCGCCAGTGGTTTAACCTCTAGAGGTCACCTCGTGACTTAATATGACTTGAGGTCACGAAAGGTCAGAAAGTGACCTTGCCGTGTATCAAATGAAAGCCAGCGACGAGACATATACGATGGTGTTTGATTTAACTCTCTAGCTTGGTTAGGTCACAAGTTATTGTCAAAATACTTTGTTTTGACCCTGGTGACCTTGGATGACCTTGGAGGGGTCAAAGGGCAAATATGACCCCCCGGGATCCGTGAAAAGGTGTCCAAGAACGCTGTTCTGAGCAGTCTGAGTATTTGCAATCATTGTTGTGACTTTTAGATCATAAGACAGCTTTTACCCATGTTTTTCCAATGGGACAGGTCACCTCGTGACCTGACCTCAGGCCACGAAATCGAAAAATCCCGGATATACACCTTGTAGACCCTGGAAGGGTCATGAAGTGTGGGAAGTTTCAAATCGATCGACTAAGTACCTTATAGAGCTCAAACGTTGAAGTGAGGTGACCTTGGTTGACCTCGCCTGGTGACCTGACCTTGGGTGACCTGGAGAAAAAATTCAGGGATGGTGGGAAAATGATGGGATGCGATATAGAGCCCTCAACCGCGGTGCTGCGTCTCGTCGTTTTTCTGCTATCCCGAAAAAAACCTTAAGGGAGGGCATCGATGCCCCCACGGTGGGGCAAGGGTTAATAACCAGGTGAATACCGACGGTTCTGGCTGCTTATTTCAGTTAGAAAGTTGAGCCAGTATACGAAAGGAGAGACAGATGGGCTGCAGTCGCTGTTCGCTGCTGGGCGGGAAGATCACGTTCGAAATCCTGCAGATACTATAGACCGCGAAAGGAACTCCAGTTTATCCTCAAGAAGTACCGGCAGCACGGCTGCCGAAGTTCTGTCGTGCAATGCACCATCACTAGTTCAAATAACAGTCTGCAGGGCTCTTGGTGGCACAGTCGGTTAGCGCGCCCACTCGGCCCGGCATAAGTGTCGCCACCGGCAAAAAAGTCAGCCAAACTTCAACCTGATGCTGACAAAAAACTTTCCAGGATCAAAAACTGTTCGAATTTGGGCTCCTCGTTGCCTTCCACAGCGGCTGGATATAAGAATGTCCGTCTCTCTCTCATTTTGACTGAGATCGTGAAATTTTTGGCCAAAAAGTGGGGGGGGCCAGGCCCCCTGGCCCCCTTTTCTGACGCGTATGCGGCTCGGCTTATGACATTTTATATGTGCAGGGCATTGTTGGTTCGAGCCCACCCAGAGACAGTATTTGGCGCCCTGCCCTAGCTCAAGCCTAGTGATTTGTTGTTGTGCCCGAGATTTCAGCCCACCCCATGGGCGCCGAGAGCGGGGGGACGGAGGGACGCATCCCCCCTGTTGGCCAACCAGGAGGGACGTCCCCCAAAAAAAAAACTAATTGTCCGTTGACATTAATGCTGTCAGGTACCGAGTATGTCCAAAATTCACCGCCCCCTGGTCAGCACCAGCCCTGGTCCGTCCCCCTGTGAAAATTCCGTGGCGATGCCCCTGCCCACCCCATTGAGGAAAAAGATACCGCTGACTTTCCATTCAGCCTTTCCCGCATTCAGGTAAGCTAATAAGACAGAGGTATTTGAAGACTAACTAGAGGTATACAAAACTACTTTGGACAAATAGGACCACTGGCAGATAGACCTTTTCAAGAAAGACCATTCGTGACGTCATCGACCGGAGGCAGATTCCGCAGTCAGCTGGTCGGCACTAGAAACTGGAGTTTTTGCTGGGCGTTTCCCGTCTGGTGGCGCTAGTGGGCTCAGTGCTATGAGCTTTCGCGAGCTTTGCGCCAGAATCTAACAGATAGTGATGGACAGAATGAAGTACGCTTGCAGTGTGTTCATAGTTGTAAAGTGTTCCGAGACTAAAAACATGTATATTTCTCTTTTGGTCGTTTGAATTGCGCAATAGTATAATAAAAGAGGATATAAGGGATGCAAGTAGCGACACTCATGCTCAATTTTTTATTTTTAGACCAGATCCACTAATAGGTACTTGTAGTCTGTTCCAAGTGCAGTTTTTCCAGATGGCCATCTCCTGCTAGAAACTGGATAATGAGCACGTTCGGTGTTTGGGGAGATGTGCCGAAACGATTGTTATCTATGTTTTTTTCGATACATATAGAACAAAATTGGAAGACAAATATGACGAATATCTCGATAATTTGTTTTTTTGAAATAGCATTTGGTCGCAAGCTTCACGTTCAATTGACCCCGGTCACGCTCACCAGCGGCGCTAGTGTGCCCTCCAAGATGGCCGCGAAAGAGGGACTCCAAAAGGTAAACAACGTTA
Source organism: Lepas anatifera (assembly GCA_034440635.1). NCBI lineage: Eukaryota > Metazoa > Arthropoda > Thecostraca > Lepadidae > Lepas > Lepas anatifera. The sequence continues at coordinate 733,171 of JAOTON010001433.1, read as the reverse complement.
GTGGGCCCCGGGAATAGCATGGTAAGCGGTGAATTATACGTGTTTTTATGTTTGGTATGTGGCAGCGGCTTATAACCAGCCACTGCGGAAGGCAGAGAAGAATGCAAATTCGAAAAGTTTTTGGTCCCAAGGAGCAAAGCTTTTAGTCAGCATCAGGTTGAAGTTTGCTGCCCCCCCGCCACTTCTTTGCCGGTGGCGACGCTTGTGTTTGGAAACGCATTTTCCATCGTACATTCAAACTGGAATTTCAGACGGCTTGAAACAAATAAAGGCGTATATCTACCGAATTATTTCAAGATGTCAGTTTTCCGGGCTAAAAGGAATGCAGCCACAGGCGGATCCAGGGGGACGGCAAAGTGGGCACATGCCCCATAGGCAGATCCAGGGGGCAAAGGGGGTATGTGCCCACCACCATCGACCCTCGGCGCCCCCTGAAATGGCCACGCCCCCTGAAATTTCCCTTCCCACCACCATCCCCCTCCCAGGATACGAAATTCGGCTCCCACCGATAGGGTTTCCCGGTTAAGAATGGTGCGCCGCCCCCCGGGAAGGTGCCCCTGATCGGCAATCCTGGATCCGCCTATGATGACGGCCCAAGGATTAAGGCTTACTCCTGCTAGAAACAGGCTCAAGGGAGTGGAAGGAGGCATAAGCGGAACTGGAGATTGCCTCACAGCCAGTCTGCAAAGTATGGCAGCAGGCCAGACAAGTCGCACCAGCCATCTAAAGTTCTCGCACCACCAGCCTCCAAAAATTGGCACCAATCTGCCACATACCAGGGGAAAAATGCACCCATTTCTACCCCTACAATGCAATGCTACCTCAATCATTAGTCAGTTAAGGACTTTTTATAAGGCACCTCCTGTGTCTTAATGGCCATTCAGCCATTATTTGTTTAGTTTAAGTGTCACTAACCTCGCAAATTCGCACCAGGTTGATAAAATTCGCACCACTCGGTCCTGTCTCCAAGGGAACTCGCACGGACGAGATCTCGTCGAAAATGCCATACTTTGCACTCTGGCCTCACAGCCGCTTACCAGGTGGATGTGAATGGAAGTCAGATGGCTGAAAATGTCTGCAACAGACAGCAGCATTTGAGCCCATCTTCTTCCCAATTATCAGATTCGACTTCCACTGCTTGGACAGCACCTTATCCTGAGGAAACTTGTGAAAGCTGAGACTTGGACACTTCCTTCGGAAGGATACACACTGAGGAATGCAGCAGTTCTGATTGGATGTAATGGTTATCCGTCTCACTTTCATTTTCTTTGAACTTTCCAAGATTATAACAAACAAGAAAATAACGCCAGTCTTCAATATTCACGTCCACCCAACATGAACTTCACTTTTTCAGAACAACGAGTTCACCACGACTGAAAATAAACGTTCAAAATCTATACCGCGTTCAACAATGCGCCGGATATGAAGCAGCCGCGCTAGACGTCAGTCCCTCTACTGGCGTTTTCAAAAAAATCCGCCAGGTGCCAACACTTTCGATGACCGGGGCCAATTTGATTTAAAAATGAGACACAGAGTTACGAACGCAAACACCGAAGCTAGTGGCATCTGCTAGCAATTTTTAAACCAGCTAGAGATGCCAGCTTTTCAATTTTCACTAACATTATTTCAGCTCAGCAAGTATCCAAGCTGCCGAGGTGCAAAGTGGAGGTCCACCATGGATGCATCTGACAGATCAAAGCGGAAAGATCCTCTCAAACTAATCTTGGCTCCCCCAATCGATTCTTGGGCTCCACAAACGATTCTTGGCTCCCCATAGGCGGATCCAGGGAGCAGAGGTGCAAGTGCCCTCCTTTCGATTAACCCTCGGTGCCCACTGAAATGGTCACAGCGCCCCTAAAAGGTCGATGGCGCCCCCCTGAAATTCCGCTTCCTACCACCCCCCTCCCTCCTCGAACGCGAAAATAAGCGCCCCCCGGTAGGATTTTGCGCCCATCTGATAGGTTTTGACGGCTCAAAAGTGGCGTTCCTCGGGGAGATGCCCCCTCCCCAGGTTGGCAATCCTGGATACGCCTATCCTATTGGTCCCCTGAAATGCAACTGATGCTTTTCTTATGTTTATCTTGCCCTCCCCTGCAAACAGGGTAGCCCAGGGGCGTAGCCAAGGGGGCGGAAGGGATAGCCGCTCCTCCCTGAGGGCCCCCTGAGGATACGAGCCGCGCGAAGGGCGGCTCGTCCGCACTATGCTCTGTGGCCAAATTTGATATTTTATACCAGACAGGGCCCTCTTAAGCCCTCTTCAGCACTCTATTCTGTAACATGAGGAGGGCCCTTTTTACCCATCAGGGCCCTTTTGGGGCTGTCGCAGGGGCCCTTTTCAGGGTGCTACCCCTTCCTGAGCGAAATTCTGGCTACGCCCCTGGGGTAAACGGAGTATATGCCCCCCCCGATTGAGAACTACTCATCCCTTTTACCCTGCACCCAGTTTCCGACTAGAACCGCCCCAGCGCACCCCCTTCCCCTTGGAGCGTCAGCTTTTTCATTCACTCGACGCAAAACCTGGCGTCTCACTGTATGTCTTGGCAGCCCTGGTTATCAGAGACATCTTATTTACACATATACTTTCTTTCCATTCAGGTTATCGTAATTGGCTTCGTCAGATTAGTACGTGGCACGTCTAGGCAGTGTGGAGAAAGTGTAAATACAACGTGATTGCATTTGTGGACCAGGGGCATTGTTAACTTTATATTCCAGCGCCATGGGTGGAAATCCCGCGGGTGTTGGAAAGTCAGGACCCCTTGGAATTTGGGTCTCCCATAGGCTTTGTATAGGGCTTGTATGGCCGTACCAGCGTTAACTTACCCAGGACCCCCTGGATCGAGAAGAGACTTCCAGCCATGTCCAGCGCAAATATTCTATTATATTTAGTTGTAGCTTGAAAAACTATGATTCCAAAACTATATGTAATTTCCGTGCTAGATGTATTTTTCTCTTTCAAATTTTCGTGCTAAGGAGCGACAAACACGTATCATGCACTTCTCCTTTGTCCTGTGAAACAAAAGTGCAAAAGGAGATTAAATAGCAGAAGAGGAAAAATGCATGAAAATCCATGTTGGATAAAAATCCAGGCCACACATTCCTTGCAACATACCATTTACCACGCCGCCACGCATTTGACATGTATCATTCCCGTCGATGAAGATAACACACACTGCAACGTCAGGGAACACATGCCACGTAAACAGATTGGAAACCAGAAAATTTAAGAGCTACAAAGAAGCTCTGAATCGTGACGCCAGCATATTTTGACAATGTGGCCACTAGAGGATTAAGCAACTTACAAATGCGACCGCCTTGTAGGCGGTCTCGCCAGCTGCAGCAGGTTAGGACGCTGTTCTAAATGCAGTAAAAGCACGTCACGCGCGTGAAAGAAAATAACTTGCTTAAAATTCGAGTCAATGTTGCGGCTAATTACTGAAAAACGAGATGCGGCTGCTCAATGAAATACGAATCGAGCCAGGTCATTTACGGTTAAAGTGTTGATTTTACTGCCGCAGTCAGTTTCCAGGGAACATCGATATTCAAACACGGACGAAGAACACTTTTTGGAATTAGACTATGCAATACCAAAGTGGGTCCGATGGCACTACCTAAGAAAATGTACATGCCGCCACTGAGACTACGCTGTGGCGACATCTACATTTGGCAAGCAAGCTGTTTTGCTGTCATCGGCACCAGAAGCTAACCACATTGTGGTGTAAGACTAAGAACTCAGAAATCTATAGATTGGGCAAGTAGGTTCCCAGCTCAGCAGCCACACATACACCAATGGGTAGCCCTGATGGCAGGCCACAAAGAGGAGATCTCTCTTCTCCAGGGTTGGCACTGCCCACTACCCACTGCCCGGGTTTTTTGGGTTTTTAGTGGGTTTTTTAGGGGATAAAACCCACCTGGGTTTTTTCATAAATCATTTTCTAGATGCCCCTGAGTAAAAATATTGTCTTTTTGCTATTCACATCACTTTTAAAGCTACTAAGCCTTGGTATGTGTAGAATATGCCAAAGTTTAGTAGAATTAGTACCATATGCCACCTCATACAACCCACTGGAAAACTGCATTAAAAGTGCATTTGGAAATCCTTGCCGTCTTACCAGGAAAATCATTCCCAAGAATCCACATGTCGTATAAATTGCACATTGCGCAACACAAATTTTTATTATTTTTTGCAACAGGTAAAAGTCACTGGATAAGACCAATACTGTCTCTGAATATGACGTTAGTTTTTGTCTGTATGATGCAGTTTTTCCAGAATTCAATCTATATATTATATAGATCTTAACAAATTTATAAAAGTTTCTGCAGGTTCAAAATATGCCAAAGTAACAGTGCAGTCTCAGATTGTGACTCTGACTGACTTTGGCCTGAGACACACGAATAGTTTCATTGTTCAGCTCATGGAGCCTCTAAGGGTTATCGTGGTGGAGTCACGTGCTGTACTCCAGGCGCGCAGCCAAGGTGGGGCAACCGCCTCTCCCCTTGGCTGAACTTAAGCTCTGTAAAGAGCTTCCCGCGCGACCTCCTGTCGTTTTCTGATTTATGTTCCCCAAGTTGATTATAAGAAGACGGACACCATCACAATGTTTGTCTCGGAGACTCTCAATAGCAAGTCTCAGGGGCCCAAGCGCTGGTCTGGCAGGGCCCACCAAAATTTTGAATTGGGGCCCCCATATTCAGCTATCGGGATACCAGAGTTTATCTCTGGGCCCCCAGACTTGGTCTCTGAAGCAGCCCCAAAAGTTTTCCCGGGGTTTCCAGAGTTGGCCTGGAGGACCCTCAAGAGCTTGTCACGGGGGGGGGCCAGACCTGGTCTCTGAGGGCCACCAGAGGTGGTCTCGGTGGGCCCAAGAGTCTGACTTGGGGATCCGAAAACTTTTCTCGGGGAGCCCAGGGTTGCTCTCGGATGGCCTTTAAGAATTCGTCTCGGTGGCCTCAGAGTTGGTCTCCAAGGCCTTCGAGGGTTTGTCGCGTCGGCCCATCGAGTTGGTCTCGAACCTGGCTGAAAGTTGGTTTCGGGGGTTCCTAGATTCGGTCCTTAGGGTCCCCCGAGGTGGTTTCAGGAGACCCCAAGAATTGTTCTTGGGGCCCGCAGTGTTGATCTCGAGAACCTTGAAGAGTTTGTCTTGGTTCGTGGGGCCCCCAGAGCTGGTCTCTGGGATCCCTAGACTCGTTTTCGGGCGACTCAAAAGTATTTTTTCTGGCGGGAGGGGAGGTTTTGTCTCAAGGCGCCGGCCAATTTTTATCAGTCTGCCCAAAAAATTCGTGTTGGGGGCACCTCAGAGATGGTCCCCGGGTCACAAAATAATAAAAAGGATACCACGCTTTATTCAGCTAGATAAGCAAAGAAACAAGCAAGGGAGGTAAAAACAGCCAATAAAAGTCACGTGAACCACACCGATTCACTCCACAATCACATCAGCCACCGCTGACATTCTTTTTATTTTCATTAGCGATCTTTGCACTTGGGGCCCCGTGCAGTGCCCCCGAGTCTATATTCACGCCCCTTCCCCCTGAGCAAATAATGGATACACCCCTGCTCTGCTCTGAGAATTGTGATCTGGCCCTTATTGATGTACCAGACTAAGATTTCCAGCGCTAGCATTTGTCCCTGAGGAATATGAGCTGATTTAGAAAAGTGAAAGTAAATTCATGTGGGGCGCAGTGGTGCGGTACTTGTCGCACTTGCTTTCTACGGGGTCGTCCGGGTTTATTTCTGGTAGATTTTTTGAGTACGGAGAACCCGGCTCCTAAGAGAAAACAGTAATAAGAGTCGACAACGCCGTATAACCATAGCAGTGGATGAGTTGATAAACCCCAAAAATTGTTATTCTGGTCAAAAGTCGGTTCACTTTTCTTATCCATGGGTGCCCATAAAACTATGAAGGGTTCTGCACGCAGCCGTCAATCGGGTACTTCAGAACAGCTTTGGGAATAGGAGCTTCTTCTCCCCTCCGCCACGTGAGGCAAAGACTGATAAGGAACGATGATATTGAAAGCATCACAGTCTAAATGCGTGCTCAAACAATGGCATTAATCTAGAAACGGTGTGACGAGAATGCTATAAAACAAAAATAAAAAACCCGGAAAAAACCCACAAAAAACCCGCAAAAACCCGGACCCGCGGGCTTTTTATAAAAAACCCGGGTTTTTTCCAACCCTGCTCTTCTCACTCATAACTGGCAAGAAAATAAGATGTATCTTCTAGTCCAGTGTTTGATCAGCTCCAAGCCCCTTCATTGACTGGTGTTAAAAAGTTATCTCCTGGTTTGTGATGGGATGTACATCCTGAGGTCTTGATGTAGATCTTGCTGAAGTCTTCCAGTGACACCTGATGTTACATTACTGGAAAAGCAAAAGACATGTATTAAAAAGAAAGCAAGCATAAAACATAACACATTCTTCAGCAGCTACCACAGCTTTTCACCTTGCCAGAGTTTGAGGCCAGAGTTCCAAGATCCAAGTCACTCAGATATTTTAAACCAAAATTTCTTATAAGATAGCCAGTGCTGGATATCAAACTTGAAATATTCAAAATTCTCTCCATATGCTGTCCAAAAGGGTACATTGTTTGAGACAAACATTGTGCATGAACATAATAATCTGAAGCAGTTTCACTGTTCAGAGGCCATGGTAAAAGAATGTGAGATAGTTTGTGCCCATGACACAAAGCACCAAAAAATAATTAGTCAAAATATCTTAAGTAGGCACATCCCTGTTTTCTATACCTGCCCAAGAACATAGGACTAGGCCAGTCTGCAAAGTATAGCAGCAGGCCAGACAAGTCGCACCAGCCACCTATAATTATCACACTAATTCGCACTGCCAGTCACCAAAAATTTGCACCAATCCGCAATATAACAGGGATGAAAACACACCCATGGTTGAAGAATTCAGTTTTTCCCTTCTCCCACATGATTTTGTTGATTTTTAGTGTTGTCTTCCTCACACCAGACTCACAAATTTGCACCAAGGTGGTAAAATTTGTACCATTCGCTCCTGTCTAAAAGGGCACTCGCACAGACGAGATCTCGTCAAAAGTGCCATACTTTGCAAACTGGGGACTAGGAACTGTTACACAAGGCGGTGATTCAACAGTGTTGCTGAGAGCGAGTTTAAATAATATTTCAAAATGCTTTAAACGTAACAAGACACAAAAATGTACCTTCTTTAAAACAAACATGAGAACAAAAAAGCCAGAGCCATTAAGAAAAGGCATAATGAAACACTCAAACTCCTAAGATAGGGCTCATGAATGCTATGCCTATATAAGCCAATTAGATTAACAGAAGTTGGGTGCAAAATCAAATTTATTTTACATTTGTTTTATCTGTAACTCATGTTCCCTTCATCTGTCCTAAGCACTACAAAGCAATACACCTATCATTCACAAGAATTTAACCTCTAGTATGGGCCATGCTGCTAAAATATTATTTATGCATGTTTGGGAACATAAATTACTGAAAGACGTCCTAGAAAATCTTGGAATTCAGCCATAAATTGGTCATACATCAAGAAGCTATCCAAAATATCATGTCATTCCCATCCTTTTATGTGTGATGATAATTTAAAGAAGAGCAACAATACCACTATCACAAGCAACTAAAAGAAAAATAGAGTGAAATGATCGAAGATTCGTGTCTTACACCTGCACAAAACTGTCATGAAAACACACTGGATAACAGACAAATCCGTTGTTCGCGCAAGTGCTTGAAAATGAGGCGCCAGGTTCACCGCAATTTACGCCCAGCAAAACATTTTTCTTCCTCGCTTGTGTGACATCATACCAGGTGATGACCTCACACCTACGTCACGGATTTTCTCCAGTTTCTAGTACCGACCAGTCAGCTGGTGGATGGCAAAAAGCCGGGATCCGCCATTCATCGCAATGTATTAGTGTGGTTTTTTAGTGCGCGTTTGTGGGTCAAAATGTCAAAATACAGTTGCAGGCTTGAAATTTTGGGTTTTTTTAGGATTGTGAAAGAGTTCAAACAACCTAGAGCAGGTATTAGAAGAGTTGCTCGTGTTCAGTAAGGTGTAATAAGACATACTGTCATCCAGTGCAGCGTACGGGTGCAAATCCCGAGCTTGAGCGGGAAAAGATGAGTTTTTTCGATTTCCAAAGGATGGAGGATGTTACTGGTTATGGATAGCTTATTTTTTTGGCTGTCGCGGACTTCAGCACCGAGAAGCCTCAGGGGTGATTTTGGTGAATGCCTGCAGGTCTTCAAAGTACCCACATAACCAGAACAAGTTCCAGGCATCCAGGGGCATGTAAGCATCGAGGTTTTTCAGCTGTGTACTTGCCCTTTGAGCTGATCAGGTACACAACACACATAAATGTTGGTATGAGTCTCGCCATAGGCGGATCCAGGATTGCCGATCGGGGGGCCGGGGTGGGTGCGCCCACCCCCGCCCCCGCTCGGCAATCTGCCATCCAGACTAGGAGGTTGCCACTTTTGACCGGCAAAACCAATCAGGTGGGCGCCAAATCTCATCGGCGGACACCGATTTTCGCCTCCTCAGGGGCATACGCGGATCCGGGGGAAATGGGGGAGGGTCGGATTGATCGCGATCGATCCCCCCAGCAGGGGCCGCGGTCCCCAATCGATCCTCAGTGCCGGCGTTCCCCTGAAAGGTCGATGGCACCCCCTGAAATTTGCCTCCCCAGAATGCAAAAATCGCCGCCCATCGATAGGTTTTTGCGCCCACTGAGAAAAATTGTGACTCCGGAAAGAAGAGTTTACTCCCCGGAGCGGCGTAATGTGACCCTGTAAAAATGTCCTATCTTTTTCGGTGTTCATCGACACCGCAGAGGAGAGTCACCAGGACTAAGGGGGGTCACATGACTCTTTAAAGACGGGTCACTTGACTCGCCAAATAACCATGGAACCCACCGATTCGGGGTCAGTTGACCTTCATTTACGAACGATGTGACCCTCCAAAACAGGGTCAGGTGACCCTTTATAGGAGGGTCATTCAAAATGCCCTGGAAAGGATAATTTAAATAAATCGCTTCGAGGACTAGCAGCAAAAAAAGAACACACACGTTTGTAGCGTTTTATTCCAGTCAGGCAAACAATTTCGACTAACTTACGAAACATACAATAATCCAAGCAAACTTCACACGCGCACCGCTGGGGTCCCTGGCATGACGCACCCCGCTGGGGGGCGTTTTTCGCCCCCTTCCGTATCTAATTTCCCACGAAAGCTAAAGGAAACTTACGGGCGGCGTTCGAAAGCTCTTGACAAGACGAAGATATCTATACGAAGAATTTTTATGTCAGGTCAAGATTGAGGTCAGCATAGGTCAAAGAAGGTTCCATAAGCTTACAAAAGAACAGTGTAAGTTTCTCTCTCTAGATCGCTGGGGGTGTTTTTCGCCCCCCTCCTTATCTCATTTCCCACGAAAGCTAAAGGAAAATTACGGGCGGCGTTCGAAAGCTCTTGACAAGACGAAGAGATTGTATACGAAGAGTTTTTATGTCAGGTCAATATTGAGGTGAGCAAAGGTCAAAGAAGGTTCCATAAGCTTACAACGGAGTAGTGTACGTTTCTCTCTCTAGATCTGTCCTCAGGGGAGATAGAGCAAATCTTTATGCATCGCTGGATTCCTCTCATGGCGGCAAATCGAATGATGTATAATATGACCTTCCTAGGTCAAGTAGTAAAAATGACCTGGACTCGAGCTAGGTCAATGTCACAGAGTGACGTAGTATGGTCATGTTGTATATCAATCGACTCCCCGTGACAATATATGAACAATGAAAGCAAAATGGGAGCTTTATCTCAATTCAGTGAGAAGTTATTGGCCAAACAATCAATCTATGTTCTCGTGACCTGACATGACCTTTGAGAGGTCAGATGCTCAAAAACTCAACTTTATGGTCATGATCGTGGTAAGAATAGATGGTTTGAGTATTTTCGGTTTTATCTATCCAGTATTTACTGCAAACGAGCCAATTGTATTTTTCCCTATAGACTTATAATGTAGTGACCAAAAATTGACCCCACCTTAGGTCAACAATATCAAAATTCCGAGATAGCAGATTTGTAGTCCCTGATAACCCCATCATATTGTAAAAGTTTCAAACTGATCGGTTAGCTGATGTTCCCTTGGCGCTGCTTCAAACTCGTGAATTTAGGTTTTGAGGTCGGGTCACTTGACCTTAAATAGCTCCTTGACCTGGCATGACCTTAACTCAAAAATTTTGTCAGATGTGTAAAATTAATCAGGGATAAGGCACTGTAAGTTTCGTTGTTCTGCATCTCTTCGTTTTTGCGTTATCTGGGGGAAAACCAGGAGGGGGCGATTTCGCCCCCTGCGGTGCGCGTGTTAACTATAGTTATCCTGGCCGGGCAACTGAACTACACACTAAGCAATCGCTGGGCAGACCTTGACGGAATCGTAAGTCCCCTGAACAGAATTGTTCTTACCGGGTAAGTGCGCACTTCGAGTGGGGCTGGCCAATGCCGACCGAAAATCACGATCATTATGATCGCGTTACAACAGCCTATCACAATGTCAACTTGCCGGAAATACACGCCGTCCTCATTACAGCGAGACAACGTCCAAATACACATCTTCCAGCGGGTCATTGGCGTCTCTCGGCGGGAATGCGCGGCCGCCGCCGGAGGGTGGCTGGTCTGAGATCAGCTCAGATACCGGTAACGGCCGCGTACGGCACACTCGTATGGCAAGATACGGTCACGCGGGGACATAAAAAGTAGCACAAAACAAGTTATTCGTTAAAGTATTCACTCAATTTGAACTATGTCACAGCTTCTTAAAAGCTTCTGCTCGGGATCCGTGGTATGAACCCCTCGAACACGGCCTGCTTCTCCACGTACATCCGGCCGTTCCAATTGCAGATACAGTACTGTCGGTTTAAATTTCCACTCCTGGATGAAGTCACCCACACCAGTTTAGCCTTATGAGGTCAGCAATACAGTTTTATGGAAAGCACCAAAGCATAAAACCCCCACCCTAACCCTACCCCCTAACCCTTTTAAACACTGTTCTTCCACAGAACTGGCAGTTTCCATTCCCTCACGCAGGATGGCATGGATCGCCTTCCTGTTCTTCAGGACAAAGCCCTCGGCGTCACCCTTGTCCTTGAATACAACCATCACTAAGAAATCGCTGATGCGTTTGAGACTTCCCGCGCACCACTGATTGAAAACCAGAAGAACTGCGCCCCATAGGAACGCCTTCTCAGGATCCGTTGTCGAGACAGCAATCACAGCCTGCCATCGACGTACATCTGGCCGTTCCGGGTGCTGGGTCCATATTGGTGTTCAGGTTCGGCTTTCCCCTTGGATGACGTCATTCAGATCAGCGCGGAGGAGGCACACCATGTCCGTGACTGCAGTCTCTGCGGAAATGTAATTGCATCACTCAATTTGTAAAGCAAAGGTGTTGTCGAGAAGGCTCGCGCGTTAACATTTTCCTGTTTATACAAACACATTTAATTATTTTTTTGCACCGTAAAATCGAATATCGCGGGATATTTTTGACAAGAAGCACTGGCAGTTAAGACAATTCATCCAATGTTAGGGTACCAGGGTGGATGAAACCACTGCAGGGTGACAAGGAAGCATACAAAATGTTTATTATGTCTTATAACTCAATACAACGAGGTACATTGAGCTGCAAAACGCAAAAGTCTGACGATACCTGGTCCAATGTGTCGAAAATCTCGTTCAATATTTAATAGGTCTAAACAAGCGATTCCTCTAATCGTGGCGAATCAAATGATGTAAAATATGGTACCTTATTTCAAATTGTAAAAATATCACGACATTGACCTACGTCAGGGTCACAGGGTGGCCTGGTATGGTCATGTTGCATATTCTACCGGAACCACAGCGGCATGACCTACTTCATGACCTCATTAACCCGATTCAAAGTTCACATCACCATACAAATCATTTCAGATGTTTGGCGTGTACCCAGCAAGGTTTCACACTGAAGTTAAGAAATAAAAAAGAAGTTCTTGAAACAAAATACAGTTGGAAAAAAATTGTCAAGCTGGGTCAAATTCCACCATAAGTCAAAAATTATGATTTTTCGGAAAAGTTCCATACGGATTTTTATCTCATATGAAACTTTCCATGCATTGCCCAATTCGTCCGGGCGATAATTTTAATCACGAGCGAGGCGGACATACCAGTGCAAAGAAATACAACACAACTTAGAAACATAATATACCACCGCGCAAGGAATAGTAGATCATGAAAGGCTGTACATTACTCAAGTTCCCTGTTCTAGTCTATATGAGATATCGGTTTCTTCCCGACACTGGTACTCTCAAAAAGCTTAAAGTTCGCGTATCTAAGGCACTCACTCAAATCACACGCTCCATTAACACGCGCCCCGCTGGGTCCCTTGCATGACGCCCCCCTCCGTATCTCGTTCCCCACGAAAGCTAAAGGAAAATTACGGGCGGCGTTCGAAAGCTCCTGACAAGACGACGAGACTTTATAGGAATAATTTTTATGTCAGGTCAATATTGAGGTCAGTATAGGTCAAAGAAGGCTCCATAGGCTTACAACAGAGCAATGTGCGTTTCCCTCTCTCTATCTTTCCTCAAGGAATCTAGAGCAAATGTTTATGCATCATTGGATTCCTCTCATCGCGGCAAATCAAATGATGTATAATATGACTTTGTTAGGTCAAATAGTCAAAATGACCTGACCTCGACCTAGGTCAGGGTCACAGAGTGACATGGTATGGCCATGCTGCATATCAATCGACTCCCCGTGACAATATAAATACAATGCAAGAAAAATGGGAATTTTATCTCAATTCAGTGAGAAGTTATTGGCAAAACAATCCCTCTCTGCTCCCGTGACCTGATATGACCTTTGAGAGGTCAGATGCTCAAAAAATAAACTTTATGGTCAATATCCTGGTAAGAACAGACGGTTTGAGGATTTTCAGCTTTATCTATCCAGTATTTACTGAAAACGAATCCATTCTATTTTTCACCATAGACTTATGGTTGGGTGACCAAAAAAGTGACCCCACCTTAGGTCAACAATATCAAAATTCCAAGATAGCAGATTTGTAGACCCCAATGACCTTATCATATTGTGGAAGTTTCAAACTGATCGGTTTGCTAATGTTCGCTGGGCGCTGCTTCAAACTCGTAATTTTAGGTTTTGAGGTCGGGTCACTTGACCCTGAATAGCTTCTTGACTTGACATGACCTTAGCTAAAAAAATTGGTCAGATGTGTAAAATCAATCAGGGATAAGGTACTGTAATTTTCGTTGTTCTGCGTCTCTTCGTTTTTGAGCTATCTGGGGAAAACCAGGAGGGGGGCGAATTTCGACCCCCCAGCGGGGCGCGTGTTAACTTGGTAACCCTGCGTCCCATACCCCAACCCAATACACAAATTGACATCAACGATATGCTCACCTCGATCACAGCTAGTGGCAGAGACAGTGTTCGCCAGCACCTTCTGGAACGTGGCCTGAACTTCGCCCGAGCGGACACTTGGCGGACAATCCACCATTCTGTCAATTTTGCTCCAAATCTGTAAAAAAGAGACAAGACCTGCATGAAGGATGGATATGGAACAGATATAAATAAACGGTACTTGAGCGCTACAAGACTATCGCTGAAGGCAAATAGATCAATGAAACAATAATGTGATTAGGACAAGTGCGAGAAACACAATTTGTTCAACTAGCGTTTGTTACATGGAATTTTTATTTTAATTTAATTTCGTTTTGCTCATTTCCCTTTTTCTCCTCCTGTGCTTTGAAGGTGATGATGGTACCATATGTCATAGTCGGGGACGTCTCTCTCTCTCTCTCTTGCTCTCTCTCTCTCTCTCACTCTCACACTCACTCACACTCTCTCTCTCTCTCTCTCTCTCTCTCTCTCTCTCTCTCTCTCTCTCTCTCTCTCTCTCTCTCTCTCTCTCTCTCTCTCTCTCTCTCTCTCTCTCTCTCTCTCTCTCTCTCTCTCTCTCTCTCTCTCTCTCTCTCTCTCTCTCTCTCTCTCTCTCTCTCTCTCTCTCTCTCTCTCTCTCTCTCTCTCTCTCTCTCTCGCTCTCACAAGATGTGTGAGTAAAAGCCTAGTAACTAAACATTCTAGCCTCCAGTGCAGAAAATTGACAGCTTAGCTCCCACCTAGCCTTTCACACTGACATGCTCCTTTGTCTGCCTCAGCCTAGCTGGCTTCACCAAGGCCACCTCAAAACCCATATCTGAGAGTTCATGCTGCCTGAATTTGCAAACATGATGGGACAAATGTGGTATTCTTTTCCAAAGCTTTTAAAGTATTATTTTACAAGATGTAGATGTAGATGTAGGTAGAAGAAAAGAGGCCCCGCAAGGCCTGTGACTTCCAGCCGCTCGTTAGGGAAAAAGCGGAATAACTGGGAATTTTCTGTGGGATGTTTCATTGGATCGCAGGAAAAACATTGAAAGCTCCCAAAATACTACAGTTTATACTAGACATCATATTGTTGACTCTGCCAGAGTGAATCCAGATTCTTCTTAAATACCTCCACTGAATTGGCCTCTACAATATGTCCAGGCAGGTTATTCCAATTGTTGCAGGCACGAATCGGTAGGTGGAATCGCCTCACCAGCGTCCTTGCTTGTTGTTTTTCAGTCTATAGACGTGTCCTCTTGTTCCGTAGCTTGAGTCATGTAGCTTCACTAGGCCTTCAGGTTTGATTTTGCCAGTAACAAGCTTGTAAATACTGATCATGTCACCACGTATTCTACGGTACTTTAGACTTGGCATCTTGAGCTGTCTCAGTCTGTCGTGGTAGGATAGGTCCCTTAAGCCTTTGACCAGCTTGGTTGCTTGGCGCTGTGCCCTCTCCAGCATTTTCTTGTCGCCCTCAAAGAATGGACCCCAGATACAGTTTCCATACTCTAGGGAGGGCCTCACAATTGCTTTGTACAGTCTCGATACCATGTTTGCATCTAGAAAGCTGAAAGTTCTTCTGATGACAGCGAGTAGACCTCTGGCTCTTTTTACTACTCCAGCTGCATGCACATGGAATTTCAGTTCACTGTCCACTTGGATGCCCAGGTCTTTTTCGACCTGGGATGTTCTTAAGTTGACTCCACCTATGGTATATCTGTTAGGTTCTTTCTGGTTACCAAGGTGTAGGACAGAACACTTCGTCAAGTTCAGTGGGAGCTGCCAGATCTGGGTCCATTGGAAGATGGCATCCAGGTCAGCTTGGAGCACCAAAGACTGGTCTGAAGTTTTGACAGATCCAAACAACTTCATATCATCTGCAAACAGCATTGAATGGTTCCGGACAACCTGGGGAGGTCATTAATAAACACCAAGAAGCAGAGTGGGCCTAGGATAGATCCCTGAGGTATCCCACTGGAGATATCCGTCCACATCGAGCACTGCCTGTTGACACTCACTTGTTGCTTTCTGTTGGTGAGGAAGTTCTGTACCCAGCTCAGAACATTGCCTGAAATGCCATATGCATGCAGTTTGGAAATCAGCCTGGCATGTGGCACTGCATCGAATGCCTTTCGAAAGTCGAGGTATAGATCCATACAGTATATTTGCAGTAGGCGATACATAAAAACATACAGGCACCAAAACGCGCAACCATGATACCCCCGGCGCGGGGCCCCTAAATAACGTCGGGGATATCGGCGCGGTACAGGTAGGTGCTAAGAATGCCACTGGCAGGGTGTAACGCAATTAAATTAAAACACTACACGTACACAGCCAATAAAACAAAAACACATACGTCAGCGTCGTAAAATTACAGACATGTAGGCGCCCCGCCACCACTCAGCCCGCCCGGCGACGAGGCAGCATGGCGCGCCGGCGGGCGTCAACGCGGCCGATGACGGTGGCGGCAGAGCGCAAGTGCGATCGGTCCGGGAGAGTGCCGGACGTCGGTCAGGCGAAGAGGCGCGGCAGCAGGTTATCGGCCCTCAGAGCGCGTCCGCCCGAGGCGGGGCCGCGCAGCGCGCTCGTGGTTGGTCGGTCAGGCGATCAGTTCACGGGCGCCAGCCCGTGGATCCATCCATGGATGCAGCAATAGATTTTCCCTGCATTACAGAACCCTACCGTTCCACTGTTCATTCCAGCAAACTACACGTATCCAAGCATAGTGTACACGTCATCAGACCACGTGCATCTCTCCGCTGCAGTACCGTCAGACCACGTGTACCTCACCGCTGCAGTACTATCAGACCAGGTGTAGCTCTCCGCTGCAATAGTCAGACCACGTGTATCTCGCCGCTGCAGTACACGTCAGACCACGTGTATCTCTCCGCTGCAGTACGGTCAGACCACGTGTATCTCACCGGTGCAGTACAGTCAGACCACGGGTAC
This sequence comes from Lepas anatifera, assembly GCA_034440635.1. Taxonomy (NCBI): domain Eukaryota; kingdom Metazoa; phylum Arthropoda; class Thecostraca; family Lepadidae; genus Lepas; species Lepas anatifera. The sequence goes on along the minus strand of JAOTON010001433.1, from coordinate 716,821 downwards.
ATCGCCGCTGCAGTACTATCAGACCATGTGTATCTCTCCGCTGCAGTAGTCAGACCACGTGTATCTCACCGCTGCAACAGTCAGACCACGTGTGTCTCTCCGCTGCACTATCCCGTGAGACCACGTGTATCTCTCCCCTGCAGTTGGGTCAGACCACGTGTATCTCTCCGCTGCACTATCCCGTCAGACCACGTGTATCTGACCACGTGGGAGCGCTCCAGCGGGGGCCAGGTGAAGTCTGCATCAGCGGGTAGCTGGGCCAAGCGCGCAGGCGGACGCCCCGACGCAGCACGCGCCAGCGGATGGCCGGCGGACAGCCAGCCCCAGCGCGCCCCGGCGGGAGGCCGGGCGCACGGGCGTCAGGGCATGATGTGTTCCTGAAACAAAGTTCATGTTTTTGTTAGATTAGGAGGGAGAGGATTTCTTTTACTTTTTTAACAGTTTGATGAATCTTGGAGAGATTTAGGCGCGAGGTAAAGTACTATGAAAGGAAAGGCACGATGGTGCCAGAGGCGGGCCTGTAGGCAACCGTCAAAGCCGAAATCAAGCAACAACGCAGTTTAGATTCTTATGAATTTAGTTTTTTCCTCAATTAATAATAGATACTGTTCTCGAGTGATTCTGGCTGGTGCATGCGGCAGGAAACTTAAGCTAATATTAGTCAGAATGAGACTTTCAGGTTAAACAGTTTTGATATTGATACAATTGAGTTGTTAACACACTTAGGATATGATATACTTATCAGTAATATTTATCGAGGTATAGTTTTTTTATAACGGTTTTGAAGGTTTTACTCATATGGACATATCCCAGTCTTCTAATTTTGCTAGCTATAATCTTATTCCATGCTCGTGGGGCCGATATAAATAGAGAAAACTTTCGATACATAGTGGGAGCGAACTGGACCTGAAAATGTTGCGTTTGTCTAATGACACGACCTAGAGGATCTTGGTGTATGATATTGATTTTTTCAGAGATAGCAGAGGGCAGAGAGTTAGACAAAAAGTCATGCATTATTTTTAATTGAGCCATTTCTACCAGGTCTGGGATTTTAACCCTCGCCCCACCGAGGGGCCATCGATGGCCCCCTAAGGTTTTCCGGGATAGCAGAAAAACGACGAGGCGCAGCACCGCGGTTGAGGGCTCTACCTCTCACTGCATCATTTTCCCATCATCCCTGAAATTTTTACCCCGGGTCACCCAAGGTCAGGTCACCAGACGAGGTCAACCAAGGTCACCTCACTTCACCTTTAGAGCTCTGTAAGAGCTACATTTCAAAGTTGATCGATTTGAAACTTCCTACACTTCATGACCCCTCCAGGGTCTACAAGGTGTATATCCGGGATTTTTTATTTCGTGCCCTGAGGTCAGGTCACGAGGCGACCTCTCCCATTGGAAAAGCATGGGAAAAGCTATTTCATGATATACATGCCACAAAAATGATTGCAAATACTCAGACTGCTCAGAACAACGTTTTTGGACACCCTTTCACGGATCCCAGGGGTCATATTTGCCCTTTGACTTTTCCAAGGTCATCCAAGGTCACCAGAGGTCAAAAACAGTATTTTGGCAATAACTTTTGACCTAATTAAGCTAGAGCGATGAAACAAACACCATCGTGTTTGTCTTGTCACTGGCTTTCATTTGATATACGAGCAAGGTCACTTTTGACCTTTCGTGACCTCAGGTCATATTAGGTCACGAGGTGACCTCTGGCGGTCAAACCACTGGCGGGAGGTCTTTACGTTCCACATAGCGGAAAAAGTACTGGCAATTTGCTATCAAATGTACTTTACCAGGCCTCAATAGCTCTAATGACATAAGAGTTATGCCCAGTTTGCTTAATCATTGCATATTTGAGTGAAAATAGCCGATCTTGACCTAATTTGACCTCTGGAGGTCAAACCATTGACTGAGCACTAAAACATGCGAAGTAATTTCTTACTGAATTCACGCGAGCTTTCTATTGCACTTTGCAGATTTGCGCTAACGCCCATATTTTCGGAGTTAGAGGGGGCCATCGATGGCCCCCCGGTGGGGCGAAGGTGGCGCCGGACCCCCGGTGGGGCGCGGGTTAAGTAAATTATATTTTCTGAAAAGAGGGCCGGTGTGGGCAAGGCGGTCGGTCTTATCAATGATTCGCACAGCTTTTTTCTGAAGCAATATGAGTTTGTTAAGGTGGAACTGGTACGTACTTCCGAAAATAGGCAAAAACAGTAGCTCAAATAAGGAAGAATAAGGGCATTGTAAAGCAGGAGGAGGTGACCTGGGTCCAGAATATGCTGTGCCCTACGCATGAGACCAATGTTACGCGAGATTGTGTTGGCGACTGCATGTATATGTTTAGTCCACTTCAGATTCTCACTTATGTGAACACCTAGATACTTTGTAGTGAATTTTCGTTGCAACACGTCATTATTAATTCTAATGGCAATATTGTCGGTAAGGCAAGAGGAAAAAAGCTGATAAGTGGATTTTTTAGTGTTGAGGGTCAGCCGATTGCAGAAGAGCCAGCTCGAGATGTCTGATAGACTTTGGTCAATTTGGGTTTGGAGGTCTGTTAAGTTAGGTGCTGTAAATAATAGGGCAGTGTCATCTGCAAAGAGGTAGAATTTGGGATTTTTCGAGCAATTAGCCATGTCATTTACATATATGAGAAAGAGTAGAGGACCCAGCACACTTCCCTGTGGAACTCCAAGGGAAACCGTTTTAGGACAGCTAGATTTTTTTTAGTTATATTTGACTATTTGTGCTCGATTGGAAAGATATGATTGGAAAAATTTTAAAGTGGTATCCTGAATACCCCAAAACCTTAATTTAGAAAGAAGAATTCCGTGATTTACTGTGTCGAAAGCACGACTGAAATCAAGGTATATTGCAACTGATAACAACTTAGAGGCAAGAGCAGCAGTTATATCATCATACAATAAGGCAATTGGCATGTATGTGCTGTGTTTTTTCTGGAATCCAAATTGGTTTTTGTACAGCATGTTAATTTCAGACAAGTATTCAGTGAGCTGGGCTCCCACAATTTTTTCAAATACTTTTGCAAGAACAGGAAGGATTGATATAGGGCGATAATTTGTGAATTTAAATTGGTTTCCAGATTTGAAGATAGTAACAACAAGTGCAGTTTTAAATTCATCTGGAAATACCCCTTTGCAGAGACAAAGGTTGAACAAATACGTGACTTGTGGTGAAATGACAGGGATTATTAATTTAAGAATTTTCGAGCTAATTCCATCATATCCAGGTCCTTTATTACCAAGGGATGCAACAAGCTTTTGAACATATTTAGTATTTACCATATGGAATTGAAAGCGTTGTGGAGTTGGCTCACCCAGGTACTGGTGAGGATCTGAAGTGGACTGTGGGAGAGAATTATCAAGCTTTGCTGCTACTGTAGAGAAGTAATGATTGAACCCATCTGCAATTTGAACAGGGTCGCTTATGTAATGATCGTCGACATTGAATTGAACCGGTGCAGCATTTTTAGTTTTGTTTTTGCAACAAAAACAGTGAGTAATGTAGCCCAGAGTTTCTTAGGATCAGATTTTTCTTCTTCCAGTTTCCTTTGATAATAAAGTTTACGGGCTGTTCTGATAATATTAGTGAGACAATTACTATACAACTTATAAGAGATTTCGTCATTTTTAGTGCGTGATTTTATGAACTTTTTGTATAGATCAGCTTTCCTGTTTACACATCGTAGGAGACCATACGATATCCAAGGCCGAATTGGTGTGGACCTACGATTACTGTTACTTGAAGAGAGATGAGCAATCTCTTCACTAAGTGTGTTCTGTAATATTTGAGCTGCCAAGTGAGGGTCATTTATGGTTGTAAAATTTTGGAGTTTTAAAGTAATAGCCTGCTTAAGTTGATCAATTTTTCTAAAGTCAAAAGAAAGCATTGGTTTTGGAGTTTGGTCAGGCTTCGTAATATTTGAAGTAAGTGTTAATCCAATAGGAAGATGATCACTAACATCGCTTATCAAAACAGATGAAGATTTTACAATAGAGCTGTCATTACAGAAAAAGTTATCAATGAGAGTCTGGCTTTCTGCAGTGATTCTGGTCGGTAATGAAATGCCAGGGTGGAATCCCTGCGCTGCTAAGGAATGCACAAAACTTGAGATATGATCGCTTGCAGATGAGTTCAAGATGTCAAAGTTATAGTCGCCCCCCATTATACAAATTTTTTGCTCAAGGCCGAATTGGTGTGGACCTACGATTACTGTTACTTGAAGAGAGATGAGCAATCTCTTCACTAAGTGTGTTCTGTAATATTTGAGCTGCTCAAGTGATATTTTTCAATAGTTTCTTCTAAGTAATTTAGGAAAATTGCAGATGGGTAAGATGGTGATCTATATATTGATCCGACTAGCAGCCAAAAAGGAAAAATATTATGAATTTCAAGGTAGACTGACTGGTGCTGAATTACATTGGACTCCAGGTCACCCCTTCTGTTATATGCCATGTGTTTGCAAATGAATATACCTGCACCCTTTCCCTTGTAATTTGATGGACAGGTGATTTCCAGAATATAATCAGGGAGCTGGTATGAATTTACAAGTTCTGATGGTAGCCATAATTCAGTAACTAATATTACTGAGGGTTTATCTTTAAGTTCAGCAATGAGGGCCTGAAGTGATTCAAAGTTTTTTGGGAGAGACCTTATATTAACATGCAGTATTGAGAAACTGTGAAGCGGCTTGGCAATATTATAGGAATCAATTGTGTAGTAGTTGCAATTTTCTAGCAAATGTTGTAAGTTCGAATGTTGGGAATCTTCATGGTCAAGTGTAGAAAGATCTGGAAGGAATCTTAAGTTTGCATTAAATGCTGAGGGTTCTTGAATCCTTAGAGGGAATTTAAACAAAGTGCAAAAGCAAACAATCAAACAGTACACCAGCAAAACAGGAGCTTACAGGTAAAGAGCAAGATGATCCTATCAATAGCTTTACATCAAACTCGAGTACAGCAGCAGGTGGACCAATCATATCATAATATCAAGGGGAAGGCAACCAAAACGGTTCAAGTAATTTCAGAGAAATATCCTAGTTGAAAAGGCGGGCTGGGAAAAATGAGAATTACAATCAACTACAAAATGAAGTTGAAGTTTGTGTTATTGGAAAAGAGGCCTGGAATGGGCCTGTGACACCAAATACTACATCTCGGAAAGTTCTTGGATAACTTTGATGGGATCTGAGTGGAAATGGTAGGTGAAGTACCATTACTCGTGCCTGAAACTATCCCTATGCCAAAACTTATCCAGGTTGGCCTTGAACATGGTCAGACTAGTCGAGGATACCAAATGTTCAGGCAGGCTGTTCCAGGCGTCCAGAGACCGTACAGTGATGTGGTGCCTCCGTATTCTCCTGACCGCCCGTTGCTTCTCTAGCCTGAGATGGTGACCTCTAGTGTTGAGAGTTCCATTTGCCATCCTGATGACACCTTCAGTCTTCATAAGCCCAGAAATCATTTTGTAAATGGCAATCATATCTCCTCTTTTTCTCCTGAAAGATAGACTAGGAAGACTCAGTTCTTGCATCCTTGTTTGGTATGGGATATTTCTTCCTTTCACTACCAGCTTGGTGGCCCTCCTCTGGATCCCTTCGATCTTCTTTTGGTCGGCGATGAACATAGGTCCCCAGATGACGTTGCCATATTCAAGTATGGGCCTCACCAATGCTTGATAGAGTTTCTTGAATATCCTCCTGTCCAAGTCTAGTCCAAGTCTTCTTCCAAAAGTCTAATTGATAATTTTCTTTGTAGTGACCTTTCACTTGCATCAAACAACAAAGTCCTGATTTCAGACATCAGTGACCACCTCCCTATTTGCCTCAATTTTGACACAAAACCCCCACCTCCCCCTCTTTCAAGGACCGCCCTAACAATGTTTTTGACTTCAGGAAAATTGAGGAAGTGAGACAAAATTTAAGTGTTAAGCTCATCGATACCTTCAGCATTGCGGATGCTGATGAAGCTGCCACGTACCTGCTCTCAACTATTAGTAACGAAATCTCAAAAGCATCGTTGAAAAAATATCATAGGAAAAAGTACCGATCCAACCCTGGATCTCGTTTGGCATCCTGCGCTGCATCAACAATAAAAATAACCTTCATAGGAAATTTATTCGTTCCGCCACTCCCGAAAACGAACGTGTTTTCAAAAACTACCGGAACTGCCTCACTGCTGTCATCAGGAATGCGAAAAAGGCATACTTCGAGAGGAAACTTTCCGAGTATAAAACTGAACCTAAAAAAATGTGGGATGTCTTATTGCGGCTAGCTAAGAAAAGTAAGTCAAACAATTCAATGCCTGATAATTTTGAACTTGGAAATGATGTTATCCGTGACCCTGTTGCTATCGCCAATCAGTTCAATGCTTTCTTTGCTTCCGTTGGTGAATCACTTGATAATAATCTCCCAATATCTACCGTGGATCCCTTATTGCTTCTAAATTCTACTCGCCCTGTTGCTAGCTCCTTCCGCTTCTCCCCAGTCAACTCTATATTTGTTACAAATATTATCAATGAATTGCGCAATTCCGGAGCCGGTCATGATGGTATTAGCACCAAAATTTTAAAACTCCTTAACCAAACTCTGTCTCCAGTCATATCCCATGTATTCAACAAATGCATTGCTTAAGGAATATTCCCATCTGTACTGAAAAAAGCACAAATTGTTCCTATTTTCAAATCTGGAAATCGTTCATCATTTAGCTGCTACCGGCCTATTGCAATATTATCAGTCATATCCAAAGTATTTGAAAAGCTGATATTCAGTCAAATTTCACATTTCATTGAGGAAGAAAACATCATAACCTCCAGTCAATTCGGTTTTCGGAAAAAACAGTACTTTTATGCCTATAGCTCTTCTTTATGATTTTGTTGCCTCATCCCTCCAGAACAAAAAAGTCTGTGCCTCTATCTATTTGGACCTTTCTAAAGCCTTTGACACCATCAACCACGAAATTTTGCTAAAAAAACTTGTATTTTATGGAATCAGAAACACTGAACTCTGTTTCTTTAAGTCCTACCTAAGTGACCGACTTCAGACTGTAAAATTAAACAACGCTCTATCATCTTATAGCAAACAACTTTCCCTTGGCGTTCCCCAAGGGTCAGTGCTCGGCCCGCTCCTTTTTCTTCTTTATGTTAATGATTTACAACTGAGCTCATCTATCCCACTGTTTCTTCTGTTTGCTGATGATACGGCCCTCCTTTACTCTGCCAATAACCGCAATGAACTCCAAGTACAAATTGACAAAAGTCTTGCTCAAATTCAACAATGGCTCATTGCCAACCGTCTCACCCTAAACATCGCCAAGTCAAATTTCCAACTATTCTCGAACAGACATAACGAAAATTTAAGAACCGTGATGAATGGTCACACTCTAGAACAAAAGAGGAGCGTAAAATACTTAGGGGTGACTATAGACGACAATCTAAAATGGGATAGCCACATTCATGCCATGGAAAATGTTATCGCCAGGAACATTGGACTGATTGGTAGAACGAAATTTATATTAGACTCCAGGTACCTACTACTGCTGTACAACAGCCTCATTCTACCTCATCTCAATTACTGTGCAGAGCTCTTTTGGGCAGGAAGCTATCCCTCCAAATTGAGAAAACTGATCACGCTCCAGAAAAAAGTGGTCAGAATAATTGACCACGCCCCTTATCTCGAACATTCGTCACCTATTTTCAAAAAGTATGGACTTCTTAAACTGCCAGATCTAGTTAAGATGTCTCAGTTACTGTTTCTGCACAGCTACCTAACAGACACGCTGCCGTCGCCCCTATCTGAAAAACTTAACATAATACAACAAGACCAGACACGAAACACAAGAACTGCCATGCACTTTGCTGTACCTTTCGTCCCAACCCTTTACCAAAGATTTTCACCATTTATATCAGCGCCTATGTGTTGGAATAATGTGATTTCGTCCAGAATTCGGGAGCTGAGCGATGTCCCTCTGTCTAGGAACTTCTTTAAAATTGTAGTCAGAAAAATCATGACTGACCAATATTGATGCCTAACAATGGCTAAAATAAAGTATGTTGCCTAGGTAAAATTAGGGAAAGAATAGGTAGCCTCGTGAGATTTCCGGCCTACGTTTCTTACTTCTGAACAATGATTTAAAATAGGAAGCGTCAAATGTCCTGTTGGAGTTTCTACATTCAAAAGAAGGGAAATTTAATCTGTCATTAAGAGCAAGCAACACCCACTTCTATGTACAATATCGTGATCAAAATTACGGAATTCATAAATATCACAGGCACGAGAGGCCCGACCGAGCAATGCTCTTGGTCCACTTGCCATCACCCTGACACCCGCTTATTCTTGTTCTTGGTGGGGTTAGACGCACAACCTCTTGGGTTCAGGCGTCAGTGTTCTGAAAGATATGACCTTAAAAGGCCGGTTAGACTGAAATAAAAGGTTAACACCCAGGTGACAACGGCAGCATTTACAGAGTATAATAAAGACTATGTGATTCTAATTCTGAACTGGACCAACCAATATTAGGACAAAAGAACCGTTCGTACTACTGATAGATATCTGAACTGAAGTTGTTACGAGACCAGTTTACATTTTATGGTAAAGATCTATGTCTTTCAGAAAAAGCACAACATGGTGGAACAAATCATTATCTTTGTCTCCAAGCAAAGTTCCCAGAGACAGTGGAGTATTGCGCTGTCTGCAGATTGACAGCAGGTTCGCTCGTTTGGCCTGAAATTTGGGGCATGTTACAACAATATGTTCCACATCTATCCGAACGTCGCAGAGGTCACATACAGGAGGTGGGTTTCTATCCATTATAAAACCATGCGTTAATCTGGTGTGTCCCGCTTATTTTCCGTCTTGGCAAGAAAAATATCCCAACTCTGGGCCCTGATCGGCAACTAAGATTCTTAGCTAAGACTGTCTTAGCTAAGACAGAGCATGCGCAGTACGTCTCACGCCACCCAGCTAGCCACCTAGCGGTAAGACTGGCGTTAGCTCGCACATGACGTCACAAAAGTATGACGTCAGCACTAAGACTGTCTTACTTGTCAGCTAAGACAGAAAATAGTGACTGCGCGCAGACTGAAATATCGGCATATCTGGCGCGCATGGGATGATTAGAGCAAGTTGCGTTTTGCGGTGCGACAATCATCATCATCAGCTTTTTTTATTTCATTTTTCATATACAAACAGGGGGGACAGAAGAAATGAATAGACCAGCAAAAGAAGACATGGGCAAAGCAAAGCAAAGGCTGAACAGCTAGCAACAGAATAGAACTTTACAGGCACATAGTATAAACAAAACGAAGTAAGCAACCAGACCACGAGTGTAAAAGAGCACGTGTGTAGCATAGGCAAAATGAGCAAATCATAAAAAGCTAACAAAGAGACAGTAACCATGGAACGAGAAAACAAACAGAAAAAGCGATAAAACAGAGACTGACAGGCTAACAGCATAACAAAGTAAGATGAGCGTTAGAGAACGAAAAGAACAAATATAACGCCAAAACACAGTTAAAAGAGCAAAATAAAGCTACAAGTAAACAAAACGGCACACAAAACAACAATTAATAAGGTTAAGTTATAAGTAGATACGTAGAGGGCCCACATATGTTGAACATATTGAATCTAAGAAAATATTTAGTTATTAGAAGCAAGAACAAATATGAGAAATAAGGACAAATACCTAATCAAAGCAGGAACCAGTCAAACTCAACAACATTCAAGCAAGGCAATCAAACCAAAAAAACTAGAAAACAAACAAAACAAAACAAATAAAACTTAAAAAAACAAAAACTAGCTAAATCATACATAAACAAAGCAGGATATGTCTAAACCACAGACAAGATGCGTTCGGCGAGATCAAATTAAGGCACTAGTGGGAAGAAACCAAAAACAAGAATAGAACAAAACAGTTAGGCAGTAAACAGACAAAACAGAGCAAGAGGGATAAATCAGGAGAATACCACAAATATAAGTGTTAGGCCATTGGGGTATCACAGGCCCAGCCGACCAAGGTGGGTGGCGCGGTATGTTACTGTAGATTGGCACGTTCATGTAGGTGGGTTTGCTGGAAGCGTCCAAAGAGGGCCAGGCGGAGGCAGCCAGGTTTCTCCAGCCGTCGTTGGTGGCCGCCTTCAGCATGCTGATGAGCGAAGGCGGCAGCGGAAGTAATTCCAGAGGTGACGATATGGCTAACTGGAGCAGGAATTATGCGCACCACTGATGCTCCATGAATTGCCAGTCCCGTCCAAATATTGGGCAGAGCTGGGGGACCTGCCGACGTCACGTCACCGTAGGTCGGCACGTTTATGCAGGGCTGGCCGAGAGAACGAAGAGAGTGATGCGGGGGACGGCCAGGGGTCTCCAGTCGTCGCTGGAGGCCCTAGTCGCCGCCGGTGGCCACCTCCAGCACACTGCCAAGCGAGGGCAGCAATGGAAGCATCTCCTGAAGCGATGACATGGCCGGTTTGAGCTGGAGATATGAGAACTGTCACTACTACTTCCAGAAACTTTCAGTCTTGTCCAACCCCGAACAGTGCAGGTGGATTCGCCGACGCCGCAGCAGCAGCAATGGCGCGTACTGTGCGTCGGCATGTTCCGGTAGGTGGATCGGCAGAGAGAGTCTGGAGGGCCGGGCGGAGGCATCAGGTGCCTCAGTCGTCGCTGGCAGCCGCCCCCATCCTGCTGTTGAACGAGGGCGGCCGCTGATGCAGTTCTGGAAGCGGCGACATGGCCAGCTAGAGCTGAGGTTTTGAGAACTGCCGATATTCCTTGAATTTACAGTCCTATCACTGGGCAGTGCTGGTCAACTTGTTAACTCCACGGCCGTGGCACCAGTATGCAGTTTTATATCGGCACGTTCGTGTTGGTGGGCTGATGACCGCCCGAGGCTGAGAATATATAAAAGTTAATGCTATTTCTTGAACTTCCAGTCTTGACTGCCCGGTGAACAGTGGTGGTGGGCTTTTCAACACCGCGACCACGGCGCCGGGTGGGCCGGTCCGAAGAGAGTCGGGCGGAGGCAGTCGGGTTTTTCGAGCCGTGGCTGGTGACCGCCCCATCATACTGCTGAGTGAGGGGTGTCAGCAGATGTAGTTCATGGAGCGATGACAAGGTCGGTTGAAGTAGCAGGTGGCCTTTGCAGAGATGGCGGACGTCGTCACATTTCTGGAGTCGTTTGCAGGTTCTCATCATGGTGTTCCATCTTGAAACAAGCAAACAACATATAGATGACTGACAGGTGTTTAGATATTGGTAGGGGCCAACTATCATACATAGTGGCATAAGCACGTGCTACAAGCAACTTATGCAAAACAAATGCTGAGAGCAACATATGTGGGTCCAAGTAATTTAGAAAGATATGGTGGAAAAATAAGAGAGAGAGAGAGAGGAGAGAGAGAGAGGGGAGAGAGAGCGAGAGAGAGCGCGAGAGAGCGAGAGAGCGAGAGAGAGAGAGAGAGAGAGAAAGAGAGAGAGAGAAAGAGAGAGAGAGAGAGAGAGAGAGAAAGAGAGAGAGGGGGAGGGGGAGGGAGGGAGGGAGGGAGGAGGGGAGGGAGGGAGGGAGGGGAGGGAGGGAGAGAGAGGGGAGTTCGAGTTAAGTTAGGAAAAAAACAGATGGACAAGGAGCCGATAAGGGTAACCTTGATATAGCTCCTTGACTTATATTTCGCATAGAGAGTAGTGCTTAATAATATTGTTAAATTGCCAATAGTTTGCTTAAAAGAATTACAGCACAAAGGCACAACTAGTAAAGAGGGTTTAGCTGCTATCTGAGTTCACATATTCATCCAGTGTTTTACGGAAATAGTCCTTGGTATGTATGGTAACCTAGTAGTGGACCAGGTGGATTTAGACAAGGAAGACAAGCAACATCTTGGACCCAGAAGCAAGCCAAGGGGTAAAATGTTTTCCAGACCAGGTCGGTCGAAGGACATAACTGTGATATTTTCTTCCAGAGGGCCCGTACCACTGCCAGCGGGACGTCCGGCACCAGGCGCCGGGGCCTCAATACCGGCGCCCACCCCGCGACCCCGGACCCTAGGGTCCGGAGTCGCGGAGGGCAGTAAAAGCCGCTCGGTGACGGACGCCGACCAGGCAGCGAAACAAGTCGCTACCGGCAGGTCAACCGTCACCAGACGCCGGAATAATCCGGCGCCTACCCCGCACCCGCGGACCCAGTGGGCCCGGTGGTGCGGGGGTTCAGCTAACTACTGCACGGCGCCGGACGCCCGCCGGCAGATGGAATTTAGCGATCTTAGAAGCTACCTCATTAGTATTTAGACTGTTAGTATGCATCTATGAATATTGTTTGATGACTTTTTTGAAAAATGGTTTAGAGAAGGGTATGTCATGAATATTGGGAATATTCCTAGCTATGATATCATTCCAGATCCGTGGGCAGGTAATTGGAAATGCAAATGATCTGTAGACTGTTTCCGCAGCAGGCTCCCGGAAATGGACAACTCGGCGCATGTATCTAGTTGAATGGTGAAAGTGGAATGAGTCTGTGAATGCTACGGGTAATTTCCCTTGAATAAAGCTATGGAGTACTAAGATTTTTTGCTGTTTTATTAAGTCTGGAAATTTAAGAAGATTGAGCCTTTTGAAGATGGGGCCGGAGGGTGCTCGAGGTTCTGCTGAGTCTATTAGTCGAATTATTCGTTTTTGTAGGTTGATTACCCTAGTTATATTGGTCTGGAAGTTACTTCCCCAAATGAGAGCGTTATAACTTAGATATGGGAGAATTAGGGCATTATATAGAAGGAGGAGTGTTTTCTTATCAAGTATGAATTTGACCCTCGCAACCATTCCAATGTTTCGTCTTAAAGTATTACAGGTTTTCGTGATGTGATTTTTCCATTTGAGGTTCTCATCAATGGTGACACCCAAATATTTTATTGAGTCTGATCGCGAAATTTGAGCGCCGTTTAGGTGAAGTGTTAGATTTGGCATGTTGTCAATTATAGAGTATATTTGGTAGAATGTTTTGGATGTGTTTAGTGTTAGTCTATTGGCACAAAGCCAGTCACATATTTTGGGGGTTACCTGATTTATTTCATGTTCAATATCAAAAAGTGTATCACCTGAGAAGAAAATTGATGTATCATCTGCAAACTGAAAATAATTGGGAATTGTAGAGGATTTGAAGATATCATTAATATAGATTATGAATAGGACTGGACCCAGAATAGACCCCTGAGGTACACCTGTGGAAACAATTTTAGGAGAAGACATACAATTCAGGCTTTCTAACTTAGTGATTTGTACCCTGTTTTCAAGATATGATTGAAACATTTTCAAGGACCCATTTCTTATGCCATACCTACACATTTTCCTAAGTAAAATTTTGTGATCAACCATATCGAACGTTTTTTTAAATCCAAATATATGCCTACACATTTTTTTATTTTTGAAATGTTTGAAGTTATTAGGTCATGAATGAGTGATAAGGGCATGTACGTCGAATGCTGTTTTCTGAAGCCAAATTGGTACTCATTCAGTATGTTATTTCTTTCTATGAAATCAGTGAGTTGGTTGTGAAGAATTCTTTCAAGAACTTTGGATATGACTGGTAAAATTGAAATTGGCCTATAATTAGTAAATAGATTTGAGGGTCCTGATTTATATAATGGCTTTACAATAGCTATTTTTAAGATATCAGGGAAAATCTGATTTTCCAGGCAAAGATTCATAAGATGGGTAATTTCAGTGACTAAATATGGTGCAAGTTTCTTTAGGAGTTTGCCACTTATGTCATCAGCTCCAGGTCCAGTATTGTTTAAATTTTGAATTATGCCCAAGACATTCTGACAGGATACTGGCTCCAGGAACATTTGATCTCTCACATCTATGTCATTAAGGAAATCAAGTGGGTCAGTGGGTGTTTGAGGTAATAGATGTTGAAGATTTTCTCCAATTGTAGCAAAAAAGTTATTAAATTCGGAAGCTATCTTATTCGGATCCTGAATGATGTTGTTACCATGTCTAAAGTAGTCAGGGAGTCTGTTTCCGAGTTTTTTGTTTCTTCTGATAATTTCATTGATAGTTTTCCATAGTTTCTGAGAGTTATTTTGGTGTTCAGCCAAATTTGTTTCTGTAGTAATTATATTTAGATTCTTTAAGTACAGTATTTAGTCTATTCCGATATTGGCAATATTTCAGGCGGTTATGGGTTGTTCGATTTTTCAATTTTTTTGTATAATTCGTTTTTTTCATTAATGCATCTGACCATTGCTTGTGATATCCAGGGCTGGATAGCATCAATTTTCCTGTTCCTTTTAGTTGTTGACATCAGTTTAAGTTCACCTTGAATTGTCTTGATGAAGAGATTAGCATAGGTATTTGCATCAGGATTTGGAGGCGAGGAGGCTTCTAGGGATGCCTTTACTCGGCTGGCCAAAGTTTCTGTTAATGAGAAATTAAATTGAAGATAGTTTGCCTGGACTGTAGGAGAATGTGTGTTATGCTCGACACTTATATAGATCGGTAGGTGGTCACTGGTGTCGTCTATGAGAATACCAGAATTATTCAATGTATGAGGGAAATTTAAGTAAAAATTATCAATCAAAGTTGCTGATGAATTTGTTATCCTAGTTGGTCGGGTAATGGATGGGATGAATCCACCTAGAGACAATGACGTAAGAAATCTATCGGTTACTAGAGAGTTGTTTATTTGGAAAAGATCAATATTGAAGTCACCGGCAAATATGCATGTTTTATTTTCTGCCAAAATTTTATTAATGATTTCATCAAGGTGTTGCAGAAATGGAGCATGATCATATGAAGGAGATCTGTAGAAAGTGTCAATGATTAGATTAGGAGATGAGTTTGATATGATCTCAATGAACGCACATTGGAATTCTATGGAATTTATGGAAAAGTCCATGAGGCAAATATACTTAAGAGTATCATTAATATAAATAGCAGCTCCCTTTCCACGGTGATTTGATTGGGGACATTGATTGAAGAGAGTGTAGCCTGGGATGTGGCAAGTACTAGTGAGGTCCTCCTCTAGCCAAGTGTCTGAAATGCAGATAATGCCAAATTTTGTATTGGAATTGTTCAGGAGGGTAATGAGGTTATCCAGGTTTTTACGTAGTGACCTAATGTTGATATGCAGTATTGAAAGGTTTGATTCATTTAAAGATAATGATTTCACATCATTATAGCCACACTGGTTTGCAATAATATTGAATTCATCTTGCAGCATGTTATTGTTATCATCAATGTGTGCCAAATCAAGACAAAGCTGGGGGTATGCTGATGGTATATTGATAGGGGGTGACATTTGGCATGACATGGAGAAATAAAGAGAAAGTGAAGATAATAACTAAACCTATCACTGTATCAAGATATATGTTTGCTAACTACCTTCCAGAAAGCATGTAAGCAAGGCTTCAGCCAATCCAAGCAGCTGAACATCATTGTACGGCACAGTCATGGATGGAAGAGGCATCATTACAGAATATGTTATAAGGAATTCTCAACTGAAGACAGATTTAGGGATTGTATCAACGTTTGGGCCTAGAAGAGGAGCGCATGTCCCAGTGCTCAGGAGAGTTGTATCACAACTCTCCGAGCTACTTGATGCGCAGAACTCAATGGAGTTGTTGGCCGTGGGCTGTACTTTTGTACTACCAAGGCCCACGTCTGGAAGCTTCTGTTGTTTCGGCTGAGTTTGGCTTTGAGGTTCACCTGGTGGGGAGAAACTTTTCCCTTGAGCAGCTACCAGTTTTCCACCTATTAGGCTAGATGCATCCTTGATGCTCGGTTTATCTTTGGGCGCTTCCCTCGTTAGAGGTGGAGCACTAGGCCTACGATGGGAACTTTTGGCTGCTTGCACTGTTTTCCATCTATCTCTGCCTCTCTTCCACTCCTGATTCATGTGAGAGATGGTAGGCATGTCTGATGGTACCCCATGTTCACCCCTGCATTTACTAAGAATTTCATCCCTGGAGGCTCCCACATGTATTTCAATGGGTCGGTCCCCTTCCTTTACCTTTACAAAGATATCCCCCCCTGAATGTGTAGAAGGACCGGAATGGACAGTTTAACTCATGCCTAATGTGGTTTAGGATCTGCACCACTTCCATCCTTTCTTTGGTCAAGGACTCAAAGATGAGGAGGCCATGGCGCAGGGGTTTTGTTCGCTTGAGGTAGACCCTCATGCGATCATCCAAGTCACGGAACCTAAGCAGAATGGTTCTCTTTTTCTGGAGTCTGTGACACGCAGTCAGAGATTCTGTGCCGAGAGAAATGCCTAGATGCTCCTGCAGTAGTCTGAGTGACAGTTGTCTGATGTTTTCACCTAGGGTCTGGGCGGGAATGGCCTTGCCAGCAAGCACCAATGTGAACTTTCTTCCGTATTGGTCAAGGGATTCTAGTTTTCGAGCTGACTCAGCCTCCTTTTTAATTAGTCGGTCGTGATCAACTAGGACTGACTCCAACATTTTTTCCAGGTGAGCCTGAGCAGAGACTGCCTCTTGTCACTCTGCTTATAGTCACCTTCGATTCAGAGGCAGTGAAGTGGGATGTTATCCGCTCAGCCCCCCAGCTTCAATATAGTTCAAACTGGAGCAACTTGTACATAAACCCTGATCTCACCAAAACTGAAAGGGAAACTGCAAGGCAGCTTAGACAGGAACTGAAGGAAAGAAGAGCGAGTGGTGAGAGGGACTTAACCATCAGAAGTGGTAAGATAGTGGTTGTCAGGGGAACTGGCAATCGCCACAGTGGCAGAGGGTCACAACAGCATGTTGACCACTCCTCAGCATCTTCAAGTATGGCAGCAGGAACCAGTCTCTCTGTTACAGCTTCCGACACAGTACCAAAAACTGTTGAGTCTGTCAGGGGTTCTGGTCAGGAGGCACCAGTGTCAGGAGGTAATCCACCCCTCCCAGCTCCAACACATCATGAATCTCACAGGGAGGAACCGGCCCAGTGTTGACATAAGGACACTAGTGACTTCCTAGTGTTATATACTAACGCTGACCAGTTCCCGAACAAACGGGATGAACTGACTTTGTTGATTTCCCAAGATGAGCCAGATGTGATAATGATAACAGAAGTCCTTCCCAAAGCAAGCACCGCTCCTATTGGAAGAACCTGCATTAGTCTACCTAATTACACGATGCACCTCAATTTTGAACCATCATTACCAAGATTGGGCTCTTCTTCAGTCCGCGGTTTGGCAATTTTTGTTAAGGAGAACCTCCACTGCCAAGAGGTGTCTTTCTGCGGCATGGAGTTCTCTGAGCATCTATGGGTGAAGGTTCGACTCATTGGCAACCAATCTTTGTTTTTGGGGTGTATCTACAGAAGTCCATGTTGTTCTCCAGAAAATAACTCTGCTCTTTGTAGACTCCTTGAGACAGTGACAGCAACTAGGCCCCAACACCTGCTTCTTGTAGGAGATTTCAATTTTCCTAACATTGATTGGGAAATTGGTATGTCCCTTGACTCTCCGAACCATGTCTCCCATTTGTTCCTTGAGTCTATCAGAGATGGGTTTCTTGTGCAACATGTTGACAAGCCAACCAGGTACCGTCATGGTCAAACTCCGCACATTTTGGACCTCATTCTGTCGATGAACGAGGACATGTTGGAGGAGCTCCACTACCTCCCTGGGTTGGGGAGTAGCGATCACCTCTGCCTCAGCATGAAGCTTTCCTGCCAAAAAGTGACTAGAAAAGTAGTTGATCACCCCAAACTGGCTCTCTTCAGAGGTGACTATGACAGGCTGAGGGGCTTGGCGCAGGAGGTTGACTGGCAGTTTGGGCATCGACTCGGGATGCAGCAAGAGTATGATCATTTTCTTCATGAAGTAAGAAGAATGATAGGTCTTTGTATTCCAGCTAAGCCACCCCAACGAAGGAACCGGAGACATTATATGAACAGAGAAACTATGAGGATTGTGAAGCAAAAGAAAAAATTTTGGCATAACTACAAGACAGCATCAACTGAGAGTGAAAAAATTATTCATTGGGAGACCTACAGGAGACGAAGAAATGACCTTAGGAGACTTTCCAGACGTCTGCGACAGGAGCACCAGAGAAAAGTTGCCAGTCAAGTAAAGGAAAATCCAAAGGCCTTCTGGACTTATACTCGTAGCCAGGTCAAAACCAGGGAAAAGATTCAGGACCTCCACAGAGTAGATGGAACAACTGCTACAAGTGATGAAGAGAAGGCTGCGATCCTCTCCACGTTTTTCTCCAGTGTATTCACTGTCGAGGGCACTAGCGAGGAGGCTCCTGGCATGGATGGACAAGGACATGGAAACATTCTTGAAAACATCAACATTACCCCAGCTATGGTTGAGTCCAAACTACAACGTCTAAAGTGCTCGTCCTCTGCTGGACCTGATGGGGTGCCTCCTCGGGTGCTCAAAGAGGCAGCGGCCACCCTTTGCATTCCACTTTGCTCTGTGTTCAGGAAATCCCTTGAGACCTGCAATCTGCCGGACGATTGGAAAGTTGCGGAGGTGGTTCCGATTTTCAAGAAAGGAGGAAAGTGTGACCCATCTAACTACCGACCCATTAGCCTAACCTCTGTACCCTCCAAGGTCATGGAGTCTATTATCAGGGATGCCTTACTTGCCCACATGGAAGAATCTGGCCTGATGACCAACACACAGCACGGTTTTGTACCTAAGAGGTCCTGCACCACTCAGTTGCTTAGTTCCCTAGAAATCTGGACCAAGCTCCTAGAGGAAGGGAAACCTGTTGATGTGGCTTATCTTGATTTTGCAAAGGCCTTCGATTCTGTGCCCCACAAGCGACTCATCAGGAAGCTGTGTGGCCTTGGCGTGAGAGGCTCTGTCCTGAACTGGATTAAGGCATTTCTTACTGGAAGAAGACAGAGAGTAAGGGTAAATGGAGCACTCTCCGATTGGGCACCAGTCACCAGTGGCGTACCTCAAGGATCTGTGCTGGGCCCAACCCTGTTTGTGATGTTCATCAATGATTTGCCAGAGGGATTGTCATGCAATGTCCGTCTCTTTGCTGATGACACCAAACTGTTCAGGGATGTAGCCAGTCAAGATGGATGGAGAGATATGCGGGAAGATCTACAACGACTCGAATCCTGGTCTGTAAGGTGGCTTCTGCCTTTCAATGTATCTAAGTGTAGTGTCCTGCACATTGGGCGGGCTAATGAACACCTTGTATACAGTATGAAGGGTCGTGAACTTGCAGCACAGGCCACTGAAAAGGATCTGGGTGTGTTCATGGATGAAGAGCTCAAGTTCAGGAGGCATGCTGCTGCAGCTGTTTCGAAGGCCAGCCAAATTCTGGGTGTCATTAGGAGATCTTTCGTTCACATAGATCAACAGGTGCTCCCACTTTTGTACAAGGCCTTAGTGCACCCACACTTGGAGTATGCCAATGTGGTGTGGGGTCCGTTTAATAAGGCTGATCAGCTCCTGGTGGAGAGAGTGCAGCGCCGCGCAACAAGACTGGTGCCCTCTCTACAGAACCTCGATTATGAGCAGAGACTCTGTGCTCTGAAGCTTCCATCCCTCTGGTATAGACGCAAGAGAGGTGACATGTTGTTTGTGTACAAACTCATGCACGGCCTGCTGGGGGTGACCAGAGAGGAGTTCTTCCTGGACCCTCCTGAAGTCTCCACTCGAGGGCACCGTTTCAAAGTGGGGAAGCCTCAAGCAGTCACAAGAGTAAGGAGGAACCACCTTGGAGTACGCACAATCTCGGACTGGAACAGCCTCCCGGCATGGGTGGTGGAGTCACCTTCGACGAACTCCTTCAAGAACAGTATCGATAAGTTCTGGGCAGAGCATATGTACACATTCCCGACCTAGCCTTCTGTAATGAAACACGTCCTGAGCTCGATGAGAACGGGCAAGACAGGCACCTGGTGTGCCTTATAAAGTCCCGACCATCTGAGGTATCTAAGGTAAGGTAAGGAGCCTGAGCAGAGACTGCCTCTTGGTGCAGCAGATGAGCTGAAAGCAACTCCTCTTTTAGATGTGACACATCTTGTCGAAGATCATTCAGTTCGCCCTCCATGCTAGTGTTTTTTGCTTCTAATGTGGCATATTTTATGTAAAGGTCTTCTATATTTTCTTTGAAGTTGTTTTTGGGTGGCATGATTGAGATGAATATAGCAAAACTATCAAAGAAAAGGCTATGGGTGACTTCAACAGCCAAAGTACAACTAACTCAAGAATGTACAGCAAGCTTTATTATGGGCAGGAAGGGCAATATCAAAATTTACTTGAAAAAAAAAAACAGTGCAGGGTGAACACGCAAGTACCTACCTACTAGAGGTGGGAGTTTCAGGCAATTTTGCAGGCCCGGGCCCGGGCCCGGCCGGCTGCTGATTTTAGAAGCCCGTCACAAGCCCGGTTTGTGGAAGAAATGGATTATCAAGCCGGGAAGGCCCGGTATCATGGAAAACCATTAACGACTATATACAAAATTTATTTACTTTAAAGCTGTTTCAAATATATGTTTTAAGCCAATTTATCCTGTAAAAAGTTTTGGTTTCACCCAAAACCATATCAAAAAGGTGCATGTAGTATCAGTAGCCTCAGCTATCTTAATAATTCAGCAGAAAATGACACTGAAAAACACAGTATGAAACATGGCTTGCTTATGATGCAGGCTTACTTCGGGTAATGACCAGCATCACCTTATAAAAACAAAGGGTATTCTAGATAAAGGTATGCACATGGCAGCTATAAGAATTGGGATGAAATAAGTCCACTCATTTCAGACATTTCCTCCATCTTTGCACTTTTATAAATCATTATATGCTGGCACGAGCCTCACAATTGAGTTCCAATAATGTTTATAAATAGAGGAGAGAGCAGTGACAAGTTTTCAGCTAAAACTTTTCAGAATATCATGGCGGAATGGCTGTGAAGGAACCAAAACTCCTTCACATTGTCCCTCAATTGATACATGTGAACATTTTCTTTTAGTTTAGTCACTAAACAGCTTGGAAGATAGTCAAAAGATTGTTCTGCTTGGGTCAGCCCGGTCTGGAAAGTAGGTAAGCCAACAGGCCAACATGAACAAGGCCCATCAGCCATATACAATTATCAAACCACCAGCCATAAAGAACTATCTTGATAAGGAACCACTAGTTTTCCACAGGTTCGCACCAAACATTGAATAAAAATATTGCACCAATCTCCACCAAAAAGTAAATCTGACACAAAAAACAACTCAATCCCATCCACATCACCATTTGGGCTTGAACACTATTTCTGTTTGCTTTGTTGTATTTGACGGGCTTGCGCTTAGTAGGTATCTGAAGCGCCGTGCTTGTCTACATTAGAGCAATCATTTATGAAAACATTTTTCACCAAAATTTACCAGAATAGTAAGTTTATTTCAGCGAAAATATTTCAAGACTTTTGAAAATATATTTTAAAATTTCACAGATTTAAAAAATAAGCACAAAGTGTGTGGTGCATTTCTTTTGTTCCTGAGAATAGGCCACTTTTTGTGCACTTGTTTGTGGACTTCTTGTTCAAAAGGTCTAACTTTCACAGGGTAGAACCTATGAACATTAGACCCTTTGATCAGTGGACCTTCTGATGTAATCCTTTTGAACCGCGAGATGTGATCCACCTACTGCGATAATACCTTTAGTGTGGTGGGAGGGAAGTGCTGTTATGTTCAAGTTCAAAGCTTATAATAGAAGTTGTATTTAATAGAAGCCAGGGAAGTATCCCCACAAGGAAAATGCAACACATACTGTCAAGTATATTCATGTTTTGGTGTAATTTCAAATGTTCCTTCTAAGGCTGACTGCTCTCCCCAATATCTCCCCACAACTGACTAATTTATATGTTTTGAAGTACTTCGATCAAAAACATGTTTTCTTTGTGGCTATTTCCTTGCTTATACTAGCCCTTTCTGAGTGGATTTTGCATCTTTTGGGCAATGAAAGAGCAAGATGAAGCTGTGGAAGGGTCAAACTTATCAACATTTAATCTTGCAGCTAGAGTTACCAGGCCAATTTGACAATTATGGGCTCCCACTAGATAGTTTGTACCTGACATATTTACTTCACCATTTTTCGTAGAGGACATGGGAATGGCTCCATAGATAACATTTTCTTTTACCTGGAGCAGAAAGCTTCTTGAAAGAATTTTCTAGCTAGAGCTAGTTGTTAATATCAATATGTTAGCAGCAAATTGGTTAAATGACTTCCTTTGAAATGGTATACTGACAATATGGAAGTAACAAATATGCTATCACAATTTATATTTTGTTCACCCATATATGACTTGAAAATTTTAAAGTAATTAGGATATTCATAAGATGACAGTACAGCATGGATGTGTGCAACTGTAGGCATTATTCAATATTTGATTTTGAATATTAATTCAGGTTTAAGTAACTTGCTTTTGACCCTGGCATGAGTAACAGATAGAAAGCTAGAGCTTCATGCTTTTACATTCCTGATGTATGTCTAAAAGTCTCAAAATTAATTGTAAATGCATTTTCAAAAGCTGCTGGTGCATGAATAAGATTATGTTTCAGTGGAAAAAACTAGGTCTGTACTGAAAAAGGCTTATTTAACTTACAGAAAATTGACTTGAAGTCCCAGTTTAGTTGAAGCCCGGGATGAGCCTGGGTGAAGCCCGTTATCAGCCCGACATGGGCTTAAATCAGGCCTTCAGGCCCGGTCAAAGCCCGCGGGCCTGGGCCGGGCTTTTGCCCCGGGCCCCCGGGCCTAGAAAGTCCCACCTCTACTACCTACACACCTACCCAGGGCCCTCCAAAGTTAGTTGGTAGCAATCTACTGCCATGGCGCACAAATGCGACTGCTCCATAGAGCTTACGTGTTAAATTGGTCATTTTCCGACAGCTGCTGTCATCAGCCTATGGCCGTTGGAAAAGATCTAATAAAGCTGTTAGAAAGCCTGTTCTCTGCTCTTTCCATGTTCTATTTGGCGTTTTTACATCAGACGCACAGAACTAGCTCGAAACATCAATTTTAGATAACTCTGCAAATGTGCGCCACAGATTTCTTGGCCCACACCCCGTACGCCAGCGTCGGCGTAGCGCAGTGGATAGAGCAATGGTCTAGAGATCAGAAGAGTGTGTGTTCGAGACCTAGTCGCGACACACGTTTTTAACCGCTAACGTTAAGTTTTGCGAATCAATTTAATCGTTCAGAACTCGTGCAGATTCTTACAACTATAGTTAGACAACAAAGATAAAGCAGCCGCTTTACCCAGTGGCGGATCCAGGGGGAGGGATTTAAGCCCCTCAAAATTTACGAGCCTCTAAAGTTAACACGCGCATTGACGGGGGGCGGGTACCCGCCCCCTCGGGTTTTTCGGAGACAGTAGAAAAACGGCGGCGCGTAGCGCCGCCGTACTTGGTATACCTTTTCCCTCATCATTTTTACAACTTCTGTCAAAATTTTAAGGTTAGGTCATCTCAGGTCAGGTCACCAGTACAGGTCAAGTGACCCGACCTCAAAAAAAGTTTGAGATAGCATAAGTCGGAGCAGGGTGAATTTATCCGATTGAAACTCATATCACATAATTGCCCCACCGAGTTCTCTAACATATGTTCCGGTATTTTTGATATCGATGACCTAAGGTCAGGTACGAGACATGACCTCTCCATTGGAAATACATGGGAAAAATGGTTTTTACGGAATAACTCAGTAACGGATGGTGATAGAGCATTTATTTTAGCTGCATTAAACTCGCCTGGGCTTTGCGGTTCTAATGATATGCATTTTATATAATTTGACCCTGACCTGACCTCAGGTCAGGTCAAATCCTTGATTTGACCTAGCAAGGTCAAATTATATATCATTCGATTCGGCTTGCTAAGAGGATTCATATAGTTCAAGTCGTTTTGCTCTATCTTTCCTTGTTGAGATGTAATGTCCGAAAAACTGACTTTTACATGTTATCCCTATGACTGGCATGTTTTGACCTCTCGTGACCTTAAATGTGACCTGACAAAAAAATGGTTCAAATGTTTTCGATGGAGAAGTGGATGGGCAGCCCAACGCCGTTTACCGTTTTTCGCTACCTACTGTGGTTCTCGAGATCTTAGGGGGGGCGGGTACCCGCCCCCCGTCAATGCGAAGGTGGCTCAGACCCCCGTCAATGCGCGTGTTAATAGATAGACGAGCGACTAACCGAGATACTGGCAGGTGAGGCTCGAGCTTCGAGCCGGTGAGGCTCGAGGTGAGCCCCCCAAATGAATTCCTAGATCCGACACTGAATTTACCTCTATTCCTGTCAAGGAGAGATTCTGCCCACCCATTACGTTTTTTCCAGGATATCTCCTGAACAGTTTGCGATAAGCATTTGAAACTTTCTGGCTTGTAAAACTGGGGCAGATTCCATGGAAGTTTTGAGACTAAATCTTGCCAAGGGGCGGAGCTATGACCCAATATTTGTGGAGGTTCTTTTCCCAAAATGAGTATTATTGTATACGGTTCGTTCTTCGCACAACAAAGCCGTCCGTTACAACATTGAGATATGTCATAATGATACATTATTATGAATAGGATACCAGGTAATAGCTCATTTACATTTTCAGCTTGTTTAATAGAGGCAGTTACAGCAACAAAAAATCGGGATTTTTAGTATATTAAAATTGTACTTTCCAGAGTACAAGATTGCTTACAGGGCAGCCTCGAGGAATAAAGAAAACTATACCATGTTCCCAGCCAGTTGCGGATATAAGGGAGCTAGGGTGGCTCAAACCGCCCCCCCAAATTTCCGAGTGCATATAGTAAATACATAGGCGGAGCCTGATCTGAGGCAAAGACCCTATCCCCCTCCGAAATGAAGCCCTGGATCCGCCGCTGCTCTCAGCCCTATATTTTATAACCGTGCAATGGCATAAGCGTGCTTCGGTATTGTAATTAAGGGGTGTCACGCAGGTGCAGTTTTTCACAGCCCAATGAGTGCTACAAGCATCTTCGGTATGCATTCGGTTGCAAGACCGAAAAAGACAACAATTCACTCACAGACGGATTAGAGAGACAAGACTATTACGCTCACCCGGGTTTTGCACAGGCGGAAACAGGTCAAGCAAGATAAAAAAGTATCAAAAGTTGAGAAACATATATTGGTGCCCATGCATGGTTCCCCGACATTGCCAATATGAATATTGCCCCACTATTTTGCTTTCTTTCTTCCATCTTTGATGACTTTTTGCATTATACTATATATCTCACGAAGGGGCGACATTTTCCGCCCCTAGCCCTGACACTAAAACGGGCTTCTAGGAGTCTGACAGAGGCAGGAGTCATACCCGTTGCCTAAACTGAGAGCGGCAGAAAATAGAAAATGCCAATCTCGTAAGGAATAGGTGGATCCAGGGGGAGAAGCACATGCCCCCATTCAATTGATGATCGACGCCCCTGTGAAATTTCCGATGACTCTCCCTAAAAGGTCGTTCCCCGGGATGCAAGTATCAGCGCCCTGCGGTAGAATTTGGCGCCAACTTGATAGGTTTTGCCGACCAAAATTGGCGCCCGCTGATCCGGATGCCCCCACCACCCCAATCGGACACCCTAGATCCTACCATAAGAAGATGGATGGGATCACTAGCCACAACTGTTCCCACAAATGCACTGCTCGGCATCTCCAATCATTGTTTACCCCCACGTCCCCTTCCTCACGTAGACATACAACGAGTCTTCCAGGTCAGATAAAGGCCGCAAACCTCCTCCTCCAGTATGCATACGCCCAATACATCGCTCAACTAAGTGAAGAAGTGGAAACACAAATTGACCAACTAACTAACCACAAGCCCTCACAGGAATTTCTCCCCCAGCGTCCCTAATACACTGTGTACCTTTTTTATATAATGTCATTTATTGTTTTTCTATTCTTCATCTGATAATCCACACATATTCAGAAATGATTGAAGGCAACAATATGTTAATTTTTCATAGTGAAATTCGAGACATTGAATTAAGACCAGCTTGCAGTGTTGACATATTTTCTCAACTTCCAAATAGGTTTACTTAATAAATATTTATCAAATGAGTTTATCTCTATATTCAAACCATGTCTTTTTGTATGTAAAGCCTTTTCATCACCACCTTGCTTTCCTCCACCTGAGTATATAGCTGACTTGGTATTATTTGTGACTTATTAGGACTTTATCTACACCCATCAACTCAACAAACAAATAATCATAGCTGGGAAGGCACTAAAAGCTCAATTGCAAAAGCCTCCTTCATAACCACTTATGCTT
Source organism: Lepas anatifera (assembly GCA_034440635.1). Taxonomy (NCBI): domain Eukaryota; kingdom Metazoa; phylum Arthropoda; class Thecostraca; family Lepadidae; genus Lepas; species Lepas anatifera. Next base: position 690,589 of record JAOTON010001433.1, on the reverse strand, counting down.
ATCAGAAAGTCAATTTTTACAACAGTTGGGGGATGGTGACCTCATCAACCAGTTGAAAGTGTTTCTTCTATTCCCTTGGTTGCAAACAAATCTATAAAAAAACACTGTTACGTGCCCAGCACATGAGTTCTGATTATCTTCCATAGTGGGCTGCACCAAGTGAGTGTTTTGAAAATATTTGAATCAGCTGGTGCTTGATGTAGTAGGGCACCATATCCTGATGTATGTGCCACTGCAGTAATGTATGTGTAAGGCTTCAATGATAAAGCATACTTAATGGATGATGGTGTTCTTACTGTCAATATATGTGTATGAATAAATGGGTCACACCCCCTGCCCCAATCACACAGAAATTGAAAACAAAAAATTGCTTTTGTGGTAATCTAATCACAAATCATCAAAATAGACTCATGGTTGTGTCATCAATGTGTATAATGGATACCTGATTCTTTTAAATGTGTTCTGCATTATTGTCAAATTATGCACTGCTTGTTTCTGGCCATGGAAAAACATAGACCCAGTTTCCATGTGCAATGAGACAGTCTGGATAGAGCTGAGAATCAGGATACAGAGATCACAGTTTCTGTGACACTTCAGCTTGGATATAGGTGGAACTGTAACAGATAGAAGAGTTTTTTATCACAATTTTGTCTATATCTCTAGCAAAACATTCACATCTCCTTTCACTCCCTTCACTTTCCCTTAACCCAACTATACAATTTTATTTGAATAAAAATAGTTTTGTTTAATGAATGTTGTTGAACAGTTTTATTTGAAGTTTAATACAATTTTCTTCCATTTGATATTGCTTAATGACCAAGGAAGCTTCACCCTCTGCAGACTACTCACCTTTACCTCTGCAAAATAAGGAAAATATTTACAATCATTCTGTCATGTGCTGTCAAACCTAGCTAGATACAGATAGATGTGAAGCGGATTCAAGCTGTTTCAATTGCCCAAAGCTCTGGATTCAAGCTGTTTCAATTGCCCAAAGCTCTATCAGTATTTTAAATGTATCCTGCATCTTGATACAATGCACAATCCTGATGGGCCAGTCTGCAAAGTATGGCAGCAGGCCAGACGAGTAGCACCAGCCATCCAAAATTATCCCACCACCAGCCTAAAAAAATTCACATGAATCTGCCATATACCAGGGAGAAAAACGCACACATTCCTACCTACATGATGCAATGCTACCTCTCTTATTATTCAATTAGTTAAGGACTTTTTATAAGGCCCCTCCTGTGTCTTTATAACTATTCAGCCATTATTTTACTGGTTTTCAGTATCACCTTCCTTGCACCAGTCTTGCAAATTCGCACCAGGTTGATAAAATTTGCACCACTCGCTCCCTGTCTCCAAGGGCACTCACATCGACAAAATCTCATCGAAAATGCCATACTTTGCACACTGGCTGATTGGCAATGGGAATTGACACTTGGTCATACTTGGATCTTGAGAAACAACAGTTGATAAGAATATAAGGCAGGAAAATTAAGGCCACCATAATATTGAGCTCCCAGAATCCCTCATTACCTACCCGGGAGTGTGATCACATCCTGATGTCCACCTCACATAGGCATCTTGCTTTGACCCTTTCCTCATACAGATTCAATAAATTCCCTTGTGATGCAGGATCAAAATGCACAAACCGGGGTATCCTCCGTCCCATGACTATACCAATACATGGCTCCATTTGAATATTTGACAAGCTATCATCACCATTTCAATGACTTAGACATTGCTTAGATCCCACACAAGACAAAAAACACCCAAAACAAAAGTAAATAGTCCACCTTCAGGACATGTAAGTGCCGTAGGAGGCGAATAAAAGACTAACTCTGTGTGAAAGCATGCATCTCCCGCACCGAGAGTAGTGTCTCGTCCAGCAATAAATAAATCAAACCAAAAGCGTAGTGTTCGCCGCTATCGAGCAGAGCCCATATCCAAACTAAATTTGGAAGAATCTACTATTTCCTCCTAAAATTAGACTAGAGGACAATATTCAAATATTTGTATTTAAATTTTAGGGAGTATTTCTTAGGTTGTTGTTCATTTGTTTCTTAAAAATAAGAAATTGAAAACAGAAAATTGCTTTTGTGGTAATCTAATCACAAATCATCAAAATAGACTCATGGCGCACATACTAAACTTTAATGTACCCGTCCTCTATTACCCTGACACCTACCTCCCCATCAGTGAAGCAAGTTGAGTCCAATACTTAAGTCATAAAGAATTGGAAACATATTTCTAATTATGCCAGGTCGATGTATCCAGTCAGCTTAGAGATAAGCCATTGCTTACCCTAATACTTTAGGCGATTTGGTTATCCGTCAACAAATACGATCGGTCGTTGGGAGATCGATACCAAACACAGAGACCGAAAGACCGAAAGTACTGAGAAGGGTCAGGAATAGTGATGATCAGATTCAAAATAGTGAAGATTCACTATGAGTACTATGTCGGTAAGTTCCTGAACTGCAAAGCTGGACACAGATAGCAGCTATTAGAAAGAAATAAATCGAGGGCAATGTAAGAATTTAGAAAGAAACTATTCAGGTCACTAGACAGTACTTCCTAACAGCACTTGAAAAAGGAGCAATATCACCAAGGTCGATTCCACATGCGGCGGTTGGATCACGGAGGAGCAGACGCGAACGTCCGTTCTGGCCGGGAGCTCAGAAAGGAATGACAATCTGGTGCGAGTGGTTCACAGTCGTGGATAACGATGTATGTACCTTTTACTCACCGTTTAAAGGCAAAAAAACGCGTAAACACTACAACGGCGTCCCAGCTGCCCTCTAGTGCTAAGAATATGAACTAACAAATCGACTTGGCTGCCACCTGGTGCTAAGACTGGCGTTACATCGATGACGTCACTGTTCATGACGTCGATTTTGACGCGTCTAAGCCTAAGAATATTCTTAGATGCCGATCAGGGCCCTGGAAAGACCACTCATTTGAAACTACCCCTCTCCCTTCCCCCTCTTCGGCTCTAATCCTACTCAATTTCAGGGCGTGGCCGCTTGCCTCCGGCCTCGGCCCTGGCCGGGTGGGCGCCGGCTTTTCCTCGCTGCTTTCGTCGCTGCCGCTGCGTTGAGGCCAAGGCAATTGGCCTCGGTCATCGAAAGTGTTGGCACCTGGCGGATTTTTTGTAAGCGCCAGGAGAGGGACTGACGTCTGGCGCGGCTGCTTCATATCCGGCGCATGTTTGAACTCTACAGGTTTTAAACGGACTTTCAGTCGTTGTGAACTAGTTGCTGTGAAGGAGTGTGGTTATACGTGATGTTGGGTGGACGTGAATATCGAAGACTGGCGTTATTTTCTTGATTGTTATAATCTTGGAAAGTTCAGAGAAAATGGAGAAGAGACGGATCACCATTAGATCCAATCAGAACTGCTGCGTTCCTCAGTGTGTATCCTTCCGAAGGAAGTGTCGAAGTCTCAGCTTTCACAAGTTTCCTCAGGATAAGGTGCTGTCCAAGCAGTGGAAGTTGAAGCTGAGAATTGGGAAGAAGATAGGCTCAAATGCTGCTGTCTGTTGCAGACATTGTCAGCCATCTGACTTCCATTCACATCCACCTGGTAAGCGGCTGTGAGGCCAGTGTGCAAAGTATGGTATTTTCGACGATATCTCGTCGGTGCGAGTGCCCTTGGAGACAGGACCAAGTGGTGCGAATTTTATCAACCTGGTGCAAATTTGCGAGGTTAGTGACACTTAAACTAAACAAATAATGACTGAATGGCTATTACGACACAGGAGAGGGCCTTATAAAAAGTCCTTAACTAACTGACTAATGATTGAGGTAGTATTGCATTGTAGGGGTAGGAATGGGTGCTTTTTTCCCTGGTATGTGGCAGATTGGTGCGAATTTTTGGAGGCTGGTGGTGCGAGAATTTTAGATGGCTGGTGTGACTCGTCTGGCCTGCTGCCATACTTTGCAGACTGGCTGTGAGGCAATCTCCAGTTCCGCTTATGCATCCTTCCACTCCCTTGAGCCTGCTTCTAGCAGGAGTAAGCCTTTATCCTTGGGCCGTCATCATAGGCGGATCCAGGATTGCCGATCAGTGGGCACCTTCCGGGGGGCGGGGTGCCATTCTTGATCCGGAAACCCTATCGGATGGGAGCAAAACCCTATCGGTGGGAGCCTATACTTTCGTATCCTGGGAGGGGTTTGAGGGGTGGGAAGCGAAATTTCAGGGGGCGTGGCCATTTCAGGGGGCGCCGAGGGTCGATGGTGGGGGCACATACTCCCTTTGCCCCCTGGATCTGCCTATGGGGCATGTGCCCACTTTGCCGTCCCCCTGGATATGGCTGCATTCCTTTTTAGCCCGGGAAACTGACAAATTGAAATAATTCGGTAGATATACGCCTTTATTCGTTTCAAGCTGTCTGAAATTCCAGTTTGAATGCACGATGGAAAATGCGTTTCCCGTTAGGTAACGAAACGCTCATTGGCCTTGACACTAGCGGGGCTAGCCACCTGGTGGCAGGCTACCGAAGCAGCTGAGCAACCACGACGCTAGTTCAGCAACTTGCCACTAGAGGAGAAGCCGGCTGTTTTAGCTCTGCCAGGATTAGTCGTTAAAGATAATGGGATTATTCTGGCCATTTTTACCTACGTGTGAAACCCAGCCGCACATGACCGAGTTCGTCATGAGAGTCGTCTGGGAGGAGATAGAGGGCGTGGAGGCATTGAAACCATTACATCTAGCAAGGAATGTGTGTTATTTCAAAGCTAAGACTTTTGAATTGGGGTCCGTATTAGCCTCTGATGTTATGGTAAAGGCAAAACTTCACATTTTCTCTCTTTGGATTGTACTTGTTTTGCCCTTTTCTTTCGCTTTTGTCTGTACTCGTCATGTTGTTTTGAAACCTGTTCTGATGAGTTCAGTTGTGTAAAGCTAGAGCGCTAAAACAAACGTCATTCTAAAAGTCTTATGATCTTATGTCATATTAGGTCACGAGGTGACCTTAGGAGGTCAAAACACTAGCAGAATGTCAATATGTTTCACATGGCGGAGAAAATTCGGACCTTTTCCCATTAAATTCGCTTTACTAGATTGCAATGGCTCTAACGGCATGAGAGCTGTGCCCAGTCTGCTCAAGCATTCCATATTTTGGTGGAAATGGCCTATCATGACCTAACTTGACCTCTGTAGGTCAAACCATTGACCGGAGCGCTTAACCCTTGCCCCGGTGGTGGGTACGAGCCACCTTCGCCCTGGTGGGGGGGCTAAAAAAGACCCCCCACGATCTCAAAAACTAAGAGAGCTAGAAAAAAGCGCAAAACGGCAATCGAAAGCTCTTTGAAAATGATATCGAAAATACTTCGGTCATTTTTCTTGTCAGGTCAATATCAAGGTCACCAGAGGTCAAAATAGGTCAAAATCGCTAATATGAGGTGTACTAAGAAAACCTCATATATCTCAGAAACTATGATAGCTAGAAACATTTTTCTAACACCATTCGAAAGCTCTTGAGATGCGCTTTCATTATAGTGCATTCATTTTCGTGTCAAATCAAAGCCTAGGGAGCTACAGGTCGCTAGATATTGGGCATATTCTTGGGAATGTCCATAGCCACCCATGCATACGGGCGTTTACTTTTTCGCTAATAGCTTCCAAACCAAACACGATACAGCCATAGTTTATGCACCATTGCAATCCTCTCGTCAATACGAATCGAATGATGTATGATATTGCTATGCCAGGTCAAATTTAAGAATTTGACCTGACCCAGGTCAACGGTTGACCCAACTTGACCTGGTATAGTCATGATGTATATCATTTGACTTCCAGTGACAATACAAACACTTTGTTGACAAAATAAAAGCTCTATCTTATTTTATTCAAAATTTATAGAGAAAAACACCAAAAAATGTTTATTTGACCTAAGGTGACCTTTTAAAGGTCACAAGTCAAAAATTTTGGCATCAGCTCCAGAAATGGGCTAAGATCAAGTCGCAACCAATGTTTGAAGTTGATTCCATCCATACTTACTGAGAAAAGCTCATTTCGTGATTTTCCCCACGTATTTACAATGGGGAGGTCATGCTCTGCACATGACCTTAGGTCACCAATATCAAAAATCCCGGAACAAATGTTGTAGCTCCTGGTGGGCCCAATATGTGGTATGAGTTTCAACTTGATCGATTAACCCTTCTTTTAGTTATGCGGTCCTAAGTTTTTTTAGGTGAGGTCACTTCACCTGGCCTGGTGACCTGACCTGATACGACCTCGAGCTAAAATTTTCAGGAAAGATGTAAAAATGATGAAGGAACAGCTAGACCAAGTTTAGCGGCGCTGCGCGCCGCCGTTTTTTGGTCACTTCGGAAAAACCCGAGGGGGTCTAAAAGACCCCCCACCCGGGCGAAGGTTAAACATGCATAGTAATTTCTTACTGGACTCACACGAGCTTTTCAATGCACTTTGCAGATTTGCGTTAACCCCCATATATTCGGAGTTACAGGAGGGCATCAATGGCCCCCGGTCGGGCGAAGTTGGCGCCGGACCCCCGGTGGGGTGTGGGTTAAAGCTAGCCTTTACGTATATGGCAATTGGCAGCGTGGCTATAATAGCAGCTTTATGGCACATTTCGGGAAATTAAATGTTGCTGAGTGCATGATATTAAACCTGACTTCCTCAATTCACTCTGGTAGTCAGACTTAAATTTATTGAATGTCAGTCGTTTTGAGCACGAATACATGATACTCTGCGGGAAATGATTACCAATTCTTTCCCGGTGTCCAATTCACAAACTCTTTAAGCAGGAAATTTCCAAGAAAATGAAAAGAAAAATTAATCAAAATGCATGGGATATGGGAGTGCGTCCCGGATATAACGTCTATTCCGCGGACAGATCCTGTTGAATTCACCACAGTTCTTTATCACTCTTGCTATGTTGTAAATGAGCAAATTACCAAGAGAATAGGCACCCGAGGTATCTATCGCCTTGGCTCACCCTGTTGTTATTTTCAACTTTTCATACGTATTCTTATTTTTGGGATTATGTTCCTCAATTCGTGTTAATTTCCCTTGTTTGTCTGGTTCTCCCACGAAATGTTGAAAACGAAAAGTTGTTCACTTCAGAATATTCAGGAAGGTAGTTATTGGGGTTACGCTTATAGATTTAAAACTAGCTGAAGTGCCAAGTCCCCTGTTTGATTTGCTCTTATGGATGATACAACTATATTAATTTTTGCCTCCTTTCTTTCGGTATTGGTTCCAGATCGACACGTTCCAATTTTTCTTTTTTGGTACGCAATGGGCGTAGATGCATTTGTTCCGAAACATATAATTTTCGAAAATATTGTTTTGGCCTAGGGTCTCAAGCGATATCTCTGGCTTGTATTCTAAAATCTAAAAAAATGTAAAGGAAAAAATACGCTCAATAGAAGGATATAGAACTGTATCCCAGATGCTATATAACACCTATTCCGTGGACGGTCCTGCTGATTAAGCCGCTCACTTACCCCTCCTAGCCATTGGTTGGAGATCCCAGAAGGTTGGGGAGGTCAGTACTCCCCTTCGACTTTGGGTCTCTGATAGGCTTTGTCGGGGCTTGTATTGCTGTGCCAGCGTTAAGCCATCCAGGACCACCTCACATTGGTGCCCCCTGAGCTAGTAGGTACCTATATTGTGCCCTTTAAGCTGATCTGGGCTTCCTGAGTTGATTAGGAATTTCATCAGCAGCTCTAGCGCCCTGAGCTTAGCTGGTCCCACCGAGGCTGATGAGGGTCCCTGAGCTGGTATGGGGCTCCTGGCCTGATTAAGTGCCTCCTGACTTGATCTGGCACCCCCGAGTTGATATGGTCCCCGAGCTGGTCGGGGTGCTGCCTAAGCACCCCTGATTATATAAATTGCTAATTATACTGATGGATTCTGGGGAGGGATGCGCTAAAAGGCATGTGCCCCTGAGCTTGGAGAACTGTCCCCCAAACCAGGATTTCTACTAATTAATCTAAATGAAGAACTAGTTTTGCACAATTTTCAGCCTGTCACACCATCACCAAACCACCAGCCTGTTTACCTTTTTTACTCTAACTTGGACCGATCCTTGAAAATATGGAACTTAATAAATGCGTTAAAAAGGCATCTCTCAAATTATTCCGGCGCAAAGAAGGTCCAATGTCACTATGACACTCCTCCTCCTACGCCCCTTGGGGAGCCGCGGAACTTAATCCGCGTTAAACCAGGGCTCACTCGTCACGACAAAACCAGTGGGCATAACAAATGAATTTTCGACTCCAATATATCTTAGCTTGCACATAGGAGATATCACAGGCTCCGCTGATTTCTCTGATGTTAAGAACTTCCATGAGTTGTCGGACGTGTCCTTAAATCTATCCAAAACAGTCATGTTTTGACTACTTTGATGAGATTGCGGTGATATTTTCTTTTTCCGGTTTTAATCGAGCTTCCCTTCTCCATCAATGTTTCATTTGCATTTTCTCGGACCAAAGGTACCCCAAAGTTAATATAATTTAAGATATAGTAAGCTTTAAGCTTTAAGTAAGCTTTTAGGTTACGTTAAAAAGTGCCCTTTTTCTCCTGGCGTGCCCCTCAAAGGTGATGTGCCCTCCATACGAAATCTCTGGCTGCGCCCCTGCTTGTCACCGAATAGTACTGACGGACCCAGGCCCCAACTTTGGGACGGTGGGGGGGGGGTGGTGGTCAATACTAAGTCAATACTCTGGAGATAAAGCCTGACGCGGCTGTTCTGGAAGAATCTCTGTTAGTCTATGGAAATGTGCTACTTCCAGGAGTGGGACTTTAATTTCTATAATTTCATCACTGCCTGAGGCAGTAATCACAGTCACGAGTCACGGTCAGAGTCCAACCACCTCCCAAAATCGTATCGCATTAAAAACTCACATATTCCCTGGCGCTCTCGCATAAAGTGGGGAAAGCATATTTCTTCCTGCTCATAGGTACCTTGAATGAAAATGTAAGGAATCAACGCGGGGAAATAACATTTTGGTATAGCAATTTTTATGTCATGGAGTGTAGGCGTTACTAAAAAGAACTATCATATTTCACAAGCTTATAGGAGGGGATTAGGATGGGTGGTGAGACCTCTAAGATTAAGATTTCCTGTCGTACCGCGCGAGGCAATATTACAAGAGCGAACCTCCTAGAGAACGCTTCTGTGAATAAGTGAAAAACTCAACGAAATAATCTCAGTTAAGAAACGAAGAAAATCACAAATGTATCCTAAAAAGCTCTGTCTCATCAACCGGCCTAATAAGTGAGGACATGAAGAGGACTGAAGAGAAAAGAAATAACGAATACACTATTAAGAAATAAGACCTGAGAAACGAAAACGAGGAATCACGAAGACAAAAAGAAGAATGAAAAGAGAGACCAGTCGACAAAGAACGATAATAATTCGTCATCACCGTCATTGTCACGCCTTGTTTGTTCGTTGTTTTCTTTTTCACCGGATCCCTTTATCAAGTCCCACTACCTCACTCCATGGGTTGAGCGCGGCGCCTGTGGCGACCCTCCCAGTGGATAATCCTGGTCCTTCCCCATCAACCATCCTATCCTTATCCTTCAGTGTGTTTTTGCTTAAGTTTTTCATTAATGTCCCTCATCTTTATTACGACCGGCGTCAGAATAGCCACATGGATAGTGGAGATGCTGTGTATGTCAAATATACAAATAAATAAGATACAATACATTTATTTACTATTCAATTCAATCATTATTTTCAGATCAGTTTTTTTCTGGTGTACGTATTTGATCCTAGGGTCTACCCGTGCAGTGGTGTATTTACTCTGGTTCATTGTGGATTTCTCTCATGGCTACGGAGCGCTTCCAGCCAGACCTCAACAAAACAGGAAGGTACACCCAGTCATCCATCAATTACGCTCGCCGTGAAATACCGCTGTGAGAGGCGCGAGAGGGAAAGAGGGATCTTAATAGCCATGACACTTCCTCACGCTCAACACAATGCGCCCGCATTGCCCGTGGAGGCGAATTTCGACGAAGGGATGAAAAGGTATGCTTATGCGGTAACACATGTGTTTGAATAAGGTGTCCACAGCAACAACATGTCAGGGTATCACTCAACCCTCTGACAAAAAGCTTGAGCCGGCTGATACTAAGTCGTCACCCCGTACGTGCGCCGGCGACAGTTCGGATACGTGCCGGACACGACAGTGGAGCCAACCGTACAATGGCTTCGCGGTGGGTGGGGTAGAGGGGACCATCACTCAGCGCTGCCGGGACGCTTACCGAAGGGTTGGCTACAATGTATAATGCCAATTTACCAAGATAAATCAAACAGCTCCTGACAGTTTCGTGAAAGACGATTGCCAAAGATGGCACCTTAGTGCCAAAAACAGGCGTGCGTCTAAGCCTTACTTACGTCCGTCCTGGGAGGAAGCCGGGGTTACAGCACATTCACTCATACAGTGATCATTTACAATATAATAATAGCTCCATTTATAACTATAGCGTGCGTTCCCATTGTGTAAAGAACCGGTCATATTTGATATACGCTAGACTCATTAAAAAATCCAAAACTTCGGAAAGTTTAGAAACGCCTCTCATTTTCTCATGCATTGAAGTATTTTGAGATGATCTGTAAAGGTTTCATCCCGATATCTTCAAAACTGATGAAGCGCAAGCGGTCTGAAGGTGGGCTGTTTCAGTCCAATTTGTAGTTAAAGTCTCCATGTAAAACACCATTAGATAAGAGAATAACACCAGGCCTTACGGATGTGATCACCAACACCTGAGCGTTGACTCCGCATGAAACTCTGCGATTAGATGTTGATGTTCTGAAATCTAGGGATCTTAGAACTATAATATTGGAGCAAACTAGAGGCTTAATGAACGTTACGACTTCATCCCCTAACATTCCTGCTCTTGTGTTTAGCAAACTTTGACACATAGATGTTATGTTATCATTTAAGTATGGATTATCTAGTATGCTCATGGCAATAACACGATCAGGCCTAGATAGCAGTGGCCAGCCAAGCAAACCATCAAAGCGGAGAGCGTCAAAGACCTCAAAATATGGGCGACAGCAGGGAGATATGCGGCTCCTACCTAAAAGGATCCAAGCTTCTGACAAGTTGTCAAATACTTCTGGACCTCTTGTCTTCCAGAGTGCACAAATCAAGTTACAACGATCATATGGCACATATCGATGGTTTATGACGATGTCATTGCGTTCTGGGAGAGATCAGGAATTCCGACTGTCGGTAAAGAAACTGTTGTCTGGCGAATAACCCGGCTCTACAGAGACTACCAGAAGCTGTTGAAACGTAAGGGACGGGACACTGAACAGAAATTAAGAATAGAAGGAGCTTTGAGGCAAAGCTGGAACAGCTGCTTGATTTTTATACAAGTGTCGAAAGGAAAATTTTGCAATAGCGGCTAAGAACCGAGAGCCATAAGAAAGAAGACATACGATTCCTGCGTGATCTAAGGTAATCCAAAAAGGGGAAGATGAAGGGGCGTGATAATATGTATGAACAGAAGCACATACGAAACTCAGCTCGGAAAAGAAACAGGGCGCGAATAAAAAATCCCAAGGCCCGAGTTCCTCTGTTGTTTCAAACAAAGATCTTGATCCGGAGGATGCCTTTAAGGACTCCCGCACTGGTTCTGTAAGAGGCCAGTGCTGACCTTAGCAATGTCAGTGTTAGCGAGCCTACATCCTGGCGATCAGGAGACGCAAACAGAAAAGCTACAGTCAAAGAATCCATGTCTGAGTTTAATGCAAAACGGTCAGATTAGGGGACAGTTCACTTGGATGGTTCACTGAAGAAAACTACAAAAAATGAAAAGATGGCGATAGTTTTCACTGACCTACACAAATACCAAGATGGAAAGCTATTGGGGGCTCTAGAGCTTCGCAAATCAACCGAAAAATCACAAGCTCAGAAGACATTCGATGATGATGATGATGGTGGTTTCAGACGCTCAGCCTCCAGGGCTCATGCGTGAGGACATTCAAGTTTCCAGATCCGTGGAATATCTCACCACCATGCTTTCAGTTATGATCGATGAACGTACGGCAAATGCTTGCGCGCGCGAAATGACTAAACCTTTCCAGTACCCTTCCTTTAAATTCCCACGGTTTTTTCCAGCTTATCTGGACGACTCAGCTCGCTAAATAGGACGACGTGCTTTCGTTCAACATTTTGAATTATGCTTTGATTCCAGACTTAAAGGGAGATACGCGGAAAAATTATTATTGTGGTTTATTGCTATTTGAAAAATCCTGATTACGAAACTGTCAATTATTTTTGTATCTTCGGAAAAATTTTGGGAGGCCACTCACTTATTATCGAAATAGGTGAACAGTTCCGATAAAATGCTGAAACCTTCACCCATCACTTACTTTTCGAAAACTATTTAAAAAGGAAAATTAATGTTTTTTGTAATAAAAATGTATGTTCTCCTGTATTTGTATTTGAATTAATTTTACAAAGCCTTTAAAAAATACAAAAAGGAATTAGTTTGCCCTAAAAACGGAAAAAAACATAATTACTCAAGTCTTCAGCCGTTTCGTACCTCGGGTCTTGAGTCGTTTTCTGCTTCAGCACCAGAATGACGAAACTTTTGCGTCAGAAAGGTCACGTGACCCCCCCTATGAGGTGGCTGTACGTTCTGATTGGTCAATTGTGATGTCTTAAAAGTTTTATATTTTTGTTTTAATATCATTTTTGGTTGTAGCTTTTTTAAAATTAGTTCCTACTTAACAGTTTTAAACTTTCATGTCACTGCTTAGGAAAATGGGACGGTTTTTTGTACAATATTTTATATCCTTAGCCGGGGGTACGTCATGTGCATCGATAAGAGGTGTACCGGTAAAGTCGTCTAGAAATGTTGACTTTGAGAGCAATTTTAAGGCATTTGCAGGCCGAATTCGCAAACATTAGAATAGGACTTCTGAAAAACTTTTTGTGACCTTTTTATCTAGCCAATAAAATTTTGTTCGCGTATCTCCCTTTAAGGGTTTCAGTATCTACCTTTCAGTGTAATGGGTTGATGGGCCTATGAGCTAATGGGCTTCGATTTTAAACCTATATAAATTGTTTGGCTTCACATAACACTATCCGTCTCCGTATGGTTGGAATTCATATGAATATCTTCGCAAATCATAACATGAAGGGACGTCAGAGAATATCCCCGTAAAACAATTTTCATCAAGCTAAAATGAATCCGTGGAGTGGAGACCCATCGCCAAAAACATGGTCTTTGAACATTCGTAAAGTAAATCAGATAGTATACATATTTCTACTCCCTTGAAATCTCAACCCACGAGGCGAAAGCTCAATGCCCTTGTAGGGCAAAGCAACTGCCAGTGGCGGATTCAATCTTTTATTTGGAGAGGGGGGCTTGAGCTCAGTGGCCCTCCCCTTGTAACCAAGGGTTTAGAATACCATGTTGGTTCAAGTTCTAGAGGATTTCGAGTGTATTCAGAGTTTTCTGATGGTACAGGGCTAAACATTTCTGGATAGAGCATTTCAAGAGCTTTCCAATGACTTCACTTTCAAAAAAATTGATACTGTAGTTTTATTTTCACACCCCTTTAGGTGCAGAAAGAATGTCTTTCCTCATAACTCTCCATAGGTTCAAGCTGTGACAAAGCCTCCGGCTTTGCGCGGGCGACGTCACTTGCACGTATTGTCAGGAAACCTGAACGAGGGCTGCATGTACCCTGGCATGTACCCGCCACTGGCAACTGGAGTCCCTGACGCAAGGGCTGAAAAATCCAGTAACAGGATTTCCGAAGAGGTTTACGCTCAGATATTGGTGATAAGCTAACCTGAGGTCTAGTGTTGTTCTCTTATCCAATGGTGTTTAACATGGAGACTTTAACTACAAATTGGGCTGAAACAGCCCACCTTCAGACCGCTTGCGCTTAATCAGTTTTGAAGATATCGGGATGAAAACTTTACAGATCGCCTCAAAATACTTTAATGTATGGGAAAATGAGAGGCGTTTCTAACCTTTCCAAAATTTTGGATTTTTGAGTGAGTCTAATATACACTTCTCGCAAGATAATTCTAAACTGCTGTGATTACCTGGAAAGTGAATATTTGTAAATATTTCTTAACATTTTGGTTACTGTCTTTACAACGGATGTTTCATTCACTTACGACCCCAGTGCCGCTTCCACCGATTTCGGGCGCCGAAGGCGAACGAAAATTAGCGACACCTTGGATATGAACAGTGAATGCTAGACCAAAACTCGAAAAAAACATTTGAAGCTGGCCTTTTTTACTGTGTGCCACGCCTGATTTTGAGTAAGCTTTCCCGGCATACCATTGGGCGTCTCATTTGAACATGGACCACCTTCATCGATTTTTGCTTGCCCTCTTGTTTGTGATTGGGTGCCTATATTTCATGATTGACCGCCCTTTTTCAGTACTGGAGCACCCCACTGTAACATGCAACACAAACCTCCTTTCAAAGGGCCCGAACCCAACTCAGGGGGTATAAGATCAGCTGAGGGGCCCGTAACAATTAAGAGGTTTCGAACCAGATAAGGGGTCCTTGACGGCTAAGGGAGCCCCAGTGCCAAAACCTGGGTTTCAAGATAAGCATGGGAGCCCTTACCATCTAGAAGGGACCCAGATAAGCTCAGGGGCTTAGAACCAGCTCAGGGCCCCTGATCAGCTCAGCAAGCAAAAAAAACTCAGGAGGCCAGACCAACTGGGCCCCCAACGGGCTCAGAGGCCCCAAAGCAGCTTAGGGTCTACATCAGCGCAATAGAGCCCGGGAAAACTAAAAAGTCCAATGCCAGCTCAGGGGTTCTTACCTGCTCAATAAACACCAATCAAGCTAGGAACCCTACGATAAAGCCAAATACATCTTGAGTAGATCCTCTCAGGGGCTCTAGACCAGCTGATATCCGTCCCAATAATTCCAACACAGGGGTTCTTCTCAGCTCAGGGGGCCCCAAACAGCGTAGTGGGGTCAAGGTCATGCCAATAAGCTCCTTTACACTACCCTCTCATGGCCCCAGAACAGCCCAGGGACTGCTTGCAAAACTTACTCTCAGGAGGCTCAAAACTACTCAAAGGTCCAAAATCAGCTAAGAGGCCCCATACCAGTTAAACGGATCCGAAAATCTAAGATGAATCCAGTGCCAGGGTTTCAGGATTAGTGCTGGCGCCTGAATATCTAAAGGGGCCCGACAATGTTGTGGCTACAATCGGGCCCCCTGCCTTGCTTGCGGGACTCCTTTGGTCTCTGCCCTCTGTGGGTACAACATCCGTCCCTGCTTGGGAGTAGTAGGTAAGTATAATATCTTAAACTCTTAATTCAAGCAGGCTCTAGAATATTGTATGCGATCATTGATGGTCCCAATCAGTGATCCTAGCTGAAATTCGGCCAGACCCTGGACTTTTGGAGATTCAATCAAATGTTGAACGGACCTCAGGGAGTTTAAGGCCCATTTATAGTTATGTGAGCGTTTAGAATGCTCAGAAATGTTGCCCCTAAACGTTGTTTAACTTTTTTGCTCGCCGACATGTTTTTGTGTATATGCGTTTTTACGTAAATTTATATATTGCACGGTCGGGCCCCCAAAAGCTATTCTGGGCCTCGTTCGAGGCCGCCCGCATCAAGGTTCGCCCCCTCCTTGAGCAATTTCTGAATCCCCTGGGGCACTAACGGTGAAAGGAACTTAACTATTCCACATGCCTACTCCCCAATGATGAGGCTAATGCTATGAATTTTTTTCAACATTTCATTCTGTGTTGGTGTGTAAAGGATATGAATTATGGAATTCTTACATTTCAGACTGTTTTTTAACATGACAATGTTTTTTAACATAACATGATCATTGATATTAGCTGCGTGCTCATACTTTTTACAAACATATCGTTTTCTGGATTATTTTATACAAGATGAACATAAGGCTGAGTTTTAGTCATTGCACAGCAATGTCTGCTGAATGGAGGAAAGGGCTTAAATTCTGGCTCGTAGCTGGCATAGCGTTATGTTTGACTCTTATTGCTTCTACGTTGATATATTAGCTTGGTATATGTTGGGTACAAAAAGCTTGTGGAGAGTGTTTTACTTTGTTAATATATCTATCTCATTACGGATTCGAAGCGGCATTTTGAACTGGGCACCCTACGTCAATTACATATATGCATTTCTGTTGTCCAAATATAAAGCACCATGCACATTGGCTGTTCCATTGTACCTGCCGATTTGACATTTTTCCTGGCATCAAGGGTATCAAGGGCGATTTCAGAGTAGGCAGAAGAGGAAAGTGGTTACCCTCTGATCAAGTCCTCGACTACACTACACTGTAATTCGGCACTAGCTGGTGCAAACCTGGTCTATGTGCCTCCCCCTCGATAATGAATCCTGTATCCGCCCATGACTAACTTCAAGTAAGGATTTCAAAATTTACCCGACCGATTTTAAAAATTCAAACTGCAATCGATTCATCTTGTGCTAGCCTCCATTTTTGAAAAAAGAAAATTCCAAAATTTTAAAAATTGAGGGTAAGGGGTTCAAAATATACAACGTGTCTGCCTTTTTTAGATTATTCGTAACTCTTGTCTCTTAGGCTCGATTTTCACGAAACTGGTATGGATTCAAAGGAAATTGCTTGAACATGGTGATATCTTCAATTTAGGTGAAATTCAAAATTCAAGGGCGATTTTAGGCCCATAATTCTGGGGGAATTATATGATTTTTTGCGCGTCTTTTTTGCAGAAATGCATACGCCAGGTAGGGTGTGATATCTCTTATGTCAAGCAAAGTGCACAAATGCCAAAAATATGTCAGAGGTGGATTCAGGGAGGCAAAACAGTAGGGTAAGACAAATATCCCCGCCTTTCCCTGCATATGCACCAGCTATTTAACTAGGTTAGGGCCCTAGCTCAATTTAGGGGCGCTCAAAGGTCGGTGTATATCGGGTCTCAGAACATCTCTGGGGGCAATTTAAGCTCTGGTCCCCAGCTCAGCTCAGGGGCCCTATAACTGTGCAGCGGCCTAGACTAGCCCAGGGGCTGCCCAGTTCAGCACAGGGAGCTCAAGATTGGCTTAGAGCCCAGCTTAGCTCAGGGGCCCAGGTCGGATGTTAAAGGGCCAGAACAGCTCAAAGGACCCATTCAAGCTCAAAGCCTTCAGCTCAGTGACTGTTAAGTATTTTAGTAAGCTCCCAGATCACTTCAGGAGCCCCCATCTCACCACATGAGCCCCAGCTACATGACCTCGGATAACCAGATTAGCTTAGGGCCTGGATCAGCTCAGGGACCCCAGGTCGGCTTATATAGGGTCTAAGAACAGCTCAGGAGGGCCAATTCAAGCTTATATGGCCCCCAGCTCTATTATTATCATTGTGCAGAGAGCCCAGACCAGCTAAGCCCGCCCCCCAGTTCAGCACAGGGGCCCCAGATTAGCTCAGGGGTCAGATTAGCCTTGGGGACACCTCAGCTCAGAGGCCCCCATGTCGGCTGATATAGGGTCTTTGTTCACCTCAAGAGCCCATTCAAGTTCATGGCTCTCAGCTCAACTTAGGTACCCTAGAAAGATTTAGAGGTCCCAAACTAGCCCTGGGGCCCTCAGTTCAGCTAAAGAGGCCCTAGATTAGCTTATATGACATCAGAGGCCAGTTCAGTGGCCACTCGAGATTGACTCATCGGACCTTAAATCAGCTCAGGCGCCCAGGTCAGCTTAAGAAGTTTCCCAGACAAGGTTTCGGGCCCGTTTGGGTTTCTTATTTTCATTACACTTTATTTATATTTTGCATCCGTTGCAGGGGCCCACCACAGAAAAGTGGGGGACCAGTGGCCATCCTGCCCCCCCTCGTTTCTACGCCTATGCGCTATGGTCACAATCTATTATTTCTCTGTACTACCTCCCTCTTTCCATTCATGGGGCAAAGTGGGACGGATTCCACTTTCCCCGGTTCACCGTGCCCCATGGAGAACAGTCTAAGAGAAGGGGAGACCAGTCATCACATGAGTGACAAATCCAGGCGATGTTTTTCTGAGCAATCAAGGGACCCGTACTGGTTTCCAGCAGTTCGATAAAACACGATCCGTGCTGCTGGGCACGCTCGGCAGTGGCGGCACGCTCGGCAAACCATGCAAGATACAGCCATAGTTGATGCACCATTGCAATCCTCTCATCAATACAAATTGAATGATATATAATATTGCTATGGCAGGTCCAATTACAAATTTAACTTGACCCAGGTCAATGGACCAGCCCCTGGGCTGGTCTAGGCCGCTGCACAGTTATAGGGCCCCTGAGCTGAGCTGGGGACCAGAGCTTAAATTGCCCCTGGAGATGTTCTGAGACCCGATATACGCCGACCTTTGAGTGGCCCTAAATTGAGCTAAGGCCCTAACCTAGTTAAATAGCTGGTGTATATGCAGAGAAAGTGTCATAAATGACATGCAGAGAAATATGCAGAGAAATGACATGCGAGGGGGAAGCAACCACAGGTGGAGAAAGCAGGCACCCTGAGGACCAGCCAGGGGTTGATGCAGAGGACAAGGAGTAAAGACCAAGGATGGACACCAGCGTTGCGAGGGCTGGTCCGAGCCAGAGAGGCGAACCGAGACGCCAGCTCTTCCAAGCTGATGGCAATGGAAATGAGAAGTGTCTGTTGTACAGAGACTTGCGCTAAATCCAAAAAAGGTGATGGCTGGTCACACTGCGCAATATGCTTAAGTGGGTCCACGATACATGTGGGGGGGGTTGTTGCAGAGGATATCGTTTTCGTGTGTGGCACGTGCCTTTAGCGGGCGCCTTGGTTCGTGAATGGGGAGGAAGCCTTAGCGATCATCGTGGATACAGAAATATACGCGTGTTTCTTTCGCTTTTTTGTGGGTTTGATAAACCAGACCGAAATTTTACACATCAATTGAAATTACGTTATCTGCAGACGTGGCAGCCAGCATTTGACTTATGTCTTAAACGACTGATATCAAAAGCAAACGACAGCAATCTATCGACCACCACAAAATGTTCTATTCCATCGTTTAAAACCTCTACGCAAACCAGAATATTTCCAGCCGGATAGGATCAACGCATGCCTTCCTATTCAGCTCACGACTATTGTGACATGCGACTCTGTCTATTAAAGTCGTTGGTCTTCTGGTGCTGGAAGCTACTTAACCGTCCATGTTGGACCCAGCAGCATACCACAGAGGCCTGTCACAAAACATTTTTACCGTCAGATAGAAACATTTAATGCTAGAGCGTTTGGAAACTGAGTAGCGGGGAGGGGATAGCAATATTGCGACTCCGCAGACGCTATCATAATAAATAAGTGAATCTAAGCATTTATGTACAATTATATATTAAAATTATAGCAAATTGAAAAGTATACCTGCCAAATATCTTGCAAACAAAGAATCGAGGCAAAATAAGCCTGTCCACTTTGCCCTGTGCTTCGGGCAAAGTGGTCAAAGTAACTTTGGTTTACTTTTTGGTTTCCTGTGCAGATGTCTTGTATTCTTTGCCTTTTTCTCCCCTCTAGTGTCTTCAGAATTGAACATGGGACAAAATCGTGGTACCTAACACAAGAAATCGGGATTACAAGTTCTTCAAAATTGAGCAAATATCACTAGGGTGACCGCTTTGCCCTGGTCTCCCCTACTATTGTTTGGAACTGATCGGTTGCCAGATATTGCTTTGACGCAGCGTGAAACTTGTTATATTAGATTCTGAGGTTGGGTCGCTTGCCCTTGAATAGCTCATGTATCTGGCATGACCTGACAGAAAATTTAGTCAGGTACATAACACGAATTGGGAATAAGGCACTGTAAGTTGTGCTGTCCTTCGTTTCTTCTTTTTTACGTTTCTTGGGAAAACCAGCAGAGAGCAAATTCCCCCCGTAGGGCTCATGTTAAAACAAACGAAAAATGGAAGATCGGACGGATATGGTACAATGGAAGGCACTGAAGAGTTAGGTACATTGTTCTTGCATCACTAATTTAGAAATGTCATCAAACAATTATAAAAAAACCTGCTGCGAATTCTTACAACAAATAAGCAACTGAATAATTTTCCAAAAACAGTAAATTTTATAGCCCTATCATTACCAAATCACGTAACCCAACCCTAGGTCACCAGTAAAACGGTAATGTTTGATTTTTTAAACTTGAATTTAGACGTCATCACATTTGATTTGGGTCTTAACGATTCAAGGGATCTACAATTAATATAATGCTAATTATTAGTCTCTTATATATGGTAAGTGGAAAAGTATGGTTTTTCATTGGGTCCAAAAAGTGTCAGAGGCCACAACTCAAAAGCCATTAAACGGACGTAGCTAATAATATCACAGCGATAGTCTGCGCCCCGCAAACCGCTCTGACAAATTTTCATCACAGTCTGACATGTAAGGTGCTATCGCTTGGTCGATTTATCGTGGGATGCCCCAATACCTTGACGCGCAAGCGATCTCGCGGCCGTGGCCTGCCCCGGCGGTCGGGTCTGTTGGGCCGGCGCGCCCGTCCGACACGCCAACAACCCCGCGCGGCGGCTGGCGGTGGGGGGAGGGGAGGGGGAAGGGGGTCTGCGTGTCGCCCATCGGGTAGTGCGCCTGACATTCCGGGACTGTAGCGTTATTCAGCCGCCACTGCGGACCTGCTGTCCCCCTCCACCCAGTGATGGGTCGGGGAGCCCCGGATACCTCCGGGTGGACCCCCTCCCCCACCGGTACCTCCGCTCTGTCCGTCCGCTCAGCCGTGTCATCCGCTCCATGTGGGCGGCGGGTGTCTGTCTTACTTGTGTTTCACTATTTTACATTTCTTGAGTTGCTAATGGTTGGGTCCGTGCTTGGGGAGCCTGGTTAATTTTACTTTAAAATTTCCTGTGGTTTTTTTAGGTCGGTGTCTTACAGGCATGTGTCATTGTACGCATTATGTTATATGCAAGAGTGTCAATATATAAACGGATACAAATGACCAAACCAAGAACTGAATATTATATGATAGCCTATAGGCTGTTGTAGATCAAATAAAGCGTAACAAGATGTTATGGTGTGACCCAACAAGGTTTACAGGACTTTCGGCCATCGGTGGGTGACCGGATAAGCGGGCAGAACCTTTGCTTTTTAAATATGCCGACCTGAAGGTAAAACCACTTACCTTAAAACCATTCCAGAATATTGACAGTTTTCAGTCACCGACTGCACAGAAAACTGCGCGTACTTAAGAGTTCAGCTTTAGGATATATCTACAGAGTAAGCGAATGAAACCTGCGTTTCTACTTTCCGTAGTTGTGTTGTGGTTATAGGTGTTAGGCGCAGCGGGATGAATTTGTCCG
Organism: Lepas anatifera; assembly: GCA_034440635.1. NCBI lineage: Eukaryota > Metazoa > Arthropoda > Thecostraca > Lepadidae > Lepas > Lepas anatifera. The sequence continues at coordinate 669,313 of JAOTON010001433.1, read as the reverse complement.
ATAAATAGAATGGGCCGATCCTGGGGAGTCAAGTCACCTGCTGAGAAATTATATCATTGGAAAACCCATTTTCGCTCCATGGAAATCTGCGCGTAGCTAAGACCTTAGTTTACAATATCATAATTTGGGGAGGTTCTAACCTTCGCCCGGGTGGGAGGTCTTTTTAGACCCCCTCAGGTTTTTCCGAAGTTACCAAAAAAAAAAAAAACGGCGGCGCGCAGGTTCACCAAACTTAGTCTAGTGTTCCCTTAACATTTTATATCTTTCCTGAAAATTTTAGCTTAAGGTCATATCAGGTCAGGTCACCAGGCCAGGTGAAGTGACCTAACCTCAAAAAATGCTTAGGATTGCATAACTAAAAGGAGGGGTAATCGATCAATTTGAAACTCAAACCACATATTGGGCCCACCAGGAGCTACACCATATGCTCCGGGATTTGTTCTGTTGGTGACCTAAGGTCATGTGCTGAGCATGACCTCACCGTTGTAAATACATGGGGGAAAATCACGAAATGAGCTTTTCACAGTAAGTATGGAAGAAATCAACCCCAAACATCGGTCACGGCTTGCTCTTAACAAATTTCTGAAGTTGATGCCAAGAATTTTGACTTGTGACCTTTAAAAGGTCACCTTAGGGCAAATAAGCATTTTTTGGTGTTTTACTCTATAAATTTTGAATAAACAAAGATAGAAATTTTATTTTGCCCCCAAAGTGCTTGTATAGTCATTGCAAGTCAAATGATATACATCATGACTATACCAGGTCAAGTTGGGTCAGACCGTTGACCTGGGTCAGGTCAGATTCTTAAATTTGACCTGGCATAGCAATATTATATATCATTTGATTCGTATTGACGAGAGGATTGAAATGGTTCATAAACTATGGCTATATAGTGCTTGGTTTGGAAGTTATTAGCGAAAAAGGAAACACCCTTATGTACGGGTCGCTATGGACATTCCCAAGAATATGCCCAATATTCAGTGACCTGTAGCTCCCTAGGCTTTGACCTGATCCGAAAATCATTGCCACTGTAAAGAAAGAACAACTCAAGAGCTTTCGTATAGTGTTGAAAAAAAAAAGTTTCTAGCTAGCATAGTTTCTGAGATATATGAGGTTTTCTTAGCACATCTCATATTAGCGATTTTGGCCTATTTTGACCTCTGGTGGCCTTGATATTGACCTGACGAGAAAATTGATCGAACTATTTTCGATATTATTTTTAAAGAGCTTTCGATTGCCCTTTTGCGCCTTGTTCTGGCTCTCTTAATTTTTTAGATCGTGGGGGTATTTTTTAACCACCCCACCAGGGCGAAAGTGGCTCGTACCCGCCACCGGGGCAAGGTTTAACCATCGCCCCGGGATGTGTTTGAACACCCCCACCCCCTCAGTTTTCCGGCGGCACAAAAAAGGGCGACGCCTCGCACCGTCGTGCTTTGCACACCTAACTTTGATTGATTCCGCAATGTTCCCTACAATTTTAAGGTTGGGTCATTTCTGGTCAGGGTCACCAGTGCAGGTCAAGTGACCTCACCTCTAAAAATGTTAAAGGTGGCATAGGTAAGAAATGGGTGAATCTATACCATTGAAACGTATACCATATAATGGGCCCACCGAGTGCTACAACATATGTACATGTATTTTTATATCGATAACCTAAGGTCAAGTACGGTCCATGACCTATCCGTTGGAAATACATGGGAAAAACAGACCTTAGGTAGGACTAGGCTTACATAACTTTGGCTGTATTTGTGTAGATAAAGCTGTGAAGGCCTCCATATTCTCCAAATCGTAGTATCCTGGGGCCAGTTCCAGGTTCATATTGCGGTTTTTGACCTGTGCCCTTTGTGATATCACCTGGGGCTGCATAAGCAGGTTTCGGAATTGGGTCAATAACTGCAGAATATGATAAAGCTTTTATTTTGATATCATTACGTTTATATTGCTATTGCAAGTTTATTGATGTGCCCCTAATTTTGAGCCGATTCCGCACTTTTTCCATCGGCAAATCAAGTGATAGACCGAATCGTATTTGGCCCCACCATTGGTTACAACTTTTGCCCCCACCACCAACCTGGAAAAAGTCCTATGCCTAATAGGAATCTGAAGAGTTCCGGCTGCTGGAAGCTTGCTGTGTGAAATGAAAGCATTTGGAACTTTTATTAGGATGACCTCCGTGTAGATTATCCAAATGGAAATTAATTAAATTTGATTGCCTTTTTCCATTGCATCGAAACTGTATGTTTGTGCCTAATGCCCGCTTCACACCGCCAACGTAGCGTACGAGCGGACGGGAGCGGAACGTAACGGGCGAAAAAAATACAATACCTGAACTCTGACACTTTCCGTCCGCCTCTACGCTCCGCTCCGTTCTCAGTGTGAAGCGGCAGTCGAAACACCGAACGTTCTGCTGCGTGTTGTTTACGTTTGCGGTTGCCAGATTTCAGGAGCGTAGCGGTGAAAAGATGGAAATATTCATCTTTTGAACGTACATGAGCGGAGCTTAATGAACGTTTGGTTTATTTGAAAAGTGTATTTAAGTGCTTTTGCGCTAATTGTGATTAACCTTTTTAGTGGAATTCCATCAATAAAGCAGGTAAGTTCGTACAATTCAAATTCAATGTTCTTGATACAAGATAAACAAAAACAGTGCTGCTTCTGACCTTGGTTCTGCTTTTCTGAGACGTAAGTAAACAAAAAGGGACTTTAATTTGGCCATCAATGGTTTAGAGGTGCATTTAAGAAAGGAATTGAATTAGAAATCTACAATCACTGAACAACTCGGGCAATCATAGACATAGGCATAGGCGGATCCAGGATTGCCGATCGGGGAGGGCACCTTCCGGGGGGCAGAAATAATATTCAATAGTAGTAATATTCAACATCTGAATATTACTGTGTTTAAATGATACTCACCTGATGGTCATTGCCAGGCGCTCAGCCTCGGGAATCGCCGCCCGATAATTCGTGTCCTCCCGATGAAGGCGTGGAGCAACACACTCCAGCAGTTGATCGAACCTCTCTGGAGTCATACGATAGGCTCGATAAAACTCTTCTGGGTTTTGCCTGGCCTCGCGCAGCAGGGTAGCATATTCACCTCTTGAGCTTCGGTGTTGTAGGGATTCCCGTACCCAAATGCGTCTAGTTTGTGGTGGCGTGTCACTACTATCACCAAGCGCCAGCATCAACAAAAGGTCTTCGTCACGCATGTTGATCAACAGCAGCCCACGAACGCAAGAAAGCAGTAAAATCAGTTGAAAAGGCACCCAGATTACTCCCGAGCCCGCGCAGTGTTTAAACAACGACGCACGACGCCTTCCCGAACGTTCCGCTCGCTGTTGTTCCGTTCAGCGTTTGCCAGATCTCCATGACAACCAGTTTTCCCCCAAATCCCAAGATTTGGTGATACGTTCCAAGATTTCCTTGAGTCTTGGGTTATTGCTTAACTTTCGCCCGTTACGTTCCGCTCCCGTCCGCTCCTACGCTACGTTGGCGGTGTGAAGCGGGCATAAGACCGCACTTCACGATATGCCTATAAAGACAATCACAGAATTCAACCGATGTTCCCTTCATATGAAACTGTACGTACTTCAGACCTCTTCTCAGGATATGTTTTGATAGCGAATGGCTGAAGAGTTTATTTTCAGGTTCATATGTTTCCGGGAGTGGTCAAGTTTTTTGCTGTGCTGGTATGAATCTGAAATGGGCCATCGATCTGCCAGCAGCTTTACGAGTTAGATATAAGCCGAGGTCCAGTTGCTCACGAAATTATGCGTAGGCACGGTGTTAGGCTTTCTTCTCCGTAAAGAAAGTTTTGGAAGACCAATTTTTCCGCAAATTTGACCCGAATTGTGTGTACCACGGCGCTTGCTGCCAAACGGAGATCTTAGAAATCTAGGCCGGTGGAGGCTTAGTAAGCCCCTTCCAAGAGGGGCATACCCTTAGCAGAAGTCTTAGCTACGAGCAGTTTCGTATGCAGCGGAAAATGTGCTATCGATTGGTATACCTTCACATTCAGTGCATTTTCCCGGAGATCGGCCCATTTTAAAATGCGAAGATCTTTCTACTCGCACGGGTAGAAAGGTCTTCGCATTTTAAAATGGGCCGATCTCCGGGAATATGCACTGAATGTGAAGGCATACCAATCGATAGCGCATTTTTCGCTGCATACGAAACTGTTCGTAGCTAAGACTTGTGCTAAGGGAATGTCCCTCTTGGAAGGGGCTTTCTGTATTCGTCACCGATTTCTGCGCTTCTTGAAATGGTTAAAAGATACTGACATGAGGGTATGAATCTGAAATGGGCCGATGACCGGCACGTAGCCCACAGTTGAATTGGACATGGCGTGATAGCCAAGATCCGATTTCATACGAAACCGTTGGAAGCTAAGGTTTTGTTTCTGATCCTTATTAGATAAGAGCGTTTTTCCTACAAATTTTGCCAAATATCGGGCGTCGCGACGCTTGCCACCTAGCGGAGATCCGGGGAACCTATGCCATTGGAGCCCGCCCGACTCAATCACTAATGATCACGGCGGTGGGACCAGTTTCCGTAAAGTAAAACGCTGTCTTAGCAGAGGTGTCGAGGGTATGAAATCGAAAATGGTACCACTGCATAGCCCAGACAATTGCCTTTCATTGCCAATCGGTTCACTTCATTGTTCGTTCACCCTGTGTTTACTATGCAGCATTCAGTAACCCCGGGTACCAGAATTGATCGTTACCTAACGCCAGGCTCTGAGTGTAATCCAGACTGAACCGGGACTCCCCCTTCCGCCAGGTCCTCGTGCGCCCTCTTCTTCAAAGCTGACCCTTTGAAAATCGTCCGCGGCAAGGGCTCAAGACTCTACGACGAGAATGGCCTGGACTACCTCGACTGTATCAACAATGTGTGCCACGGTGAGTGTGTGCGAAGCTACTGATTACCGATGCGAGGGTTCGATACCTCCCATCTATCGGCAGACCCAGGGGGAAGGGGCAGGTCTCCCTATTGACCCACCTGGCGCCCACATAATGTACCCTGATGCACCCTGAAACCACCCCGACGCTTCCTTGAAATGTTCTTTCCAACCCATAGTACCCCCCTCAATTCAAGTATTGACACCCCCATGATGCAGTTTAATGCCCCTGTTATAAGTCACACCTTAAAAATTAGCACCCCCAGATTGAATGGCACCTGTTCCGTCCCTTGACAAAATTACCTCTCCCATTGGAAATCCTAGATCTAACTCTGCCCTAAACTGATGACGATGTCGCCTTGGATTTAAATCTCCGACAGGATCAAATCACCAAACAATTATTACTGATTGTGAAACCAGGATACCTTTACTTAGAGGTACGTTCAAGAGAGATTCCTCCACGCCCGAGTGGCGTCACATGGGCGTGGAGGAATTCCTTCACAATTGAGCCGTGTGTTAAACTGCTGCTAATGGCACTTCCCGCTTACGAGTTTGTGAGAATACACGGCAATCAAGTTTATGCCAAATGCAATGGATAAACATTTTATTTTCGGTTCTGGGCCACTTTTTGCAAAAATTTGGGTATTTAATCATTTTATTTTCCCATGTTATATGCTATGAGGTGTGGCGTCACATCCAGTGATCTGCGCTGGCTGTTGGAGGGGGGGCTGCTGGTGAAAAAAGATAATGAATAGTGAGACGAATAATTTCTTTAATAATAGCTTATGGTGGTATATTGGGACTTCCTTGAAGGTTATAAACAGTGTCACTGGTAACTAAAACAGGATAAAAAAACGGGCGACCGTAGTTTAGTTTGGTGTGGTGTGGTGTGGTAGTTATATGTACGTTAAATAATTGTATCTGCCTATGTAGTGGTTTTGACTCACTACCGCATTCCATGTCTGTCTTTGTTATGATGCGATTTTTTATCTGGATACATGTGTCCTGGTTTCAAACAGGATCGGGCCGACATGCTTACTATCCCAGATCGGCTATGTCTCCGGCACATATCGGTTTTGCTCCAGAATGAGATATAACGGGTGAGCACTTAGTTTTGGGACAAATAGTTTGTGATCAATATCTTCAAATATAATTAATATATGTAATTGATGATTTGCATAATGCAGGACCAATAGATTGACTACGTGCAGACAAAAATTAGCTCATCATGTTTATTTCATAGTGAACATGGAGACTTTAATCAAATCGGCTGCTCGCGGCTCTGTCGCGGAATTTCTGAAAAATAGGCCAAATGAACCAAAGTCAAATGTTGTTCGCCATTAACAGAAATTTGATATGGCGAAGGCAACCATTTACCGTGTGAATATTATCGCCAAGGCAGGAAGAAACGTTGCACATGGCAATATTGTAGAAAAAATGCCGACCAATCACAAAAATGACACCCCAGAAACATTATGCACTGATCACGCAGCGAGAAACAAGGTCGGGATTTCCACTCGTGCTCTTGCCCGAAAATTCGCCGTTTCACATACTTACGTCAGGAAAATGCTGGATAAAGCTGACCTTAAGTACGGGAAGAAAGGGTGGGCACCAGACACCACAGAAAGACAGCGACGTGCCCAAAAGTTACGTCTGCGTAGCTTGTCCCGAGGGGTGCTCAAAGCGAGCGTGAAGAATGATGTCATAATGGACGACGAAAGTTACTTCACATACGCGGGAAATGAAACTTCGTGCAGCCGGGGCTTCTATGGTGGGCCAGATGGAGATGTGCTTCCACAAGTCAGATGGCGTCCGACCAGCAAGTTCCCACGGAAACTACTTGTGTGGGTAGCCATATCACCGAAGGCGATCTCCAGGCCTGCGATTTGCCCCAGTCGAGCAAAATTTCGATAGGGAAACCTACAGGAATGAGTGCCTAAAGAAGTTTATTCTGCCCTATGTGGCCCACAACTATCCAGATGGTAGTTACATATTTTGGTAGGATCTTGCAGCAGCTCACTACGCCAAGAGAACTGAAGCTTCTGAAGGAGGCGCGTGCCCGTGGTACCACGTGAGGAAAACCCAACAAATGTACCCCAGCTGAGGCCGATCGAGGATTTTTGGGGCATATTTAAGCAATAGATTCACAAAGGTAGATGGGAGGCAAAATCTGATCAGTCATTGAAGGCTCGTATCCGCAAGGTAGTCGCCGAGATCGACCCGGAGGTCCCTCGAATGATGATGAGAAGGGTGGGCGAGCGCGTGCGAGCCGCAGACCGACAGGGCATCAATAAACTGTTTCACTAGTTATGAGAGATACTCCAGACTGTGCACCAGCCAGGTGTGAAATTGCATCGTCCTAGTAACAAACGCACAGAAGTTATTGCTGTTTAATTTTCGTCCCAAAACTAAGTGCTCACCCGTTAGTTAACATTCGACAATTCTTAAAAGTGTAAATTGTACAATTTTATTTAGCGTGTGTCACCACTGCAACATGTTTTGCTTTGACAATTGGTATTTGATAGATTCGTTAAAATAGTGAAGACCCGGGTGTTTTAGAATTCGTATTCTGTGTAATCATGTCACCTAGAGCCGAAATTTATGCAAAGAGGCCGCATTTTCCACTCAAGAGTTTTGTGATTTGTTAAGCCTACAGATTTTAAAACGGAGTGCCTTTCCGGGAAAGGCACTCCGAAACGAATTCATACCTTTCCGGGAGATACTACCTTGCGAATAAGATGCGATTATGCCATTTGATAATACGCTCGATCACTATTGGGCTTCAAGACTTGTCTTCCGCATAATTTCGAGGCTACAAAAAATGTTAATTTGCGCTCTAGCTAACGGTGCCTGAGTGATGCGCAGGGATTGACCCTACTTTACCTTACGCAAGTTTGTGTGTCATAGAGATTATCACGCGCATTGACGGGGGGCGGGTACCCGCCCCCTCGGGTTTTTCGGAGATAGTAGAAAAACGGCGGCGCACGCGCCGCCGTACTTGGTATACCTTTTTCCTCATCATTTTACAACTTCTGTGAAAATTTTAAGGTTAGGTCATCTCAGGTCAGGTCACCAGTACAGGTCAAGTGACCCGACCTCAAAAAAAGTTTAAGATAGCATAAGTCGGAGCAGGGTGAACTTATCCGATTGAAACTCATATCACATAATGGCCCCACCGAGTTCTCTATTATATGTTCCGGTATTTTTGATATTGATGACCTAAGGTCAGGTACGAGGCATGACCTCACCATTGGAAATACATGGGAAAATGGTTTTTACAGAATAACTCAGTAACGGATGGTGATAGAGCATTTATTTTAGCTGCATTAGACTCGCCTGGGCTTTGCGGTTCTAATGATATGCATTTTATATAAATTGACCCTGACCTGACCTCAGGTCAGGTCAAATCCTTGATTTGACCTAGCAAGGTCAAATTATATATCATTCGATCCGGCTTGCTAAGAGGATTCATACAGTTCAAATCGTTTTGCTCTATCTTTACTTGTTCAGATGTAATGCCCGAACAACTGAATTTTACATGTTAACCCTCGCCCCACCGGGGGCCATCGATGGCCCCCCTAAGGTTTTTCCGGGATAGCAGAAAAACGACGAGGCGCAGCACCGCGGTTGAGGGCTCTACCTCTCACTGCATCATTTTCCCATCATCCCTGAAATTTTTTACCCCGGGTCATCCAAGGTCAGGTCACCAGACGAGGTCAACCAAGGTCACCTCACTTCACCTTTAGAGGTCTGTAAGAGCTACATTTCAAAGTCGATCGATTTGAAACTTCCTACACTTCATGACCCCTCCAGGGTCTACAAGGTGTATATCCGGGATTTTTCGATTTCGTGCCCTGAGGTCAGGTCGCGAGGCGACCTCTCCCATTGGAAAAGCATGGGGAAAAGCTATTTCATGATATGAAAGCCACAAAAATGATTGCAAATACTCAGACTGCTCAGAACAACATTTTTGGACACCCTTTCACGGATCCCAGGGGTCATATTTGCCCTTTGACTTTTCCAAGGTCATCCAAGGTCACCAGGGGTCAAAAACAGTATTTTGACAATAACTTTTGACCTAATTGGACTAGAGCGGTGAAACAAACACCATCGTGTTTGTCTTGTCACTGGCTTTCATTTGATATACGGCAAGGTCACTTTTTGACCTTTCGTGACCTCAGGTCATATTAGGTCACGAGGTGACCTCTGGCGGTCAAACCACTGGCGGGAGGTCTTTACGTTCCACATAGCGGAAAAAGTACTGGCAATTTGCTATCAAATGTACTTTACCAGGCCTCAATAGCTCTAATGACATAAGAGTTATGCCCAGTTTGCTTAATCATTGCATATTTGAGTGAAAATAGCCGATCTTGACCTAATTTGACCTCTGGAGGTCAAACCATTGACCTGAGCACTAAAACATGCGAAGTAATTTCTTACTGAATTCACGCGAGCTTTCTATTGCACTTTGCAGATTTGCGCTAACGCCCATATTTTCGGAGTTAGAGGGGGGCCATCGATGGCCCCCCCGGTGGGGCGAAGGTGGCGCCGGACCCCCGGTGGGGCGCGGGTTATCCCTATGACGGGCATGTTTTGACCTCTCGTGACCTTAAAAGTGACCTGACAAAAAAAATGGTTCAAATGTTTTCGATGGAGAAGTGGATGGGCAGCCCAACGCCGTTTACCGTTTTTCGCTACCTACCGTGGTTCTCGAGATCTTAGGGAGGGGCGGGTACCCGCCCCCGTCAATGCGAAGGTGGCTCAGACCCCCGTCAATGCGCGTGTTAAGAAGTTGAAGGCCCTAGAACACCATTACACTCATACACTATGCTTACATAGTTACACAATTTTAGAGGTAATATTTTCTATCTTATCATTTTAGGTTTGTTCAATAGAACCGACTCCAATATCTGTACACTTTCACGGCTGAGATATCTGATCAGTTCACGTCCCCGGGTCGTAACCTTTAATCCAGTTTTGCGAATAACGTATATTTGAAAAAAACTCAATATCATAGTTGGCTAGACATCTTCATTTGTTAAAGACGGTGATGAAGCCCTGCGCTGGGCACGACCTCGTGATCTGCAGGTGCAAAAATACCCACTCTCGCTTCATGAAGCTTTAGAACCGCAAAAGTCACTTTTACCCGATTTGAGTGAACAGAACTGAAACCCTCTTTCAGATGCCATCGAGGATGTTTGTATGCACTACTGGCCTGATGGCTCAGTTCAAAACACGCAGAGGCGTTACATTTACCCAGAATACATGATCAGATACAGTACGCACCATTTACGTACCGACCGCTGGAACGGACTAATCGGTTAGTGCAGCTGATAGTCCTGAAGGTAGACTTCTGGCCAGAAGAGTCCATATGTCCGTTCCCGTGCTTGGTACATAAACAGAGCGTAATAAATCTGCTCATGTATCCGTTATAATTCCCTTTAAAGGGAATGTGGCACCTTGGTCGAATCCTGGACTTTAGCGTAATTAGGCGTACTTTTAGCCGAAAATAATAAACCACTCATGATTTCTCTGAAAAATGTACAATAAGCTCAATATTTTGATTGTCAAAATACTTATCTAGGAAAAGAAATTATCTCCCTGAGGATGATGTCATGATCTGGCAACCAGTATCATATTCAATACGCTTCAAGGGCTTTGATTGGCTGATACTCACCGTGACGTCAGCATATGCCGTCACACCAACAGCCATGAAAACTGTGGCCTGTTGCTAAGGGTACATGAGGGGTACATTGCAGGTGTTTTAGCTTTTTTCTACAGAAATCTCGAGTTCCAAGACAAATGATATATGCGGTACCGGTCTTCCGACCTGCTTTACAACTTGGATATCTCAGTTAAAATCACGTTATGAATGTGCCACATTCCCTTTAAGCATGCACTGTGTGTCGTTTCAGTGGGACACTGTCACCCCCGGGTGGTGAAAGCTCTGTGCTCCCAGGCGGCCGTCCTCAACACGAACAGCCGCTACCTCCACGACAACCTCGCTCTCTACATCAAACGGTCAGCCACTCCGCCTCTCCACTCCTCTCTCTCTCTCTCAGGGTGCGATCAGCTGCTTTTGCCGCATGTTGTTGTTGACTCTTGGTTGTTGGTGTCAGGCTCGATGTGGCCAGAATACGGAGACAATGGTGTGTCTAGGACTGTGGTCCAGGGGGCAAACCTGGTCGTAAGTGGGAGCAGCAAAGTGGGATGCACAAACCAACACTGAAGGTGATAAAGGTTGTGTATCTGCTTGTCTTTGCCACTATTTTCCTCCTTATCGGACTGTTCTTGGGGTAGGGGTCGACTGGCTACCTTTGAAGGCTACATGGTTTTCTATCTGATGTAGAGGGAGAGAGAGATAGAGAGAGAGAGAGAGAGAGAGAGAGAGAGAGAGAGAGGGAGGGAGGGAGGGAGAGCGATTCAGAATATTTGTTTGCGATGAGCTTTATGCGGTGAATTTTATCGAAAATATAGACTCTGTGCAGCTTCACTGGATGATATCAATTCAGTCTCCCAACGGCATTTGCAATTATGAAAAATAATGTAGCGTAACTAGTTGTTTGTGGAAAGTGTCACATCTGCCCAGAACGACAGTGCTTCTTGCGGGACACCTCATCACTCGTTTGGTAGGCGTAGATCCTATCATGCAGGTAGCAAAATCATGTCGACTCTTAAAAATAGCTGTACCAAAAACATTTATTTTAAGAATTGTCACGTGACACGGTGCTATATGTCCCACAGACTGGTAGCGACATTTCCAGCGCCGCTGTGCAAGGTCTACCTGGTCAACTCCGGATCTGAAGCCAACGACCTGGCTCTGCGAATGGCCATCGCACATACGAAGAGCAGTGAAGTCATCACCCTGGATCAGTGAGATGTTCCTGATGATGATTATTTGAAGTGATGTTATCAGGCATGGGTGGAGATCCTCGGGGGTTGGGAGTCAGAAGCCCCCTCCCCCTGGATTTTGGGTCTCCCATAGGCTTTGTATAGGGCTTGTATTGCCGTGCCAGCGTTAACCGACTGGAACCTCCTGGATCGAGATATATAGCCCTGTTATCAGGAATATATTTAACACGCGCATTGACGGGGGTACCCGCCCCCCTCGGGTTTTTCGGAGATAGTAGAAAAACGGCGGCGCGTAGCGCCGCCGTACTTGGTATACCTTTTTCCTCATAATTTTTACAACTTCTGTGAAAATTTTAAGGTTAGGTCATATCAGGTCAGGTCACCAGTACAGGTCAAGTGACCCGACCTCAAAAAAGTTTAAGTTAGCATAAGTCGGAGCAGGGTGAACTTATCCGATTGAAACTCATATCATATAATGACCCCACCGAGTTCTTTAACATATGTTCCGGTATTTTTGATATCGATGGCCTAAGGTCAGGTACGAGGCATGACCTCTCCATTGGAAATACATGGGAAAAATGGTTTTTACGGAATAACTCAGTAACGGATAGTGATAGAGCATTTATTTTAGCTGCATTAGACTCGCCTGGGCTTTGCGGTTCTAATGATATGCATTTTATATAATTTGACCCTGACCTGACCTCAGGTCAGGTCAAATCCTTAATTTGACCTAGCAAGGTCAAATTATATATCATTCGATTCGGCTTGCTAAGAGGATTCATACAGTTCAAGTCGTTTTGCTCTATCTTTACTTGTTCAGATGTAATGGCCGAAAAACTGAATTTTACATGTTATCCCTATGACGGGCATGTTTTGACCTCTCGTGACCTTAAATGTGACCTGACAAAAAATGGTTCAAATGTTTTCGATGGAGAAGTGAATGGGTAGCCCAACGCCGTTTACCGTTTTTCGCTACCTACCGTGGTTCTCGAAATCTTAGGGGTCGGGTACCCGCCCCCCCGTCAATGCGAAGGTGGCTCAGACCCCCGTCAATGCGCGTGTTAAGGAGCGGTCTCGGGAAAAATTATCACACCCGATTTTGCTCCCAGAGTCTTTCAGCCTTGAAGAGAGTCGACCTGGGGTAAAGGTCGATTCCCATTGAAATATTTGGTGATTTCTGGATTAATGATTAACAGTGATTTTTTGTATGCAATGGGCAATAATTAGGTGTGTGATGTGGTATGATATGGTATGGTATGATTTAATATGATGTGATATGATGTGACATGGTGTGATGTGATGGCATATTTTATAATGAGCGATACGAACAGTTAAACAACTACAGCTGTGTTATAAAATGTCGTGTTATCCTTCAACAACAGTTTTAAAATGTTTGCCTATGAAATATCCAGTCTTTATAGTGTATTATGATAAGGATTTTTTTAACTGTAGAGAATATCCTCTGAAAAATTTTTGAGTGCTTTTCTTCTTCTCATAATCACGCTATTATGCATGTAGGCCAACTTTGCCCCTGTGTTTCAGTGCGTACCACGGTCATGTGACCTCGGCGTTTTCTATTTCACCGTACAAGCTTCGGCAGGTCAAACAAGCAGGAGCCCAGCCATCTAACGTACACGTGGCAAGTACCCACAACCCGTCTTAAGTTCACTCCAAATCGCTTGGCTCTATATGCGTGTGTCCGCGGTAAGACTGGCCTGCCATTAATTTGATGTGTTTGCTCTGTTTCGTTTGTCATAAGAGTACAGACAGCTTACGTGCATATTTATGTTGGCATTAAGGATTACATATTAAATGAGGTATACTTAGTTGAATCTGAGGAATGTTTTTAAGTAGGGTTGTTTTTATCAAGAATTTTAGATCATTCACTCATTTTACAAGTGTATTTTTCTATTAGAAATAGTGAAATGTCGGCAGTTTCAACGTTTTATTTGTGTAATAAGGTAGCCAAATATATTTTGCATAATGCTTATACGCTGATTGAAAATGTTTCTTTTTAAATGATTCCTTACTCGTTTATTGACATCATATTCATAATCTTATGCTTGCTTTATTATAGTACCGTACAATCTAAAGCAGATAATTCATCTTTATTGAGTATGAACGGAGCTACCAGCTGCTAGAGCATACCAAGAAACCCTAGCCAAATCTTTTTTCCACTCAGACCTCACATCTTACATAAGCGTACTGTTTTTGTGACGCACAACTCTCAGGACGTGTTACCGATGGGGTCGAGTTCCGCTCTCAACAGATCTCATTTCTACACAAATGGTGAAGTATTGGACGACAAAAAACTTAACAAAGAGATTTCTATGATACGGTTCACTCTATCTCCTGGCTATCTCAATTGCTATCCAATTAGCAATGTTACGACATTGCCTTCAGTAAAATAGCTGCGTCGTGGTTCGGCAGGCTCCATGTCCTGACACGTACAACGGCGTGTTCAAGGACTGCGACCATGTTGGCAAGGACATGGGCGAACTTTACGCCAGCCGAGTCCAGGTGAGATCCACAGAGACTGTGCCAAATATGTGCTTTTTGTATTCACGGTATATGTACATGACCAGGGTATGAAGAAGTGCGGGGTATTACACACGGTATTTGGGTGTGTTACTTGTGGGATCATCCATTACTCGATTTTTCTATGAATGAGACACCTCAGGGCAGTGTTTTAAGGTTTTTGATTCCTTGGGAGACGTTTTTTATTTATATTTTTAAGTGCTGAAGCGTATTTTGGATTGGAATTTAGTTTTTGTCTCCTTTGTTTTCTGGCATTGACTTTGTATTTTCTAATTGATCTAAATATTAGTCACAGATTTAGGCAATTCACAACGTGGCTTATTCCTGGGCTTGTCGTCGTCTGTTTTATCTTTTAGGGCTTTAGTTTTGTTGAATTTTGTCGAAATTATTACAGCTGTAGATTGACGTAAATACTTTTCGTCATACGCGTCGGAAAGGGGGGCCAGGGGGGCCAGCCCCCCACTTTTTGGCCAAAAATTTCCTGATCTCAGTCAAAATAAGAGAAAGCCGGACATTCTTATATCCAGCCGCTGCGGAAGGCAATGAGGAGCCCAAATTCGAACAGTTTTTGGTACTGATGTTGAAAGTTTTTTGTCAGCATCAGGTTGAACTTTGGCTGGCCCCCCACTTTTTTGCCGGTGGCGACACTTATGCTTTTCGTGAAGCGGCAGCGATTCCCTGCATGTCCCATCACTCACCATGTTTCCACTTTGTCTCAATGTCGACACTGCTGGCACTTGGAAAATTATCTGGATCAACGCCGAACTGCCCCACGTGTTCGCCTCACAGTGGCAGGCACAGCTATTACTCACTCTCAGCTTATTAGGACCAGCTGGCCATGGATTGGGTTGCTCAAGCATAAAGGTCAATCCAGTGCCCGTGCTACAACATTAAAGATAAGTTCAAGCTCTTTGTTGAAAATGCCGGTCACTTCCGGATAGTGAGTTTGTGTAACGGCTCATCAAGCGACGGAGAAGTTTAAGATTGACTGCTGCTGACGGATGTGATGTAGGTTTTGTGACGAGTACAAAGCGGCTCAGATAGTTATCGTCCCCACGCCAGTCCGCTGGGTTCGTTGTACTTCCAGAGCTGGAGGACACGTGTACTCATGTAGGGCGTTTCACGGCGTAGGTCCGCTGTTTCTATTATGTAATCAGGTCTTAGAGAACTTTTTTGTTCTGCTGAATGAATATATGCACTTTTAGGCATTTTCATCGATATATATAATCCATTTCATATATACATTTTTTATAAAATTACATCTTATATATATATACATATATGTATATAACGTAATTTTACAAACATTGTATATTGTGTATCTGTTCCATTTTCAAAGAGACATTTAAATCACCAGAGACGATTAGAAAAACTAGCACGCGCCACGACGGAGTGACCCAGTCAGTTCAGATCCGTAGTAAAATAAAACCGGAGCGAACACAGCGTGCCTAACCACGCAGCCGCACTCCTTCGGCAGGAGATAGTTGAGAAGCTGGCTGGAGAAGGAAAACAGCCTGCTGCCTTTATCGCTGAGAGTCTGCAGAGCTGTGGGGGACAGATCATACCGCCGGAGGGATACCTGAGACGGGTGTACCAGTGAGTCTGAGACGGTGTACCTAAACGGGTGTACCAGTGAATACGACACGGTAGCACCTGAGATGGGTGTACCAGTCAGTCCGACACGGTGTACCAGTAGTCGGACGGGTGTACCAGTGAGTCCGACACGGGTGTACCAGTGAGTCCGACACGGGTGTACCAGTGAGTCTGACAACGGGTGTACCATGAGTCCGACACGGGTGTACCAGTGAGTCCGGTACCGCAGAGGTCAGAAAAATGGCTGATTTTCCCACCGCAGACCAAGTTCTATCCCCGAGATGTGGAAGTTTCTCCAACATAAAGGGCCTGACGGGTCTAACAAGGTAGAAAATGGCTATGCCTGACATTCAGAATGAGCATGTTAGGTACCAGATTGTTATGTCTTACTATTTCTAAATACCTATTTGCATCTTAATGTATTTTGAAGGAAATTAAAAGACATCGGGTTTTTCTGACCTCTGGGGTGCGAGGTTCGGGTAGGTAGAGGTAAGAAAATCTCCCGAGCATATTAGTATTTGACCAGTTTACCTTTAAGATCAGGAAACGTATACTTAGGAGCAGTGGCGGATTCAGGGGGGCAAAAAAGGCAATTGCCCCCCAAACGGAAAAGCTCGGGGCAAAACTATGTTTCTGCCCCCCAAAGCGATCGACCTCCTTTTTCCCCGACTCCTTTTTAGCTAGTAAGCATGATTTTGGTGCTTCAACTCTCAACTTCAAACATAATTAGTGAAGTTCAGTGTAAGTATTGGGGCTTGGGTAGGAAAAAAGTATCTTGAGTCCATATTTTTCACCTCGCAGCGTTTTTTTTTGCTTTGCGTCTCCAGTTCCCAAAATTCTACCGAAAAGGCATATTGTAACGCAATTTTGCACTGCGCGACGTTTTTTTTTTTGCTTTTCGACTTCGGTTTGCCCCTCCCAAACCATCCGGCTAGATCCGCCACTGCTTAGGAGCCTTTAAGGGCTAGTGAGAGAGAAAATGTTTGACATTAAGTGGAAGAAGTACCTGAGTGCATTAATAATGGCGAAATAATTACGTTTCATTGTGATCTTATCTGTTCAACTTGGTTTGGGGACAAACTTGAACGATCTGTTGTTCGACACATCCTTTTCAAGGTCGTCGTCATTTGTCCCCAGTCATGTTAGCAAGTTTGTGCCTTTTTCACCTCCTTTTGTGCTCTCAGCAACGGGACAGCCGGATGTTGATTGCTCTGTTGTGCTCATCATGAATAAACTATCGAACTTCACTCCATGCCGTTATTCTAAAAAGTTTGAAGCAGCGGAGAGATGCACGTATGATTCTTACACCCGAACGTACCATGCAAATCGACAAGCACTCAGTGCATGTCACGTGACAGCCTCGTGCTGCGTTTACAGGCACGTGAGAGCTGCTGGGGGTGTCTGTATAGCTGACGAGGTCCAGGTCGGGTTCGGCCGCGTCGGGACCCACATGTGGGCGTTCCAAACACAGGGCGATGACGTCATACCCGATATCGTCACTGTCGGTGAGTAGAGTACCACATAGCCAAGAAAAATTATAATCTAATCCGACCCAAAGCGGAAGTTTCTTCAACAGATGCAGGCTAGTTCGTTAGCACGCCATAATTATTCACCCAGGTATAATATATATCTGAAAATTGCAAGGCTAAATCGGCAATAAATTGGGATATAAATTTATTTTCAGGTCTAGAACTACCCGCAGCTCCTTTCCGATCTGGTGAGAACTGTACGTAGATTGGAGTTAATTAAATTTTCATTCTGATATCCCATCGAATCGAATTCTCACCTAAATATAATGTATATATTTATGTTTATATTATATGAATATATTTATGTTCCAGTGAACAGCCGCCACCGCGCTAGCTGTGGTAGTGAGCAGGTGCGGTTTGGTTTGTGGATCTATCGATATACTGGATTCTTAATAGACGCAACGTGTTTTTCTCGAAGCAATCATATCTGATGGTTACTAACGGAAGATTCTAGACTTTATATACCGCCATGAAGGAACAGTACTGTAATTCCTGTAAGGATATAGGAAATCTATATGCTATAAAGAGCACTATTGAATTTTCAGTTAAAATTCAGATACAAAGGTAGTGTTTAGGTAACAACTTTTTGCCTTCACGAAGTACGTATCGAAAATATATAACTTCTACAAACCTGTTATTACGTACCTATAAGATTCAGGTGAAGTGATTGTGTGTATCGACTCAAAGCATAATTCATTAAAATCATTAGCTGGGTCACTTAGTTAATCCCCCTTACGGATACGGTTGAGGGGACAGACAGACGTCCCTTTGTGCCTAGATGTCCAGACATCGCCCCTCAAGGAAACCCAGAGGCCTCAGTAAGCCGGCGTTTGGGGCTGCAGTGTGTCCTCCGTTCATGCCCAAACTTTCTGGCCGTCAGGGAAGCCTATGGGGAACGGACACCCAGTGGCAGCAGTCATTTGCACTGAAGAGATCGACGCCAGCTTTGGCACCCTGGGATGCGAGTACTTCAACACGGTAGGACCAGGGTCCTGGAAGGCGACCGGATGTTATGAGGTGGTGACTGAGCTGAATCGTCAACACCGGAGGATTCAGGTGGCAGGTGTCAGAGAAATCAAGTCTGGGTTAGAGATGGTTTGTGTCTGCGATAGAAGATGGTTAATGCGTGTCAAAAATTGACTGAAGCTGAACTCAATTATGATCCGTGTCAGCCTCCCTCACACGATGCTCGTAGTTGATAGCTGATCCGCCATATCAGCATAGCATCACCCTGCACCCGTATCTAGGGTAACTGAAGGGTAACCGAGTCTAAAGTCATGATCAGCGCTTTTGTAAAGATGACCTTTCACCTGACGTAGGAAAAGTTCCCCGAACGAGATTCGATCTCGCGACCTTTGTGTTCCAGTACGGCGGAAATCCCGTCAGCTGCGCGGTGGCGCTTTCTGTCCTGCAAGTGATTGAAGACGAACGCCTTATGGAGCACTGCGTGAAGATGGAGAAGCTTTTGAGGATACAGCTTCAGAGGCTGATGGATAAGCACAGCATTATCGGTAAGATTTTCCAGAGAGGCAGCGCAGAAATTTAGATGTCCAGTGCCCTGTGCTTCTGTGCTTTTGTTGCTATGTGCAAGTGCAAAGTTTCACTCGGATCGGTGCAAAGGATGGTATGGATTGTTGATATGTGGGTTTTAACGTGACAGGCGGGAGATCTGGTGGTGGTTTCAGTTGACGATGTTTACTCTAAAGTTCATATGTAGCACAACAGTGTGCACTGGAGGGTCTAGGATTTCCAATCAGGGAGGGGGCACATGGCCGGAAGGGGGGCCCTCTGGACCAGACGTCGCTCAAACCTACAAGGTCGGTGCGAAATCCTTACCGGGGGTGCCAATACTCGCATCCTTGCGAGGGAGGGGTGAGAAGCGACATTTCAGGAGGCACTTACGACCTTTGAGAGTGCGCCCTGGCTATTTCAGGCTGCACCAGGACTCTATCAGGGAGGGGAGGGTGATGTAAGTCCCCCCCTCCCACCTCCACGGATCCGCCCATGACACTGCTCCGTCTCAGTTGAACTTATGCAGAAGCTATACGACTAAGTCGGCAGGCCTGTGCTATTCGAGTGCGGTAGAGATTCAGCAAGTGATAAATGCCACGGGGGCCCGCTTGAACTGACGCGATACATTAATGATGTTGGGGCTTGAGGCTTCACGTTGGAGCCTAACGACGCGCCAACCGTCAGGGGTAGACGGTGTCACAGAATTTGCTGCAGTACGTTAACACGCGCCCCCGGGCCCGCCCCGCTGGGGGGCGTTTTCACCCCCTCAGTATCTCATTGCCCACGAAAGTTAAAGGAAAATTACGGGCGGTTTTCGAAAGCACTTGACAAGGCAAAGATATTTTATAAAAAGAACTTTTGTGTCAGGTCAATATTGAGGTGAGCATAAGTCAAAGAAGGTTTCAAAGGCTTACAACAGAGCAGTGTACGTTTATCTCTCTAGATCTGCCCTCAGGGGAGCTAGAGCAAATCTTTATGCATCATTGGATTCCTCTCATCGTGGAAAATTGAATGGTGTATAATATGACCTTGCTAGGTCAAATATTGAAAATGACCTGACCTCGAGCTAGGTCAGGATCACAAAGTGACCTGGTATGGTCATGTTGCATATCAATCGACTCCCCGTGACAATATAAGCACAAGGCAAGCAAAATGGGAGCTTTATCTCAATTCAGTGAAAAGTTATTGGCAAAACAATCACTCTATGCTCACGTGACCTGATATGACCTTTGAGGGGTCAGATGCTCAAAAACTCAACTTTATGGTCAAGATTATGGTAAGAATAAACGGTTTGAGGATTTTCAGCTTTATCTATCCAGTATTTACTGAAAACGAGCCCATTCTATTTTTAACGTAGACTTATAATGGGGTGACTAAAAATTGACCCCACCTTAGGTCAACAATATCAAAATTCCGAGATAGAAGATTTTTAGACCCTAATGACTTTGTCATATGTTTCAAAGCGGTTCGCGGTAGGCAAACTCGTGATTTTAGGTTTTGAGGTCGGGTCATTTGACCTTAAATAGCTCCTTGACCTGACATGACCTTAACTCAAAAATTTAGTCAGATGTTTAGAATTGATCAGAAATAAGGTACTGTAAGTTTCGTTGTTCTGTGTCTCTTCGTTTTTTTGAGCTATCTGGGGATAACCAGGAGGGGGCGAATTTCGCTCCCTCCGGCGGGGCGCGTGTTCAAAGCTTTTAACATTGCGTGTGGCTGGGCGTTCTAGGCCTTGGGGGTCTCGAGAATTTGCAAAATATCGCCGCATGGAATAGCAGAAGGTTTCGTAGGTATTTGTCCGGAGAAGAACGCCTTAATGTGTTTCATTATGTAAGAAAGATATCAACCCTTCAGTTTTGAATATTTATTGGGATCCAAGAACGTTTCAGTATCTAAAATTTTATAGCGCACTAATTTTGCGAATATCACGCGCATACTTTTACGTAAAAGAGCAGTGTTTCTTTACGCATGTGTTCATTGTTTATCTTTATGTTTATCGATCATAATAAGCAACAGATATTGGACCCAATTATAGTTGAAGTCAAAAGGATAAAACATCATAGTGAGTATTTACAATGATATGCACCCGATGAAATATCCAGACGGATGAATGATGGTCCAAATGAGACACGGTAGGATAATGAAATAAAAACATTTGGCACTTCACCTCACGGAAACAATAAAATCTACCACCACATGATCATTCAAAATGGATGACTTCGTATATGTTTCCTGACATTCGATTTAAAACATGTCAGTGTTGAGTTAAAGAGGTTGGCTTCCTGATATCGGGTAACATGGCTGTTAAAACAAAGCACCGCCTGCGAAAATATGGGAAAGTCTGCAGCCAGCTTTTTCTAGTACCTAACATCATTGACAGTTTCTTGGCTAGAATAACTCTAGCATCAAGGCAAGGAGAATGGTGATAGGATTCGAGACACGTCACTCCAAGGTTCCACTCTTAGTGTACCGAAAATGTGAATGAAAATGTCCATGTGACCAGAATACGAAACTAATTTTGATGGTTATTAGCATGTTGAGGCCAGCCCACCGTTGCTGCATTAATATTGCTCCGTTGCAACGCATCTCTACCTGGAAATGCTACTGTCGTCGCTGCAGGTTCAAGCCTGGGAATGGATAATGAAGAGACAGTTCATTTGAAGTTGGTGCAAACTAGGAATATGTATACTTAATGGGTCTACATTGACTGCGGTAGAGGGTGAAGAGGATTGTTGGCGTCCTTCAGGAAAATGGAACCCCGGCAATAGCAGCGGAAATTCTCCTTGCTTTTTTGTATTGATGAGTGAGAGCATTTTACCTCAACATTTTTGTGTAAATTGCTTTAGCAAAAGCCATCCGCTGTGTGTTTTCTTTAGCTAGAAGAATGCATTTGAAGAAGCCTTTCTTTGGCAAGTCGTATTAGTCTGAAGGGCCTTTTCCTCGACTCGCTGAATAAATCAGAGGAGCCTTTTGTTTGGGCAGTGGTTTTAGTCTGAGGGTATTTTCTTCGGCCAGTAGAGTAGATTTGAAGAATCATTTTTTCGGCAACTAGTTTTAGTTAGAAGGGCCTCTCTCCTTCGATCAATAGAATACATCTGAAAGATCTTTTCTCCGGCAAGTAGGTCGGCAAGTAAGATCTTTTCTCCGGCAAGTAAGATCTTTTCCCCTAGTATTAGTCTGAAAGACCTTCTCTTCGACTAGTAAAATAAATCCGAAGAGCTTTTCTGGCAAGTGATATTAGCCGGGAGTTTGTTTTTTCCTATTTTGCGAGTGATACCTGCTTAAGAGGCTGTTAACAGCTTCCATCCGTGTGGAAACAAAACAATTGTGATTGTATTTTTGGAGGATTTTTGTCCTCGGTTGGGAGAACTGGTCTCATGAGCCTGTTCTTCAACAAGCACTATTCGTCTGAAGATATGCTCGTCTGGTGACATTCGGCCTTCGGCAAGTGACTTCCGCCTGAGGGGCTTGTTTTTCAACAGGTGACTTGCCGGTTTGCTCTTTGGCAGATGAAATTCATCCAAGAAGTATGCTTTTTTCAACAGGCGGCTTTCCTTCACTATAAAGGGCTTGTTCTCCGGTAGGTGACTATTGTCTGAGTATTTTTCTTGGGCACGTGACTTTGTCTAAAACACGTTTTTCTTGGGCAGGTGACATTCGTCTGAAGGGCTTGTTCTTTGGTCTGGACCTGGTGAAGAACAGGGAGACGCGGGAGCCGGCCACCGAGGAGGCTCAGAAAATGTTGTACCTCCTCATCAAGGTGGGTCGGCCAGAGCCGGTGGTAAATGCGCACTACAATGCGGGGTCATTGTGAACACGGTAAATACAGTGCGTTCAGTCGACAAGAATACAGGGAGATGAAGGTTTCATTGGCATTCCATGTTTGTCAGAAGTTCCGGATGCTCTAGCCGCTAATGGTGGAAAATACAGATCAGAATCTTTAACAGGCCAGGATCCAGTGAGGATATGATTTACCCTCCCCAAAACCAGTCTGTATTCTACACAAAACAACATTTTTTTATTATTCAACTATTGTTTCGCTAAAATCCTACATGGGCGTAATTTGATATATTGGAAATGCAGGTGTATTCCCAATACACAGTTGTGCATCCCCAGTTGCCTGTTTTCATCCCAATATTATCTCGCGCTCTCCCTGAATCCTCTCCGTGGCGACCCTTTAGTCCTAGCCTTCCGCCCGCCCCTCCCCCACCCCTCAGGATCGGAGAAGCCATCCCCTGGATATGACGGAGGACCCTCTGATCCGACAACGCATGCCCCCTCCCCAATTTGTCATCCCCAATCCTAGTTACGACATAATCCTCCTGCATCCGCTACAATCACCATCAACAGTAAATGACGACACCATCACTGCCAGGAGCGAGTACTGATGTCGACTGATGGTCCCAACCGCAACGTCATCAAGTTCAAGCCACCGATCGTGTTCTCTGAGGAGGACTGCGCCATGATGGTGGAGAAGCTAGACCTGGCCTTCTCACAGCTCCGGAACGAGGTGAAACTGCCAGGGAGAAACTGACATAACGCCAAGACGCTGGCAACGGTTCAGTACAGTGACGGATCCAGGAATTATTTCTTCTTCTTCTTTTTTTTGGGCTAAGGGGCTCGAGCCTCACCCAACTCGGGCAGCTCGACGCGCATATATTACCTATAGGGGCTCAGTTCGGGGGATTGAGCCCCTGGCCCCCCTGGATCCGCCTCTGGTTCAGTATTCCAGTAGTCATTAGTTCAGGTAACGTATATGTAGTAGTACATTGTAGTATTGTAGTATCTTGTCTAGATCTGAGGATGAGTGATTCAGCAAAGTAAAGATGCATTGCTGGACTCAGGAACGTATGACAGGAAACAATTTTCCATTGGAACTCTCCTATTTCTTATACACCAAGCTGTGTTTTATTATTTGATCCATTTTGACTTCTCCCCCACCCTTACCTGGATCCAGTAATGTAAAGCTGAAGGATTCAAGTCTTACTAATGATTCCTGCCATACGTGTTATAAAGTGAACTGTATCAGGTGCAGGAGGCACAGTCGGATAGCGCGCGTGCTCGTCTCCGCCTGTGGCATTTTTTATGTGATTTTGCCACCCAAGCCCAGCTCAAGCCCTTTTCACTCGACGTCATATAACCTCTGCAGTTGACTGGATGTCAAACCTAAAAATATCCATGGAACGAGCACTTCCCGGTTCTATTGGTGGTCGATCCAGGGGTCCAAAAAGACCATGTCTGTCGCAGGGACTAAAAAATTGACCCTCCCAAATGGCTCAACAATGTATTTCATATAAGCGACCAACTTCAGAAACGTAGTGAGGATCATATGAGAACTTTGCAAAAATCAAATCAATCTGAAATTATGTTGATGGGACGGAAGCACATTATTACCGGCTACTTTAGTTTACACTCCACCTTCCATCCTTCCCCATTTCAAAGGTGTTTTGCACCCAGAGAAGTGTTCTGGTGCCCGAAAACACCTATTTCTTCACCAAATTTCCGGCCAAGTTGGGTTCTCCCAAAATATAATCACAAATTTCCGATTGGACTAGTATATTCACAACGGGTCGTTGTCCGACTCAGGAACATGGTCTTTGCTATATCTTTCAGCCGTACCTATTTGTCTTTCTTCCGTTTCAGAAGAGCCAGAACGGCGTACAAAACGGGCTATAGCAAAGCCAAACGATCTAAACTGGCAGAAAAACTCATGCAGTGCAACGGGTCGAAGAAATCAGTGGTGGCAGCTTCAGAAGATGTAGTATGTAGACGCCGACCCACCACGGCGCTTGGGAAAGATAATCGCAGCGGAGACAAATTAGACTGTTAGACGAACGTGATGCCTTAGATGGTTTGGCATGTCTGGAATCTGTACCGGCATGAAGCGCGTAAAACACCGGCATCCAGAAAGGGTGGAACCAAGAATCACACCTCCGACTTCATCTACCACTGTGCTGATAAATATTGGCAGTTTGTCGTGGTTTTTGGGATATTCTTGTTCGGTTTAGCCTTTTATACAAATGCCATAGCACTGTAGTAGAGGTGGTGGTAGGAGACAATATTTGCACTTTGATTCGTTCAGATGTCTCTCTCATTCAAACAACTGACGGATAGCTATTACGCACCTTCTGGTAATAGATACAACTACCCTTTAGATACCATGACAGAAAGCATGACAGAGTCACTCCGTACTAACTTCTTTAAGTAAACGTGTTCATTACAGGAGATATGTAGATATAGTAACTATTTGTATCACATAAGAAATGCAGATGTAGTAACAATGTGCTTTCATGAGCAGTGGAGATGTAGTAACATGTGTATGACATAAACAGCACAGATGTAGTAACATGTGTATTACATGAGCAGCACAGATGTAGTGACATGCGTATTACATGAGCAGTGCAGATGTAGTAACATGTGTTTTACATGAGCAGTGCAGATGAAGTAACCATGTGTATTACATAAGCAGCACAGATGTAGAAACCATGTGGACTATATGAGCCATGAGGATGTAGTGATCTTGTGCGTCGCATGAGCTATGGAGAACGGGGCATGACTACCTTGTCACTGCCAAGCAGTGAGAAATCACTTTGGGTGACTGCTGGGTTTATGCAATTTTGATTTGGCTGACCGGTTAAGAGACATTAACGGCGGCTGGATAGCTTATAGCACGTGCTAAGTGACAGTGTTGAAAACGCATAGAGATCTACTATAACTTAATTACAGAAGTTATAGTAGTTAAGGTTATAGTTAAAGTTAAATAAGTAAAGTTATAGTAGATCTCTATGTGAAAACGTATTTGCGAGCATACGTAATGCAAATGTTGTATAGAAGAAATCACTCGATTTTGGGGGTGCTGAGGCTTTATAGTCACGTGTCATTCGTACAATTGCGGGCAGATCTGATCCAGCAGACATATGATCCTACTCGAGACGGACGCAGTTCCGTTAGGCGCGAATAAGGTTTGGCGGGGGCCCAACGCACAAGTACGTGAATTGATTCTAGATAAACTCAAGGAAATAAACGCGTATTTACTGAGCCCTTTTATATGCTGAATTATATTGGTCATATTGAGAGTCGTCGATATTTAAGTCATAACAGGCAAAATGATGTGAAAGGTTAAAAATGTGTTATTTTTATCTAGCGTTTGAATAAGTTGAGTTAGATTCGGTTTTTGTGTCGTTCGTTTCCTCTTACTACGGCTTAGGGATTGGTGTATGATAATGGCGGATGCAAGCGGGAGGGGATGGGGGGGGCTAGGGAAGCTCAAGCCCTCCCCAAACATCCGAGTCCCTGTAGCTAATATATTGGCCAGGGGCTGCCCGAGGTACTGATGGCCCATGGCCGATGGTGGTGTCAAAAGAAATTCGGCGTTTCACCTGTGACGGAAAAAAATCCAAATCGGCTCAAAGTTGGGGAGGGAGGTCCAGTGCCCCTCCCCAGTGCCCGCACAGCCAGAAATTTGGGGGGAGCCTTACTCTTACTGTTCCCCACGGTTCCTCTGCCATTGAGCCTAGGCCCCAAATGTCTGAGCACCTATAGCAAATGCATAGCCGGAGGCTGTCCGAGTTACTGGCGGGCAGGCTCCAAGCCGGCAGCCCTCCGAAATGACGTCCTGGATCCGCCACTGCCTATCCTCCAACGCTCCTCTATCCCTATAGCCAAGTCCATCGTTACAGCAACAATTTGTGGGGACGCCTTTGATGCTGCCATACAATATCCCTAAGATTTTATTTCATTGCAGTTAAGCCCGTGTCCAGTTTAAATCAATATTCAAAAACGAAAACCTTAAAATATTTACGCACCTTTTCGAAAAAAGAACGAGCTTATATCCGTCTGAACAGACAATTTCTTCATTCTTCACAGAAATATGCAAAATATAACTCAACCACCAATCAAAAGAGCATCACAAATAAAACTTCACACCCCCGCCACCCAGCCCCGCCTCCGGCATGACTGACGGGCCCAAGGTAATAGTGTGGGCGGGCTCCCAGGTTGACAAGTGGCGAGAAATTTGGATGGCATTCGGTTGGATGAGACGAGCGTTTTTATTGGCGGCAGACTGTATCCAGTTTTGTGATTAGTCGGCGCATTCGCAGGGTTTTCGTCGCGCACGTTGGGGTGGGGTAGGCCGACATAAGCGAGCATTCTTAAGCTCAGCTTACGATGGGCCAAAATAAAACAAGCATCGGATGGAACTTATAAAATACAGGCCGTGAGTAGGTATCACGTGATGTACACATCTTCTAGAATGTTCTTGAACCTAAATGATTTTTGTATGACACAGTTTCCACTCAAGCCAGTATAACCTATGTGGGATTTTTTTCGGAACTAGGTGGGAT
This sequence comes from Lepas anatifera, assembly GCA_034440635.1. Lineage (NCBI taxonomy): Eukaryota > Metazoa > Arthropoda > Thecostraca > Lepadidae > Lepas > Lepas anatifera. The sequence goes on along the minus strand of JAOTON010001433.1, from coordinate 642,053 downwards.
CTGGCCAAACTAGGCGGGACGAATCCCACCTAGTTTGGCTATGTTAGACAATGCCCCGCTCAGTGATGATCCCAACGTAATGTCATCAATATGAAAGCTATTTCACCAAATCCTGCAAAGTTACTGACTCAAGGCCGAAAACCTACTTGAGTAGTCTCAAACGTCCCAAGATTTTGTGTAACAAAGACACGAGAAATTTGCAGGTCTGACCTAGCCCACAATGACCGGTCGCGACATGGAAGGAAGTAAAACCGAAGCCTAGAGAGCCACACATGTACTTTACACTCATCATCAACGCAGAAATCGTCAAATTCCGAGCGTGTTGTATTGTAATGACGCTGTTTAGAAACACGCATAAACACACATACAGAAACATACACACGCTGCGAACATACGGCATAGCCAGCGCACCTCGCCCAAATGACGTCATCACAGAAAAGTGACGTCACATGATAATCTCAGCGGACAAACATGATTGTCAGTTACCGTTGGCGAACACACAAAAAGAGCTAAAAAGTCTGAAAGTATTTTTCTTCGGCGGCATCGCAGGTTCCCCAACAGGTCAAATTTGGATGCAGTGGAAGATGAGCCCAAGGGCACATTCCGCATCCATTTTACACTTAGAGAAGACATGGTCAGATCCGGGCAACAACAGTCGGCTTGGGCTACACCTACAAAAACAAGAGGTTTAAAAAAACTGATTTTCAGAAACACTGAAATAGCACTAAGAAAACCTTTTCACATCAGAGCCAGAGCAGTAAAAAAAAACACATCTAAAGCAGTGAAGTTTGATTAATAATGAAGTTTTACCATCTGAGACCCGAACTGAATCACCCGCAAGGACGGAACGTCACAAAGGAGATAACGCTGATAAACAGCAGTGCATTTTTCTCACATTTTTACTGGGTACCAAAGAGCGGGAAGGGCTCTCTCAGTGCTGCAAGGAGTCGAAAGTCGAAAGTTTTTTCTCGACAGTCAAAAGGGCAGCTTATTTTTGATAGAGCAATTTGTTTTACTAATCCGCAAGCTTAACGTTGTTAAACGGTCATATCGGTTTTTAGCGAAGGGCACAAATACCCTCATCGAAACGAAGAAGATTCCTTCATGCTTTAGTACTAGGACACTGGTCCCTAGTCGAGGGTAATCGGGAAGAGCTCGGGACGAAAAATGGTTCCAAGTTTGTGTACAAAAAAACCCTAGTGAACTGTGGTGCCGCAGGAGCAGAAGAATTGGTGCTAAACCCAGAGACAAACACAAAGGGACCACGAGGACAACACTGACAATACCAGAAGATTTAACTAGCGGCAGTGACAAGATTGATGTCTCGACCACACGGTGAGAACAGGACCAGGACATTGAGAAGGCCCCCCCCGCGGACATCGATATGATCAGTGGAGGCATTACTCTAGAGCTCCGAGACACACCGCAGCATCAGAGGTCCGAGTACTCACAAACGCAGGTGGCGAAGCTGTAGAGAAAATCCGTATTTTGTACCAAAAGATGAATAGAAACCGGCAACACATCAGCAGCAGGTGGTACTTCCCAGTACAAAAGTCACGGACAACCTCGGAGTTAGCTCTTGCACATAAGAGACGAGATGGATGCATATAAAACCCGGACTGTGCGTCCACAGCTATGGAAGTCAACATATCGGGACGCGCGCCAGAGAAGTCACAGCAAAGCTACACCACGCGGGAAACACGTAAAAAAACAGATCACGGATAGACAGATCTAGAGGCAGGGTGCTGAAAGAATACAACCAGTCGCTTATCTCAGATACGAAAACAGAGACGCCTCGCAAACGGTATCCAGGGAATATTTTGGGAATCAGACAACGGACCAATAGTTTCATCATGATGCTTCCACTCCAATTTTCGACTGACCCATCTTCACCGTCTTTCGCACCACTAAATACACGCTTTGTACGTTTAGTTTAACCTGGCTTTTCACATCGCATCTCTCATCATTAACACACAGGCAACAAGTGATCTTCAAGACAGGAGGACTCGGTACGCAATCACATGGCTCTAGCGCTAAATCTCTACAGCGGCGTAAGACGTCATATTCTGACGTGGTGACGTCACTTACAACCAGCCAATCATACAGCATCGACGTCATAACTTCTCTAGCAGCCAAACATGATATTCGTTTCCAAAGCAACGCATTAACTAAAGCTAACACAGCGTTACACGATATATAGAAAAAGTGGAGGTGCATTCGCAAAGAATTTGCGCTAGCGGGTGATTCGAGCAGAGAAAGAGCAGACACGTTCACTAGGCGACGAAAATATACAAAAATACTCAGCAAAAATATGAAATCTGCCTTCCTACACTTACAAAGTACGCATTTCTAAATTTGGATGCGCGTGAAAATATGGACGAGCGACGCGGCTGGCGAATGTACGAAGTGTATGATAAAATGTTCTCTCAGTGAAAGCTAGCAACTTATCCGGCATTACCGGTCACCATCGTCTCAGCCAGCAGCGACAATAAATACAAAATACTCCATACTCTCTCAAACAGCGTTCCATTTCGAAACGCCGTTTTATTTAGGTTCTCTACTCGCCTCCACTAAATCACATCTCGGCTGCAACCTTCATGAACGGACGCCGCGACGATTTGTCTCTATCATGACATGGAACAGAGAACACAAATACCAACATCACATCCGCCGGCGCACCAAAATCACCTCGCCAGCACAAAACATCACACTCAGCGCGCTAAAGCGGGCACTCATGACGTCATAAAACGGCAGGACCAACGCACCACCCAACCACGGTACTGCCTCCTCAAGGCGAGCTCAGGTTGATCTCGCGCGCGAGCGCGTGGAACGAGAACCGCCTCGGGCGAGATGAGGCGCGTTCGGCCCCGGCAGGCGCGGCGACCGTCGGCACCGTCTTTGGCTAATCACGGCGAGGTCAATGGCCGTGACCTTGCCGCCGGCAATGTTGCAACCCTAAAGGGAGGCGACCTCACACGGCCGACACCTGATCCTCGTCATCTGCCGGGGCAGACGGGACACCTGTTTAGATTCAGACACAGACATCGGGGGAGAGGAGAGGGGGGCTAGGGCAGGTCAGCTGATTTGGCTATATGTGGGACGCAGGCATCGAGTGGTCATGAGGTTCACTTGTAATGCTGACAAGAATCGGCGATTCTCCAGGGAGAGGTCTGGCTCAGTAGAGATAACAGCAAGATCTCATAAGACACCGGTCCCGAGTTCAAGTCCCGGCGGAGCCTCTGAATAAGTTGCTCTGACCCCCGAATCCATCCCAACAGGGTGAGAGCTGGCGACGCCGTATAACCTTGGCAATTGGTGCGTCGGTAAACCCCAGCAATGATTCTTGCTGATTATCGTAACAGTAGTCGGGGTTTAACGACGGGCCAATGGCTGAGGTGGCACGACATCGGTAACTCCACCAGCTAACACGGTCTGCCGGTGGTCAGACTACACTCTTTCAGAGATCTCGCCGGGACCTGAACCCAGAACCAACGGGGTAAGCACTCTACCACTGAGGCAATCACCTACTGGGGTAATACATTGCTAGATACTGCAATAACACAGCCCCGGACGGTAATTACCGTCCGGGGTAATAAATCACGTGATTGGTATAAGACAGATACTCGTACAGACAGAATCACGTGATTACGTGATTGGCTGATTATAATCAGCCAATCACGGGCCGGCATAGGGGTCAGGGCGCCCACTTGTTGCCTTCCCGGTCCCAGTTCGTCACTTGTTACCAATCCCAACCGTAGGGGTCGTTTGCCATACAGCCAAGGGCGTCACCTCATATCTTATACAGGGAGGAGTTGACGCCGCAGAAGAAACCAGGTTCACTGTCACGTAGCTCAGCCAACAAGATGCTGTTGTAACATTAAATAAATGTATCTTTACTTGGGCACAAGCAAGATTGTTACCCGTAGTCGGTCCCGGAGTCGATAAACGATTCGACAATCTTGCTTGTCGAATCGCTTGTCGACTACGGGACCGACTACGGGTAATTTTCACACCTGAAAGATGCTTGCAATGTTCTTTTACTGATTGAATTGGCGACTGTTCTCCTGTGTCAAGATTTAAAACATGACTAAGCGCTTGGATATCATGTTCTGCCATGATATAAGCGACTAAAGCGAAGACTGGATACGGGGTCGACGCAGTGTTGACCCCGACACTGATCATGAACAATGCTTCCACGTGAAAACCACACAAACTTAAAACCGTACTGGATTCCGCTTTTCAATGCGACATGGTTGTTTTGAACATCAAACTCAGCTATAATGAGATCATTTCCCGACATTTCTCGACCGAAGACGCATTTGTGCCTTGTGCCAAGACAGCAGCCAAGTATTTCCAGTGATTTCTGTGGAACTATTTCATTTTAGCACGCACGCGCGGACTACTCCGTTGGCATGATAACCAAACACCTAAAACATCCAATCGAGTTAAGAATTGGCGACGTGGTATGACCTCAGAAGCTGGCGAGCCGCGCAGCCCCTAAGCTTCCCTTCGCTGGTACATGATGGCAGACGCCCGTATAAACCCATGGTGATATGGACGATTAAGAGTAAACACGGTCAAGAACGACAACATTTGAAATTGCCCACGGCCATTTGTGAGTTGGTAACCATATTATAGCAGAAACCGGTGGCCTGTAGAGATTTTCTGGAGAGCTGTGTTTTATCTCTGTTGTTTTCACTAGTAATTGGGTTTTGCATGACCTTTTAGTGATACAATAAACATACAAGACACAAGTGTTCTGTTTGCTCTCCAAAGTTACAGATTCGCAGCGCCCCACCGCACCAACATCTCAACACGCCCCTCCCTCCCTTCCCCCAGCTATTTGTACCGCGATCTATTCACAGCTGACTCTACATGCTGTAAACACCGAACCCAGACCGCCGACCGTTACACAGCAGAATCTCGGCTAAACAAACCTGTCACCTCTCGGATGACCCAGAACTGGGCAAAAGCAGAGCACGGCCACCCCTTCAACAGACGACCTCACAGCTACCCTCAGCGTTTTTGGCGCTGCTGCAACGCAAAAAACCCGACCGGCTGACTGGTTTTAATCCAAGTTCTGCTGCTCCTTGTGTTTACTAAGCCATGTCCGATCTAGATTTGGAGTTGAGCTCCCCTTGGCGACACGCAAACACGTTCTTCCAGCACGTGCTCGGGGTTGATCTCACATCCAGCTTGCCAGAGCGCGGATGTTACTTTTAGACCTGAGTTGGCTGTCGGGCCCCTCATGCCGACTGCCACGCGGGACGTTTAAATAAACAGATGTGGTTCGTATGCACTTTGCGGCCACCGCAAAACCACTATCACTAGGTTAGACAAATACAGCTGGACAACTGAACGATTTGGTATGCACTTCTGACCATGGACATAGGTATGTCGTATTTGTTTATGCTAAATATACCGACAACCTGCATGTACAGGCCCTAAGAGGGAACTTGACTACCAATTTCTGACCGGAGATTTTTCAGAACGCTTATCTGCGCGCCACCAAAAACCTGATTTTCCATCTATGGTTGAATGCATTCTTTCCGAGATTCCGATATGCGCAACCCAGCAGATCAAATGGTTGTTCCATTTAACATGCCCCGATAACATGTCCCGATTTTGACATGTCCCGAGTGCCGACTGCTGAGGTCACATGCCGTTACCAACCCTCACCCCGATGGAAGAGTATTATGGGGATCGGAGAGACTTAGCAGAATACCCGCCCCAAGATTTGAACCCGGGTCAGCGACGCGGAGTACAAAGTGTTAGTACAGATGAGAAGTGCGAAATCAAGGAAACAAACTAGAGATATAACTGTGATACCACAAACACGTACCAAGACAAGCCAGAAGGTGACCCTAAGAATCATGACAACTGGCTATGTTTTGACCGGGAATTTTAGGCAATTGCCGAAACAGGAAATGATAAGATGATGTTGAAAACACTGACATGCGACCCCCAGTCATGTATAGTGTTAGGGAAGACATGACCTGCTTTATCCCCGCGTCTATTTCTAATATTTGCGCAACCTCCATCGACATCGAGCAACCGGAATACAAAGACACCTCTAACAACAGGCACAGGATCCGAGGGAGACGGCGACGAATCGGCCAACATTTGCGCACAGAAGCACCCAACGCTCGCTTATCTTTGACATCATCCATTCTGAGAAACATCACGTGCCACGACCCCGTGAACGACTCCAACACCACTACCGTCCAATATCGCCCTGAACACCCCGCCGCCCTCACCGTCAGGATCAGAGTGCTCCCTCCGCGCCACCGCCGCCGCCGCCGCCGCCAGCGTACCCACACCGTGCGGGGCGCGCGGCGGGCGGCCGGGCCCTCTTCTGCGCGAGTCTCTCTCCCTGCTGGCGGCAGCTGCAGCCGCCGCTGCCGCAGCAGCTGCAGCTGCAGCTGATGGCAGCGGCCGGGGTCGGGCCGCTGGGGGAGCGTAACCTGACGCCCCCATCACGGGAGGAGGCGGTGGCACCCGGCCGTGACCTGCGAGAGAGCGAGAGGCAGGGGTGGTTTAATTGTCTGCGAACAAATAATGGTAGTTGTTGGGGTTTAACGACGCACCAACTACCAGGGTCATAACGGCGTTAGCTCTCACCATTTTAGGAGGGATTTGGGGGATGAGATCGACTTATTCAGAGCCTCCGCCGGGACTGAATCCGGACTGGTGGCTTATGAGTTTTGATTATATCCACTAAGCCACTGATCCCTGTTTGCGAAAAAACGCGCAAGCTCGGTGGGTTTACAAGTCGCCCCGATAGACATGAAGTGACTGAAATCATGGAAATTCAGAAGACAGCAAAAATTAAGAAGGGAAATAGAGGATAATAAAGGAAGGATAAGGATGTACTGATCTTTATGCTAGCCTGAGGGTCACTGCAGCCAAGACCGAATGCTTTCAGGCAGCTTAAGGATGTGGATAACGAATGTCCAGTTGAGAAGACGTCCACAGTTGCCAAACGGTATCACCAATTCAAAACTGAACATGCATATATCAATGATAAGCACTCATCAATGATATAAACAAGCGATATCAATGATGACTGCGAAATCGAAGCATGGCGGATTGCGCCAAGGAGGCAGACTGAATAGAAAAAACGAGATGCTGAAATACTTCGACGAATGACAAACTGCAAAGCACGGAAGACAATTGGCCGTCACACAGACGAAGCCAGCGGGAGAAATCGTCGAATTTGTTGAAATTGAAACACAACGGTGAAATTATTACACCGAGATCATCTTTCTTACATACGTAGATGCCAACAGACAAAAACAGCACATATTTCCAAGAGTCCTCAATTAGTAGCAACAAAGTCATCAGAAAAAGTATTCTGTCGATACCACGTCATTTGCGATGGGCAAACTGGCTCGCTTTCCAGCCAATCACACCTCATTTCCAGTTACAAATAAATAAAAACAAGTATAAAACAAGTGGCGGATCTAGCCGGTCGGTTTGGGAGGGACAAACCAATGTCAAAAGTCGAAAAAACGTCACGCCATGAAAGCTCCACTACAATATCACTTGCCGGTAGAATGTTGAGTATTTCAAGTGAAAAGCAAAAAAAACTTTACGGGATGAAAAATATCGGTTTGAGATACTTTTTCCAGTCCAAGGCCCAATATTTACACTGACCTTAACTAATTATGTTTGAAGTTGAGAATTGATACACCAAAATCTTGCTTATAAACTAAAAAGTAGTCCGGGAAAAAGGGTCGATCACTTGGGAGGGGCAAAAACATAGTTTTTCCCCGAGCTTTTCCGTTTGGGGGAGGCAAATGCCTTTTTGCCCCCTGAATCCCACTGTATAAAACACAGAACACAACAGCTAAGCTAGGAACCGGAATCAATTCGAGTTCATCTTGTGCGATCTCTGTCTGAAATCCGAAAACATATAGATCATGCCACGTCAAAAGAAGCTACATTGTAGGTTAGCTTAGGTTACCTACAACAGGTACAGCAGGTAACCTACATTGCAGATTCTTTGTAGGAGACGGCAGGTAGGACTGTAGGATCACTGTAGGAGACGGCAGGTAGGACTGTAGTTTCACTGTAGGAGACGGCAGGTAGGACTGTAGTTTCACTGTAGGAGACGGCAGGTACTAACAGAGATCCTGCACTGACTCCGGTAGGTCATATATTACAAATTACGTAACTCCTACAGATTACGTAGCTCATACAGCTTACGTAGATCCTACCTCTAACATAGGTCCTACAGATTACATAGCTCCTACAGATTACGCAGGTCCTACAGATTACGGAGGTCCTACATATTACGCAGCTCCTAGATTACGTAGAGGCTACATATTACGTAGCTCCTACAGCCAGATTTTTCAATATTGTCCAAGTTGTTCCCAGTCGAAGTCTCACTAAAGTCATCACGGAACTTGTCACGGAGACCCCGACCTCACCACCCGAACGAGCAGCCCCCACAATGAAGGGATAATTTAGAAGCCAACGTTAAACGTCCCACAAAGCAGGGGTCCCACAGCGGTCGGCCCTGTACCCGCCCTCCCCACTGACCGGGCGCTCCGGGCGGTTTCGGCAGGTACATGTAGTGTCGCATCGGGGAGCTGGTGAAGAGATCCAGTCCGCTGGGGCCCGGCGAGTCGTAGCGGGCCGCCGGTGGCGCCGCCTCGTAGCCGTGGCCGTAACCAGAGCTGCTGCTCACGTCGCCAGGTGCCACTGAGCTCACTGTGAGGGGAGGGGTGGTGTTAGTGTTGAGGCAACTGCATGATACTGGTTCGTCATAAGCGTCCGCGGACAAGGGGGCCAGTGGTGCCTGCCCCCCCCCCCACACTTTTTGGCCAAAAATGTCGTGATCTCAGTCAAAATGGGAGAAAACCGGGTATTCATATACCCAGCCGCTGCAGAAGGCAATGAGGAGCCCAATTCGAAAAAGTTTTCGGTACCAACGTGAAAAGTTTGTTGTCAGCACCAGGTTGAAATCTGGCTGGTCGCCTTACATTTTTCCGCTGGTGACGCCTTATGTGGTTCTTGGTTCTTCTAATCAGGTATTAGTTATCGTTGAATTATGCAATTCTTAGTTGCGTTTGAAACGTGATGTTAGAGCCCCTGTCGGAATCGACGATTCAATAATTAATTCAGCATGTTCACTATCTCCGTTATAAGTACCAAACACAGTAGTATATAAGGTTAAAGTTAAAATGGTTATCCGTTAGGAATGCTAATCGACCTTCGTGCGTTGGATACCATTAACGCACAAATGTGTCATTTCCACAGCATCGAATCACTCTAGGTCCTTCCCCAGTTTATTTTCTGCTTTAGCCAAGCATCGAATCACTCTAGGTCCTTCCATAGTTTATTTTCTGCTTTAGTCATTAGTTCACGAGCGACTATCTTCTTGGTCTTGCATCTTATATACGTAACGGTCCCGGGCGGATTCCATCCTTCTTAGAGCAATACCAAAACACTTCGCTTCTCCCGTAAGGACCGACTTACCCACTGTAAATCGGTTAGCTTTCTGACTTCGTGCCACAGTGAGCACGCTAGTGTATATTTGTGGTGCTCAGATAAGTTAGCTCGTGATTACGGTCGTTGACATATTCGCACCAATTAACTATAACTGCAAAGTCGAAAGAGGGCATTCAACCAACTCCGGTGGAGAACAATCGACAATTAGTACCTTTCAGCTGAATGTGGTGCTGAAAAATCAACATTGACTAACTAGAATCCGGTACGAATTTAGACTCGGGGAGTAGCCTGGTAAAAAATTGTTCCCGGGGCCGATGTCCCAAAACTGGTTTTGAGCTAGGCTGTTGAGTGTAAAATGTATCAAAGAAATAAATTCATAATATAATATTTATGTATTTATCTATATAATATAACTTTATTAAATGAATGAAAGTATAAAACAGTTAAATAATAAATTCCCCGACCCCAGGAAGGGCCCCCGCCGGGCCAAGGGCACCCAGCCACCACCCGTATAAAACAGTTCAACATTTCGTAGATTGATATCCATTCAGATTTGTTTAAAAAGCACCGGTCCAATTTACGGGTTAGCTCAGAGGAGCCAGGACGTCAGAAAACGTCAAAATGTTGTCTGGTCCCGTCACAAATAAATTAGCAGAGTTTAACGATACATACCCGAACACTAAAACTCAGCATGTGTGCTATTCCTGTAGCAGGTTCGAAAACCAACCGGCTAGTGATTCGAAGTCTGAATTTTCCCGCCAACGAAACTATTGTTTCTCATCGACACTACGCTTGTCCAGCTCTCCCGCCCAAACTCATAAAAAGCAAATTGCAATACTCCTTGCTGGAACGATTATACTGCCTCACACATGATCAGGTTAGGTTTTTTATTTCAGGGACATCTGACACAACAAGTTCTAACACACATTTATGTACACATTGTCAAAACCGGAAAGCGTGCATTTTCGACTTTCCTTGCTTAGAAGAGATTACAATTTTGTCATTTCAGTTTGATATCTCGGGGTTAGAAGTGTTTGGGTTTAAGGACATATCAGCAGCTACAGTCTAAACAATGTTCGCAGTCTCGCCGTAATTGGTGATTATACTCTGGACTTGTGTTTCACGTTTTCTCCCTCAAACTGAACGGTATTTCGGAACTGGAGGACAGGACTAATACGTCTACATGAATCGTGTGCCCTTCCAAAAACGTAGCTCACAATAAGTCCGTACTAAAAACATGGTTTTTGCAATTTGAAACAAAATTACAACAACTTAGTCAAAATATATTCCACTCAACCGTAACAGCCCAAGATACAATGAAACTTACTGCTTTCAGTGTTATGACATTTCCACGTTTGCAGACAACAAAAATGACGCAGGTTCTGTACAAAACAAACAGGTAATTCTAAGCCGCGTGCTTTCAACGACAATACCTGCTGTTTTCACCCTTCGCCAAGACCACCTAGCATACCCTAAGTTCAAGCCGTTATACGGTGTCAACTAACAAATAAAATCCGATTACTCCGCATGGAGGTCACTCAGGGCAGAACTGCTCAAATTGCGCCACAACACAGCAAGGGCAGATCACCGGATGTGACGTCACATCTCGTAGCATATAACATGGGAAAATTTAATGATTAAATATAAAACTTTTTTTGAAAAAAGAGGCTTAGAATCGAAGATGACATGCTTATTTACTGTATTTGGGATAAACTTGATTACTATGTATTCTCACAAATTCGTAAGCGGGCAGTATCATTAGCGGCAGTGTGACACACGGCTCAAAGGCGAAGGAATTCCCCACGCCCGTGCGACGTCACTCGGGCGTGGAGGAATCCGTCTTCAACGTACATCTAAGAAAAGGTACCTTGGTACCTTTAAGTAAAAGCACCTTGCCACAACACATCCCTCACTCAGAGCATTTTCATGATATGGTAAAAAGATCATCTAGGGACTCAGAACTGGTAACACGCGGGATCATCCCGTGCGGACCGTGAATTTAATCAACAGATCATATCCCCAGCTCATCATCGTCCGGTCGTAGGTCAAAAATAACCTCTACTAGATGATAAAGTTCTGGGCAGGGTCGACTTCGAACCAGACTCTAGACCCCAGACTCTACGGTGGTTAGATATCGACTTCCGCGGGCCACTACCAGGCAACATCTCGACAATACCCAACAGCGAGGAATGCACATGACAGAATTTCAACAGACAACAAATTAGAGGAAATAATGATTACAAGAACCTTCAAAATGTCCCAAAAATACTAAATTTCTCCACCGGTTGATACACTCAGTGTCCAACGCCATCTGGTAGCCGAAGTGGGAACCTGAACTGCTGCCACCAACCGGTCGACGGTTAGTCCAACTCTTCCTAACCGCTGCCAACCAAATTCTACCTCAGCATGTCAGCTCTAACATCAATCAACAATCAGCTCGGTTTTAACGAGTCAATATGCAAAACTACAGCACATCAATGCTTCGCATTGATTGGAAGCGTCCATACAGACGGGGACGTTACCTTCCTGGGCGCACCTCTGCCCCTAGCTGACGTAATGGCACAGGCACGCGGCGTAGCAGGGGCGTAATTAATTCCTTCACCCCACGGGGGAAACCATCAACTCGTCTTCACCCAACAAAATTACGCCACTCACATAATAATAATGAAGTCCTGAATGTGAAATATAATTCCCACGTGGCCGATTTCGATATTACCCCGCTCCTGGGTGCGCCTCTGCGCGTATCTAACGATTAGTCGTCCCTTCCGGACGTGAGCCAGAGGCGTGCGCAGCTTCCATTGGAATGGGGAAACTGACCAAAATTATTTGAAGAGCCATTTGAAAGGTTAACGATAAAGGTAAACACTGACAAATTGGATATTAAACATATTGAAACAAATCAAACATACGGACGCGTTTCGATACTTGCTCAGCGTATGTTTGAAGAGCAAAACTGTCGACGAATGCAGGTTTCTGGACACTCCGTGAGGCTAAACGAAGTGAAAATCCAAATTCCAAGAGGGGACTTCACAATATCAAAAACACTGGCAAATATTCTTCACGTTTAGCCTCACGTGAGTGCCCAGAAACCTGCATTCGTCGACAGACTGTTTAACTCTTCAAACATACGCTTAGGAAGTATCGAAACGTGTCCGTATGTTTGATTTGTTTTCATATATCTATTTAATATTCAATTTGTCAGTGTGTGCCTTTATCGTTGACCAAAATTAGTTCCTACATGAAACATTTCTCTTCGACGAGAAAAACAGCATGCCTACATGTACAACTCATGCTAGTGCCTTCATCCATACGAATTCCAAAGTTCTTACATGACACATTCTCTGCGACGTGAAAAGCAGCATGCCTTAAAGTATTACTCATGCTAGCGCCTTCATCTATACAAACTCCAAAGCAGGAACTGAGCACCGGTTCCGAATAACGTCCATCTCAAAACGTCTACAGGAGACAGCCAACCTCCGCGGATACAATAACCGGCGACTGGGCCAGTCCATGGATAAGATCTCTAGAGGCACTTCCCCCGTCCACTCATTGGCGGACGCAGGGGGGGCATTCCGGCCATGCCCCCTCAAAGCGCTGGAAGGGGGCCAAAATATCTTTTGGCCCCCAAAACGCCGGAAATTTGTTTTCGAAAAAGGGTGTTTACACTAGGTCTCTAGAGCAAAAAAATCTTCGCTCCCCCCCCAGGAAGAGAGGCAGACATGGAATTGCCCCCCAAACTCGGGTCTGCGTCCGCCCTTGCGTCCACTCGGCACTAATTGTCAGTGAAAACCGGGTGGCCTCCGCTGCCCGACAGCTCACCAGCTCACACATCGCCCGCACAGGGATTTGGACCAACGGAGAACAAAACTCCGAAACCATACTTCTTGGTTACAACAAAGAATAAGTAAGGCCTCCAAATTTGACTTTCAATGAGAAGGTACCTTTTGCATAACCTATATGCGGATCCAGGACTGCCGGTCGGGGGGCACCTTCGGGGGGGGAACTTTTGACCGGCAAAACCATAAGGTGGGCGCAAAATCCTACCGGTGGGCGCCAATTTTCGCATCGGGGCGGGGGGAGCGACATTTCAGGAGGGCGCCATCGACCTTTCAGGGGGCGCCGAGGGTCGATCGGGGGGCACGTGTCCCCCTTTGCCCCCCTGGATCCACGTTTCTCAGGGGCATGCTGGGTTGATGTGAGGCTCCGGAGACTTACCACTGGTGTGCGACCTTCTCAGGTTCCCCAGGCTTACCACTGGTGTGCGACTTTCTCAGGGGCAAGCTGGGTTGACGTGAGGCTCCCCAGACTTACCACTGGTGTGCGACTTTCTCAGGGGCATGCTGGTGACGCTGCTGCTCTCCGGGTTAAGGTCCACCGGTAGCGTGTCTGATTGCGACCGCTCGTGACTGCGACCTGCAACACGAGCCACACGTCCAGGAGGGCTGGAAATGGGCTGGAGGACAACTGCAGGGAAACATTGTGTTCTAGACAGCTGTCTAAATGCACGGGGACAATAAACGGCGGGGAACACGCCAAAGAAGCGGCTCTTATGCCAAACGGCAAACACGGTCAGTATTACGAACAATCCAGTTTTCGTGCCACCTCCGCACTCCTGGAAACTGCTCAGCTCGGTGCGAGCACCATCTGAGTCCCTATACGGAACTGACACCTTTCTTATGGGATTCGAACCGAGACAGCCGAGAGATAAAGTATACCGGCAATCCTCCAGCTACGCCCTGCATCTCAGCTGAATCTTTGTCTACACTCTCACCGTATGCTGGATTTACTATCACACATGCTATAGTCCGATTAATTGACAAAAACCTTTCGTTCAAAGTCCACGGGCTCAGAGATTCACGTGGTTTTGTCTCCTCAGATTATTTTCAAGGCTTAGTATGGTGAAGAAATCTTCCAAAAGCAGAACTCCAGCAGGAAAATCTGGCGTCTGAATAGACCACAAATCACGTGAATTGGTAAATCTCTTTATTTTGAAGGATGTTTTTCTCGGATAACGGATCATAAATCGCCCCTCTCAGGAGACAATGACTGAACTTCCAACAGAGACGGCACGTATAGCCTCTGCGGCTGAAGTGCCCTAAAACTACAATCATCATCATCCGCCGGAGACTACGAGCAGCCGTCTCACGACATACCGCAGCTTATCCTCCCACGACACTCGATCTACCGCTCTCCCCAGAGACAGTCCTCTCACAGACTCGATCTACCACTCTCCCCAGAGACAGTCCTCTCACAAAGGCTCGAGTCTACCGCTCTCCCCAGAGACAGTCCTCTCACAGACTCGAGTCTACCGCTCTCCCCAGAGACAGTCCTCTCACAGACTCGATCTACCGCTCTCCCCAGAGACAGTCCTCTCACAGACTCAGAGTCTACCGCTCTCCCCAGAGACAATCCTCTCACAGAGCTCGATCTACCGCTCTCCCCAGAGACAGTCCTCCCACAGAAGGCCGAGTCTACCGTTTTCCCGGCCACTGAGTCTACCCCCTCCCCATAGACAGTCCTCCCACAGAAGGCCAGTCTACCCCCTCCCCATAGACAGTCCTCCCACAGAAGGTCGAGTCTACTCCCCTCCCCATAGACAGTCCTCCCACAGAAGGCCGAGTCTACCGTTTTCCCCGGGTCGCTGAGTCTGCCCCTCTCCCCATAGACAGTCATCTCACAGAAGGCAGTCTACCGTTTTCCCCGGGCCACTGAGTCTAACCCCTCCCCATAGACAGTCCTCTCACAGAAGGCCGAGTCTTCCTCCCCTCCCCATGTACAGTCCTCTCACAGAAGGCCGAGCCTACCTTTTCCCCGACGCCAGTCTGCCCTCTCCCCATAGACAGTCCTCCCACAGAAGGCCGAGCCTACCGTTTTCCCCGGGCCGCGAGTCTGCCCTCTCCCCATAGACAGTCCTCCCACAGAAGGCCGAGTCTACTCCCCTCCCCATGTACAGTCCTCTCACAGAAGGCCGAGCCTACCGTTTTCCCCGGGCCGCCGAGTCTGCCCTCTCCCCATAGACAGTCCTCCCACAGAATGCCAGCCTACCCCCTCCCCATAGACAGTCCTCCCACAGAAGGCTACTTGTCTCACCGGAGGCGGGACGGCGGCGCGCCTGTCCGGGTGAGGGCGACGATGCAGGACTGGAGGCGGTCAGAAGGTGGTGAGGAGGCCGCGGCGCCGCCGGAGGCTGGTGAGGACGCGTCTTCGTCTCCGCCAAGGACATCAGCTTACGGACGGCGCTCGGCGACGCCGCGCCTGCGGGTGGAAAAGGGTGAGGGGAGGGTCCGTTAACTTAAATAGGCGAGGCCGCGCCTGCGGCGAAGAATGGTGAGGGGAGGTCAGTTAAACTTAAATGGGCAAGGCCGCGCCTGCGGGTGAAAAAGGGTGAGGGTCAACCTAAGGACAGGGCTGGGAGAGGTGGAATAATGAGGGGTACGAGTAGGGGTAGAGATAGCTTATGGACCGTAGTGAGCGTTGTAGCGTTTAAAGAAGAGAAATGAGGCGACAGGCACAATGCACCACGGTGAAAATCTGCGATACTCGCTAAATCAGACGCTTAGCGTTTTTCAAAAGCTTGAGCATATCAACATAACGTGCCTCACCATCAAACAACATGGAAAGAAAGCTTTGATAAAAAACCTAGGTCGTTGTAGCGGCTTTACCATGACCTAGCGACTTCGTCAGTCCCCACATTTCACCCGAGTCTCAGCTTAAAGGGAATGTGGCACCTTGTCGCAATCCTGAAATTTTAACTGAGGCGTACTTTTAGCCAAATTGTAAAGCAAGATTCGGAAAACCCGGTACTCCATATTCTCAATATTTGGTCTTGGAACTCGATATTTCTGTAAAAAAAATACATAAAACCTACCTGACACCAACCCCTACCATCAGCCCCCCGCCAAGGGCGACCATTGTTGCTGAGCTGCTGGTGTGACGACATATGCTGACGTCACGATGAGCATCAGCCAATCGGAAGCCCTTGAAGCGTTTCAAGTATGGTAGTGGTTGCCAGATCGTGACATTATCCACAGGCTGATATTTATTTATTTTTCTAGAGGAGTATTTTAAAAATCAAAATATTCAGCCTATTGTATATTTTTCTAGAGAAATCATGAGTGGTTTCATTATTTTTGGCTAAAGGTACGCCCAAGTTTTCCACTCTAAAATTCCCGTAAGATTCGACCAAGGTGCCACATCCCTTTAAGGTACACACGAGAGCCCGGTTCCCGTCTGCAATGCCGGCAGGGCGGGCTGCACTGACCGAACTTGGCTCTGTCCCGGCGGCCGTCGCTGGTGGCGCTGGCAGAACTGGCCGAGCTGGTGGTGGACAGGGTGGGAGACGGGTGTCGCCGCCTGTCGAAGGTAACGGCAAGGTCAGATAACTGGAGAGGGAGGGAGACGGGTGTCGCCGCCTGTCGAAGGTCACGGCAAGGTCAGATAACTGGAGAGGGAGGGGAGACGGGTGTCGCCGCCTGTCGAAGGTCACGGCAAGGTCAGATAACTGGAGAGAAGAGGGCGGGAGACGGGTGTCGCCGCCTGTCGAAGGTCACGGCAAGGTCAGATAACTGGAGAGGGTGGGAGACGGGTGTCGCCGCCTGTCGAAGTTCACGGCAAGGTCAGATAACTGGAGAGGGAGGGAGACGGGTGTCGCCGCCTGTCGAAGGTCACGGCAAGGTCAGATAACTGGAGAGAAGAGGGCGGGAGACGGGTGTCGCCGCCTGTCGAAGGTCACGGCAAGGTCAGATAACTGGAGAGGAAGGGAGACGGGTGTCGCCGCCTGTCGAAGGTCACGGCAAGGTCAGATAACTGGAGAGGGAGGGAGACGGGTGTCGCCGCCTGTCGAAGGTCACGGCAAGGTCAGATAACTGGAGAGGGAGGGAGACGGGTGTCGCCGCCTGTCGAAGGTCACGGCAAGGTCAGATAACTGGAGAGGGTGGGAGACGGGTGTCGCCGCCTGTCGAAGGTCACGGCAAGGTCAGATAACTGGAGAGAAGAGGGCGGAGACGGGTGTCGCCGCCTGTCGAAGGTCACGGCAAGGTCAGATAACTGGAGAGGGAGGGAGACGGGTGTCGCCGCCTGTCGAAGGTCACGGCAAGGTCAGATAACTGGAGAGGGTGGGAGACGGGTGTCGCCGCCTGTCGAAGGTCACGGCAAGGTCAGATAACTGGAGAGGGTGGGAGACGGGTGTCGCCGCCTGTCGAAGGTCACGGCAAGGTCAGATAACTGGAGAGAAGAGGGCGGGAGACGGGTGTCGCCGCCTGTCGAAGGTCACGGCAAGGTCAGATAACTGGAGAGGGCGGGAGACGGGTGTCGCCGCCTGTCGAAGGTCACGGCAAGGTCAGATAACTGGAGAGGAAGGGAGACGGGTGTCGCCGCCTGTCGAAGGTAACGGCAAGGTCAGATAACTGGAGAGGGTGGGAGACGGGTGTCGCCGCCTGTCGAAGGTCACGGCAAGGTCAGATAACTGGAGAGGGAGGGAGACGGGTGTCGCCGCCTGTCGAAGGTCACGGCAAGGTCAGATAACTGGAGAGGAAGGGAGACGGGTGTCGCCGCCTGTCGAAGGTCACGGCAAGGTCAGATAACTGGAGAGGGTGGGAGACGGGTGTCGCCGCCTGTCGAAGGTCACGGCAAGGTCAGATAACTGGAGAGGGAGGGAGACGGGTGTCGCCGCCTGTCGAAGGTCACGGCAAGGTCAGGACCTGGAGAGGGGGACGGGTGTCGCCGCCTGTCGAAGGTCACGGCAAGGTCAGATAACTGAACTGGAGAGGTTGGGAGACGGGGGTCACCATCTCCCGAAGCCGCAGAACACAATCCGCCCGATAGCTAAAAGGTAGATAATGTCCTACAACATTTGTGTTTACAATTTCATGAGTCCAAGAACTCACCTTCAAAAAGAAACGCGCTGATACGCAGTAAAAGGGCGAGCTCTAAAAAAGGTATATGATACCAATGGTTTATCAGCATTCTCTATGCTGTTGATGCCTCACCTCTAAAACCACGAAGGTGCCATATTCCCTATAAATGGAGCACCATGACTTCATGAATGTCTAAACTGAGGTAGCCGTCGCCCGGAGCAGGCAGAAACCCTCCGGTATCATATTCCCGTTCTCGCTGCACTGATCTTTGACGAAGCAACGCCATTGAGTGGGTGTACTTTTACCCTCCTCTCACGCCTCCCGTCCCTCTCGCGGCGGTGCAAGCATGCCTCGTGCTCCCCCGTACAGCTCTACGAGTCAACGACCGCCGCAGGCCGCTTCGTGGTAACTGGAGGAGACGAGTTCCACCCGCAGCACATCCTGCTCCTCTGCAAATGGTGAGCTATAGAACGAATGCAAGTCTAAATAAGAGGTTGACCGGTGTGTTCTATATCCTGGCTATCTCCGTTCCACTCTATAGTTGAGACGCCTCAGTGCTCTGAGGGCGACACCGCCCGTGCCGAGCGGGAGGCCGCCTCAGTACCTGGTGGTGGTTGTGGAGGAGGGGCCGCCTCAGTACTTGGTGGTGGTTGTGGAGGAGGGGCCGCCCAGTACCTGGTGGTGGTTGTGGAGGAGGGGCCGCCCAGTACCTGGTGGTGGTTGCGGAGGAGGGGCCGCCCAGTACCTGGTGGTGGTTGTGGAGGAGGGGCCGCCTCAGTACCTGGTGGTGGTTGTGGAGGAGGGGCCGCCTCAGTACCTGGTGGTGGTTGTGGAGGAGGGGCCGCCCAGTACCTGGTGGTGGTTGTGGAGGAGCCGGCCGGCGGCGGCTCCACCTCCAGCGACATCTGCAGTAGCTTCTCCTCGTCCTGCACCACCGACAGGTTCACCAGGTAGGCCTTCACCCGCCGCACCATCTGCGCCTGAGAGTGCGGCGGACGTGCTCAGGTTAGAGCGGGGATATACGCATGCACACATATACGCACAGATCATAGCAGGGTCTCCCCTCTCCTCGCTCCCCCCCCCGCTCTCTCGCTCTCTCCTCTCTCTCCCTCTTTTCTCCCTCTCTCTCTCTCTCTCTCTCTCTCTCTCTCTCTCTCTCTCTCTCTCTCTCTCTCTCTCTCTCTCTCTCCTCTCTCTCTCTCTCCTCTCTCTCTCTCTCTCTCCTCTCTCTCTCTCTCTCTCCTCTCTCTCTCTCTCTCTCTCTCTCTCTCTCTCTCTCTCTCTCTCTCTCTCTCTCTCTCTCTCTCTCTCTCTCTCTCTCTCTCTCTCTCTCTCTCTCTCTCTCTCTCTCTCTCTCTCTCTCTCTCTCTCTCTCTCTCTCTCTCTCTCTCTCTCTCTCTCTCTCTCTCTCTCTCTCTCTCTCTCTCTCTCTCTCTCTCATTTTCTTGAAGAAAAAGAAAATAGTTTCCCCAATTTCGAGTCCCCCACAAACAATCACGGTAAACTCATCAGGAAGCATGACGCATCCGCTGCCCGGGCAGCCGTCTCACCTCCTCGAACATTTTCTTGGGGTTGGACTGCGCCTGCGACTTCCGTCGCCGTTTAACGGTGGCGTGGCGCTGCGCTGTCAGCGTCATCTGACCCAGCCCCGAGTTGGAGGCCAGCTCAAGCATAGAGCATGCGTCGTACTGCACAGAACACATGTCCGAGAGTGTACGCACCTGGAGCAGGCGGGGACAGGGGGTCAACCCGCAGCAGTGGCGGAGCCAGGGGAGGGGCAAAAACGGTCATTTCCCACCCAAAATACACACACTTTTCTTCTGAAAGGTACTTTTCTTCACGATTATTCACGCTCAAAAGAAAAAACGTGGATCTGCTGCAAAATGAGGCCGTCGACGCGCTCACAAACACCACCTGGCACAGGGCCAGCTAGGAGACCATTAACTTGGACTTAGGACAGCGAATGTTAACAGAACGTTCGGGGGGTGGGGTTGTACGTGTTCTTATGCGACTGGTGTGCCATCACGTGTGATTTCTTTTCCCTGCTGTCCCACTGGCTGGTAAGATAGGGACACTTATCGACCTTTTACTAAGGAGTGCGCTAACGTATAACTTTTCTCACGGAATTCAAGTACACTGAATCGCTCCAGGGACTGTAAGAATGAATAGCACCGACCAGCAATTGAAATCGAGAGAATATCTGATAGCGCAAAAAATCACTTTATTTACTCACTTCGCCCCACAGCATGAGACCAGGGAACAAATACAATCTGGATAAATAATCGAACGTACGAGCTTGCAGATCCCAATCCATATTCTGATGTAGATTTCTGGATCTAACCTAAAATTAGCGTGATGTTAGCGTCGTCATTCAAAGTCAGACGCTTTTTTACTTAAAACTGTCTTTATGTACCCATTTAGTTAGTTCAGACCTTCATTTCAATGCTCGCAGAGAGTCAATACCAAGCACGTTTCTTAGATTTTATGGATCTAACCAAATGTGACGCACGATACTCGATCAAAATTGATCTAACTGTTCATATTTTTATCAGACGCTATTAAGAATAACTGACTGGAATAAAGCTCAGTGGCGGTCTTGCTTTGTTTGCACGTTTACCACGCTTACTTCCAAAGTAAATAAAACATCCACGCTAATGAAGGCAAAGTATGATAACAAAAATCACCCCACAGGGACTGCAGCGTGTCCCACGCGCTCCAACTCCCCACCTCTTTAGCGATCATGCGCAGCTTCTCGAAGTTGACGAGTCCGTCCACCCAGGTGTCGTTGCCGAGGTGGATGAAGGTGAGGTCCTTCTTCACGATCGGGTAGAAGGGTATCAGCGGCGGCTGCACGTGCTCAGAGGTGATCAGGTTACGGTACTTGGACATGTTCCGACTGGGGTCCATCAGCGCCTGGCGGCGGCATAGAGGCGTTCCGTTAGAGGGTTTACAGGAGTTGGAGGTTACGTTAGAGGGTTTACAAAGAGTTAGATGTGTTCTGTTAAAGGGTTTAAAGAGCTAGAGGAATTCCGTTAGAGGGTTTACAGGGAGTCAGAGGTGTTCCGTTTGAGGGTTTATAGGGAGTTAGAGGCAATCCATTAGAGGGTTTACAGGGAGTCTGATGTATTACGCTAAAGGGTTTACAGGGAGTCAGAGGTGTTACGTTAGAGAGTTTACAGGGAGTCAGAGGTGTTACATTAGAAGGTATATAGAGAGTTAGAGGCATTCCATTAGAGGGTTTACACGGAGTCAGAGGTGTTACGTTAAAGGGTTTACAGGGAGTCAGAGGTTTACGTTAGGGTATATATAGAGTTAGAGGCGTTCTGTTAGAGGGATTTACAGGGAGTTAGAGGTGTTAAGTTAGAGGGTTTCCAGGGAGTCTGAGGCATTCCGTTAGAGGTTTACAGGGAGTTAGAGGCATTCCGTTAGAGGGTTTACAGGGAGTCAGAGGTGTTACGTTAGGGGTATATAGGGAGTTAGAGGTATTCCGTTAGAGGGTTTACAGGGAGTTAGAGGCATTCCGTTAGAGGGTTTACAGGGAGTCTTGAGGTGTTACGTTAAAGGGTTTACAGGGAGTCAGAGGTGTTACGTTAGAGAGTTTACAGGGAGTCAGAGGTGTTACGTTAGAAGGTATATAGAGAGTTAGAGGCATTCCGTTAGAGGGTTTACACGGAGTCAGAGGTGTTCCGTTAAAGGGTTTACAGGGAGTCAGAGGTGTTCCGTTAGAGAGCTTACAGGGAATTGGAAGCATTCCATTAGAGGGTTTCCAGGGAGTTAGAGGCATTCCGTTAGAGGGTTTACACGGAGTCAGAGGTGTTCCGTTAGAGGGTTTACAGGGAGTCAGAGGTGTGCCTTAGAGTTTGGAGAAAGTTAGAGGTGTTAAGTGGTGAGTCAGGAAGTTGATATGTGGTAGGGTCTGACAGTGGGGGCGGATTCAAATGTTGGTAAAGCCTCAGCAGCAGGTACTGTACATTAAAACATTGAACGGAATCATTGGACTTCAACAAATAACAAAACGACGCATTAGCGACGCTACAGCCAGCTTCAACGACATATCAGTAGCTTTAGACAATTAATTAATTAACTAATTTCTGGGGCTTACCGACGTACCAACTGCCAGGGCTATATAGCGTCACCAACTCTTTAGTAGCTCTAGGCAAGAAGTATGCTTAAAACGTAAAGCAAACGCCTATATAATTCCACACGAGACAACATAATCAGTTATTTTTAAGGACATATACAACGGCAGCAACAAAACAGTTCGCCATGGTATGACGACCATAACATAGCCTAGCCATCGTACAACATTCCAGTCCTTCTATGCTCCACTCTGTGAACATACCAGCATGTCGTGGTACATCTTCTGATACTTGGACGGCAGCTTCTCCCAGGTTTGTTTAAGCCGTCCAACAGATCCGTGACTGAGGCCAGACACGATGTTGAAGAGGGAGTTGAAGTTCTTGCAGTCCTTGCAGTGTCCTGTGAGAGGATGGGTATGTCAGTAAGACTACCCGGCTAGCTGTCCTATTGAATACGATAGCGAAACAATCAAGGTTTCTGTTCAAGGTTAGTTTTCCAGTACGCATTAGTCCAAGATGATCAAACTGATCCGAAACTAAAAATGATGGCAGACAAAGAAACACTAATACCTAAGGGTAGCCGGAGGGTAGAATCTATATCGTAGCTGATACAAACCAAAAAAAAGTAAAAAAATGTTGACGCCAACCAGTTTTCACACTGAAGTCTTATGAAGCGATAAATCGAGTCGATCAATCGTTTTCACATCTTCGACCGACGCTTTTTTCTCAAGGTTCTGTAACTTTGAGAAGAAAAAAACACTTTATGACTCCTTGCTCAAGGAATACATCGGGCCTTGAGGCGGGCCGCCCCGTAAGTAGAATAAGCAACTACCTGATCACCGCATAAGTTCATCAAATTCAGTATTGCGACTGTCAACTACACAAAAATGCTGGGGTTCAAAAACATGTATACCACAACCAAAACAGTACAAACCAAAGTCCAACCTAGCCTCGCTTCATTGACTAATAAACTTCCGACATGAGCACATGAAGCGTGCGAACCGTTTGACTGACGAGCTGGTGGCTACTCACGGGCGACCTTGATGAACTGCTTGACGATCTTCATACGCTTGACTAGGTTGGGTTCTCCGCACACGGCCGTCACCACCCAAAACATCTCCTTGTTGGCCAGCTGAGAATGCAGCAGAGCGGTGTTATTTTTACCGACTGCGTTCTCGCACCAATGGTGGTTTTAACATCTCGTGGTTCGCTAGCAGCGTTCACAACGCATTGACTTAGAGTCTCACGCCAGGCTTTTGATGGCACACAAGGACATACCACAAGATCCATTCAAAACAGTCTACAATAATGCAGCACAGTGAGAAAGCTGTCGAGCTTATACATTCATAATTGCCTTGCAATATAAAGCCTTTGTATTGCTTAACCTATTTCCGGCGGGCAAATTGCCCCCTCAGGTTTTTCAAGAATATCTCCGAAACGGCTTGCGAAGAACTTGAAACCCGAATTTCCTAAAACTAGTACAGGCAGGTTCGAAATTTCAAGATTATATATTTACCAGGGGCGGAGCTATGGCTGGGTTTTGGGGAGGTTCTATCCACAAACCAAGTATTATCGTATGCGATGGGTTTTTGTAAAAGGAAGCCGTCTCTGCTGATCCGATACCAGTTATATGGTTTTATTATATCATTTTGTATGTGAGATGATAGTGCATTCACAATTGTCACTATTTGTATTCATCAGGGGCGGTTACAGCAGTTCAAAATGGGGGAATGTTATCAAGAAGGACTAAACGTTAGTAAGTGAAAGACTGCTACAGCCGTGCCAGGGCGAATACAATTGGGTATATGAAAATTCAAAATAGTTATAACCCAATTCTAGATTACCAGAGGCGTGTCCAGTCACTACACATTTTCAAAATGTATATTCCCAGCCAGTATCACCGCCGCGACTCAATATCGTTGTATATTGAAAATGTGTTCCAATCACCCCCACCCCCCCCACGACGAGTCCTGATCCGCCTATGTCACCCCCTTTCCCAGAGCGCCATGGGAGGGTAAAAATTATCAGAAATTAAATTTCAACTAGTCGAGGACTAATATACCATCAACCATTCGCATATTGTTGGTATGTATTTTACCCCACTGTTTTACCTTACTGCATCCGCCCCCGATGAGTTTTCGCTTTTTTTCTCATTTATTTATGTGCAAAGATGCCAAGCAGTATATGACGGCTCCTAATCCGCGTAACAAAAACTTTTAGGTTGTATATATTTCCCCTCATAGTCCTGGTCCTGGAACTGCCATTGAATTTCGAATTTTGCGTAACCGAGTATATGAAAATTTTGGGTCTATTATTTGTAAATCTGAACTAGTTTTGTGAAAATCGTACAACAGAGACAAGGGTTATGGAAAATCTAAAAAATACACAAAAATTGTATATTTTGCACGACCTTCTCCTAAAAAATAAAAATTTTGAAATTTTCTTTTTCAAAATAAAGTTTAGCAGCAGAGGAATCATGGCACTTAATTTTCAAAATCGGCCGGTTAGATTACGAGATCTTAGGGGGCCGATATTGCCCCCCTTGCCGAAATAGGGGTAGCCGGGAGCCTACGAAATAGGGTTAAAGCACAAAACAATGACAATAAGAGCATCAGGAACAAACCACTTACTCCTACCCTATGTCCTCATTTTCCTGATCTCAAGTTGTTGTGCCGTACCCATACACAAAACACACAAAACACACAAAACACTCAATTATAAATCGCTAAAGCTCACAGCTCTCACACACAAACACCACACAAAATAAAACCCTGATTACTGATTAAAACCCCTGCCAGCACATTATAACCGCACTGGCGCCGACGCACAAAGACCCAGGTCCCTTGTTCAATTTCAATCACGATCGGCCGGCGTATTCGGATACAATTACGATTCGGATGGAGCATTTGGCTATGGAAACCGGGACTTCAATCCGATTCTCGTCAATCCACATCCAACAAGATCGAGCAGGATTTGACAGCGTGATGGTAAATCTGTTCCTTACAGTGCGGAGGGTACGGGAGGTTAGACTTTTAAATGCCTTGAGAAGACTGCCGAGGGTAAAGCTTTCTTCGTAAGACTTGGGTGAAGGAAGCGAAAGGAGACGTCACTGGTGCGCCAGAAATGTAGACATTACAAATGAATGAGTTCATGTTTTACCAGTATCATTTATCCTCGGGGAGGAACATCCTAACCTAGGGTGATTCATTCTATTGTACTCATGTGTGATTCGTGTCTTTTACTTGTAGCATATTGTGTTTATTTTTAGGCTCTGACTTCGCCTGTAAATGGATATACATCTGTTGGCGATATAAATAAATAAACAAAATAAAATAAAAATAAATAAATACTTTTCTATGCGTTTCAGATATATCCGTATCCAAGCTAACGTGCCATGGAAACCGTGAACACTGTATCCCGATTCTCACTCTATCCTGATCGCCTCTCGTCCATGAAAACTTCACCAAAGCCAGCGCGTGCGCCGCGAGCGTCTCACCTCGGCAAACTGGCGCAGTCCCGGCACACCGTACCGGCTCTTTAGCTCGAACAGCTCGTCCACGTACTCAGTGGCCTCGATTTGTCGGAACAGACAGAAGTCGTCCAGCGTGAGCTGCCGGCGCGGAGGGAGGTGTTGGTGCGGAGACGAGGGGCGCTCAGTGTGCCAGGACAGAGCGGCGTGGTGTTCACGAAGCAACGGTGGAGAGTTAGGGGTTTGTTGGATACAGAGTTGGCGCGTTGGCGCCGAGCTGGTGGGATTGTAGAAAAGTTTATCGGTAATAACTGGCGTGATAGTTGTGAATAATTTTCAGCAGTTCGTATCATCCATGATATTTCTCCTTAAACCCAAACAGCGCTTCCACATGCTTTTAAAATATTCGTAGATGATAAGCAATCAAGTGTCAACGATGCAAACAGTTCTAGATTAGCATTGGATTTGTTCAGACCACCCACTAAGATCGATCACAATGTTCGTACACTGCTTTCCCCACAGCTCTCCGGTGCTCCCTCCACTCTGCTCCCTACTGCAGCTCTCCTCCACAATCGCCGGTACCCCCTCCTCCCCTCCTTCCTCCTCCCCACTTATACACAACTGCCCCTCCCTCCTTACCTGGACCGGGCTATAGACACCTGTGCCTCCCTCCTCACCTAGACCAAATATAGACACCTGCGCCTCCCTCCCTACCTGGAGCTCGCTATAGACACCTGCGCCTCCCTCTTTACCTACAGCCCGCTCTAGACACCCCCTCACCCTCCTTACCTGGAGCCATCTATTGACACGACTGTCTCCCTCCTTACCTGGAACCCGATATAAACTCCCGCATCCCCCCTTATCTGGAGCCCGCTTTAAACACCTGCCCCTGCCCCCCACCTCCGACATTTACACGCCCATTCTAAATAAGATTCCCTTTTCAATAAAAAACACCCCCCAGAAAATTCCCCCACACTTAGAGGCGGGAGGTGCTTCAGACGCTTCATAAAAGCCCTAACAACAACCCCACCTCCGTACCTGGACACCCCCACCACTCTCCATACCTGGACAGCCACCTCCAGGGCGTTGAGCTGAAGAAAGTGGACGCTGCCCTCTCGCGGCAGCTCGGCCGCCAGTTCGTCGGGCACCAGCGGCTCCGTCACCTGGTTGTTCTTCAGGTAGTACCTACCGGGGCGGGAGCACGGTCAGCAGCGCCTCCTGCTGCCTGAAGCACCGACAGCGTCTTCCAATGAATTTCCAGTGTCTCCCTGGTATTCCATAGAAAATGAACGCTACCGCTCCCTCTCAGCTCTCACTCTCAGCTCACCGCTCTCAGCTCTCAGCTCTCAGCTCTCAGCTCTCAGCTCTCACTATCACTCTCTCTCTCTCTCTCTCTCTCTCTCTCTCTCTCTCTCTCTCTCTCTCTCTCTCTCTCTCTCTCTCTCTCTCTCTCTCTCTCTCTCTCTCTACCCACCTGCTCCCCAGTCCGATGCGCTCGGCCAGGTTCTGCATCTGGTCCGGCAGTCTCCTCTGTTTGACCACGCCGCCGGCGCCGGCGGTGACCTCGCACAAGCTGTAGTTGCTGCTAGGATCGGTGATGCCGAACTCACGCAGAGAAAGCATACACACCTCCCGCGCCGTCGTCTCCTGGGGAGAGGGAGGGGGCGTCAACTTACAGAGAGAGAGCATACACACCTCCCGCACCGTCGTCTCCTGTGGAAAGGGGAGGACGGTGTCAGCTTACAGCTTACACAACCTCTCCAAAAATTAAATAGCCGACAAAGTCTCCTCTTCTACCACCACTAACAACATGATGTAAAGCGTGCAATTGAACTTTGCAATCTCAATACATAGATCCTGCACCGTTTTTGTCCATCACTAACATTGTCCAAAAGAAGGTGCTCGTCCTCTTTTGCCCACCACTAACATTGTGTACCAGCAGGTACTTGCAGCTCAGACCCACCACTAACCTTGTGCACCAGCAGGTACTTGCAGCTCTGGTCGGCCTTGTACACCTTCAACACATGCTCAGGGTAGTCAAACTTCCATTCCTCGTAGCTGAGCTGACTGAGGTCCGGATTGCTGTGCGAGTGGTACATGGCGCCCGTGCCGCCCTCTGCCGAGTTTCCCGAACCGACGCCAGGCGGCACTAGTGTATCGTCCGAGTGGTGCGCTTGCCTGCCGAGCCCGGGAGAGCGCTCTAGCGTAAATCAGCCCGATTTTTCATTCACATGATGACAATTTTTAGGCTCATAATCACAATGATCGTTCCAATCATACAATGTAAATGTGTTAAGGTTTAATAGTGTCCAACTTGATGTGGGTAATACAAAACCAATGTGAAAAAAGATGGCAGCCGGCATCTAAGTCAAAGAATGGCCTTCTGACTGGCAATGACCAGCCTCTATCAAATACGAGCAGGGCAAGACAATCGCAATCAGTTACAAGAAACGGCTGCGATGGATCCCAAAGGTGACAGATATAGGACAAATCATTGTTTGACACCGGGAAACCTCCACCGACAACAGCGGCTGGCGGCCGGGCACTCACAGCGGCGTTTTGTGCGTGATGGCCTTGATCAGCGCCTTGCGAAACTTGATGGTCCTGAGACCGAGCGTCGCGAACGTCTTCTGAATCACCTCCTTCCTGTCCCGCTGATTGGCATCTGCGGGGAACCGGTGACGTCACGGGGAACGGTGACGTCACAGGGAGCCAGTGCCGTCACAGGGAAGCTGTTACGTCACAGGGGATCGGTTACGTCACAGGGAGCCGGTTACGTCACAGGGAGCCAGTGACGCCACAGGAGAGTCAGGCCGCAAAGGAGGCGGTGACGTCACGGGAGAGCCGGTGACGTCACAGGGGAAGCGGTGACGTCACGGGAGATCCAGTGCCGTCACAGGGGAGCCAGTGCCAGCACAGGGGAGTCAGTGCCGTCAAAGGGGAAACGGTGACGTCACGGGAGAGCCGGTGATGTCACAGGGGAACCAGTGACGTCACGGGCATTGGTGAGAGAAAGGGGAGCCACCTAACTACACGCCGCGATGCGTTACCGGGACTCTTGTCGAAAGAAATGTAATGTAGGGTGCATCAAACACATCATGGCTGTTTCTGACTTGATACGTTTGTAGTAAAATTGTGTTTCGTCAGGTTCGAAGAAAGGTCAAATCCTACCTGTTTTGAAAATGGGACATGCTCTAAGGGTGACACCTAACGACCAAAGTTTTTTGTTGTTGCAGTTTTCAGTTGTTTCTTTGTGAGTGTGTGTATCAGGGTTAAGACAGCTTTTAGCGAGTTGGCTCCATCGCGCCCAGAATGATGATAACATCTCAAGTGCCAATAATAGGTATAATTTCATTAATAAATCGCCCCACCTCAGGTTCGATTTCGACCCAGCTGTGATCGCATACTCTTGCATTGGCCCAAAACCACCAGCACGATACTGCTTCTTTAAAACAAGATAGCGCAAAGCTGCAAGACATCATGAAAAAATAATTATACGGGCTCGTGATGTCTGCCACATGCAGAAATGTAAGTCGCATGCAGTTGATCTAAATGA
This sequence comes from Lepas anatifera, assembly GCA_034440635.1. Classification (NCBI taxonomy): domain Eukaryota; kingdom Metazoa; phylum Arthropoda; class Thecostraca; family Lepadidae; genus Lepas; species Lepas anatifera. The sequence goes on along the minus strand of JAOTON010001433.1, from coordinate 612,638 downwards.
GTCTGCAGTGGCTGCAAGAATTTGCCATAATACAGACAAGTCTACGATACTTTCAACAAGTAACGCCTGGCGCTCATCACTAGAGCACAGATCCAATCAACTGGCAATAGCCCTCCGCCCCTCCCATACAAAAAAACTCTACCCCGGGTCAATACCGTGTTCTGTCTATGAGAATATCCTGTGAAGCACCCTCCTCCTGCCTCAGTACCGTGTTCTGTCTGAGACACCCCCCCCCCCTCCTCCTCCTGCCTCAGTACCGTGTTCCACGCTGTTGGGCAGGGCGCCGGGCCCGTGACCGCCGGGTCCCCGCGGCCGCGGGTAGCTGTTGAGGCCGGTCATGTCGGACGCCTTCCTGGTCCTCGGCCTCATCGCGTCCTCCGGTGTCTGTAGCATCTCCTTAAACGCTGAGGAAAGAAGGGATAGTCACTGCTGGGGTTCACAACCCACTGAGTGCTGAGGTATCGTGGCGTAGAGAGAGGGTGGGGACTGAGCTAGGTTTGAGCTAGGGCAGGGTGTAAAATTCTGCCTCTGGGTAGGGTCGAACCTGCGACCCTCTGCGGAAACTACTGCACCACAGATCGAACCGAACGCACAATAGCCGACTGTGCCACCTTAATCCCAATTAGGAAGAAACATGACATCTTCAAGGGCAACACGGGCAGAGGTAGTGATTGGAACGTGCCCTGATATACTAGGTTCTTCAGTCACTGGCGGACATCATACTCGGAGGGTAGAATAAGTAAGCCAACGATTAACGGGGGTCGTTTTCGAATGGAAAAAGAATGCGTCTTAAGCCAGAAAAAGCATATGCAATTATCCATATCAAAAAAATTGCAAAAAATCAACAGTTATATAGACTAGCATCACCACGGATTCCACTGAAGCGTTTACCACGTGTCCAGCCTAAAAACTCAGGGAGTTTCACAGTACACGTACCGAGCAGGTTGCTTTTGACTGTGATGCTGAGGTGGGTGGTGCCGCGCAGTACCTCCAGAGCCCGCGCGTGCGAGATGTGCTCAAAGCTCTGTCCGTTCACCTGCCCAGTGGTAAACACAGTCAAACACCAACACAGTCAACACAGTCAAACACCAACACAGTCAACACAGTTAAGCATCAACACAGTCAACGCAGCCAAACACCAACACAGTCAAACTCCAACACAGTCAAACACCAACACAGTCAACACAGCCAAACACCAACACAGTCAACACAGCCAAACACCAACAGTCAACACAGCCAAACACCAACACAGTCAACACAGCCAAACACCAACAGTCAACACAGCCAAACACCAACACAGTCAAGCACCAACACAGTCAACACAGTCAACACAGCCAAACACCAACCCAGTCAACACAGCCAAACACCACACAGTCAACACAGCCAAAAATTCACTCACTGGCTGCTTTATAAAGGTCAGCACGTGACAAATTGTTAGTGTTCGTTCCGTTTAATTTTTTATTTATTTATTTATTTATTTATTCAAAATAATCGCCAACAGATAAAATCCACTCACAGGCGAAGTCAAAGCATTAAAAAAGGCTATCTATCACAAGAATCGAGACAATGTACTTCCTAAAAACGGTAAAAGGTAAAATATACAAATATAAAAAACAGAAAAACATAAAAACAGATAAGAGCTGATAGTGCAGTTCCTACCGAGCATTTACGAATCTCACCACACATGTCTTGAAAGTATTAAAATCATCACAAAAGAAGTCGGCCCCAGGAAGCGGCTAGAAATGTGTTAATGCCTCTCGGTACCCTACAGAAAATCCCCCGTTGACAGTGCTGACTCGGCCGCGGCGCTCAGCGAAGAGTCGAAAGGAGCGAGTGAGCCGGGATGGGATATGCAAGGGGAAACAATTTAGTAGGTTGATGGAGTGAATCTTGCCTGAAAATATACTTTTTAGGAAAATGAGATCGAACTGAAGCCTGCGTGCAGCAAGTGATGGGAGGCCGAAATGGTTCAAAAGCGGGTCATAAGATATAGAGTCTTATCATAAGATATAGAGTCTTATCAGCCTTAGTCTTTTCTTTATATTTGTATAGTTGACTAGTCCAATTCTGTCCCGGATTAAACACAATATAGGTGGTCCACCCTGGCACATTTCATTACTCCTATGCTATGACATTTCCTGAAGCCGACCCCCTCCAATGAAAGCGAAACAACTTATCACATTCCATATAATCATGTATCGTTCCGTAGTTTTCATCTTGTTTCTCATTCCATGGATTAATCCGCATCGGAACTCTCACAGGTTACCCCGCGTTTGAACATATCAGCGATTATAAAATGTCCGCACAAGTTCAGAAAAAACTAGTTCACATCCTCTCCAATACATTTCAAACGAAATTATTCAATTGGAACGGCACAAGGCGTAGCAGCTACCTGTTTCCCTTTCCCGAGAAGTTCAGTGTTGGCAAAACGGCACAATTGACATCAATTGACAACGGCACATATTGACTTCAGCACGCAGAAAAGGAACAAATATAGCTAACAACAAGGACTAAATCAGACACTAGCGTGACAAAAGTCAATGAATATCCATCAACCCCACCAACTTCCTCAAAACCACCCATCAGAAGCAGCCATCATCCACCGACCCACCTCTAGAATCTGGTCTCCTCGCTTCAGGCCGATGTCTTCTGCTCGGCTGCCCTTCTCCACCTTGGTGACGAAGATGCCGAAGTTTCGCTCGTAGCCGCCGAGCAGGCAGAAGGGCAGAGGTTCGTCCCGGTTAGGACGCGCCAAGGTCACCACTCTGATCCGAGACTTGGCCGCGCACTCGAAATTCAGGAGGCCCAGCTGCCGGTGGGAGAGGTGGGGGTACAGAAGGGTGACCCGAGCCGGGCAAACTGCTCGGCTGGCTGGGTCAACGGGGTCTTGCTGGGTAATAAGACGTATGTTTGGGCTTCAATAGCAGATGTGAGAGCACACAACTTACAGAGATTAGATACATCGGGATTGCAAGCACAGTATGCTGGTGGGAACAGCGTAGTAACCCCGCTAAACGGATGAACACGCTACCATAGAACGTTACAAAAGAATAATTAACACACACACACACGCCGCATTTAAAACATACATTAGGTGTTAATGCCAATACATGCTATGCATATTTAAGACAACGTCAAAAACGAGACGATGCATAATCCTCATCAGAAACACTGACAAGTCTTGGATCGAGAATCAAAACTTGCAACATTCTTCAACAGCCCAATCTGCACCAAGCAATCTAAAAGTATTATTCCCAGATATGTGACGGAAAGTGTCAATATTCCCCACGCCTCACCTGCCCGTGCATCTTATTGTTTTCCAGGCAGACCTCGAAGCGTTCCAGGAACTCCATCATGGACGGATCGGTCTCGAAGTCGATGAAGTGGCTGTTGACCCACTGAAGTACCACGCGCGTCACGCGATCTCTGTAGTCGGGGTCCCGGAACCTGGCCACAGCGGCAAGTCAGCCCCTCCTCCAATCGCAGCAACGTGTGTGTGTATGCATGCATGTAGGTGTGAAGTATGGTGTGCGTGTATATATGTATGTATGTGTGTATGCATGTATGTGTATAAATGTATGTATGTATGCATGGTATGTCTGTATGTATGTATGTACACATTAATGTATGTATGCATGTATGTACGGTATATATGCATGTATGCATGTATCCCTGTCTGTGTGTTTGCATGTATGTAAGTATGTATGTATATATGCATGCATGTATGTATGTATGTATGTATGTATGTATGTAGTAGTATGTATGTATGTATGTATGTACATACATACTTATCAAGAACGCACATACCTTTTAGCACGCCTTTTTGCTATGCCAACGCACGTGGTCGATGAACCGTTGGTAACCACGTCTCATACTGTTTTTCATAGAAGCCAGACTCAAACATCACTTGCAGCCGATTAAGAAGCATAAGGAAAACACACAAGAGGTCGGAGGATGTCCACTCTAATTCCATCTCCATCGTAAGATTACACTAAGCTCGCTAAACATGGAGACAGGTGTGACGCACCAGTCCATGAGCTGGCTGGATAAGATGGAGGCCTCCGGCAGAAATATCCTCCGCAGTAGGAGGAAGTCCTCCACGTAGTAGGGGTCGATGAGAGAGTTCTCCTCCATCAGCTGCACCATCAGCCGCTCCGGGGTACCCTGCGGAGAGGAAAAAAGGCTGGAGACTCTTCACTTTACACATATTACAGCTATACAGTAAAGTCAATTAGGGTTCAGGTCTAACCTCGGATAACAAGAAACTACACATGAACGAGAAGCAAGTTCAGACTTTTAGCGCGATCTGTTATTAACATAACCAACAGTCAGCAGGAGATTGTTCCCAATACATTACCATATATTGCTGCATTCCACGTCACATATGAAGATGGGATCAGCCGCCCCGGTGCACGTATGTATGCATGACTAAGCATGTATGTATGTGTATATTTATGTATGTATATATGCATGTATGTACGTATGCATGTATGTAAATTTATGCATGTATGTATGTATTTTGTATGTATGTATGTATTTTGTATGTATGTATGTATATATGTATGTATGTATCTATGTATGTATGCATGCATGCATGCATGTATGAAGGTAGGTAGGTAGGTAGGTAGGTAGGTAGGCAGGAGGCAGGAGGCAGGCAGGAGGCAGGAGGCAGGAGGCAGGAGGAGGAGGCAGGCAGGCAGGCAGGCAGGAGTGGGTAGGTAGGTAGGCAGGCAGGTAGGTGGGTAGGTAGGTAGGTAGGTAGGTAGGTAGGTAGGTAGGTAGGTAGGTAGGTAGGTAGGTATGGATGGATGGATGTAAAATATATACATAGTGCTTCAAATATACTGCCTCCCCAATCCGAGCCCACAGCCCACTCTACCTTGATGACGCAGTGTCCCTTGCCGGAGCCGGCGTCCAGTATGCGGTGCTCCGTCACCAGCACCACCTCCCCGTTCTCCTCGTGCCTCCTGGTGTTCTCCTCCCCCTGAGCGAGGAGGGCAGAGGACGCCGTCATACACAGAGAGGCCAATGATCACTCTTGTACGTACGCGTGGAGAGAGAAAACTCGTAATATCCACCGAGTGAGTGGAAACTTCCGGTTTCAAGATGCTAGGCGAGACAAAGCCACAATTCGATTTCTCTGAATGAATGGACTACTTTGCATCATCCATAACTTTGGGTTGTGTTGATTTCGTTTGTGTGCAGGAACTAACGATGGGACAAAACAAAAATAAATACGAAGAATAATGGGGCAAGGAGGTTGCCTGAATATAAAGCTCAATACAGCGGCTTGTGGATGGAGCTTTGAGCTCAAAACAGCCACAAAGGAGCAGGGACTTGTCTGCCTGCACTTTGTTTTCCATTCAAATCCCTGAATCTTTTTACACTGGATAGACGCAATAGCGATGATTTATTTATCTTCAAATATTATTTTATATGCATCTTCAGCAAGCGTATATCAGATCATACGCAGCTGGAGAAAATAACTACATCCACAGCTAAAACTATAACGGGCTAAAAGTATATCCCGTGCCGGGATTCGAAACCACAACTATAACGGGCTAAAAGTATATCCCGTGCCGGGATTCGAACCCACAACTATAACGGGCTAAAAGTATGTCCCGTGTCGGGATTCGAACGCACCTGGTGGAGTATCCGGTAGTAGTCGGTCTGCGTGATGCAGACGAACTGGCAGTCGTCGCACTTGGTGCGCATCACTCCTCGGTGGTACAGCTTCTCCATGGTGGGCGTGATGCCGAAACTGAAGCAAAGAAAGAACATTCATCATCATCATCATCATCATCATCATCATCATCATCATCATCATCATCATCATCATCATCATCATCATCATCATCATCATCATCATCATCATCATCATCATCATCATCATCATCATCATCATCATCATCATCATCATCATCATCATCATCATCATCATCATCATCATCATCATCATCATCATCATCATCATCATCATCATCATCATCATCATCATCATCATCATCATCATCATCATCATCATCATCATCATCATCATCATCATCATCATCATCATCATCATCATCATCATCATCATCATCATCATTGGCGTTGAAGGGTGCGCGAACTTCTCAGCTCATTTGGCGCGCATTACTATTTTCAGCAGATATCACTCAAGAGTACAAGCTGCCGTATTCGAAAATGGAAAATATCGATAGCTCATAAAAATATCACCCGCTCCACATCTTCATGAATGGCCTGACCTCGTATCTCTACAAAGAACTACCACTAACTCCACATAGACTGCCCCCATGCCCGTGAGTGCCCCGTCTTCATATCTCCACACATACCTACCCCGAACTCCCCGTAATCTGTTCCACATCTTCACAGACCTGTCCCACGTCTCCACAGACCTGCCCCCCCCTATCTTTCTACATAGACATATCCCGCATCTCAAGACCTGTCCCATCTCTCTACAGACCTATCCCATTTCTCTAACCCATCACATATCTCCACAGACCTGTCTCACATTTCCACAGACCTGTCCCACACCCCCCACTGACCTGTCGCCCAGTCCCAGCTCGGTGGAGGGCAGGCCGGGCCCCGAGATCTCCACCTGACCATTAACGATGACGCTCCACGAGTCCAGCTCCTCTCCGTCCTGCATCACCGTGGTGCCCGCCTTCTGCACCACCGCGAACACCTGCACAGACGCCAGCGGGTCAGTGTACAGTGCCACACGGGGACGTCTGTACCCCCAGTCCTTATGCACCACCGCGAACACCTGCACAGGCGCCAACAGGTCAATATCAAAAGTCTAAATCAAATATCAAAAGGTGTAAATCAAAAGTCTAGAATCTTAATCAAGGTCTCTCCTCGCGAGCAATACTACACCACCGGGCAGAGTATGTAGATTTAGTAGTTACTCCATATGAGGTTTTGAGTAGATAGGGAGGAAGGGTCTTGAGTGATACACATACACACACATCGGTCATGCAGATATCGGCCATCGGCCATGTAATAGATGGTATCTACATTGACACTGAGAGAGTCACCGTTACACATCTCCACACAGGTAACCTACACCACGACACTGCTAAGGGTAACTACATCACCCCCTCCCACGGGCGCCCCTTCCATCACAACACAGATCTACCCCCCCACCGCGCGCGACAGAGACGCCGCCTACCATGACGCTGCAGAGGGCGCGGCGGACGCTCAGCGTCATGTTGCTGAAGGCCCGCAGGTGCTGTGTGAACTCCAGCAGAATCTCCACATCCTCCTCCGTCCTGTTGGCCGGGTCTGTCTCCAGGCAGTCCCTCACGGCGTCCCTGTCAGAGACAGCAGAAGGTTGGAGGAGCGCGGGCTACATCAAACGGTAGAACTATGTCAGAGCGAGCAGGAGGCTGGAGGCGAGCTGGCTGCCTACATGAAACGACAGAACTTCCCACCCCCTCACCTCGCGTGTATGGAGTCCATGGTGGCAATCCCTCCCCTTCCCACCCCCTCACCTCGCGTGTATGGAGTCCATGGTGGCCATCCCTCCCCCTCACCTCGCGTGTATGGAGTCCATGGTGGCCATCCCTCCCCTCACCTCGCGTGTATGGAGTCCATGGTGGCAATCCCTCCCCTTCCCACCCCTCACCTCGCGTGTATGGAGTCCATGGTGGCCATCCCTCCCCTTCCCACCCCCTCACCTCGCGTGTATGGAGTCCATGGTGGCCATCCCTCCCCTTCCCACCCCCTCACCTCGCGTGTATGGAGTCCATGGTGGCCATCCCTCCCCCTCACCTCGCGTGTATGGAGTCCATGGTGGCAATCCCTCCCCTTCCCACCCCCTCACCTCGCGTGTATGGAGTCCATGGTGGCCATCCCTCCCCTTCACACCCCCTCACCTCGCATGTATAGAGTCCATGGTGGCAATCCCCCCCCTTCACACCCCCTCACCTCGCGTGTATGGAGCCCATGGTGGCCATCCCTCCCCTTCCCACCCCCTCACCTCGCGTGTATGGAGTCCATGGTGGCCATCCCTCCCCTTCCCACCCCCTCACCTCGCGTGTATGGAGTCCATGGTGGCCATCCCTCCCCTCACACCCCCTCACCGCGCGTGTATGGAGTCCATGGTGGCCATCCCTCCCCTTCCCACCCCCTCACCTCGCGTGTATGGAGCCCATGGTGGCCATCCCTCCCCTCCCCTCCCCCTCACCTCGCGTGTATGGAGTCCATGGTGGCCATCCCTCCCCCTCACCTCGCGTGTATGGAGTCCATGGTGGCCATCCCACCCCCTCACCTCGCGTGTATGGAGTCCATGGTGGCAATCCCTCCCCTTCCCACCCCCTCACCTCGCGTGTATGGAGTCCATGGTGGCCATCATGTCCTCCTCGTCTTCATCGGAGTCCACCGTGGTCTCAATCAGTCCAGTCAGGTCCACGTCCTCGGTGGGGTCGATACTCGACTGTGGGGAGGACACGAAAGGTCAGTGTGCAGACACAGAGGTGTGAAGTTAGACCTAGTGTGCTTTGACTGTTTGACTATTATATCTCAAGTTAGCATAAGACAGTAAAATGTGTGTTTGCCAGGCAGAACCCACTCTGGGTCTTGAGCCTTAGGACTGTTTTTTGGTCTCAGCACAGCGGAGCAGGAAGAAAATCATAGCATTAAAATGCTTTAAAACAACAGTGCACACTGCTGGTTGTGTGTAGGAATCACACACAATATGAAGCATAACAGCCACAAATCTGAACAACCATTCGCACACTTCCGGCCGAAATGACCACCATAAAGCTTTCAAAGTCTCAAACAACTACAGAATAATGGGCGAAACGCATGGCTCTGGGTCATGCACCACACCAAAAGCCTTAACTGTCTCCCCCAGCCCAGGTGGAAGACTCATACCTCTATGGGCGTCGAAAGCGGGAGGGTGGGGGAGGCAGGAGAAACGAGCCCCGGAAAATCCGTGCACTAGGAGCCTGTCCCTATCTCAAATTTGGGGAATATATCCAGTTTTTCGCCTTTGGCTGTCCATGACCTGCAGGTTTACGAAAAATTTCCCACCAAATTCTAGTAGTGAAAAATAGCATCAAAAGCATTCCAAAGACGACGTCAACATGTTCTAGCTTCACTCCTCTCCCCTCCCCCTCCGGGTCGTCGCCAGTCGGGGCCCGTCCCCCAGCGTCAAACACCGCGGCGACATCCCAGCATGTCCCGCACCGTCCCGGGACGTCCCACCTGCAGGGACTGCATGGTGTCGGAGCCGCTGTAGGCAGAGCTGGTGTCGGAGCTGCAGCGCGAGCCGGTGTTCTTGTAGAGGGACAGCAGGTGCATGTTGTTCACCAGGACCTGGACCAGCGTCAATGAAGAGGGTTAGTTACATCATTAGAGAGAGAGAGAGAGGGAGAGAGAGAGAGAGAGAGAGAGAGAGAGAGAGAGAAAGAGAAAGAGAAAGAGAAAGAGAAAGAGAAAGAGAAAGAGAAGAGAGAGAGAGAGAGAGAGAGAGAGAACAGAGAGAGAGAGAGGGAGAGACAGAGAGAGAGGGAGAGACAGAGAGAGAGGGAGAGGGAGAAACAGAGAGAAAGAGAGACAGAGAGAAAGAGAGAGAGAGAAAGAGAGAGAAAGAGAGAGAGACAGAGAGAGAGAGAGAGAGAGGGAGAGAGAGAGGGAGAGAGAGAGAAAGAGAGAGAGTCTATTTTGCGACAAAACAATATCATAAATATAATTACATGGTAGGAGAGGTAACAACCGGCCGACGGGGGAGAAATACACGACCGGTGGGAGTGGAAAAAGAGCACAGCAGTGTGGATGCTACAAGCTCATGTTCCATTTCTGAAAACATGAAGCATACGATACGACAGTAGCTGTCGTATGCCTCATGTTTTCAGACTGTTGGTTATTAGGTTTGAGCCATCTAGTAGGCGCTGCCTACCGACAAGTGCCCGAGACGGGTTGGATGCGGGCCTAAATTGGTAGGAAACCAAGGGGTTTTGGGTGAGCCCAGGCCTTGGTTAGGAACAATGATTTTACGTATCAGACCCATGTAGACGTCCTGTAAATGTAATGCATCATTTACCTATCCCTCAGTAGAGGGGTAAACTCCGAGCACTTACTGGCTATTATTATAATTTCGAACACCACTAAATACTTTCTTTCAGAAGTCAATTTCCAGCACACATTAAAAATAAGATTTCATGGGGTATTTTCAGTCAGATTCAGGCAGGGCCCAGTCCGCACTCATTGCCTCGGGTCGGGCTGGGCACGAGATTGCTTAAAAACACACACACACACACAATGTCTGTGTCTAAGCTTTTGTTGAGAGTTCATGAACTATATCTGGGCCAGTGGTTAACTCTGGTACTGTGCACGCTTCAAAGAAATTGCATTCGACAGGAAGTAGCGCACCTGATTCAGGCCACCGTCTCGGCATTAAAACGTGTCCTAATGATGAAATGGTGAACTGTATTCTTGATTGTCGAATCCCTCTATGCCTGAAGACAACACTGAATTTCTTGAAACATATTTGCGAAGACCTCAGCCTTAAGTATGGCCAAAACTGTGAGCCCACTTGGAGATGGTTAACTGTCGTAATCTAGGGTAAACATCGCTGTCTCAGCCTTCACTAACGAGCCGCTTTACTCGGCACAAAACGGATATCGCGAGCAGCAATCCATCATCATCAGGGGCACTTAGCATCGTCAGAAATCCTGGCCTCCTTACCAAGAGGTATTTAAAGCCATCAATTTCAACAATCGTGCCACATTAGTCGACCCCTCCCCCCCACTGCCGAGTAGCGACCGCAGGCATTATCCACGAGTGCAGTAACGCCGTGGAATGCTGTATTCTAGTGTATACATTATACAAATCTTTTTACATGTAAGCGGGCGCCAGAGACACGTCTATAAATCACCCAGCACAACATGGGTGGGAGGCAGAGCACCCGGACACAAATAGCCTTCACAGCAGGGTGCCTGCACTATTTTAAAGGGAATGTGGTGACCTTACAATCGGGGCTGAGCTAAGATAACCATGTGGCAGAGTATGCCGAACACAACTATTTTTTATTTGTCCCAGAACTTTCCGTTTGCAGTTAATTCTGGTATTCAAAACGAGAACAGGGCCCGCACCAGCTCCGTGCGCGTCCCCGCCGCCGCCGAACCGCCGCCGCCAGCCATTAGGCCGACAGTGAGTATCCATGCGCTATAAAGTAGTGCGCTGATGAAGCGATGTTGCTCCGCTAAAAGTGATTTCAGAGAGAGAAGAAATATGTAACCATAGGTCGTGCGGTACGCTTTAAGTGGCTGATGATCCACTTCAAATCCAATGAAGGTGTCATATTCCTTTTCACTAGCAAACATACAAACCTCTACAAATGATTACGGATGAGGAAATCTAACTTTTACATTAATACGCTCATCAAAGTACAAAGTGAGGATTTTCGTATAAACATCATTGATTGAATGCCACTTTCGCTCGGGATTTGACAGACTTCAGAATGTTCGAGAGAGCATACTGCAGACAAGTGTTATGCGTTGATCGAAAAGTGAATGTAATGACCTTTTGCCAAAAAGACACCACAAAATGGGACAGACACCTGCTGAAGAACCAAAAATAGCGAGCGAAACTATGTTGAAACACGTGTAGAAATAAATAAAAACACGAACTTTTTGAATTTTCACGTAATGTCCAGAAATAAAGAACTTAACGAACATGTGTAGGCTATAACAAAAATACAGACCTGTATCAACTACGGTCACCTTGAAGCAGGGTGCTGAATTGTTGTTAAGTTCATCTGACATACGGAAGATAGGGGTAGAGTAAACTTTTAAACTCGGGTTCACTTGAAAAGTCTGCTTACAACATGGCCAGTGGCTTGTGAATACACAGTAAGTACCTATGATAAAAAGTGACAAACAGTCTTTCTGATCAGCACATTCGCCTGGATTTCCCAAACGGTTAAAGCCAACACGCCAAAAGAGAGCCAAGAGACCATCCAGCAACGTGATGTGACTGCTGAGGTTCGGCGAGACACTACGTACAGGATTAGACCGCGCCGACAACCCGCACCCTGTTGGGTCACAGGGACCGAACCACGCCTGTCTACGGCACACGCCTGGACTCAAACCACGGACACTAGCCTCAGGAGGGGGGGGGGGGTCGAGACAAACAACGGGCAGGTAATCCACCTGGCTATATATACACTACCGATGATGATGATGTCAGCGGTCCACATTCCGAGGTCCTCATTGTGCGTGTTGAGGTTTTTAGGGCGCATCAGCTGCCACGAATATATAGCGCGAGATCCTCACCACCACAATGAGCCCCTGAAGAGCTAAGGCTTGGCATGACCAAGTCCTGGAAGAACAAGGTGCTCACCTGAGGGTCGTCCATGCTGGCCAGGCGACTGTGGATGCTGACCTCCTCCTGCTCCAGCGCCAGCAGTCGCTCCAGGTTGGCCGCCGTGCAGGAACGCCTCCCGCCGCCGTACATCAGGTTACCGTCCGGGTAGTCAATCTGGAACACACACGGAGAAGTGAGGACCGGCGTGGCATACGGACACAGACAAGTGGGGACCCGCTGGTAATCATCAGGTTACAGTCCGGGTAGTCAATCTGGCACACAAACACACACACACACACGGAGAAGTGAGGACCGGCACGGCATACGAAGTGGGGACCCGCTGGTATACATCAGGTTACCGTCCGGGTAGTCAATCTGGCACACACGGTAGGTTACCTCGGAGTAATGCACACCCACAACACACACACGGAGAAGTGAGGACCGGCGTGGCATACGCACACACATCGACCGGTTGGTATACATCAGGTTACTGTTTGGGTAATCACACCCACACCCCCCCCCCACACACATATACATATACCCGGATAAGTGAAGACCAGCGCGTCATACATACACACGTGCACAGACAAGTGGTGACTCGCCCCATATATCAGGTTATCGTCCGGATGATCAGCCTCTCACACACGTCTACAAAAGTGAAGACCCGCTTACCAAAAGTGCACGCAAACGCACCAGAACATGCGGACAAATCCTCCCACGTGACATACCGTCCGCCTGTCTATCTGAAGGGCAAAAATGTCAAACACACAGCCATGCCCGGACAAGACTTGTCCACTTACACCAAGATCAGACCCTGAACATCTAGGCCCGGTTCAGTCGGGAACAATCACACAAATAGTGCACCCCCTATTGACATAGCATTGTATATTACTTTCCCTTGGTGCGCGGGCACCCTTAGAGGTCCGAGAGGTACCCGAAAGACTCCGAGGAGGAGCACCCCTAGAGCTTGCCAACTATCACCTGACCTGAGAGGCTTTCTCAGTTTTTAGGGGAACGGATTCAGAAGAGACTGTAGACCCCTAGTTTCCAGTGTTTCAAATCCAAGGGTGCTGGGCGGAGAGCGACACCCGGGCAAGCTGGATTTTCAACTCACTTCTGTGATATTTTTCCTACATTTTCCGCTTACTTTTCGGGTCGAGCTGTTCTGCAGAATTCAACAACCTTCATGTGTACGAGCTCATCAAAAATATGGAACTAAGGGCAATACTCAGCAAATTCATTCCTAAACTTTAAGTCAGGGTTTTGATAAGGTTCTCATTGACTCTCACAATATCATAATTTTTTCTACTCGCCATCTATAGATTCCAATGTAAATTTTACACTCTGCAACCCAGCGCAAAACCAGTTTCGGGACCCTGCTGGTCTCAGGTCGCTACTCAGCCAGGTCAGATGGAGAAATGAGTGACCGACACAGGTGACAAGTCAATACTAAGATCAAAAACATCAGTTCGTTTACAGCCTCATTGTAAAACGCAGTTATATAACGATTCTGAGGAAAGGTAGCGACGTCTAGACAAAAGACCAGACACACTAAACGTCCATCATGACTAGGATTTTGCCAGGGCGATTAGGTGACCGTTTTTTGCAGCGGTGGCTAATTTCGCCTCTAATCTCTGCAATGATCTATTCATGAATGACTCCATAATTTTAAAACCACCACGACGTTAACGACCAAAACTCTACATCCCTGCCAGTAACGCTCACATAGCTGTGTTAAAGGGAATGGGGCACCTTGGTTGAATCCAGGCATTTAGCGTAATTAGGGGTATTTTTAGACGAAAATAATGAAAACGTCCATGTTTTTTTCTGAAAAATGTAGAATGAGCTCAATATTTTGATTTTTAAAATGCTCCTCTAGGATGAAAATAAACATCTGCCTGTGGATGACGTCATGATCTGGCAACTATTCACATATTCAATAGGCTTCAAGAACTTCAATTGCCTGATTATTCACCGTGACGTCAGCGCTGTCGTCACACCAACAGCTGACAACTGTGGCCGCCTGGCTGGGGTAGATTTGGGATACATTTCAGGTAGGTTTTTAGCTTTTCTCTCTCAATTGATAAGCATTGGGTGGGGTTTTTGTACGAGACCCCCGACTAGATCCCTGAATTGTTGTTAAATCGAGTTTGACGCGGCCGGGTGAGACAGGTACCTGTGAGCGCCTTCCAAAGGCCCGCATGACTTTATCTTATCTTTTCTCCACGGAAATTTTTAGTTTCAGGACAGATCATATATTCAGTACCACTGTGTGTTCTCTTGTGCCTTTTTATCCCCCTTATATTCCGATCGATCATCGCTGACGAAGCACTGTAATACAGTACGAAAGCTCCGACCCCCAATATCTTCCTGTGGAGGAAGTCCGAACGAGATCCTATTCAGTACCGGGTTATCCGGCATGCTTTACAACTTGGCTATCTCAGTTAAAATCACGTTATAAAGGTGCCACATTCCCTTTAAACCTGCAGTTATGTAAGCGCTACTTGACAATTTCAGCGTCCGCGTGGCTGATCGAACTGGGTCCACTCTCCTCCACCGAGCTGTCTACAAAACGGATATGCTCCGGGAGGCAGAAAACCCAGCCGCCGTGCGTCATTGCACGGCCTCCACAGCCCATCAAAGGCATATTGCCGTTTCCAGGAGACGGCCGTATCTGCAAGAGCAGCTGGGGCTGCTAACTACGAGGGATAATAAGCAATCTCCAGGTGAGAAGTCGGTGTTGAATGTCGCATGTACGACAGAAATAGCACTGTCTTGTCTGCGCTCATTTCCTGAGCGGTGGGCGTCGCGTGTAATAAGACTGCATGGAGCAGCACGAATAAATGACACGTAGTTGGACCATAGACGGCCAAGCAGAACGGAAAGTTTAAATTCATATTGACGATTGATTATTATACATAAAGTAAAAAAAAGCCAGACGTTTCAAGGGCAGAGCCTATTCTTCAGTGGCTGACCGAAAAACAAAGATAAATTGACATGAGACGCCTGAACATAAACTATCGTACATAACCACATTATCATCGTATGCAATTCTGATTCGCAAGTGAATCAGAATTGCATATGATGATAATGTGGTGCTTATATGCGATCGTTCGTGTTCAGGTGTCTCATGTCAATTCATCTTATTCTATTGTTATACATTTAAACTTTCCATTCTGTTTGGCTGTTTGTGGTTCAACCATGCTGTTTGAATCCTCACAAAGGACACATACAGGGTGTTTCATAAAGAACGATATTTTTGAATTGATCATAATGCGGTTATAAAAAGGGTGTTGTGGTATGCTTTACATATCAATCGAAAACGAATTTCTGGACATTTACGATTATTCTAATTTTGATAGCTGTTTTGATATTTTTGCTAGTTCAAAGTAGTCTTTAAAATGAGTTGAAAAATACTGCATATTTTGCCTTCATAGAAAATGTTCACAGAAATCACGCGCGTATCACGTGACAAGTATAACGTCAATGACACTGCGAACATTACATCGTCACTATGGTACATCACAGTCCACTCGCACATTGCCTCTCGAAATCAATTCTAAAAAAACACACCTCTCAAGCTTAAGAAAGCTCGGGTCCAAGCAAGCAATCCCCAATTGGTCCATGTCCCTTGTCCTGCGGTGAACAGTGGGGTCTTTTGCGCTGTGTCCGCCGCATCCAGTCATTTATATGGAAGATAAGTCAATGAGCCTTATCTGGAGCCTAAATATGGAGCTTGAGCCGAAAGCTTTAAACTTGTAATATTACTGAAACTTGTGCGTTTGATGTCCATGCTCTCGTGCCCTTTTTCTGTGCTAAAACTTTTTTAGAGTGCTGCCAGTTCCGTTTTCTCAAATATAAGCGGGCATATATTATGGTTCTTGCATCATTTTCCGAGTAAATTTAAGACGGGGAAATATTTAATGCAAATAAAACATTTTTATAGAAAAATGTCCCACAATTTACCATTAAAATTAGCGTTTTGTGGACGGATTTGAAGGATCTTTAGCACTATACTGAACGTTTAAAAAATATCATTCTTTCTGAAACACCCTGTAGATCATATATCATACCCTAATTACGGCGTGCGTGGTAGTTACGCGTATTCCAGACGTACACCAGACGTATGGTAGCTACCTGGATCTTTAACACACAAGGCACAGGCATCCACGAAGAACCTGAGGATGGCTTTGATGGTTTATATACCGCGTCAAAAACACCGCCCGAAACCGACACACAAACATTGCGCAACAGACTCTTCCTAACAGATCTCAAACACCAGAGAACCCGCGACGCAGATTCCAGAGATCTGTTCCAGGGTCTTACCTCCCAATTCATCATTCACCCACACATCCCAGAGACGTGCTCCCATTAGCTGCGTAGAGTCCACTTACCACAATCATCTCAGCAGGTTCTAAAATAACACAATCATTGACGCGCTGCCCGATCCGCTTGCCGAAACTGAAACACAAGCAAGGTACACCTGAAGTATCATTTGTCACAACTCGTTCCACGATACGATTCACAGGTGTGGGGTGTAGTGTTAACTGCACCGGCGTCAATGAAAAACATGCTTAAATCGCTGAAAAACAGCATACACGTAGAATGCACGTGAGATAGTTGCCTACCAAAACACAATTTATGGATATCGCAAACAGTTCTTTGCGAATGTGTATTTACAGTATAATAATTTACAAATGTTCTTTTTGAAACTATTTTTCTCAGAGTATGATGATTGTTTTTTCCTCAGATGATACTAAGAAATTTTTATCAGTGTTGTTCGACACAAAAAAAATCATTTTACCCTTCAGTTAATGCAGTTAACCAAAATTAAACCACTCAGAAAGGCTAGCAATACTAAACAACTGCTACAGATGAATCGATAATAAACAGTCGCGACAACATCACCAGAGATTGAAACTCTTCAAACTTGTATCATTATACAACTCGGGTGCTTACGGTGTTTTACAAAAGCACAAATGGAAACATTAAGCAACCACTTTAGGCACAAAATACTAACGTTTACACACATTTCGTAAGAATTCGCAACCAAAAGATTGAGGGCTTTCCCTGACCCATTTTCCTGCAAATTCGCTTGGGGCTTAGTTGAAAACGTATTGCATAGTTTGTCTAGTGTGCCTGAAACAAGGAGACAGAACCAACAGAGTGCTAAACGGAATGATTATCAGCCTCAAACAGACAACACAACGTACGGAGGCAGCCTCTGTTGAAAACCCCAAAATGTATGGAGAGCAAAAACTTAAACTTCTACTTGACACAAAACAGGAAAGTACAAACTTGTAAAAGCCTTTTTGACTATTTTAAAAAAACATGAGCTTAACCAAATTTCTGCAAGGCGCAAGCACCCCGTACAACACGTGCAGGCGACTCACCTGGACCCCGGGCAAAACATGGAGCCGTCAATGAAGACGTAGCCGGAAATGAGGATGTACCAGCATGACGCTCGCTCGCCGCGACTGTAACCGGACACCAGGCACCAATTACGGCACGTTCAGGTGCTCACAAGGACGGACGCGAGGGGGGCAGCCGGGCGTCTGGGACGGGATGATTTCATCGTTCAGATTGTAGACGTCTTCAAACAAGATAATAAACACCGGTCACTTCACATTAAATGTTGCGAGGCATCCCCTCGCACTGGACAATGCTGCGATATAATGACCTTGAGCCTGTAGCGCTTTTCAAACGCAGTCGCGACACAATTACCCACCTAGAACACATCCGGCGTTCACAGCGACACTCATCGACTTCGCTCCCACACAGCGTCACAGCGGCACAGCGCGTCACAGTGGCACAGAACACTCACAGCGGCACATTAGCACAGCAGCACAACACGTCACAGCAGCACAGCGCGTCACAGCACGTCACAGCGGCACAACACGTCACAGCAGCACAGCGCGTCACATCAGCACACAGTGTGTCACAGCGTGTCACAGCAGCACTCCGCGTCACAACACTCCCCGCCGCACGGCGGCCGATTAGAGTCGACGCTGCGGCGGCGGCAGGTCCCACCGGCTGACACGATTCGGACGCCGGCCGTCAACAGTGTTCGGTAACGCGTCAGCGCCACGCAAGGCCAGCCACAATGCCGCTGTTGACGGGCCGGCGTGACCGCCGCGCGGGCGGGGGAGATGAGGCGACGATGGGTACACAGCAGAGAGGTGGGGGGGGACAGAGAGAGAGAGGCGGGGTAAAGTCATGTATGTGTATGTATATTTATTTTTTCACGTATATCTATTAACTTATTACATATATTGCAAATTATATATACATATATATATATATATATATATATATAATTTTTCATATATATATATATATATATATATATATATATATATATATATATATATATATATATATATTTATTTATTGCAGCCATTTTGGCCCTGGTGAATCCTAAATTTAATTCGCTCGACGCTTTCGGCACTGGCAGTCTGCACTTGATCTGGACGTCCCCCCCCCCGAGTGGCATTTCTGAGCAGTTTTCGGCGAGCACGGGTGTACGATATTGAGTGCGGCTGAGGTCGGGCGAGATCGGTTTTTCCACGTTCAACTGCGATATGACCCTACGTAATCAGTACCGTGTACTTATGAAATGTGTGCTTTCTGCCTTGCTGTTCACTTCTGTTGTTTTCCAGCATTTGAAAATGAAATAAAAAATATTGGTCGAAAAAAATATACATAACCGATAAAAATTGGAGTTGGTAACAAACCAAACTATAAAAATCCAGACGGGCTCATGATTTTTTCAGGCATGATACGGCCTACTGATAGCATTATGCAAGCATGGAAGTCTTCACTTCCTTCCAAAATAAAAAAATTCTGAAGAAAAAATGCACAACATTCTGTGGACAAACCAGACCAAAAGAGAAGCGCCTTTATGCGAGCCAGTTTGTTTGAGGGTGCTACACTCGGGCCCCATAACGTTGCTAAGCAACGGATGTAGAAGTCCAGGCGCCGGTTGGCGCGACACTTATTTATATCAGCAGATTTAACTGCGCACATGGCGCAGTCCCTCCTCCCCCGACCCAATCTCGCACCGTAAGCAGAGCTTCATCACGGTGAAGTCTGGCAACGTTAAATACACACGGCGGCCGGATGGCCGTACGAAATAATACAACGTTTTCTAACGGGATGCATTGTAGCTTTAAAGCTTCAGGTCACATATTAGGCCTTTCGCCTTGATTTATGGGACAAGTAGTCTGCCGTCGTGTATTAGGAAGCAACCGTTTGCCATTAGGTGAGGTTTACGAGAAATAAATCACACTTGATAGAATGTTGATGTCCCGCCGGGGCAAAATGTAAATACGCTGTTCTCGCATAAAATTAACCTTTCCGATTTTCTTGGCGTTCTCTCTCGGTCTCGGTCTCTCGGTCTCTCTCGGTCTCTCGGTCTCTCGGTCTCTCGGTCTCTCGGTCTCTCGGTCTCTCGGTCTCTCGGTCTCTCGGTCTCTCGGTCTCTCGGTCTCTCGGTCTCTCGGTCTCTCGGTCTCTCGGTCTCTCGGTCTCTCGGTCTCTCGGTCTCTCGGTCTCTCGGTCTCTCGGTCTCTCGGTCTCTCGGTCTCTCGGTCTCTCGGTCTCTCGGTCTCTCGGTCTCTCGGTCTCTCGGTCTCTCGGTCTCTCGGTCTCTCGGTCTCTCGGTCTCTCTCTCTCGGTCTCTCGGTCTCTCGGTCTCTCGGTCTCTCGGTCTCTCGGTCTCTCGGTCTCTCGGTCTCTCTCTCTCTCTCTCTCTCTCTCTCTCTCTCTCTCTCTCTCTCTCTCTCTCTCTCTCTCTCTCTCTCTCTCTCTCTCTCTCTCTCTCTCTCTCTCTCTCTCTCTCTCTCTCTCTCTCTCTCTCTCTCTCTCTCTCTCTCTCTCTCTCTCTCTCTCTCTCTCTCTCTCTCTCTCTCTCTCTCTCTCTCTCTCTCTCTCTCTCTCTCTCTCTCTCTCTCTCTCTCTCTCTCTCTCTCTCTCTCTCTCTCTCTCTCTCTCTCTCTCTCTCTCTCTCTCTCTCTCTCTCTCTCTCTCTCTCTCTCTCTCTCTCTCTCTCTCTCTCTCTCTCTCTCTCTCTCTCTCTCTCTCTCTCTCTCTCTCTCTCTCTCTCTCTCTCCCTCAGAAAACCTCCTTTGGTGTCACCTGCTATTCCGTGATTCACATCCTCCATCACAGCACACACCGTACCAAACACAGTCGGCTACCACTAACTCCGCCCAGCCATTTGAGCCGCGGCTCAGGCACGCAGTGAGCGTTGAGCGCTCTGCGGTTACACCCCTGACACTGTCACCCGGCCTGAACTGGTAACAGGGGCGCCGCCCCGCGCCCGTCACACAACACTGGTCGCCGCTTCACTCAACAGCTGTTCACTCTTCCACCGAGATTCGTACAACCTAGTGTCAAATCTGTCATCGACGCCTCTCGCTTCGCTCCCTGATGCCGCTCCTGGTCTCTCCAACACTAGCCATAAACGCAATGCGTTGCAGGAGGGGGGCATGGGGAGAGGGGGGCGTAACAGAGGTTTCAGTCGGGTGATGATTTCACCGGAATTTCACCCGACACCAGGATGGCCTCACTCTCTCATCGAGCGCTTAATGCACCATTCAACCATCTGGGTGGCGCGTTCTGCCAGTGACCCCTCAAGGTTGAGGTCTGGTTGAAATCAATTAGATTATTTGACTTCAAAACGGCCTAAAAGTATCTACCCGGTGATGTTCGCAACGAAATCGGTTCTTGCTACTCGAATTGTATAAAAATGTAAAAGGGGCCGGGGATTGTAGCGTATTGAGGGAGTAAAAACAGCACAGGAGGGTGAATTATGAACCAATCTTGGAGGTTGCAAACACTGCGACGTAAATCTTAAAACGAGCCAAAACAATGAGACAGTTTGACAGGCTTGGCAGCGAGCAGACCAGACATTATCATCTTTGTAAGAACAAAATATGGAGTTTTAACACGCGCATTGACGGGGGTCTGAGCCACCTTCGCTTTGACGGGGGCGGGTACCCGCCCCTAAGATCTCGAGAACCACGGTAGGTAGCGAAAAACAGTAAACGGCGTAGGGCCGCCCATCCACTTCTCCATCGAAAACATTTGAACCATTTTTTTCAGGTCACATTTAAGGTCGCGAGAGGTCAAAACATGCCGTCATAGGGATAACATGTAAATTAAGTTTTTCGGCCATTACATCTGAACAAGTAAAGATAGGGCAAAATGACTTGAACTTTATGAATCCTCTCAGCAAGCCGAATCGAATGATATATAATTTGACCTTGCTAGGTCAAATCAAGGATTTGACCTGACCTGAGGTCAGGTCAGGGTCAAGTTATATAAAATGCATATCATTAGAACCGCAAAGCCCAGGCGAGTCTAATGCAGCTAAAATAAATACTCTATCACCATCTGTTACTGAGTTATTCCGTAAAAAATCCCATGTATTTCCCATGGACAGGTTATGCCTCGTACCTGACCTTAGGTCAACGATATCAAAAATACCGGAACATATTTTAGAGAACTCGGTGGGGCCATTATGTGATATGAGTTTCAATCAGATAAGTTAACCCTACTCCGACTTGTTATTTTAAACTTTTTTTGAGGTCAGGTCACTTGACCTGTACTGGTGACCTGACCTGAGATGACCTAACCTTAAAATTTTCACACAAGTTGTAAAAATGATGAGGAAAAGGTATGCCAAGTATAGCGCCGCCGTTTTTCTGGTATCTCCGAAAAACCGGAGGGGGCGGGTACCCGCCCCGTCAATGCGCGTGTTAAGACTCCTACGAAGTTTGCGGAGTGACGGAAACACAAATGTTTGTCATGCTTTTCTTAGTAAGCATTTTCGCACGGAGAGCTGGGTGTTGCGTTTATTCTATGTGCGTAATTAAACACGCTTCCGCATTTCAAATTTCAAAATATGTACGCGTCAGCACTTTTATTTTTCGTACACAAACCTTCCAATCGTATTTGTTCGTATGCAGGTTACGACAGGCTTAGTGAGGTAAGACGTGGAGGGAATTGATCGGGTTGGGTTACGTTTAGCTACACTAGGAGGGTTCAAGTCAGGGTCGGTTCAGATAGGATAGTTCTGTGTATGCTGCGTCTGTCTCGACTGGACCAGTTGCATGAAACGCATGAAACCACCAGCAATTTAGAATCGCCCTCCATAGCTGTGCTTCCACCGAAACGTGGATTTAGGAGGCAAAACTAGGCGATTTCAGAGCCTTGTGGCTGACAAAGCTGGATCTCATCAAGTCAGGTTAGATAAGTTAACGCTACGAAAATCTGCTCCGCAGAATTTTTTCGCAAGGAACGGCTAAAAGAATGTCCGCAAGCCGCCTGCAGAAAATGTTCCCCTAAAAACACCACACACACCCCACTAAATGTTTTAATTACAAAATGCAGGACATGAAAAAGTCGTAACATTGCTACAAAAACGTGTTAACGACAAACAAAAACACCGAGGATAATTTTCCGCAAGAAAATGTGAGACGCAAAAACTTGCACTGAAACATTTGCTGACGAAACAAGCGATGCGAAATTTACGTTAAAATATGCGTTGCAAAACAAATCCGACGACAGCAATCCTGCAATAAAATATACGTTACTAAAACAAATCCGACGACGGGCTAATCCTGCAATAAAATACGCACGAAGAAACGCGTGAAGAAAAAGGACTAAGAAACTTTACCCTGGAGCCATTTTCAGGTGTGTCCGCGTTTCGGCGCCATATCGTCAAACGAATGAGCATTGTTACCTTCCTAGAGCAGCCCTAAATATTATTCTAACGGAAGATCTTTATCATCTGAAGTAACTTGGCGTCTTCTCTATTTGCCATCGGCGTTTGAAAAAGGCGGAGAGGAACATCAAAACAAGTCCAGTGACTTGTGCATGCATTTACTATTAAGCTTTTCTTATTTGTTCCAGATCAGAAGCAAGGTTTCTTACTATGCTCCATATATATAATATATATATATATATATATATATATATATATATATATATGCATATATATATATATATATGCTATATATATATATATATATATATATATATATATATATATATATGCAATACATCACACTCACATACTCACGACCAGAACAAAGACATCAGCCCCGCGCAGTCACAGGCAGAACCAAGACGTTACGTACTCACAAGTATTGTACAGAGATCACGTGAGGGTACTCACAAGTATAGTATGTCGTCCTTGTCCCTTCTCTCGTACCGAATAGCTTTGCACAGCGATCGGAGCGCCGCCTCACGCAGATTCGAGAGGGCCTCAAACTCCTGCAGGGTCTCAAACAACGTCTGCAAATCCTGCCAACAACGCCAAGAAGCTGTGCGATGTGCAGGTCTCGACCTGTTGACTTGCACTGCCGGCAATGGCGACAACACCGCAGCTTGGACGGGGCCGACAGCGTAATGAGTTTACAGTTCTGGCGAACTGAAACGCGATATGGTAGGATGGTAATCAGTCAAATAAGCCGAGCGTTCGGCGCTCCGCTACATCTCAATCAGGGAGATCGGGATGAAACCGAGCAGCAGTGGTATCATAAAGAGTGCAAACGCAGAGCAGGGAGTCATTTCCACCTATTTTGGATGTTAAACACTCGGCAAGGCCTCCTTGAATCTACATAAAGACACGTGGTCAAGGTATGTCCAATCAACAGATCAACACAAGATCAAGGTACAGTTTACAGATCGGCACGCGATCCGGGTACAATCCCCACCAGGGAAGACTAAGGGCGACAACCAGCCGTCAACTGAACTGGTCTGCGGGAGGATATTGATTTTTATGTACGGGGGCGTTTGGAAGAGATCGACTGCTTAGTCAGTCAGTAGCACAGCTGCACTCACCGATACAAAGAGGTCTAATCCATGTGAATACACGGCATATGATTCCAAACCCTGGCATTTAATAACTGAGCTGGGCCACGTAAAAAATATGACGGCAGGCTCCGTTTTAAGAAGCTTTTACAAAACCATGTGCAACACCGATTATTGTTCACCTCACAAACGTCACTAGCAGCAACCCAGAGAGTACTGAATCCGCGCCGGTTTAATTTCACTGAAATCCATACGATATCCCCGCTCAACTTCCAGGAATCAAATCAGCACTTGATTAAGAGTCTAAACAAAACCGCTCATGGTCCTGGCTCGGATCATAACACGACAGCAGCCACTGTCACATCCTGTTGCTCCCTTCAGATTAAATACTGATGCTGAGGCAGCTATTAATGCTACTGAAAGTGCTCCAGCCTCCCAGCTTCAGTCCCAGGAAATATCACAGCTAACCTCGGGGATCAAAAGGGGATACAAGAGATGCCAGTCAGGATTTGACTCAGTGGCAAGTTCTTCGGCGTGTCCAGTTTCGGCACGTACTTCAAAGAGAGATGATAGCTCCGGAGAATTTGGGCAGAGGTTCGGCCCGAAAAAAGTCGGGCAGCTGGCCGGATTCGAACTCGCGTAAACAGACATGGACAATCGTTTCAAGTATGTTTTTCCACCTCCCATTCAGGGCCATGTTCGTGTCTCCCACGTAAAAAACGCCGTTCTTCATGAAGGTCTCGCAACTCCGTGGTACAGTAGTGTAGAAGTAAATGTAGCAATGGAATCGGAAAGGGTGGTCCTCCGTGCACCGCGGTGTTTTGGGGTGCACCAAATTCCCAAGCTGTGTCGCAGAGAATAAAAATGTTCCGTTTATCAACACAATTTTGTCAGCAGGCCCTCTAACCTCCCCTCCAGAGAAGAAACATCAGTGCCACGTCCGCCTCTAGTATCTGCTAAACAAACGAAAACGGAGCATACTACGTATTCTACCAATCACAAAATGGCAGGATGCTGCCGTCGTGCTGTTTATGCTCTTGTTTTCGTTTTTAGCAGCACAACAGCAGGTCGTCAGCCGCGTAAAACCTCTAGGACCAGTTCCCGGGGAGAGGCTACAGTCCTGTGACGTAGGCGCAATGCTGTCCACTGATTGGTGGGCTGTAAAAAACTGAACAGGAAAATATTGAAAAACTGAAGAAAAAACAGCACAAAAGTGCGATAACAGTCGGAACAGGGCTAATGCTTCATAAAAATAATAAGTGGCATCACGGATCCGTATTTATAAAAATTGCAGACTGTCTCGTATTTCAAACAAAGGTCAAGGGCACGATTATCTCCCCAAAAATACTGATTTCGATAAATACCAAAATTTCTTAAAACACATTCACAGGAAGATAAGTTTTTCCCCCAAAACGCGCCAGGAAAATTCGGCTTCTTCTGTGTGAAGAGAAGTAAATAGAAATGTTGGTCTGAATCTGGAGAATCAACAATTCAATATTTAGATCAAAATCGAAGATGAGGATCCATAGACGATTTACAGACATCGGAAGCTGCTGACATCCGCAGGGACAGAAAAAGCTCAGCAAATCGATTTCTGCCTTTTAGGGTAAAAATTCTTGGTCAATACTTCACCAAGAGCCGTGGTAAAGTTTTTTCTTCTTTTTCCCGCCAGGAGGCTGCTACGGCGAGACCATAAATGTGACAGCGAAACTCGATCTCCTATCAACAACACTGACGCCTACATATGAGAGAACTCAGTTAATCCCGCAGCGGATGGAATCTGCCCCCTTCCCAACCCAGGCGGGTGCAACGCTTTAGACTAGGGTCCGGTAGTGTATTATTATTAGGGTTTTAGGGGCGACCGGTAGTGTCCCAAATCCCAGGGCGCTGGGTGAAGGGCGACACCCGGGCCAGCTGAATTTTCCACTCACTTCTGTTACGTTTTTCCTTAATTGTATGCTCCCTCCGCAAGTGATGTTTTTTAGCACAATTAAATAATCCTGGTTTAAATAAACTATCAAAAACATGGCATCAAAAAATTTTGCATTTTTGTATTTCTAAACTTTAACGAAGGGTTTAATAAGGGTTCATCTGACTCTCCACTCACATCTCTATGGTGCACTATTCAGTTCCTCTAATCTATCTGATCAGCCCAGCTCACTCACCTCTATGGTGCGCTGTTCAGGCTCTCGTTTGAGGCTGACCAGGAACCTGGGGTCCAGCGTGATATCACTCATCGCGCCCTAAACCAGACCACCAGCATTTTCCGGCCGGACCGTCACGGGGCAGGGCTCAGCGGAACCTCACTGCAAAACGGCACACACGCACACCGCTTCAATGGGGCACTGCCGAGATCAGCACAGATATGATGACACGTGTGAAATGCCTAGACAAATACAATTCAGAAATATGATGAGCATGGTGGAGGTATTGAAACCTACCGATAGATTTCAGATGTATAACTGAAAGATGTCCCCAGCTCCTCTCATTTTCTGTCCTTTAAATAAAACACAAGTACTCCCCAAAATGTTCAAATACGCTATTCTTAAGTGAAATATGCCCCATCTGCAGCGGTCCACCGTAAAAAACATCAGAATAAATACATGAATCAAACTAGAAACAGGACCTGAAAGCACAAACGTCGTATCCCATCACATAAAGGTAAGAACAAATGAACATTTGAGGCTAATAGAAAGGTGCTATTATTATTGTCATGAGTACCACATTTATAACTATCTGTCAATAGTGGACGAAGAGGGGTATATAAATCGTCTCTCCATCCCCTGCTGGCTGCCCCACTTATCCTCCTGGTGCTCACACCACACGACTCCTCCAAACCTGCCTCGCATCCACCCGGTATCTTGCCGCATTACACCTGCTCAGCCCCCCCGCGCTCTGACTGATGTCTACAACCACAACTCCTGCCTCCCGGAACCTCCAGCTGTCGCCCCCGTATATACGGTCTCGTAAATGAATGAAATAAACGTGTATGGCTTCAGAGCTTTGTAGTTCATTGTTTCATCAAGCGGATGCAATACTATTGACCACTCCAAATATGTTTTTAATCAACAAAATCTGATATTCGGAACCAAAGGCACTAAATCATACCAGGTGATACAATTTCTTTGGGGGAAGGGGGGTAGGAGGCCTACCAATCCAAAAACTGCCATGAACATATTGCATCATTAACCCTTTCCCTGTTGGATATATAAGGGAGTTATGTTGCTCATTGCTCAATGAATCCACCGGGCTTTGACCCTGCGTTGGCACCAGCCGATGCTAATGAGCACTTAAAGATATTTATAGCCCTGCATTTTTCCTTCAGGCAGCTAAAACACACTAAGCATAAAATGCATTTTGAACATCCACAGCATCTGACAAACTGTGTCAGGATTAACAGCTGTTCTTTAAGCCAACTTTTTTGCAAAGAGGGGTTTATATTTTGAAGGTAAAGCATAAATAGTGCCACCTCCAGGCCACATGCCACCTCCAGGCCACACATGACACTAACTGCGTTTATTACAAGGCGGAAATAGATTTTGCACGTTCTGACACAGCTCTGCCATTGCCTTGATCATGTCAACAACAAATAAGTTTATGGAACAATGGTTCTATGGCATACAAAACTAGACTCTAGATATTAACTACACAATTAACAATATATGTAGCTAGTAAGCTATCCAAGTAAAGGAAGGTCCAAAACCTTAGGAAGAGTCGACCATAATCTAATCAATAGCTCCTTGCATTATCTGTACATCCTGCAATCTAACCAAGGATAGCTGAAATTTGCTCAAGAAGGCAGCACTTCTTACATTGCGGTGCATATTGGCACTACACGAGCAACTGCGTTTTGCCAAAAATATTAGTGCAATTCAAGCCGCTTCCACAGCATCAAGAATATAAAAATGGAGTATTTTCCTGCAGATATACAAAATGTAGCCAGCTCACTGATTTTAAGTCTTTAGCTTATAAATTGATGGTGCTCCCCCACTTACATCGGATATTCTCAATCAAGTGACAGAGCAGTCTGAAACCAAGTTTGGACAGTAGCTATATGTAGATTGATGGAAAAATTTTGAGAATTAGTTTGAACAGGGCAGTATCCCAGTCTGCAAAGTATGGCAGCAGGCCAGAAGTCGCACCAGCCATCTAAAATTCTCTCAAATTTGCACTGTCAGCCAGCTAAAATTCACTTCAATCTGCAATATACTAGGAACAAGAACACAATCATCCCTACCCACACAATGGAATGCTGCCTCTCTTATTAGCTAGCTAGTTTTGAAAGGCCCCCTCCTAAGCCTATATAACCATTCATTATTTTTTTGGTTGTCAGTGTCACCTCCCTCGCACCAGTCTCGCAAATTCAAACCAGGTTTATAAAATTAGCACCTCTCTTTCCTGTCTTCAAGGGCACTCACACCAACGAGATATCATCAAAAGTGCCATACCTTGCACACTGGGTGGTATCTGGAGTTAAGGTATAGAAGATTGGAATACAATGATCCCTAATCTTAGAACTCATTTCTTGATATTTTTCCCACTTTTTCCGTTACAGGGAAAAGGCCATTCTGATCCCCAATGTAGAGCTTTACCTCAGGCAGCGTTGCTCATTACAAGACAAGGCTAGTTTTCATTTTGTGACCAAGGTCCTTTAAGACTAAGCTGGTGATCATTCTTGGTGAGACATTGTACAACAACCTTCCCCGATATGAATGCAGCATTAATAAGACACAAAGCCTGTGTACAAGGTCATATCAATATCTGTCAACCATTTGTAGCCAATGTCAATGTACAGGCTCATAATTCTGGTCTAGGCAACTTGCTCATGACATGAAGCATCTTATGCTATCCAGGTTTCCTCACTGTTCCTGAAAGTCTTTCTGGCAACAGAAGCTAAGCAGAAAACCCAATAAGGTGAGTTCTTAAGCTGAGCTACTCAAAGAGAAAAAGTATGTTTAAGGGTATGATTGGGTGTACGTAGCAGCACTAAGAAAAAATTAACTTGAATCTAGTTATGTGCATTATTCCTAACATCCCAAATAAGGAAATAGTCATAGTGACTTACTGTGCCTAGAGATCAAAATAAGATGCCTTGTCTTAATTCTATATACCTACTCCAGTGTGCAAAGTATGGCACTTTCCACAAGATCTCGTCGGTGTGAGTGCCCTTGGAGACAGGAGGGAGTGATGTGAATTTTATTAACCTGCTGCGAATTTGCAGGACTGGTGCAAGGGAGGTGACACTGAAAACCAAACAAATAATGGATGAATGGTTATAAAGACACAGGAGGGGGCCTAGTAAAACTAAGTAATTAATAAGAGAGCCATTGCAGAAGCCATTGCATAGTGTGGGTAGGGATGGTTGAGTTCTTCTCTGTGGTATATTGTGGATTGGTGCAAATTTTAGGTGGCTGGCGGTGCATTTTGGCTGGCACAATTGTCTGACCTGCTGCCATACTTTGCAAACTGGTACCTACTAAGTGAAGGATTAGTTTCAGCTAGAGGGCAGAGGCCAACACAGTCTGATTTTCTAGTGTGCACATTCAGAGTATTTGAGGCTAAGGAAATGCCAGGGTGAGACAGTGGCTTAGCATCCATGGTAAAAAGTGATCTAGATTGAACTGCTGATCCAGATACACTGTGGAGTCATTCAGTCCATAAGATGTTTCTCTTAAGCACTATGACATTGACTGTGACTTGAAAATATAACTCGATGGACTAAATGACTAAACCGTGTGTCCTGATCAGCAGTCCAATCCAGATTTCCTTTTGGGCAAAGAGCCAAAGCCAGTGAGAGCCTGTTCTAACAGTACGCCAGTGTCTGGGAGGAACCAAACACACCAGTTTCAGAAGCCTTCCTTCCATCTCCATTTGATATTTAGCCCAATGAAGCACTGCTCACCTTTTGAAAATTTGGTCGAAATACATTATTTAATTTACTGTATGTTGATGTATGACTAGACACTCTTCTAAACAGAAGAACAAAAACATATTTTTATAACGCGAACAGAGGCGACGTATCCAGCGCATTTCACGTTTCAGAAGTTATATCACTTTTTCACAGCAGTACACGCCATTATAAGTATCACAGACTAAGCAGTTATTTAATATTTTTCTCAGGCAATAACTTACCAGAATACCATGGATGCTCGCCATTAATTACCACAATAATGCCACCCACGCACAAACACGCCCTCCAGGCAAGTTTACAAACTTTCGCAACTGTTGTGCTGGTCAAAGAGTAGTCTGAGTACTGTAAAAGTTGAGTACTTTTATTTCATTTATGGATTTCAGCTAGAAATATCTGAGGATATTCTCAGATTTATATATATTTGTTCAAATTAAATATAATCCTTATTCTATCAAATTATTTTAAAATGTATCTAGAAAAATGAAGGATGCAAAAATAAAGTACTATTGTACGCTCTTCACATCTCTATTGAACCGCGGCTAGATGGCGCTGGTCTCGGCTCTTAAATTGAGGCATAGCGCTAGTGTTCCCAAAAAGGGTCGCAGCTAAACGGCAAGGCGGGGGTTTGTCCGGATTACTGGCAGGGACAATGGCGGAGACGAGGATCCAGAGGGTGCAGATTTATAGGGGTTTGCAGGAGACCACATTGAGATGCTGCCGAAACTCCATAGGATGTTTGCCCCATGTTGACTTGGGCACTATTTCATTCCAATATATTCCAATGATGGGGAGATGGGTGGCTTAGTGGATAGCATCAAAATCTCCAGAGCCAGCAGTACCGGGTTCAAGTCCCGGCGGAGCCTCTGGATAAGTCGGGTTGATCCCCCAAATCCCTCCCAAAGGTTTAAAGTTGGCGATGCCGTATAATCCTGGTAGTTGGCGCGTCGTTAAACCCGAACAATCATGAATTCCAATAATGAACAGTTGAATAGATCCGGGTAGTGCGGATAAGACGCTGGGAAGCAATCAGATGGACATTGACATTGCAGAGATTGATGGAAGGGCTGGGTGGTGGTGGGCAGACCGATTGTACCGGATAGGGCAGAAGAGGAGAAAGGACACTGGCGGATCCAGGAGGTGAACCGGGCAATTGCCTCCCAAACCCCCGATTTTTGCCCCGTATCCCTTACCGTTGGTCTGGATCCGGCCCTGGGAACGAGTATGGTTTTGGTGGACGATCAGATAGAGCCGAGCAGGGCAGCGAAGAAGAAGAAGAAGAAAAGACAAAGCGCTGGTGGACAGACAGATGAAGCTGGGCGGGGCACAAATATATGGTATGGCACTGTTTAACCTGCGCCCCGGTGGGCCTCCAAGTCACCTTCATCCTGGTGGGGTGGGGGTTAATTGAACAATCCCCCTGGAACTCGGCCCCCATGCGGTATAGCAAAAAAAAAACGCGAACGCTGGTGGATAGCTCATACAAATTCATAACGAAACTTTATAAGTCACTTTTTGCTCAGGTCAACACTGAGGTCATGACAGGTAAAAAGAGGTGGCATTTTGAGTAGAATTTTTGTACTCTAGCATCAGACAGAGTTGACACGCGCCCCGTCAGAGGGGGCGAAATTTTCCCCCCTCCTCCTGGTTTTCGCCAGATAACGCAGAAACGAACAGACGCAGAACAACGAAACTTACACTACCTTATCCCTCATCAATTATACGACTGTGACCAAATTTTTAAGGTCAGGTCATGCCAGGTCAAGGAGCTATTCAAGGTCAAGGGACTCGACCTTAACACGCGCATTGACGGGGGATGGGTACGCCCCCTCTGGTTTTCGGAGATGGCATAAAAACAGCGGCGCGTAGCGCCACCGTACTTGCCATACCTTTTTCCTGATCATTTTTACAACTTTGGTCAACATTTTAGGGTTAGGCCATCTCAGCCTAATCTCAGGTCAAGTCACTAGTACAGGTCAAGTGACCTGACCTAAAAAAAAGTTTAAGATAGCATAAATCGGAACAGGGTGAGCTTATCAGATTGAAACTGATACCACATAATGGGCCCAACAAGTTCTATAAAATATGTTCCTGTATTTTGTATATCAATGAGCTATGGTGAGGTACGAACCATGACCTTCCCATTAGAAATACATGGGAAAAGTGGTGTTAAGTTAATAACTTAATAATGAACAGTGATAGAGCGATTTTTAGCTTTATTATATTGGCTTTGTCTCTTCGGCTCTAAAGATATTCATTTTGACCTAGTTTAACCTTGACCTGGTCCCAAGTCAGGCCAAATAAAATATTTGACCTGGTTTAACACGCGCATTGACGGGGGTCTGAGCCACCTTCGCTTTGACGAGGGGGCGGGTACCCGCCCCTCCCCTAAGATCTCGAGAACCACGGTAGGTAGCGAAAAACGGGGAAACGGCGTTGGGTAGCGCATCCACTTTTCCATCGAAAATATTTGAAAAATTTTTTTGTCAGGTCACATTTAAGGTCACGAGAGGTCAAAACATGCTGTCATAGAAATAACATGTAAATCAAGTTTTTCCGCCATTAGGTTAAGGGGAAGGTACCAGGAGATAAGGACGCAGCAGCGCTTGTTTTAGCAACCACGAGAGAATACCCTGGTATAAAAACAAGTCAGTGCCAGGCTCACACCAAAATCAACGTGCCCGTTCTTCCCGGGAGTCAGAGCAGCATAAGTTTCGGGCACCCTAAGTAATATTTAACTGGGTAAACTTTAGACCATGCCAGTTATCAAAGTATTGTATTACGGTCTGTCTCAGTAAGAACGAGCGGGAGTGTGCTCCAGGACCGGAGCTCACGCAAAACGCCGCCAACATGTTTAGAAGACTTCTTCCCAAGGGCATGTCCGGCAAGAGTACGCAGTAGACCATTGGCAAGAATAGAAAATTTAATTTCGCCGGAACAGAGTCCGCCATTTATATTGGAAAAACAAACGTTCAACATAGTTATGTATATTCAGAACGATATAAAATCACCCAATCGCCTAGTTTGGCGACAAAGAACTCGCGATATGGCCTATGCACCAAAGCACAGCGGGGCATCAGTGCGTACCCAGCCTCCTCTCTTGCGACTCTACCGACCCACTCCGGCAAGAGTATGCACGGACTTTTATTTTTGATGGGCTTGTGGCGAGTTCCTTTCAGAGACATCGAGTGAAACATGACCAACAAGACAATTCTCAGGCTAAACAACCACATAAAAATATTAGCTGTTAGACTTATAGAAAAAGTCAAAGCCTTTAGAAAGTTAAGTCGTACCTGCACGGACTTCCCACATCTGAACAAGTAAAGATAGAGCAAAACGACTTGAATTGAATGAATCCTTTTAGCAAGCTGAATCGAATGATATATAATTTGACCTTGCTAGGTCAAATCAAGAATTTGACCTAACCTGAGGTCAGGTCAGGGTCAAATTATATAAAATGCATATCATTAGAATTGCAAAGCCAAGACGAGTCTAGTGCAGCTAAAATAAACGTTCTATCACCATCCGTTACCGAGTTATTCAGTAAAAACCATTTTCCCATGTATTTCCAATGGAGAGGTCATGCCTCGTAACTGACCTTAGGCAATCGATATAAAAAATACCGGAACATATTTTAGAGAACTCGGTGGGCCCATTATGTGATATGAGTTTGAATCGGATAAGTTCACCCTGCTCCAACTTATGCTATCTTAAACTTTTTTTAGGTCAGGTCACTTGACCTGTACTGGTGACTTGACCTGACATGACCTAACCTTAAAATGTTCACAAAAGTTGTAAAAATGATGAGGGAAAAGGTATGCCAAGTACGGCGGCGCTATGCGCCGCCGTTTTTTGCTATCTCCGAACAATTCGAGGGGGCCGGTTACCCGCCCCCGTCCATAGGCGGATCCAGGGGGCAAGGGGGGCACGTGCCCCCCCCGATCGACCCTCGGCACCCCCTGAAAGGTTGATGGCGCCCCCTGAAGTGTCGCTTCCCACCCCCCCCACCCCAGGATGCGAAAGTCGGCGCCCACCGATAGGATTTGGCGCCCACCTGATAGCTTTTTCCGGTCATAAGTGGCGCCCCCTGGTCCGGATGGCGCCCCCCGGTCCGGATGGCGCCCCCCGGGAAGGTGCCCCCCCGATCAGCAATCCTGGATCCGCCTATGCCCCCGTCAATGCGCGTGTTAACCTAACCAGGTCATATTTTACATTATTCGATTCAGCTTGCTGCAAGGATTCTAATGGTCTAAATTGTTTTGCTATATCCTTGCCTGTTCAGATGTAATGACCGAAAACCTTTATTTACATGTTATCCCTATGATGGCATGTTTTGACCCATAGTGACCTTAAATGTGACCTGAAAAAATGGTTCAATTATTTTGATGGAAAAGTAGACGGGCTACTCAACACCGTTTACTGTTTTTTGCTACCCGGCGTGGGTCTCGAGATATTATGGGGGGCGGGAACCTGCCCCGCCCCCGTCAAAGCGAAGGTGGCTTTGACCCCATCAACGTGCTTTGTTAACACGCGCATTGATGACCCAGCCTAAGAAGTGTGAAGTACGGCGGTGCTTCGCGCCGCTGTTCTTTGCACTGCCGGAAAAACCCGAGGGGGTGTTCAAACACTCCCCACTGGGGCGAAGGTTAACAGTCAAAAGGGCTGGGTAAGGCAGAACCAATTCAAAGCCCTGAGCAATCTAGAGGATGCTTAACACTGCATTGAGGGTGTTTTAGCACGACTTGGGGTGTCAGGGCAGCCTGTTATTAATGGTGGTTCCCCTGCGAGTGAGACGGGGATTTTCAAGCATGCATCGGTGATTCTCTGTGACGAGCTTAAGGCTGATTGGTTCGGGAATCTACTTAGAGAGCCAGGAGTACTTAGGGACAAGGAGGGAAGTACAGGTCGTCATTACGAAGAATACTATATCCGATCCGACCAATATCAAAGGTTTCGGTGGCAAATCCAGGACAATGCGTTCTCACACCATCGTTATCGATCCAGGACCGACTCGTGTCCGAAAATAAGACTAAATCTGCACAAGTGCAAGTCAAAATCCGTTTCCATATAAAAAACTGCCCCAAGTCTACGGCAAATAGGCTTCGATCTGACGAATGATAACCGTTCACATGCTTAAAGGGAGATACGCGAAAAAAATGTTGTTGGCTATCAGAATCTTTAACCCTCGCCCCACCGGGGGGGCCATCGATGGCCCCCCCTAAGGTTTTTCCGGGATAGCAGAAAAACGACGAGGCGCAGCACCGCGGTTGAGGGCTCTACCTCTCACTGCATCACTTTTCCCATCATCCCTGAAATTTTTTACCGCGGGTCACCCAAGGTCAGGTCACCAGACGAGGTCAACCAAGGTCACCTCACTTCAACTTTAGAGCTCTGTAAGAGCTACATTTCAAAGTCGATCGATTTGAAACTTTCTACACTTCATGACCCCTCCAGGGTCTACAAGGTGTATATCCGGGATTTTTCGATTTCGTGCCCTGAGGTCAGGTCACGAGGCGACCTCTCCCATTGGAAAAGCATAGGGAAAAGTTGTTTCATGATATAAAAGCCACAAAAATGATTGCAAATACTCAGACTGCTCAGAACAACGTTTTTGGACACCCTTTCACGGATCCCAGGGGTCATATTTGCCCTTTGACTTTTCCAAGGTCATCCAAGGTCACCAGAGGTCAAAAACAGTATTTTGGCAATAACTTTTGACCTAATTAAGCTAGAGCGGTGAAACAAACACCATCGTGTTTGTCTTGTTACTGGCTTTCATTTGATATACGGCAAGGTCACTTTCTGACCTTTCGTGACCTCAGGTCATATTAGGTCACGAGGTGACCTCTGGCGGTCAAACCACTGGCGGGAGGTCTTTACGTTCCACATAGCGGAAAAAGTACTGGCAATTTTCTATCAAATGTACTTTACCAGGCCTCAATAGCTCTAATGACATAAGAGTTATGCCCAGTTTGCTTAATCATTGCATATTTGAGTGAAAATAGCCGATCTTGACCTAATTTGACCTCTGGAGGTCAAACCATTGACCTGAGCACTAAAACATGCGAAGTAATTTCTTACTGAATTGACGCGAGCTTTCTATTGCACTGTGCAGATTTGCGCTAACGCCCATATTTTCGGAGTTAGAGGGGGGGCCATCGATGGCCCCCGGTGGGGCGAAGGTGGCGCCGGACCCCCGGTGGGGCGCGGGTTAACAGGCCAGGATCCAGTGAGGATGTGATTTACCCTCCCCAAAACCAGTCTGTATTCTACACAAAACAACATTTTTTATTATTTAACTATTGTTTCGCTAAAATCCTACATGGGCGTAATTTGATATATTGGAAATGCAGGTGTATTCCCAATACACAGTTGTGCATCCCCAGTTGCCTGTTTTCATCCCAATATTATCTTGCGCTCTCCCTGAATCCTCTCCATGGCAACCCTTTAGTCCTAGCCTTCCGCCCGCCCCTCCCTCCACCCCTCAGGATCGGAGAAACCATCCCCTGGATATGACGGAGGACCCTCTGATCCGACAACGCATGCCTCCTCCCCAATTTGTCATCCCCAATCCTAGCACGCGCATTGACGGGTTCTGAGCCACCTTCGCATTCACGGGGGCGGGTACCCGCCCCCCCCTAAGATCTCGAGAACCACGGTAGGTAGCGAAAAACAGTAAACGGCGTTGGGCTGCCCATCCACTTCTCCATCGAAAACATTTGAACCATTTTTTTGTCAGGTCACATTTAAGGTCACGAGAGTTGAAAACATGCCCGTCATAGGGATAACATGTAAATTCAGTTTTTCGGCCATTACATCTGAACAAGTAAAGATAGAGCAAAACGACTTAAACTATATGAATCCTCTTAGCAAGCCGAATCGAATGATATATGATTTGACCTTGCTAGGTCAAATCAAAGATTTGACCTGACCTGAGGTCAGGTCAGGGTCAAATTATATAAAATGCATATCATTAGAATTGCAAAGCCAATGCAAGTCTAATGAAGCTAAAATAAACGCTCTATCACCATCCGTTACTGAGTTATTCAGTAAAAACCATATTTCCCATGTATTACCAAAGGAGAGGACATGCTTCGTACCTGACCCTAGGTCATCGATATAAGAAATACCGGAACATATTTTAGAGAACTCGGTGGGCCCATTATGTGATATGAGTTTTAATTGGATAAGTTCTCCCTGCTCCGACTTATGCTATCTTAAACATTTTTTGAGGTCGGGTCACTTGACCTGTACTGGTGACCTGACCTGAGATGACCTATCCTTAAAATTTTCACAGAAGCTGCAAAAATGATGAGGAAAAAGGTGTACCAAGTACGGCGGCTCTGTGCGCCGCCGTTTTTCTGCTGTCTCCCAAAAACCTGAGGGGGGGCGGGTACCCGCCCCCGTCAATGCGCGTGTTGAAATTGCTCTCAAAGTCAACATTTCTAGACGACTTTACCGGTACACCTTTTATCGATGTAAATGACGTACCCCGGCTAAGGCTATCAAATTCTCTAAAAAACCAGTCCCATTTTTCCTCAGCAGTGACTTGAAAGTTAAAAACTGTTAAATAAAAAGTTATTCTAAAAAAGCTACGGCCAAAAATAATATTAAAACAAAAATATAGGACTTCTAAGAAATCACAATTGACCAATCAGAACGTACAGCCACCTCATAGGGGGTCACGCATAACGGATCCAGGGGGCAAGGAGGCACGTGCCCCCCCCGATCGACCCTCGGCGCCCCCTGAAATGGTCAAGGTGCCCCCTGAAAAGTCGATGGCGCCCCCCTCAAATCTCGCTTCCCACCCCCCTCGCCCCCAGGATGCGAAAGTCGGCGCCCACCGATAGGATTTGGCGCCCACCTGATAGGTTTTGCCGGTCAAAAGTGGCGCCCCCTGGTCCGGATGGCGCCCTCCCGAAGGTGCCCCCCGATCGGCAATCCTGGATCCGCCTATGGGGTCACGTAACCTTTCTGACGCAAAAGTTTTGTCATCCTGGGGCTGAAGCAGAAAACGACTCAAGACCCGAGGTATGAAACGGCTAAAGACTTGAGTAATTATGTGTTTTTCTGTTTCTAGTGCAAACTAATTCATGTTGTATTTTTTAAGGCCTTGTAAAATTAATTCAAATACAAATAAAGGAGAACAGACATTTTTACATGTTTGACGCATAAGCATTTAAAGGGATATACGCGAAAAATTATGATCGTGGTTTCTTGCTATTTGAAAAATCCTGATTACGAAACTATCGATTATTTTTGTATCTTCGGCAAAATTTTGGGAGGCCACTTACTTATTATCGAAATAGGTTAACGATTTCAATAAAACGCCCATCACTTACCCATGCCCAACCCATCACTTACTTTTCGAAAACTATTTAAAGTTGAAAAGCAATCTTTTTATAATACAAATGTCTGTTTTCCTGTATTCGTATTTGAATTAATTTTAAAAAGCTTTTAAAAAGTACAAAATGAATTAGTTTGGCCTAGAAACGGAAAAACATAATTACTCAAGTCTTCAGCGGTTTCGTATCTCGGGTCTTGAGTCATTTTCTGCTTCAGCCCCAGGATGACAAAACTTTGCGTCAGATAGGTCACGTGACCCGGTTTGGGAATTCCTGGGCTTCCTGATTGGTTAGTTGTGACTTCTTTTAAAGGGAGATACGCGAAAAAATTATTATTGTGGTTTCTTGCTATTTGAAACATCCTGATAACGAAACTATCAATTATTTTTGCATCTTCGGCAAGATTTGGGGAGGCCACTTACTTATTATCGAAATAGGTTAACGATTTCAATAAAAGCCCATCACTTACCCATGCCCATACCCATCACTTACTTTTCGAAAACTATTTAAAGTTGAAAAGTAATGTTTTTTGTAATACAAATGTCTGTTCTCCTGTATTTGTATTTGAATTGATTTTAAAAAGCTTGTAAAAACTACAAAATGAATTAGTTTGCCCCAGAAACGGAAAAAAGATAATTACTCAAATCTTCAGCGGTTTCGTACCTCAGGTCTTGAGTCATTTTCTGCTTCGGCCCCAGGTTGACAAAACTTTTGCGTCAGATAGGTCACGTGACCCCGGTTTGAGAATTCCGAGACTTCTGATTGGTTAATTGTGATTTCTTTTAAGCCCTATATTTCTGTTTCAAAAGAGTTTTGGAATGTTGTTTTCTAAAGTATTTTTTCTGTAGTAGTCCACAGTTCTACATCACTGTTTAGGATAGATATGACCGAATTCTTAGAGAAATTGATAGCCTTAGCCGTGTGTACATCATATACACCGATATGAGGTGTATCAGTACAGTCGTCTAGAAATGTTGACTTTGAGAGCAATTTTAAGGCATTTGCAGGCCGAATTCGCAAAAATGAGAATAGGACTTCTGAAACAACTTTTTGTGACCGTTTGATCTAGCCAATAACATTTTTTTCGCGTATCTCCCTTTAACACGCGCATTGATGGGGGACAGAGCCACCTTCGCAATGAAGGGGGACGGGTACCCGCCCCCAAGATCTAAAAAATCACGCTAGATAGGAAGAAACGATATACGGCTTATATAGCCCACTCAGATCTTTATAAAAATATTTGAACAATTTTTTTTAGGTCACATTTAAGGTCACTAGAGGCAGAGGTGAATCCAGAAATTGCTCAAGAAGGGGGTAAACCCTAACTGGGGGCCCGGCCTCTTCGAAGGGGGCCTGGAATATCTTTTGAGGGCCCGACCGTGCAGTGTATTAATTTTCATAAAAGCGTAAATACACATGAAAATATGTCGGTGTACTAAAAAGGTTAAACACCGTTTTGGGGGCGAAAATTCCGAGAACTCCAAACACCGATAAAACTATGAACTGGCCTTAAAATCCCTGAGGTCCTTT
Source organism: Lepas anatifera (assembly GCA_034440635.1). NCBI lineage: Eukaryota > Metazoa > Arthropoda > Thecostraca > Lepadidae > Lepas > Lepas anatifera. The sequence continues at coordinate 572,723 of JAOTON010001433.1, read as the reverse complement.
AAATTTGACTGGATCTCCATAAATCCACGGACTGGCCAAATTTCGGCTTGGATCACTGATCGGGACCATCTCAAATCGCATACAATATTCTGGGACTAACTTGAATTAAGAGTTTAATATATCATCCCTACTACTTTCAAGCAGGTGTGAAGATATTTAGCCGGCGGCGGCGGCAGCGGCGTCGGCGGAGGGTGACCTTCGTCAGATCCGGGCGAGGCGGAAGGTTCTACCAGATGCGTCGCGCCTCTATAGGCCTTCACGCCTTTAACACTGCAGGAAAACATCATTTCCTAGCTTACAAGGTTATGTACCCGGCTCAAGCCGATCGTTTGGTATAAAGCCAGCCTCAGTCCGGCAGTGGGGGCTTGTTGTAGGTGAGCATCTGTGACACGCCTCCACTCTTCTCATCATGTAGGTGTACCATTCCAGCAGCCGGCTTCCCACTCCGGCTGCCGAGTGACGGGGCAATGAAAAACGGTTCTCCAGCCACCTGGGAAAATAGGTGAGGGGGTACTTTAGAACCTCCCCCTCCACTGCGCGAGTTAACACGCGCAGTAGAGGCGCACCTGTGGCCCTGGCCCGGCGATGACCCTGTGTGAGTGCGAATACCGGATGACAGATATCATGTGACGCGAATGTCGTGAGTTGGATTACTGTGGCTCTAATCGGAAACGTCTCCATCCGGGGGCGCTGGGTGCTTCACATGTCGACGGCTTACAAGTTGTCTGCGTCACCGTTCTGGGCTGGTGGTCCGCTTCAGATGCGTTTATGTCTTCTCTAATCGGATCCCACTGAACTTGGTGTCATTCCTGATCAATGGTTTCATGCTATTCTTGCTATTTTTGGGTTAATTTGTACAATAGAATTGATAATATTATTGTTTTCGTGGTTTGAGTTATATATCAGGTGTCCAAAACTCATAGATAAAGGTATCTTTCACCGACTGGTTTCAGTTTATTCCATTTAACAAAATGGAATAAACTGGTGTTACAAAATTATAGTGAGTTGAATGGTACAAATATTGCCTTTGAAAACTTTTTGGTCATGAGTTATCGATGTATTAAAAACTTCCGTTTCAGATGCGCCGATTAGATGATTATCGGTTAGTTCTCAGGTCACAGAAAATCATATATATACATATATATATATATATATATATATATATATATATATATATGTATATATATATATATATATATATATATATATATATATATATATATATATATATATATATATTTATTTATTTATATATCACACGTCTTATGCATTAGGTATATATTACACCATACATTTACCGACGGACTTTCAGATGGCACATTTGCATACTTTTCTACGATGATTTCGAATGTCTCTATGGACAATTGAAGTTTGTCCTAATTCATTGTGGACACCCATTATCAGTTGCTAAGTCCTCCGAGTCACCAACAGCCAGAGGCTGCGACCGAGTCCGGTCACAGTCTGCACGGCCGAGTCACACGTCTGCGAAAAAGCTAACCTGAACACCTGACTGAAGATGAGACAGATAATGGGGTCACAGACAGCGTCGATACATCCACTGATGGTCAGCATCATGGAGTAGACGATCCTGTCGCCCGGGTAGATGAGACAGGACTCCGAGCCGTACATCACCGCCATCAGAATAACGGGAGCAAAGCTGACGAAGTAGCTGACCAGCATTGCCATCAGCGAGACACCCGCCACTACGTCTGCCCGGTTGGAGCCGCATGAGATGGTTCTGGTTGTCTGCTGCCATGTGCTGACAGTGGAAGGAGCCGCGGATATCATTAGGCTCAAACGAGATCGCTCTGTTAGAGATGGCACATTTAAGACTGCCGAAGCGAGACCTTGTTGCAATGTAGTTCCGGATAGCTGCAGAGGAGTTGTGTTCCAGGCCTCGGTGACCTTCCGGCCAGATGGTCCTCCATCGCTTTCTGTTCCAATGCTATCTTCCAGAATTACGCTAAGCCTACGTCCAGGATGTGGTGGAGCAGCAGTGCTGTGACCTAAACGCCCTGAGGCCATACGGCAGCTGACAGTGGCAATGGCTTCATTCTGGGTCGAGGACGTGGATCTGGTGTGCTCGTGTAAAGGTTCGGATGGCAGAAACAACGCCGAGGGCGCGGCGGAGTTCTGAAGGGGCGCTGCTGAAGGGGCCGGTCTCAAAGGAATGGTCCGCCTGGCATTCAGCTTGCGACGTGACTTGACTGTTTTGTACACAATGCTGAGGTGGGTGAACGCGAGGAAGCCGAAGCCGACGAGAAACTTGACCATGAGCTGAGCACCGGCCGAGCGTTTGACTTGATCGTGGCGCATGGTGATGAAGTAGGCTTGAGGGGTCAGCGAAAAGGTAGGGGAGCAGTAGACCCACTTCTCCGGCTTGTAGAAGCTCGAGACTGCGTTGACAACAAGTATGGTTACAGTAGAAGCGGTCATATGCGTACACGTGAGGTCAAATTTCTTTTTGAGGACTACGGCTAGATAGCGTAGGATGGCTACCATCATCAGCAAGAAGAAACTAGTCTGTCTTGTAATTTTCCACAATAGGTAGCGCAGGAAACAAAGTGCAGGATTCCGAAAGTTTGGGTCGTGCGCCATTAAAACAGGCATTATCAACCACACAATTTTGCTGATGCAGAGCAGCGATATCAGATAGTTAATGAGAGTGTGCAGTTGCCGGCTCCTGTACAGAGTCACCAGCACCAGCAAGTTCAACACCAGCGTCAGCAACACCGTCCCAGTGGACAGCGCCACCAGCCAACGGTGCAGCACCGCTCCGTCCTCTTCGCCCTCGGGCGGTGTGCAAACCAATACCGCCTCCGGCGCCTCCGTCCTCCGGCACTGAAGCCTGCCAACCTCTGCCAGACATGCAGCTGAGAGCCGAGACGTCACTTCCGACGGCAGAGAGGCGTTTGCCATCCTCACGAGCACAGCCACCTTCCCTGGTGAGTTGAAAGCCACAAACACCTCCCACACACAACAGAGTAGTTGGGAAGCCTGGCGGGTGTCTTCAGATGGTGGTGCTGGGGTTCTCCGCCGAGGTGAAGTGGTTCCGTCTGGATTCGCCCACCGACTGACGCTGCAGGGGAGCGCGCGGCGAATGAGACCGCTGCCGACGAAGCGACGCACGAGAGAGCGGCGCGCATGCAACGGACACCGTCCCTGTCGATTAGAGGATGGGAGTGTTTCTTTTTTTAGAAGATTGGGAAGATATAAGCTTTCTGTGATGGTCACCTGCTAAGGTTTTTCGCAGTGGATTGAAACAAACGACCCGTTGTCGTTCTTGGGCCTAGCTGTTCGTTGATTTGTGTTGCACTTTTCTCCAGAACTTTAATTTTAGGTAACTTCAAGTCAGGTAAGGTCACAAGGTCAGGAGACGTCATCTCATCGAAATTCCTGTGAGATTGTTTCAAGACATATTAATGAATATTTTGAAGCACATAATGTGCACCGAGACACCAATGACCCAAGGCTTAGGTCTTGGGCCTTAGGACCCGTTTCCAAATGAAGTTGAAGATGAAGCAATAATTTGAATGATATGAATGACTGAATGAATGAATGAATGATTGAATGATATTGAATGACCAAGGGACAACTCTCTCGGTTGAACTTGATATTAAGCTACCCTCAGTATTTTCCTTGCAACTCCCGAAGTTTTTTTACATGATTCCACAAATTCTACTCTCGGTCTTCAAAGCGAGAATTTAAAGGACACCAAAACGAGCTTCGTTGACACTTTATTTGCAGAGTAAATTCTCAGATTCATGATACAGCGCCCTGTAGTCGTGAGCAAGGATTACAACATATGCGGATCCAGGAGGGAATGGGGGGGGGCACGTGTCTCCCCCGATCAAGCTTAGGCGCTCCCTAAAATGGTCTCAGCGTCCCCAGGAAGCAATACTAGTTAGTTGAGGATTTGGTACGAGCCACACGGGTACGGGGATGGGTTCGGGTCAGGACTCTCCATTGGAAATGCTTGAGGAAAATAAGAAAAGGCTGAAAAGGCCTATATTTCTGTAAATGCGACTCAGCATTATACCTCTGCATCCCAAAATTGTGGTGTCTTATGGCACTCTCCAGGGTTATCCTTAAGGTTTTGACCTGTGACCTCTGAGACGTCATCCAGAGCTACTTGAGGAGATTTTCAGACTCGGGCTAATAATTTCGCACTGAATGGTGATTAAGATTGTAATTTGATGTAGTTATGCTCCCATTCTCATTACCAATCGAAACATCTAAATTAAAGGGAGTGTCCCACTTTTATAATGGGCTTTGAACTGAGATTGCAGTTTTGTAGAGCGTGTTGAGAAACCACTATTGACATATTTATTTTCACCCAAAGCTCTCGATATAAAATTTCCGCCAGCTTTACAGTTCAAAGTAAAGGGGCCTATTGGCTTATTTAAAACCCGGAAGGAATAACTTCCATATGGTAGCAGTAATCTAATTGGTCGTAAGCTCTGAGCCTCACCCACTCGGTGAAAATACCGTGCTATCGAGTGAGCCAGCATCTAGCTGCGTGAGGACCGAAAGCATCGGGCAAGTTAGCGTACAGTCAATGTGTATTTGGGCCAAATTGCGACCAATGGCTGCACCACACATCACATTGTTCCTCTCCCGGACTTTTCGGAACATGGGTGAACTTTTTTTGTCAAAATCGAGCTCTGAAATTGTTTATTTACATCAGAAATGTTCAGTAACGTTCGACCACTCAATACACATGGCTGCCGCAGCGCCATCTGATGTTTGGTTTTGCTTTAGTACTTCTTGAACTGCACAAAAATTGTGTCATGCGGAAAGGCTGTGAATGAGCTTTTAAAGCGAGTCTATGATTAAGATTTGGGATTTCACTGATTATTAAAACCGTCATTTTGATGACGTCACTTATTGTTAGTAAAGAGGAGATATTTCTTCTTTTCGCTTATGGAAATGAGGAAACAATGTTGTTTTCTCATTTTCAGACCTCTCTTGTTCTTAAAATGTTCTTTGTAGAATTTTGACAAAGTGGTCCATTCCCTTTATCCCTCGCCCCACCGGGGGCCATCGATGGCCCCCCTAAGGCTTTTCCGGAATAGCAGAAAAACGACGAGGCGCAGCACCGCGGTTGAGGGCTCTACCTCTCACTGCATCATTTTCCCATCATCCCTGAAATTTTTTACCCCGGGTCACCCAAGGTCAGGTCACCAGACGAGGTCAACCAAGGTCACCTCACTTCACCTTTAGAGCTCTGTAAGAGCTACATTTCAAAGTCGATCGATTTGAAACTTCTTACACTTCATGACCCCTCCAGGGTCTACAAGGTGTATATCCGGGATTTTTTGATTTCGTGCCCTGAGGTCAAGTCACGAGGTGACCTCTCCCATTGGAAAAGCATGGGGAAAAGCTATTTCATGATATAAAAGCCACAAAAATGATTGCAAATACTCAGACTGCTCAGCACAACGTTTTTGGACACCTTTTCACGGATCCCAGGGGTCATATTTGCCCTTTGACTTTTCCAAGGTCATCCAAGGTCACCAGAGGTCAAAAACAGTATTTTGACAATAACTTTTGACCTAATTGAGCTAGAGGAGTGAAACAAACACCATCGTGTTTGTCTTGTCATTGGCTTTCATTTGATATATGGCAAGGTCACTTTTTGACCTTTCGTGACCTCAGTTCATATTAGGTCACAAAGTGACCTCTGGCGGTCAAACCACTGGCTGGAGGTCTTTACGTTCCACATAGCGGAAAAAGTACTGGCAATTTGCTATCAAATGTACTTTACCAGGCCTCAATAGCTCCAATGACATAAGAGTTATGCCCAGTCTGCTTAATCATTGCATATTTGAGTGAAAATAGCCGATCTTGACCTAATTTGACCTCTGGAGGTCAAAACCATTGACCTGAGCACTAAAACATGCAAAGTAATTTCTTACTGAATTCACGCGAGCTTTCTATTGCACTTTGCAGATTTGCGCTAACGCCCATATTTTCGGAGTTAGAGGGGGGCCATCGATGGCCCCCCGGTGGGGCGAAGGTGGCGCCGGACCAACGGTGGGGCGCGGGTTAACGTTCGACCACTCAATACACATGGCTGCCGCAGCGCCATCTGATGTTTGGTTTTGCACTAGTACTTCTTGTACTGCACAAAAATGGTGTCATGCGGAAAGGCTGTGAATGGGCTTTTAATGCGAGTCTATATGATTAAGATTTGGGATTTCACTGATTATTAAAACCGTCATTTTGATGACGTCACTTATTGTTAGTAAAGAGGAGATATTTCTGTTTTTCGCCTATGGAAATGAGGAAACAATGTTGTTTTCTGATTTTCAGACCTCTCTTGTTCTTAAAATGTTCTTTGTAGAATTTTGACAAAGTGGTCCATTCCCTTTAACATTCATTGCATATTGTAATGGCCATCCTTACAGAAGTGAACGCCATAAATGTCAAAAAGTCACAGGCAAAAGACCTTAGGATAAATATCAGGCTTGGATGGTTAACACGTGCATTGACGGCGGTCTGAGCCACCTTCTCTTTGACGGGGGCGGGTACCCGCACCCCCCCTCCCTAAGATCTCGAGAACCAAACTATATAGCGGAAGACGGTAAAGAGCGTTAGGTAGCCCATCCACTTTTCTATCAAAAATATTTGACCCAATTTTCAAGTCACTTTTAACCCTCGCCCCACCGAAAGGGCCATCGATGGCCCCCCTAAGGTTTTTCCGGGATAGCAGAAAAACGACGAGGCGCAGCACCGCGGTTGAGGGCTCTACCTCTCACTGCATCATTTTCCCATCATCCCTGAAATTTTTTACCCCGGGTCACCCAAGGTCAGGTCACCAGACGAGGTCAACCAAGGTCACCTCACTTCACCTTTAGAGCTCTGTAAGAGCTACATTTCAAAGTTGATCGATTTGAAACTTCCTACACTTCATGACCCCTCCAGGGTTTACAAGGTGTATATCCGGGATTTTTCGATTTCGTGCCCTGAGGTCAGGTCACGAGGCGACCCTCTCCCATTGACAAAGCATGGGGAAAAGCTATTTCATGATATAAAAGCCACAAAAATGATTGCAAATACTCAGACTGCTCAGAGCAACGTTTTTGGACACCCTTTCACGGATCCCAGGGGTCATATTTGCCCTTTGACTTTTCCAAGGTCATCCAAGGTCACCAGAGGTCAAAAACAGTCTTTTGACAATAACTTTTGACCTAATTGAGCTAGAGCGGTGAAATAAACACCATCGTGTTTGTCTTGTCACTGGCGTTCATTTGATATACGGCAAGGTCACTTTTTGACCTTTCGTGACCTCAGGTCATATTAGGTCACGAGGTGACCTCTGGCGGTCAAACCACTGGCGGGAGGTCTTTACGTTCCACATAGCGGAAAAAGTACTGGCAATTTGCTATCAAATGTACTTTATCAGGCCTCAATAGCTCTAATGACATAAGAGTTATGCCCAGTTTGCTTAATCATTGCATATTTGAGTGAAAATAGCCGATCTTGACCTAATTTGACCTCTGGAGGTCAAACCATTGACCTGAGCACTAAAACATGCGAAGTAATTTCTTACTGAATTCACGCGAGCTTTCTATTGCACTTTGCAGATTTGCGCTAACGCCCATATTTTCGGAGTTAGAGGGGGGCCATCGATGGCCCTCCCGGTGGGGCGAAGGTGGCGCCGGACCCCCGGTGGGGCGCGGGTTAAGGTCACTAGAGGTCAAGGCATGTCATCATAGGGATAACATGTAAATGAAGGTTTTCAGTCATCACATCTGAAAAATTAAAGATAGAGCAAAACAATTTAGACCACTACAATCCTCGCAGCAAGCCAAATCGAAAGATGCATAATATGAACTTGCTTGGTCAAGTTAGGTCAAATAAGGAATTTGACCTGAGGTCAGGTTAAGGCCAAATTAGGTCAAAATGCATATCATAAGAACCGCAAGGACAAGGTCATTCTAATGAAGTTAACATAAACGCTCTATTACCTTATATTGCTAAGTTATTCAGTTAAAACCATTTCTCCCATGTATTTCCATAGGAGGGGTCATGGCTCGTACCTGACCTTAGGTCATTGATATCAAATATACCGAAAAATATTTCAGAGAACTCGGTACGCTCATTATATGATAGTTTCAATCGGATAGGTTCACCCTCTTATGACCTATGCTAGCTTAAGCTTTGAGGTCAGGTCACTTGACCTGTACTATAGTTGTAAAAATGATCAGCGAAAGGGTATGCCAAGTACGGTGGCGCTACGCGCCGCCATTTTTATGCTATCTCCAAAAACCCGAGGGGGTACCCACCCCCGTTAATGCCCGTGTGAAGGGAAGATAAAAATAGGGGAAAGTGGGGGATCACGGACACCGTAACGATGGTGTGAGTTTTCGATGACTTAATGAGCTTGTTTCGTTCCTATTTTGGCTGTAGAGATACTTCAGACATTTACCTACCTCTGTGCAAGCAGTTATGTGTCTGTAATTATTATATTAAAATTTGGGTGAAGCTTAGAAAAAAGAAGCAAAAATCCATTTCCCCAACCTAATGGGGTAACATGGTCACCCCATGGGGAAAGATGGACAAGGTGAACAAAGTGATCGAACCAGGCCTTGAAGATTTCCATATGCATCCACCCACTAGGCAACTGCCGTCCGCCGCGGGGAAGTGGGCATTTTCTTACTATTTCCGTCAAAGAGTCAAAGGGGGCTATGACTTTTCTGAATTTTTAATGACGGAGGATTAAAGTATCAAGGGCCGTCGTGGAACTGTGGAAAGGTTGATCCAGGATCGCCGATCAGGGGTCGGGGCACCTTGCCGGAGGGCGCCATCCGGGTCAGGGGCGGGTGCACACCCAGGGGGGAGGGCAGCGAGCCCCCCAAACACTTTGGCTCCAAAGTGCCGCCCCCATACATGTGGAGCGCCGAAGGTGCCCATCGAGGTGAAGGATTAGCCTTCACCTGACTTTTTGGAGGTAGTGCTGCACTGACTGCCGCCCCTGCACCCAACATGCCACCCCCTACACTGACTTTGCTGCCCCTGCACCCAACACACCGCCCCCTAAAAAAACACTAGGTCTGTGGAGCAAACAATTCACCGTTCTCAGCCCCATCCTCCCAAGATGCGAAAATTGACTGCCCTTTGGGTGAACAAGTGCGCCCCCGGAGGCAAAATGCTGCCTCCTCCACCAGCCTGGTGTCCCCTCTCGTCAGCCGCCCCCCCAAATAAAAATCCTGGCTACGTGCCTGTCGGAGGGTGCCACTTTTGGAACGCAAAACATATCAGGTGGGCGCCAGATCCTCTCGCAGGGCTAAGAGCGGCCTTCCCCGCTCCTGAGGGGAGGGGTTGGAAGCGGTACTTTAGGGGGCCCATCAATATCTCAGAGGGGCACCGTGACCATTTCAGGGGGCGCTGAGGGTCGAGTGGTACATCTCCCCCTGGATGACCCTCAAATTTAATTATATGTTCTCCAGCATTTCGGGCCCTGTATCCCCCAAACCATCAGCCTTTATTTATTTAAGCTTATATTATATAAAATCAAATATACTCTTGTGCAGGGTAACATGAACAGCCATGACCATCTTGCCCCACGCATGGTGTCCGTCTTACCCCACTTTGCTCTTCCTAAACAAACTTGGATATGAATCGGACGCCATTGCGAAGACACAGTCAGCGACTGCGTTGAACAAAATGCAACATCTTGAAGAGCCATATTACGTAATACCAATAAAATATATATAGAAACATCCATGCAATGACCTTACGAATTCAATTGTGAAAAAAACACATGAATTGCAGTTTTTACTTTTATGAAAATTGTGTAAAACCTGGAGAGCTTACCGGACCCAACGTTACTCTGCGACCGACGCGGGCTAAAAGGAAGCGTATTACACGCTTTTCCCGGTCGTGGAACTGTCAGTTCGTCCCAAACAGAGGGTGTCCGTCTTACCCACGGTGTCCATGACCCCCCACTTTCCCCTACTATCCTTGGCGAATGGTGTTCAAATCAATGAGGGGATATATTGGAGCTCGGGATACACATAGCTAAAAGAGGTGTCTTTTTTTGCTCGATTCACATTTTCCTCTGCCTCTTCTCACTTTTGGACAGGTAACAATTGCAACAGCTGAGAGAGTATGAGGGACCAAATCACCTAGCAACAAGAATATATGGTTATACAAGTATCAGAAATACACTTATTCACTGTTACCAAAACATTCAGAAATACCAGCGAATGCTTATTAATAGGAGCCGGATCTGAAAGCTCGGCCCACAACGAGAAAAAACTCACGGTGGATTATTTTCTATCGTCAATAGAAACGTCACAGATTCCATTAGTAGTGCGTCTCCCAAGCCGAGTTGAATGCGGCTCCAGTCAGCACAACTGCCTGTGTTTGAACGCTTATGTTTTTGTGGGCAGCAAATAATCCTTATTATCGGATGCGTCACGCAGGGGCCAAAAAGTGTTCAGTGTGTCACCACTGAAAATGTCAAACCATAAATGTGTCACCAGCCCAGGCTGCAAAATGTGGCACGTTTTGCATTAGTAGGATACCAATGGATGCTCCTGGACCATCGCAGTTGTTGAAAAACATTGGGAACTCAAATTAAAGGTGCCAATGTTGGCGATTTGTTCCGTTATTGGTCTAGAGGAAACATGTCGGCTAATTTTTGTCACCTTGCCCACCTTGAGTTGTCACCATTTAGAATGCCAAAAATGGTAGGTTTTTCGCCCCCCTGGCGTCACGAGATATTATCCAGCGGGGTGGGGGGAGTGGGATCACACTCGGTGATGAAAGACGTCATCCATTTCGCCCAATGTTTGATCGGCTAGGTAGGAATGTAAAACGCTTCTGAATAGCAAAGGGAATTACTCGCCTTAAAATATATATTTTCAAAGATACTCTCGGCCAAAAGTGAGGGGACAGGGGAGGAGGTAGATACCTACACGTACTTTACCTGTCTATTTCCTATCCGGTAGATACACACCTACCCCTACCCTATCTGTTTAGTTCCTAGCCGGTAGGTACATACCTACCCGCACCCTACCCGTGTCCGGACTATCGTGTCTTACTCCGGATACTCTTTCATCTGCCGTGCCGTCTGCTGACTGGAGTGAGCTTGTGAATAAAAGTAATAATATTGTGAATAAATTGAATAATTTTGTGAATAAGTGGAATCATCTTGTGAATAAATAGAATAGCCTTGTGTGCCACCTTTATAGCTCAGTTGGAAGAGCGTTGGGCTCCGGTCCGCTCACAAATCTGTACAATGACTGCACCGGTGGCAGCTTGGGATCGGTTTCCCTGAGACGCTCCGACGCTCAATATTTACCCGACGTAAGTCGGGTGACAACTGACTGGTGAGAGGATGACCTGAGCGGGGTGGCCATCTCTGTGCTTTGTGGGAACTTAGCCCGCGCCCCGGTGGACCTCTGAGCCACCTTCGCCCTGGTGGGGGGTTTCAAACACCCCTCAAACTCGGCGTCTATGCGGAATAGCAAAAAACCGCAAATACTGTTGGATAGCTCATACAAATTTATTAAGAAACTACATCGGTCATTTTTTGACTCAGGTCAATATTGAGGTCATGACAGGTCAAAGAAGGTTGCATGGTAGGGTAGTGTTTTTGGTCTCTAGCGTCAGACAGAGTTGAGTTAGACTCATTTTTAAGCAAACCATCCTGGAATCTATTTGAATCCGTACACGTTTACTGATGCACGCGTTTAACAAAACACACAATAGTAAGCGCGTGTCGGGGCTCACTTGAAACCATGCATGTTTGTTACATACTAAGGTTACCGCTTGATCTAACAACACCATACAAACGGCGCAAACAGGACACTTGTGATCCTTAACTCACACCCCACCGGGGTCCGGTGCCACCTTCGTCCCGCCGGGGGTCCGGTGCCACCTTCGCCCCACCAGGGGACATCGATGGCCCCCATCTAACTCCGAAAATATGGGGGTTAGCGCAAATATGCAAGGTGCATTATAAAGCTCATGTGAATTCAGTATGAAATTACTTCGCATGTTTAAGCACTCAGGTCAATGGTTTGACCTCCAGAGGTCAAGTTAGGTCACGATAGGCCATTTCACTCAAATATGCAATGCTTAAGAAACCTTGGCATATCTCTTATGCCTTTCGAGCCATTGAGATCTGGTGAAGTAAATTTGATAGAAAAATGTCAGACCTTTTTCCGCTATGTGGAATGCAATGACCTCCCACCAGTGGTTTGACCTCCAGAGGTCACCTCGCGACCTAATATGACCTGAGGTCACGAAAGGTCAGAAAGTGACCTTGCCGTATTTCAAACGAAAGCCACTGACGAGACATACACGATGATGTTTGATTCAGCAGGTCATCGATATGAAAATCCCGGACTATATTTTGTAGCACCCGGAGGGCTTATTATGTGGTATAAGTTTCGATCCAATAGATTCACCTATTTCTTACTTATGCCACCTTAAACATTTTTGGAGGTGAGGGCACTGGTGACCTGACCTGAGATGACCCAACCTTTAAATTTTGGGGAAAGTTGCGGAATTAATTACGGATGAGGTGTGCAACGTACAGCGGCGCTTTGCACCACCGTTCTTTCCCGCTGCCGGAAAAACCCGAGGGGGTGTTCAAACACCCCCACCGGGACTAGGGTTAACCCTATTTCCGTCAGGCTCCCGGCTACCCCTATTTCCGGCAAGGGGGGCAATATCGGCCCCCTAAGATCTCGTAATCTAACCGGCCGATTTTGAAAATTCAAAGTGCCATAGATTCCTCTGCTGCTAAACTTTATTTTGAAAAAAGAAAATTTCAAAATTTTTATTTTTAGGAGAAGGTCGTGCAAAATATACAATTTTTGTGTATTTTCTTAGATTTTCCATAACCCTTGTCTCTGTTGTACGATTTTCACCAAACTAGTTCAGATTTACAAATAATTGACCCAAAATTTTCATATACTCGAGTTACGCAAAAATTCGAAATTCAATGGCAGTTCCAGGACCAGGACTATGAGGGGAAATATATACAACCTAAAAAGTTTTTGTTACGCGGATTAGAAGCCGTCATATACTGCTTGGCATCTTTGACACATAAATAAATGAGAAAAAAAGTGAAAAACTCATCAGGGGCGGATGCAGTAAGGTAAAACAGTGGGGTAAAATACATACCAACAATATGCGAATGGTATGCATGAGTATATTAGTCCCTCGACTAGTTGAAATTTAATTTCTGATAATTTTTACCCTCCCATGGCAGCTCTGGGAAAGGGGGTGACATAGGCGGATCAAGGACTCGTCGTGGGGGGGGTGGGGGGTGATTGGAAACACATTTTCAATATACAACGATATTGAGTCGCGGCGGTGATACTGGCTGGGAATATACATTTTGAAAATGTGTAGTGACTGGACACGCCTCTGGTGATCTAGAATTGGGTTATAACTATTTTGAATTTTCATATACCCAATTGTATTCGCCCTGGCACGGCTGTAAGCAGTCTTCTCACTTACTAACGTTTAGTCCTTCTTGATAACATTCCCCCATTTTGAACTGCTGTAACCGCCCCTGATGAATACAAATAGTGACAATTGTGAATGCACTATCATCTCACATAAGAAATGATATAATAAAACCATATAACTTGTAACAGGATCAGCAGAGACGGCTTCCTTTTACAAAAAACCCATTGCATACGATAATACTTGGTTTGTGGATAGAACCTCCCCAAAAACCCAGCCATAGCTCCGCCCCTGGTAAATATATAATCTTGAAAATTTCAGAAAACCTGCCTGTACTAGTTTTAGGAAAAGTCAGGAAGTTTCAAAGTTCTATCGCAAGCCGTTTCGGAGATATTCTCGAAAAACCTGAAGGGGGGCAATATTAGCCCCCTGCCGGAAATAGGGTTAAGTTCCCCAAGGCTTGGCGTTTGTCGCCTCTTCGATCGATTTCATTTACAGCCTCGGAATAATGTGTTTATCCTGGCGAGCAAATGATATTTTTTCAGGCCTTCCAGTCACAGCTAGCTGGCTACAGCTCCCGTAAATTGAATGGTCCTGGATAAAGCTCCCGCGGTGCCGTTACCTAACTAATGAGATGGAATCTGACCCTCTGGTACCCATGACAACAGAGTGAGTTTTGGCCACGCCATCAGGGTCGGATCCAGACCGTCGGTTTGGGAGGGGTGGGCAACGGGGCCCCAACTCGTGGCAATGTTTTTTTATAAAGAAAATCAGAAAAAAGAAAAAAATCAGGGGTTTTAGAGGCTGAAATTTCCCGGTTTTCCCCTCCCCACCCCCTTGATCCACCAGTGAACGTCAAATTGCCTATTGTACACTACCTCTGCACACCGTACCCATATCGTTTATGTGGTGGAGGATCTGAGCCTGTGGTAGGTGGTGAGCAGGTTCGCCTAGGACTGCCCATTAGGCCATCTCATTTTTCAAAATGTTTTATTTGTGTCAGGTTTCGTAACTTTTCCCGTTCTATGGTCCAAGTGGAGTCGATCGGTGCCATTTTTATCGAAATCGGAGAATATTTAGGCCTGCCTCATGAGACCTGAAGATATCGAGTTTTCGTCAAAAATGGCTATAATAGGGACCAATACGGCTGACGCTGTAATGATCATGACAATTCCAAACATGTCTTTTTTAGAGCCTGCTATTGCAAAATGTTCATACAGTCATGCTGGAGGCCATATAATGTCGTAAACCAAGGGGCGGGTACCCCCCCCATAGGATCTCGAGAACCACGCGCTAGGCAGCGAAAAACGGTAAACGGTGTTGAGTAGCCATCCAATTCTCCATCCAAAATATTTGGAACATTTTTTTCAGGTCACATCTAAAGTCACTAGAGGTCAAAACATGCCTTCATAGAGATAACTTGTAAATGAAGGTTTTCGGTCGTTTCATCTGAACAAGTAGAGATAGAGCAAAACAATTCAGACCATATCGGACACATTTTGGAGAACTTGGTACGCCCATTATGTGATACGAAACATAACCTCTAGTTATACGAAACTAAACATGCTGCACAGACAGAAACATATATTGGAAAAACTCACTGGAAAAGGAATACCTATCCAACGGAAGGCCAGGATATCCACGCTTTTGAAGTATTTCATCCACATAAAGTATCCTTTTCCACATTCTGGCTCTGGTTTCGCTATCGAAAATATTTTCATTCGGCACCACGCTATGCTGCTTGTGGAAAATGTCCCACCATGTGCCGGAACGCGCATCGCAATCTTCCAGCAGAAGGTCTTACACCGAGAAAATCCAGCATGGACTTCAGCTTTTCTTCCGGGCGCTGTGTCAGCTCTTCGTAGGCCACTACCAGCGTTTCATCCGGATGAGTGGCCCAGTGTGTTACCATAGCAACCCAGATGTCAATTCGGTCTCTGAATGTTTTGGCCCAGGCTCCGTACTGGAAAACCTGGGGTTCCACCTGACTTTTGTCAAGCAGTATACTGGTGTTGTGGCAGAAGTGTTCCAAGGACACAAATGCCTCGAAAGGGTTCCGGATAAGAAGAATGGCCGGAAGTGCGTAGCCGCTTGGATGTTGCTTGGTACGGCGCCAGCCGGGTGGCCGGGCGTGGGTTTTGGTCACTAGACAGTTTCTCATTCCAAATGGCATATCGTCGGCAATGAACCCCATTTGCGTCAGCTCAGACATTTTCTGGTCTCTGAACTCGTGAATTTCTTCAAGAGCATTCTTCACCGAAAATGGTTCCTCCTCGTCAGGCCGAGCAGGATTTGGCGGAGACAATGTGTCCTTCTACGACGCCCACAGCTCCGTCAGCGTCGTCAACTGGTGCGCCGCCTGGCCGGGTTGTAGGTGGCGCCACTGGCGTCTGTAGTTGACGTGGCTGCTCCAGCTAAGGACGCGACTCTCATTCATAGTAATTCGTCACGATTGTGGGTTCATTTTGTGCTCTATTTCTTGTGGCGCCGAAAAAGGAAGGGGACACTTAGGGCTCCAGTGGGCACATTACGGGCTAAAAGACGCTCTTGCTTTATTTATCGGGTAATTCTGGTTCCTATACTTTACATTGAGCCTAGTTAGGTACATACCCCTAACAGCCTTCAGTAAAGAACCCACGCCTCGTATAGGACATTTTTCCGTTTACTTTTCACGTTGTTCAGCATATTTCATTATTCTTTATAGGAAAGAAAACGGGAATTTCTATCTCTGTCAAGACAATATTTCTTCATACCTTTAAGGTAACCTGTCAACAGTCGTCTGTTGTTTTACGTCATAGTGACGTAATAAGGTTCAGACTATTAAAAAAACACATTTGCATATTTTTCTGCATTTCGGGTGACAGAAATTCGCATTTTCATAAAGTATTACATCACCATATTCAGTGGTGGATCCCAGGGGGGGGGCTAGGCGGCTCGAGCCCTCCTCCCTCCCCATTCCCAATGTCTGAGTGCCTATAGGAAATGCAAAGCTGGAGGCCATCCGAGGAAGTGGCAGGGTTGCCCGATCCCACTAGCCTTCCCCCAAATATAGGCCTGGATTCGCCACTGGACATATAGCCTAATTGCTGATCTCTACATTCATTTTAAAATTGTATGACGTCATCAGCGATACGTAGTGAAGAATACATTCGAGTGTTTTCGCTCCTTAAAAACTCATTATTTCTTAGAAATCCTACATTTTGACCAATTAATTGACCAAGTAGGGTACAATAACCTTCACTATGGGCATTAGCAGCGATAAATACATTGTTAAATGTGTTCTCAGGAGCCATATGTGTGTTAACCCGCCCCACCGGGGCCATCATGGCCCCCTAAGGTTTTTCCGGGATAGCAGAAAAACACGAGGCGCAGCACCGCGGTTGAGAGCTCTACCTCTCACTGCATCATTTTCCCATCATCCCTGAAATTTTTACCCCGGGTCACCCAAGGTCAGGTCACCATACGAGGTCAACCAAGGTCACCTCACTTCACCTTTAGAGCTCTGTAAGAGCTACATTTCAAAGTCGATCGATTTGAAACTTCCTACACTTCATGACCCCTCCAGGGTCTACAAGGTGTATATCCGGGATTTTTCGATTTCGTGCCCTGAGGTCAGGTCACGAGGCGACCCCTCCCATTGGAAAACATGGGAAAAGCTATTTCATTATATAAAAGCCACAAAAATGATTGCAAATACTCAGACTGCTCAGAACAACGTTTTTGGACACCCTTTCACAGATCCCAGGGGTCATATTTGCCCTTTGACTTTTCCAAGGTCATCCAAGGTCACCAGAGGTCAAAAACAGTATTTTGACAATAACTTTTGACCTAATTGAGCTAGAGCAGTGAAACAAACACCATCGTGTTTGTCTTGTCACTGGCTTTCATTTAATATACGGCAAGGTTACTTTTGACCTTTCGTGACCTCAGGTCATATTAGGTCACGAGGTGACCTCTGACGGTCAAACCACTGGCGGGAGGTCTTTACGTTCCACATAGCGGAAAAAGTACTGGCAATTTGCTATCAAATGAACTTAACCAGGCCTCAATAGCTCTAATGACATAAGAGTTATGCCCAGTTTGCTTAATCATTGCATATTTGAGTGAAAATAGCCGATCTTGACCTAATTTAACCTCTGGAGGTCAAACCATTGACCTGAGCACTAAAACATGCGACGTAATTTCTTACTGAATTCACGCGAGCTTTCTATTGCACTTTGCAGATTTGCGCTAACGCCCATATTTTCGGAGTTAGAGGGGGCCATCGATGGCCCCCGGTGGGGCAAGGTGGCACCGGACCCCCGGTGGGGCGCGGGTTAAACACACATAGAGTGACGTCACAGATGTATTTCCTCATAAAATATCTCATTTACGAGTTAACTTGGATATCTTTTCGTCCTTTCCTCATAAGAGAGGGTCAAGAGTAATTTTACGCTATGAAGACTCATCGAAAGTACTGTTTAATTTTTACGGCGTTATTCAATCAAAAATCTGCGCACGGAGGAGCGTGTGACAATCACGCTCAGCGGGTGAAGCTTACTACGGCGGAAACCAGCGGAGCTCTAGCAACATTTTCGGCCGGCTCAAGTCTACGGGGTCGCTACCTTTTATTATATCAATTCAATTGATTGATTGATTGAGGACAGCAATAGTATTCAACAGCACGCTCTGCTGTATGTCATGGCGGAGAAACTGTATGGCATGCTACTGGAATCAACCCCGTGAGCACTCACCCTGCCTTATTTGTCTCCATACATATATGGACACTCACCGTGACATTACAGAATGCATGCACATGCCTTTAAGAAAATAGACCTAAAACAGCCTGTAGATAGTCTTCAAGCACGATGTCCAGGACCCTCCCGGCGCGGGATCATTAATCACGTCGAGGGCGGCTAATCACGCATATATAGACGCTACTTATATTCTAGACTGTTTTTTTCTGAGGCGAATGTACGCTGGACTTAAAGGGCGCTTCAGTTGCCAAAGCCAAATAGCTAAATAGAGCACCATGACAAAAGTATCTATATGGATGGGATGAGAGGTGACGTGAAAATATTTAGGCGGCGACGGCGGTTGGGTAATCTTCACCACATCCGAGTGAGGTGGAGAGCATCTACCAGCGCGTGGCGCCAATAGAAACCTTCGCATCTTTATCCCGCCCCGAAGGAGAGTTAACGGCACCGGAGCGCTAGGTAACAGCTAATTCCGTCGTTTCCGTTAATTGCGCTCACAAGGTTGTGTACCCGGCTCAAGCTGATCGCTCAGTATAAGCTGTGTCCCGGTTCGGCAGAGAGGTTGTTGTTGGTGATCATCTGCGACGAACTAACTCCGCGCCATGTGAGCTTGCAGCATGGCTGGAAATCTCTTCTCGATCCAGGGGGGTCCTGGGTGGACAGTGGCGGATCCAAGGGGGGCAAAAAGGCATTTGCCCCCCAAACGGAAAAGCTCGGGGCAAAACTATGTTTTTGCCCCCCAAAGCGATCGACCTCCTTTTTACCCGACTGCCTTTTAGTTTATAAGCAAGATTTTGGTACTTCAACTCTTAAATTCAAACAGAACCAGTTGAGTTCAGTGTAGGGCTTGGATAGGAAAATAGTATCTCGAGCCCAATTCCTTACCCTGTGAAGATTTTTTTGCTTTTCGCCTCTAATACCTAAAATTTCCCGACAAGTCATATTTTAGCGCAATTTTTCACTGTGACGTATTTTTCTTGCTTTTCGACTTTGACTTGCCCCTCCCAAACCGACCGGCTAGATCCGCCACTGTGGGTGGGTTAACGCTGGTACAGCCATACAAGCCCTATACAAAGCCTATGGGAAACCAAAAATCTAGGAGGGGGGCCCTGACCCCCAACCCCCGGCATTTCCACCCATAGCTCGCAGGTACTGCAGCTGTATTTCTGCTTGCCGGCTGCGACGCGATGGAGCGATGTGATTGAATGAAAGAATGTGTAGCGTGTGTGACACAAAGTAACAGTGCAGGGGGCTTTGTTTATCCTTTTTGAAATTATATTTGAACCTTGTGTTCGCGCTATCTTCTTATCTACGTAATATAGATATGTCATTAGTTGTCGGATCTTTTGCGGTGACGGCCAGCGAAAACCGTGATAGTCACGATCAACACTAGCAATAAATAGCATGCAGTGGCAGTGCATATCCAGGCTTGGGATCGGTTCCCCTGAGACGCTCCGGCGCTCAATAGTTTACCCGACGTACAGGTCGGCTGGCAACTGACTGGTGAAAGGGTGACCTGAGCGGGGCGGCCGTCCCTGTGCTTCGTGGGACGTTAAACTTTGGCTTCTAAATTAACCCTCCATTGAGGAAGTTGCTCGTTCGGGTGGTGGGGTCGGGGTCTCCGTGACAAGTCCCTTGATGACTTTAGTGAGACTCCGACTCCGGCAGCCTTACCAGGAACAACTTGAACAAAATGTATTAAAAAATTATTGCCATGACGGTGTAGGGGACAGCATCGAGCATGAGCTCATTTTGGTGCTACCACCTATACATGACAAACTGTCCTTTACAAGAGACAAGGTCAAGCTGCCGCGCTTGGCTTTGCACTCCACGGTCAGATCTAGGTCACTTATCATCTCGTAAATACAGAGCCCAACACCACAGATATTTTTCAAGGTCCGCCCAAAATAAAAGACATGCATGTAGATGCGCAATGGGGAGTGATGGGGCCAAATATTAGATACAAATAAACAATCGATTAGCGTTATGCGACACCGAATTAACCTTCGCCCGGGTGGGGGGTCTTTTTAGACCCCCCGGGTTTTTCCGAAGTGACCAAAAAACGGCGGCGCGCAGCGCCGCCAAACTTGGTCTAGCTGTTCCTTCATCATTTTTACATCTTTCCGGAAAATTTTGGCTCAAGGTCATATCAGGTCAGGTCACCAGGCCAGGTGAAGTGACCTCACCTCAAAAAATACTTAGGACCACATAACTAAAAGAGGGGTTAATCGATCAAGTTGAAACTCATACCAGATATTGGGCCCACCAGGAGCTACAACATTTGTTCCGGGATTTTTATATTGGTGACCTAAGGTCATGTGCAGAGCATGACCTCCCCATTGTCAATACATGGGGAAAATCACGAAATGAGCTTTTCTCAGTAAGTATGGATGGAATCAACTTCAAACATCGGTTGCGACTTGCTTTTAGCCCATTTCTGAAGCTGATGCCAAAATTTTTGACTTGTGACCTTTAAAAGGTCACCTTAGGTCAAATAAGCATTTTTTGTTTTTTTCCTTTATAAATTTTAAATAAAATAAGATAGAACTTTATTTTGTCATCAAAGTGTTTTTATAGTCACTGGAAGTCAAATGATATACATCATGACTATACCAGGTCAAGTTGGGTCAGACCGTTGACCTGGGTCAGGTCAAATTTTTAAATTTGACCTGACATAGTAATATCATATATCATTCGATTTGTATTGACGAGAGGATTGCAAAGGTGCATAAACTATGGCTCTATCTTGTTTGGTTTGGAAGCTATTAGCGAAAAAGTAAACGCCCTTATGCATGGGTGGCTACGGACACTCCCAAGAATATGCCCAATATTTAGTGACCTGTAGCTCCCTAGGCTTTGACCTGACACGAAAATGAATGGCATTGCAATGAAAGTGCATCTCAAGAGCTTTCGAATGGTGTTAGAAAATTGTTTCTAGCTATCATAGTTTCTGAGATATATGAGGTTTTCTTAGTACACCTCATATTAGCGATTTTGACCTATTTTGACCTCTGGTGACCTTGATATTGACCTGACAAGAAAAATGACTGAAGTATTTTCGATATCATTTTCAAAGAGCTTTCGATTGCCGTTTTGTGCTTTTTTCTAGCTCTCTTAGTTTTTGAGATCGTGGGGGTCTTTTTTAGCCCCCTCCCCCACCAGGGCGAAGGTGGCTCGTACCCGCCACCGGGGCAAGGGTTAACCAGGTTTTCTGGTGAAAACTTTGAACGTGAGCCGCAGCAGACCTGAGTCTTCTGAGTTTTCCAGTCGAACATGTTGGATGACCATCTGCCGCCCACTCTGCGGGGCGGTCCCGGCTGCATGCACTCGCTCCCAGTCGAGTGCACTGCCCCCCCCCTCCTTCGGGGGAGTGGCAAGGACACTGAGCTCTCCGAGAGTAAACACATCTGGGCTGGAATTGTAGCGACGGACTGTGGGGCCACTGTTATCGCACTGCCATGACGTCACAGGCAGCTGGAGCCATAGATTCAGATTCAGATTCAGATATATTCAAACAAGGTCCACTCAGGAGGGCTTTTCACTTGTTCACGTCGACATGATAAAACAATAAAAGATGACGTAAAAGACATAAAATCAACACCTATGCACTCGCACATCACGCAGCACCAAAACACACATCACATCAGCCCAACCATGCCGGAATGGGGATGGTCCATACCTCATCAGCCCAACCATCATCCATCCATCATCAGCCCAACCATAGGGGATGGTCCAGGCCCTCTTGCGAAAATCCAAGAGCCTTTGGTGCCAGGTGCTTTGTCCAAAATTACCTAAGACAAACGAAGCAAGATATTGAAACACGTGAGTCATAATTTTCATAACAGAGAACAAGGCAATAATAGCGCATTCGTTACATTTCTTTACGTCATTTATCTTGGGTATTTTTCAAGGCCAGTAGGTATTTCCTAAAAAATGTATGGCACCAAGAGCTCTCAGATTTTCGCAAGAGGCCCTGGACCATCCCCATAGTTTTGACGTGGGGGTACCTGAGCGACGGTGGTGGGCTCACATCGTTCACAAGCTATCGAAAACTATGGGGCGCACAAGCTATCGAAAACTCACAACATCGTTAGGGTGTTCGTGTTGCCCCGGTTTCTCTTAACCCGCGCCTTGACCGGGGGTCCGGCGCCACCTTCGCCCCGACCGGGGGGCCATCGATGGCCCCCCCCTAAGATCTCGAAAATATGGGCGTTAGCGCAAAACTGCAAAGTGCAATAGAAAGCTCGCGTGAATTCAGTAACGAAATTACTTCGCATGTTTTAGTGCTCAGGTCAATGGTTTGACCTCCAGAGGTCAAATTAGGTCAAGATCGGCTATTTTCACTCAAATATGCAATGATTAAGCAAACTGGGCATAACTCTTATGTCATTAGAGCTATTGAGGCCTGGTAAAGTACATTTGATAGCAAATTGCCAGTACTTTTTCCGCTATGTGGAACGTAAAGACCTCCCGCCAGTGGTTTGACCTTGCCAGAGGTCACCTCGTGACCTAATATGACCTGAGGTCACAAAAGGTCAAAAAGTGACCTTGCCGTATATCACATGAAAGCCAGTGACAAGACAAAAACGATGGTGTTTGTTTCACCGTTCTAGCTCAATTAGGTCAAAAGTTATTGTCCAAATACTGTTTTTGACCTCTGGTGACCTTGGATGACCTTGGAAAAGTCAAAGGGCAAATATGACCCCTGGGATCCGTGAAAGGGTGTCCAAAAACGTTGTTCTGAGCAGTCTGAGTATTTGCAATCATTTTTGTGGCTTTTATATCATGAAATAGCTTTTCCCCATGCTTTGTCAATGGGAGAGGTCGCCTCGTGACCTGACCTCAGGGCATCGAAATCGAAAAATCCCGGATATACACCTTGTAGACCCTGGAGGGGTCATTAAGTGATAGGAAGTTTCAAATCGATCGACTTTGAAATGTAGCTCTTACAGATGCTCTTAAAGGTTTTTGAAGTGAGGTGACCTTGGTTGACCTCGTCTGGTGACCTGACCTTGGGTGACCCGGGGTAAAAAATTTCAGGGATGATGGAAAAATGATGCAGTGAGAGGTAGAGCCCTCAACCGCGGTGCTGCGCCTGGTCGTTTTTCTGCTATCTCCGGAAAAACCTTAGGGGGGCCATCGATGGCCCCGTCGGTGGCGCGGGGTTAAGTGAGAGGTTTCCTAAGTGATGCAATGACATGGGGACCCGTCAAATGTGACGGTACAAGACAGGGGAAGGGTTGAAAGCACATAAAAAGTGGGGGTTGTAAATTGTGTTCATACATTGCGTCACCCCGGGGGGCTGCCTGAAGCGTGACGTGACGTGACGTGAGAGGGAGGGTCGAAAACACATAGAAAAAACGAGACATAATTTATGAACGGCCCCTAGCAGTGCAGAGGTCATGCCATTTGTTGATATTTATCGGGTGACATGTGCTACCAGATAAGAGGATCACTTCATGGCCTGAAACAGTGGAACTACTCTCTTCATTTTGAATTTTAAAGCGTGTGGAAAGTTGTTTATTAATGCTATATGACCAACAGGGGCCATACCCACTGGTGAACGCAGAGGGGTAGGGAATGGCGAAATTGCGGTGAAATTTTCCATAAAAATCACTATATTTTTACAACTTATACCGAGTTGCCCCCCTCTCCACGGTGCTCCTTCGTCCGCCCCTGGCTTTAACCAAATAATAAAATCGAACACAGAGAGCTTCGGGTGAAATGAAATATAGCAATAGTGTTTTCTCGACAAACTCTGCAAAATTACTTTCTCCGTTCAAAATCCATCATAAAAGTGGGACAGCGCGTGGTTGCAACATGTAAAATTGTATATGAGCTTGCAAGACGTGGCAGAACGAGTTTGTAAAGCATAATCTATTTCTTACCTCTCTAATTGTATAACAGTGGTTGACAGATATTAACACTTAAACCAATCTTAATCTTAGGCCAGGCTTCATGAAATGGGCAAAATCTGCGGCTGTATTAGGAGTTGGTTAAGCAAAGAGAGGAAAAAGTTTTATATAATAATAACAAAAACAATAATGAGGATAAAATAAAAATAGAACATTATTTAAAACAAGTGATAAGGCTAGATTGTCTCATATCGAAGCTTGCTTGTATACATTTTAGAATAATTCAAGAAGCATTATTGGAATATCCTCAAAAACGGTGCCTTTATATTTCTATCGCAGATAATTTTGCACAAAAATCCAAACGATGAAACTGCTGAATGTCTTGATGACGGGTTCCTTATCCCTCCTACCATAGATGCTGAAGAAGACAATTTTTGTCGAAACGCGTTCATCTGCCTGCTGTGTTGGTTTAAGTGTTATTACCTCTCTAAGTTACACTTCAACCAAAAAAAACAAACAAACAAAAACACAAAACAGGAGCCTAGCTACAAATATCTGCGAAAACCCCGGCCACAAATTCCTCACTTCCAAGCACGCGCAATGCACCCGTTTCCGACGCCTGGGGTCGCCCATCGATGAGTGTCTCTAACCGGAAGATCCGCGCCCCTCGCCTGGCCCCGCGCCCTTGCGAATCCAGTTCTGGAGCTGTACTCGTGACAGTTGTTACCAGCAGTGCCGCGTCCAGCACCTGGCTGGAAGGGTTCCAGACATGAGCAGTCTCTGGCTGCTTTAAATAGAGGCGATCAAACCGTGGAAAACAGAAAACATCGGAGCTGAGTGCAGAATAATAAATCAATGTCATTTAAGAGGAGAAATTAAAACTGAGTGTGTGTTTATTTCTATTGTATGGCTGCCGTGAACGATCATTTTCTGAGGCTCATGCACCTTACTGCAACGTTCTGTTACAAAATAGAATCGGGACCCATTCGGTTCATTTCCAAAACTTACAGGGAAATCCAGGCCAGTCCATTTCAAGACTATAAATCCAAATAACAAAATATTGAGAAACTACGCGTCTGAGGCGCAGGAACAGGGAGTCAGCACTCTGTCACCACGACCCCGTGTTCAGAGCTGCAAAAAGTCGGGATCTCGGGTCATAAAGTGCCCGACAGATTTTAGGGCACGGTATGGTCTTGCGACAGATCTTACAATCTGTGAAAAAAAAAATATTGAAAGGAAGCAGAAAATATTTTTTGTTCTAAAAAAACTCAATATTAGAATTGTCACCTCTTTCACTCAACAAGTTTTCCATGAATTTGCACCTCTCCCATATCAAGCCAGTGTGCGGCAAGAACCGATGGAAAATCGAGGGCTTATGCACAGAGGGTCTTTTCGAGGGACTTATGAATCGAGGAACCTTTGAATAGAGGGCCTTATGCACAGAGGGCCTTTTAAACGTCACCCAGAAAATCCTCTGCTGGAAAAATTCCTTCACCGGCCTGTCGGGCCCGATTTGTATTCCATAGCACGCGACAGCTTGGCCCGACAGGCCGCCGTAAAGGTAAAGGCGACAGGCAAAACAGTTTTTTTCCTTCGTTTCCTTCGTTTGGAAGTACGCTCAACGCTGCCACAAGGGCGCTGTTTGAACAGCGCCCTTGCGGCAAAGCCGGTGTAAAAGGTATCTTTGGTTTGAAGAAAAGCAGCCCTGCGGTTTGGTGTGTTGCCTTGTGGATATGGCGGAGGCCAAGGCCCTGGTTGTGTTTTTGATTATTTTTCTCTTGCTTTGCTTTGGTATACATCTTGAGTAAACTGGTTGAGCCTGGATTTCATCGTCCATAGTTGAAGGGCTGATAAATGGCTCCGATTAAGCTGAAGCCCCTTCCACCGTCCCGTGTCAAACTTAAATGTGGATTTGAGGGATGTGGGTATTTTGGCGAGAAACGTTTTTTTAAGGAGCATCAGCGAATCAAGCATTCTGGGCTGCCCTGCAAGTTCAGGAACAGTGGTTTTGGCCAAGGAGGTCGTTTTGAAGCATGGATCAAACAGCGGGCAGATCAGAACAGTGTGGGGAGAAAACAAAGAAGTAAGTGATGTGGTGTTCGTTGTAATTTCGGCAGCTTACATTTATTTCCACACAGTATGTTATGCTCACTGTTGATCAATAATTTTAAATGATATTAATAAGGGAAAAATGAATTTTACCAGCAGACTGGTCAAATTAGACTAAAACATTTGATTTTCCCTTCCATCTTCTTTTTAAATCCAATGCCTGTTTGTCCAGAATTAACCACAAAAGTTGCATACCTTCATCAGTGGATTTGTAGATGCCAAAGAAACAAAACTCTTCACCTTTCCACATTAATTTGAGCTTTTAAGTACTAAACTATTTCTCCTATTTCATTTTATTCACTTACCTAAATATGCCTATGATCTATGTCAAGGGGACAAAGATATAACAAAAACACAGCCTAGTGCAACCTTTACTCATTCCTTTTACTCTTAACTTCCTTGGAAACATGATATTTATTTGACATTTACTATCTAACTGACTTAAGGTTATTTATTAGCCTCATGAACTTCAGATCCTAAACCACGTACCCTCATGGAAATGAGCACGGCAATGCATGAAAAACTTTTAGATAGCCAACAGCTTCAAAATTTAGGATTTTTCATGTAAACATGCATTTAAAGTCATGGAAAGCTAATATTACATGTTTGTATTCAACTACAAGTAGCCATGATCCTTAAAAACACTTTCGAATATAAAAAAGTACCCCTCCAATCTTGTTTGTCTGGCCATCAGAGCAAAATCCATATATAAATTTTGGGGGTTCCTTCCAAATTACCCCCTCCCACCTCCAAAAAACTGAAATCATGAAAATCTGCAGAAGCTGGCATAAGTAACCGCATGGTATGGGAAAAAATGGGGGCTGCTTTTCATGTTATTGTATATTTCCACCTGTGACCTAAATCATCTGAATTCAAGACTGAGTCTTATTCAAGACCCAGTCGAGCTGACTTTGACACACACTATTTGTATGCTGTACGTCCACAAATCTCAAATTACATCCAATAATAAATTTCCTTTACCAATGGTGACTCCAGAAAATGGGAATTGGTGGTTCGGTATTCAATTTGTTATAGGTTTCTGCCGATAACCTTAATTTCCTGAGCGTGTCTGATAATTGAAAACCCGAAGAACAGTCTCAGTTCTAGAGTTTTGAAAATTAATAGACTTGTGTCATTCCACTTAGATTTTCCATAGGCGGCTTCAGAGCACGAAAAATGAGGATATCACACATATAAGGATCAGAGCACAGAAATAAGGATAATGATATCCATTGGTGCCAAACTTGAAGTTTTTTATGCTAATTTTAGTATTTTCTATTAAGAATGTGGAAAAAGAGTAGGAACATTTTACCAATTGAATGGGTTTTAGACAATTTTAATAGTCCTATCCTAACCACCCGACAGATTTGGAGGTTTTTTCGAAAGTGCCCGACAGATTTGAGATTTTTTGCAGCTCTGCCCGTGTTAAATAATATTCTACGCCTCTAAAACCATCCAAGGGTCCTTTTCATACCAAAAAGAGAATGTCGCCCCAAACTTAAGCCTGACGAAAGGAGCTTGGATGACCAACATTAAAAAACCCGAATTGCACAAAATGTACTTCTTACATAGACTATACCATAGACAACACGAAATTACCTTCAAAGAATTTTGCCAGCCACCTCGGACGCCACTGTGAATCAGTAGTTGTGAAATGCCCGTAAAAGGAATGAAATACCATTCAGAACATCACATTTCCACTCACCATTTCTCCCTAGTACTATCAAATTAATTAACAAGCTTCCAAGACATTTAGCAGAAATTGAATTCCACACAAGCTTAAAAAATATCGATACACATTACCATCAAACTGACTACCCACAGAATTTTTCTTTCGGAACAAAGTAAGAGAACAGTCTCCTAGCCCGCTTGAGAGTAGGAATACCTGATGTAAACGGCCATCTGTATACAATTCAATGCGATGAATCTCCCCGCTGTGGCTGTGGATACTGTGAGACTTTTTCAAATTGTGAGACTTTGCCTTTCACTTATTTTGTCAGGTTGGATATGGCGAGCTCAATCAAAATGACGTTCTTAGTGATGTTTCGAGATGTCCGTCTGCAATAGTGTCGAGCGCCAAAATGATCGTAAATCGCGCTCTCTTTTCGCCTTTACGCGGCCACCGAGGAATAACAGTTATGTTCCACTAGACAGTTGATTACAGAAAAGGTAAATTTTAGTACGATGTATAATGCCAAAAGATGAAGGAATGGCCGAAGTTAAAACAGAATCATAAAAGAACCAAAATAAAAGCCAAAACAATAAAGCCACACACCCAAGTCAGTCAAAAAACCATACACACACAACCACGCACACTACACCCACAACACCCCACAAACGGCTAGACACCCACAAGACAAGGCCGATGGGCCGCCCCGCTCCGGCGTCGGAGCCGACAGTCGAAGAAGTGCCGTCGAAGAGGAGTTCACCAGGAAGAGTCCGATGGAGAGCCCATGAAGAATCCCAAGAGAGACCGAGAAAGTCCGATGGAGAGGACCGATGAAGAGTCCCGCAGGGTGCCGAAGGAAGCCAGCGCCGGTGGAAAAAGCCCGGTGGAAAGAGTGCCGCACCCTCGTCCTCGCCTATTATTTCTCCTCCGGCCACCGCCGCGCCAGCTCACCGGGGCGAGTTCTGCTGCCCGTGCGGACAGGTGCACCAAGGTTCAGGCGCAGCGAGAGATAGCATGGGCGGCCAGAATCAGCGCCCCAGAGTGCTGCGAGGCTGACGCGGCGGCCGTCGGCATGGTCGGAGGTTTTGCGACCTCGGGAGGGTGAAGGACGGCTGTTTTGTTGCGCGGGTGCTGCGACCCGCGGTCCGTCTCCGGAGGAGGGTGATTGGCCGCCGGCTGTCTGGCCGTGCGCCGGGAGAAGAGGCCGTGGTCGCGATGTGTGCGGCCTGCCGCTGTCCTGGTCCGTCGCCATAGGAACGTGACCCGATCTGGATGCCAGACCAAGACGCGCAGCTTTCTGGCTCCGCGTCTCCCCGTTGGGACCGGAGAGGGAACTTCCGACCCAGAGACAACGGTTCTGGTTCCAGTGGGGCTAGAACCAGAACCAGCGGCAATGGGACAATAAAGAGTCAATGTTGAATTATAACGGCAGATATTTATCAAACTATCGGTTAAGATACAACTGCAAATTGAAAAGAAAGACAACACACTATCATTAGTCGTTCATAACAATATTAACGTTGTGCCTGCGATCTATAACTAAACACCTAAATAGGTACATGACCCCAGAACCAGTGGGACGCTAAAGTAAACAATTTGGTGCAACGGTCCTTATTTTCAGTATGACAATGATAACTAGTTTTTCTTGGTATGCACTTCTAATGTGGGTATCAGTTGCAATTATACATAATATTTACTTTCCAGTTAGCCTAGTTCAAATTAATCATCAACGAACGCGTGCTGCTATCCAATATTGATTATTTCAAAACCTAAATTACATTTTGTCGAGTTTATATCCTTACAGAGAAACCACTGCATCATGTACGGTATCAAGTTCATCGCTCCCGAACAAGGTTCTATGTAATGAGCCAAATTTAGCCTTCTACGCTTTAAGTGAGATTTCAAACGTTAATTCTGCAATATGGTTCATGTTACACGAGTATGGACCACATTAGCTGTTACCTCACACCCACATTCATTTACGCTGTGCCGGCAAGATCGTCAATGGAGTATCGGCTGATGACTCTAGCCCGTCACTCGGTCCGCGCGGCCGCCGCAGACCTTGGGAGACTTGTTTGCCCGCCATTTAAATGCCCCCTGCGTCCGGTCGAAAGGGAAAGGAGGGTTGTTTATCGGGTCGCTGAGGTCTCCGCCCGCCTGGGAATTTTGCGATAGCCGGTCTTTGCAGGTTAGATGTGCCGTGCTGGTAAAATTTCTCACAATACTTCTGTGAGGATCCTGAACATTTCCTATTGCAGTGCCCAAGGCGCAACTTACAGAGACAGATAATGATAGATAGCATTAATGACATGCTACACGGCAAATTTGAAAATCTGCACCACAAACTAAAAACAAACATCATTCTTCGTGCACAAAAACAATTTATTGCAAGGCACAAGCTTAAAATTGTGTTTCTACAATGTATACCATTGCAGAACAATAGTTGCACCGCAGTTCAATTTCCGAAGTGAAACAACCCTGGTTACCCTTTGAGTTTTACCCTAATAATTATCCATGTAAACAAGGGTCTGACAAGGTTTGCCCTGGTAAAAATTTCTTTATGTGTGGCTGCACTCTCCGCCCCAATATAAGTCGCGCACTGGCTCCGGAGGTCTTCAGGTTGATAAGAATCAGCCACAGATTTGATCAACCGGAGTGAGAGCCAGGGGCGTAGCCAAGGGGGCAGCGGGGACAGCCGCCCCACCCCCTTGAGGACCCGAAGGGCCCCCTGAGGACACGAGCCGCGCGACGCGCGGCTCACCCGACCTATTCTCTGTGGCCAAATCTGACATTTTATGCCACACAGGCCCTCTTAAGCCCTTTTCAGCACTCTATTCTGTAACAAGCAGGGCCCTTTTTACCCATCAGGGCCCTTTTGGCGCTGTCACAGGGGCTCTTTTCGGGGTGCCGCCCTCCCCCTGAGCAAAATCCTGGCTACGCCCCTGGTGAGAGCTACAAAAAACCTAATCACGAGACTAGACGGCTGTGGCCCGCTGGCGCCCGGTTGCGGCGTGGGGCCCGTGTGGGGGGTCAGGGGGGTGGACTTCATAAATCATACCAGATTGCATCGCAGTGAGTCAAACATGCAGAAGAAATACATGACAGGATTCGAAGAAAAAATCTGTGGAAGGTAACTTCCAGACGGAGTATGGCGGCGTGAGCCGGACGGAGGCCGCATGAAAAATAGATGTTCGGTAAGGTGTTCAGAGCATTAGGAGTTAGATTTTATGTCCGAGCTGCTACCCACGTTTGAGATCCATGCGACGAGCTGTTTGTTTTTTTACATCCATACACATATATTGCCAGTATAAAAACATACATAAAGCATACACAGCTACGTAAATTAAAACATTGCAGTAATTCTCAAGAAATACATCTGTTATCTCACAGGTGCACTCCCCTCACCCCTCTCGCTTGGCATCATCGTCAGTATTAATTATCCTCATCAGACATCACTCATTTGCAGCCGCTGAAGTGGTGGGACATGACATGGTACAATGAATATGATAAAAAAAGAAAAAAGAGGTTAACACGGTCCATGGGCGTTGCTAACCCGTCTGTCCCTTTGTCGTGTACTTGCGGTATTCAATTCGCACCTTGCTGCTCCCATACTCCCTAACCAGTGGTTCCACCCCTCAGGCCTCAACCCATAAAAGCAACACAACCTGTTTGTTCCCACTAATTAGTCAATCAACTCGACAAACAGCAAACCGTGGGGTGTAAAATTGTTCACAGAGTTTAATCATTTTCTTAATAGCTTCCCCATGCTTTCATGGGGGGTCGCCGACCACCAGGCGAAAAACCCATAACACCAACCCGGAGGGCAAGTGTTTCAAACAATCACTAATAGCCTACGAGCCAGAGGACCGTCCTCTGACCGACCTGACCGAAAATTAGGTGGAATCAGGGTGACCCTCAACCGCGGCGCGCCTCGTCGTTTTCCTATCCGAAAAACCTAGGGGAGGGGGGAGGGTTAATGGAGAAATTAAAAATTAAATAACGTAAAATAAAGACGGGGATTGGGTGGCGTACAATAGATCGGTACCAGTCATCAATCATCTCAAGGGCACACGTCAATTACCTCAGGGATTGGAAGATCACCATAAGATTAGTTGTTCATGAGATTAGTTGTTTCATCCGTGACAGGGAGCTAACGCTTGCTGCAAACGCAAAAACGACTGAATGGTCCATGTAAACTTAGTATGGTGCTGAAGGTATTGGCAAACAGGTCCCACTGCTCCTCGCATGTCATACAACGGCGGATTCAAGGGGCAAGCCCCATCCCGAAATGTCCAAGCCCCTATAGTTAATACATAGGCAAGGGGCTGACCGAGGTACTGGCGGGTGAGGCTCGAGTTCCCTTGCCCCCCCCCGAAATGAATTCCTGGAGCCGCCACTGATGTCATATCATAGTTTGCGGTATTGTTTCCATTAATTTAATTGAAATCATCAAGAAATGCATCCGAATGCTCTCCAGTTGCGGCGTGATTTATACAATGTTTTACGCTTCGTACGATGGATTCTAACTTCTACACATATAACCCCAGATAATTAACCCGTCACCCCTGGGCTGTTTTCGGACACATCACCGCCTGGGGGAGTGTCCGACCGAAACCACCCCCCTCCCCCTCTACAGCCTCGGGAGCCGGAAGTGATACAGAAAAACTGAAAAGGCGCTGAATGTGCCTTCACCGTCTTCTACTCTGGAGCTTACTCTGGAGCTGAGTTTAAGCCATATCCGTTGACCCATGGCGTCACAGGGGACCAAATTAGCTTAGGTCAAGGTCAACTAACGACTATTTTAAGGTCATCTTGCATATCATTTAAATTCTTGGGTCATGCTCATTACTATGATGCCAAAAATTTAAGACTGTATATTGTTTCCTTCAAAAGTTGAGTCACAAACAATGCAAAACCATGACCTTTGGTAGTAGCTTTGGTATTAACCTGATCTCAAAGTGGATGCCAGCGTGCAGGTTTCTTATTTCAAGAGCTTTCAAATCATGTTTAGAAACTCGATCTAGCTCTTCTTGAAGCCGAGTTACACCCTGATGTTGTCAGCCTCATTTTAGAAGAGCGGAATAGCCCAACATGGATTTAGAAATGGCGCCATAACTCGTTGGCATGACTTGACCTGATGTCAATTTTTGGTGATAAGCTGCTAGATGTATCATTCTAAAGGGCTCCCAAGCGATGTCCGCCTCATTTGAATCGGCTTAGGATCATTTGCGAGAAACCGAGGGGGTCCGATCGTAGCCCAGGGGGTGATGGGTTAACCAATGGGTTAACCCATCATCATCTGGTGCACTGGTGGGGGAACTGGAGGCACCGGGGCACGGTGCCCCCGCCCCTCAAATCAGAAATTTCAACACTAGCCCCATAGCGTTGACTGGAAAGAAACGGGTTGAAAAGTCCGTGGTGCCCTCCCCTAAAATCGGACGTTCTTTCGTCATCGACCTGGTTTAGGTATGCGATCGGTAAGTTAACAGGTCCCACTCTTCATAAACAGCCAGAATTGTAATAAAATCTGACAGTTTTGTAGCCAATATATGAAGAAGGTAACAAGGAGTCCGACTCTGCCGAGTTTTTGTTCGTAGAGGGTAAAATTTCTTATCAGCAGATGGCTGGAGATCTACTGGCCCCCTCATTTTTTGTCACTGGCCACGCTCTTGCAATATGCCATATACCCTGAAACTCTTATGTTCTGAACGCTCCCATGCCTTTAAGATTGTGTAAATAATGACAATGGCGGAGATCCGTCATAGCGTCAGATCCCCTGCCATTCATCCCCCATTAGCGTCAGAACTATCGACACTGGCTCTCTCCCTCTCTCTCCCTCTCTCTCTCTCCCTCTCTCCTGTCTCTCTCTGTGTCTCTCTCTCTCTCTCTGTCTCTCTCTCTCTCCTCTCTCCCTCTCTCTTCCCTTTCTCTCTCTCTCTCTCTCTCTCTCTCTCTCTCTTCACACACTCAAACAGCAAGAAGATTGCACGCAGCTCCCGTAAGCTCGTGTTTTCAACAGGCACCGACTGGCGTCAATTTCTCCCCACCAGTACACCCTGGACGCGCCCATGCGCCAGTGCTGGATGATCCACGTTGACATGCGGTGTACTCCAGAGCCGGGGATCGGGGGAGAGAAGGGGGAGGGTTGTAGCGCGGTTAGGCGTAGACTCGGCAGTCACTCGCTGTCCGGGCGGCGGGTGTTGATACGCTGGCCTTGAGATCTGACGCATGGTGTTCGTGTGGCAGGAAGAAACGCTGAGACAGACGGAGACTGCTGTGCAAGTGTAACAGCTGTGTGTGTTTTTACATGTCGCTGTGCTGTGTGGTGGTACTGAAGCTATTTTTCGGATAACTACAAACGTCTGGCAGGCAGCGCATCTCTCGCATCTCACATCGGACAGCTGAATATTCTCGCTTCAGACAGCTGAACAGGTAAGTGTGGCACAATGTTTGTATTCTCCCGATGTCAAAAAGAGAAAAAGGCTACCACCGGATCCTGGAAAGTTTGTTATCTAAGTCCTCCCTATATGTCGGATATGATATGATATATCATATATTTCGAACCCACAATGATGCCCCATATGACGCCATATGACATATTTTTCGGGTATGTTAGCACATCAACATGTGGGGGACCGATTAGACCCCTCGGTTTTTCGAAAATGATTCTATCCGATTCAAATGATATGAAATGGAGGGCCGGGTGGCCTAGTAGTGCCTCCATTGGCCGTCTTCAGATTGGACAGCATGGATTAATGTGGGTTCAATGCCCACGACGGGAAGCCACCTTCCATGTCCAATCTGACCCTGTGGAGAGTATCATTCAACACTCACGCTAATACCCTCTATAGTGGGGAAACTGTGCCTGTTGAAAGTTAGCAACATCGTTCAATGACGGTGGCCTATCGGGACATGCTTCTTGAGGCGCGGACATTTTTACCACGGTTATATTTTGAAAAGTCTTCTTTATATAACTGTAGTCTTTGTGAAAAAGATTATCCCTTGGTTTGCCATACGTATCATGTACTTAATTACACGCGATTAACTAATAATGTAAAATTATTAACCCGCGTATTGACGGGGGTGCGGATACCCGCCCCCATCGGGTTTTCCGAGAATAGAAGAAAAACGGCGGCGCGTACGCGCCACCGTACTTGGCATACCTTTTCCCTCATCATTTTCACAACTTCTGTAAAAAATCTTAAGGTTAAGTCATCTCAGGTCAGGTCACCAGTACAGGTCAAGTGACCTGACCTCAAAAAAAGTTTAAGATAGCATAAGTCGGAACAGGGTGAACTTATCTGATTGAAACTCATATCACATTATGGGCCCACCGAGTTCTCTAAAATATGTTCCGATATTTTTGATATCGATGACTTAAGGTCAGGTACGAGGCATGACCTCTCCACTGGAAATACATGAGAAAAATGGTTTTTACTAAATAACTCAGTAACGAATGGTGATAGAGCGTTTATTTTAAATGCATTAGACTTGTCCTGTCTTTGCAGTTCTAATAATATGCAGTTTATATAATTTGACCTTGACCTGACCTCAGGTCAGGAAAAATCTTTGATTTGACCTAGCAAGGTTAAATTATATAGCATTCGATTCGGCTTGCTGCGAGGATTCTTGCAGTTTAAGTCGTTTTGCTCTATCTTTACTTGTTCAGATGTAACGGCCGAAAAACTGAATTTACATGTTATCCCTATGACGGCATGTTTTGACCTGTCGTGACCTTAAATGTGACCTGAAAAAATGGTTCAAATATTTTCCATGGAGAAGTGGATGGGCTACCTAACGCCGTTTACCGTTTTTCGCTACCTACCGTGGTTCTCGAGATCTTAGGGGGCGGGTACTCGCCCCCCCGTCAAAGCGAAGGTGGCTCAGACCCCCGTCAATGCGCGTGTTAAGGAAGTATTTCTGCCCCGGTGATTGTATCAATTTTTGCACCTTCTTAATATGAGAATCCAGTGGTGGATCTAGCAGGTCGGTTGGAAGAGGGGCGAGCCAAAGTCAAAAAGCAAAAACAGGTCGTGCGTTGTAAGATTTTGCCACAATACACCTTGACGGTACATTTTGGGGGTACCAAAGCCGAAAAGTAGAATAAAGGCATCACGGGGTGAAATATATGGGCAAAAGATGTTTGTTTTTTGCTATACAAGGCCCGATGTTAACCATGAAGTTGACTGGCTCTGTCTGAAGTTGAGAATTGTAGAACCAAACTCTTGCTTATAAGCTAAAAAGGAGTCGGGGCAAAAACGGAGGTCGACCGCCTTAAGGGGGGGGCAAAACATAATTCTTCTCGGGGCCTTTCCGTCCCCCCCGGATCCGCCACTGTCAGGACCTCTAGCAGTCACGTGAGTATCTACTTAGGCAACACATTCACACCACGTATATCCAGCAGATGGCGCTGCATCTGCAGAACTTCATCGGAGGCGAGTTCGTGGACCTGCCGGCCCGCCTCGAGAGCGTTGACCCGGCCACAGGTCAGGTCAACCTCACCATGCCGGATAGCGGGCAGCAGCAGGCGGAGCAGGCGGTAGCCGCCGCCAAACAGGCCTTCACAAGGTGAGATAGCACTTCCATAATCGTCGAGTGTTTTTATTGTGATGGCAATGGAAATGGTTCAACTATTGTTGATCGACGAGTAGATGGGCTGCTCAGTACCGTTTACCGTTAATCTTATCTAGCGTGGTTCTCAAGATCTTAGGGGGGGTTACCCGCTCCCCCGTCAAAGCAAAGGTAAATCAGACCCCGTCAGTGCGCGTGTTAAAGAGCCATGCCAGTAGATTTTGCAATCTTGGGATCACTTCTCAATACGTTCTGATGTCGGGCATTACTTGAACTCATCAGAGCATCACTGCATTTCTCAGAAACTAAAGATGACCTGGCGGTCTCGAAGTTGGACCTGCAGGACCTCCCGCTAAGCTCCGGTAGCCGTGCAGGTCCACAGTTCGGCTCCGGTAGCCGTGCTGGTCCAGAGTTCGGCTCCGGTAGCCGTGCTGGTCCACAGTTCGGCTCCGGTAGCCGTGCAGGTCCACAGTTCGGCTCCGGTAGCCGTGCTGGTCCACAGTTCGGCTCCGGTAGCCGTGCTGGTCCAGAGTTCGGCTCCGGTAGCCGTGCTGGTCCACAGTTCGGCTCCGGTAGCTTATCTTTAATTATGAAAATGGATGAGGGTTATAGCGCTGCGTGGAAGCCTCATCACCTGAGTTCCAGGTCTTTTGACGTCGTACACCGGTGGTGGTATTGCCGCCAGCGTGCGTTAGTACTCTTCACTAGGCCAAAGTACCCATGCAAGAACTACTTTGAGTTATGATCACAAACTCTATACTAGAATTACCTCTAGACACGCTCAGCGCCAAATTATGCAACCGTCACGTTTAACACGCGCAGTGTATGGGGTCCTAAATTATCCCCGGTATATTTTTTAGAAGACCGTAGAACCGTTCGCAATTTTGAAACGCTACTTAGCTAGACTTGAGACAATTTATGAGCGCGTTGATTGAAAAAAACAAAATTTTGTAAATCGGTCACTAATCTTTCAACTTATAGCCTTTCACAAACATATCTATGTTTTTAGACCGTCGCAATCGCGCGGTCGCACCACTTCGCCTGCATCGTAGATCGAGCGGTGACGTCATAACTTCAAACAATCAGGGTTATGTGTCAAGGTCACACTCCATGAATGTCAAAGTCATTGAACCGATGTTCCAATCAGATGGAATTATTTAGTATGACGTACCTACGTTATGCTATGACTTCACAGTTAAGACTATTCAATGTCATGGTCAACGTCACAGGTCAAGTTCAAGGATCTTTCTTCAAGAGCAAACCCTCATTTCCCGCACAAATTCTGCTGAAGGGTCAGTTATATTGAACAGTTTTAGGAATATGTCATATTGTTACATCATAGACCCGTAACCTTGAATGACCTTGACCTCAAGCTTTCAGATATCTGTGCTGGACCTTCCCTCTATGACCTTGGTTCGCTATCAGTGTAATCCTGGCCTTGCTCCGCGTAATCATGGCATTTCCAATATGTCTCAAATATAACCCAGGTTTGATATGAACTTATTTGACCCTGAAGACATTGATCTAGATCAATGAAACTTGGCTATAATGTAAATCACCCAAGCCTCATAAATCACCATACGAGCGTTTTTATAAACCTCTTGTTTTTTAGATTCCAGGAGAGGACACTTTGGAACACCCCTATATTGCCCGTTGTCGTCAGACCCCTCTCCACTGCGCGTTGATGCCAGATCCATCTCCACTGCGCGTTGATGCCAGATCCATCTCCACTGCGCGTTGATGCCAGATCCATCTCCACAGCGCGTTGACGTCAGACCCCTCTCCACTGCGCGTTGATGCCAGACCACTCTCCACTGCGCGTTGATGCCAGACCCCTCTCCACTGCGCGTTGATGCCAGACCCCTCTCCACTGCGCGTTGATGTCAGACCCCTCTCCACTGCGCGTTGATGCCAGACCCCTCTCCACTGCGCGTTGATGCCAGACCCCTCTCCACTGCGCGTTGATGCCAGACCCCTCTGCACTGCGGGTGTTAATAAGCTGGTGCCTCGCATGCGAAAATGAGCACCTGTTCATTTTTACGGGCGGATATGCCATTATGCCTGCGTCAGCCATGGGGAATGGCCATTGGCCACGGCTCAGCAATTTATATTTACGTTTTGAAATTTGTCCTAACCCAGCAGAGCAGCCACGGAGTATACTACGCCCTCAGTCTGTGGTGGTATTCGCTAGTTTTATTTATCCCGTCAGATGTAATGGCGGGAGTGGAACCCGCTGATGTAGACCAGGGTGGCAGTCAGCTGACATCAGTTCGTGAAACAAGTCTACCATCTTGGGACGCAACCACGCCAACCACCCTCAGTTCTTTGAAAATTCTATCGTAGTTTTATGGTAGCGAAAATTATTTCCTGACTTGTAGAGTGAAAGCTTAAGCATGTTTAAATTTCACCTAATAAGTCTGAGGTATTTCGCTTTTGCGTACTAAATATGTAAACGACTAGAATAATTCTACCGGAAAATAAGAGGTACGTCAGTCCGAGCAAATCAATAGGAATACAGCTCTGGTCGCCCTAAGGGACTGTATGCCCTTGGGCACTAATTGTATTTTTCCCCGGACCCTCGTAACAGATTCACTACTGGGAGAGCGACTTCAACCACGATCAGCCAGAGAGGCTGGCCTTATAAGAGGCCTGTTGCACCTCCTCCTGGTCGTCACTGACACTGAACAGGACGAGAGGTGACCTATTCACCCCTGTTTCCTCTCCCTCCTCAGCTGGTCCGCGCTTCCAGTGCAGCAGAGGGCTGACTTTTGTCTGAAGATTGCCGCCGCTCTGGAGGACCGCCTGGACGAGTTCGCCGCAGCCGAGTCCAGGGACCAGGGCAAGCCTGTCTGGCTGGCCAGAGCCGTGGACGCCCCGCGCTGCGTGCGGAACTTCAGAGAGTATGCCGAGTACATCAGCCACGCCTTACAAACGTGAGTGGTGGGAAGGTCGGGTCTAGTTTGTGTGGCCTACACTGATAAAAACATTGACACCCCGGAGGGTGGTTGAGTGAAACTGTCCAAACCCAACCTGTTTTCGATGTAGTGGAGAACACCCCTGAGGAGAGCTCTGAATTCACCCCCCATATTCCATGTGAACCTTCGAGCATGAAGGTTCTTAAGGGTGTCAATCGTATGGAAAAACCTTTGAGAGGAGTCACCCATTTAAGTAAAACCCCTGGTGGGAGTAAATCCATTCAAGAGACACTCATAGAAGGAGAAGATGGAGTAATATATAACCTCGTCGGGGTGTTACGATACCCCAATATGAATCTGTGATACCCCTTAAGGGTATCGGGATCACCCGTGCGGATACTATCCCTGTTCCTGCCAGTGGCGGATACAGGGAGCTAGGGGCTGAAGCCCCCCCCGTGAAATGTCTGAGTGCCTAGAGTAGATGCATAG
This sequence comes from Lepas anatifera, assembly GCA_034440635.1. Classification (NCBI taxonomy): domain Eukaryota; kingdom Metazoa; phylum Arthropoda; class Thecostraca; family Lepadidae; genus Lepas; species Lepas anatifera. The sequence continues at coordinate 532,945 of JAOTON010001433.1, read as the reverse complement.
CTGGAGGCTGTTCGGTGCAGAAGTGGGCATGGTTTCCGCCCCTACTCCACCTCCCCCAATGAGGTCCTGGGTCCGCCACTGGTGCCTGCACTTCGCCCCTGTTGCCTGAGGAAAATGCAGACAACACGTTCTGTCGAATTAACAGCGCGTTGGGCAAGCAGTTTGCCGCACAGTGATTGGCTCTTAGATTTCGCGTTAGCAGTTTGCCGCACAGTGATTGGCTGCTGGCTCGGCAGGTCGAACACGCCCGCTGCAGGCATTCTCAACTACACCCTGAGACAGCCGGTAGGTGTGGCTGCTGTCATCTCACCCTGGAACCTCCCCCTCTACCTGCTGTCCTTCAAGGTGAGAGCGTCAGAATAGAGGTCTGGTCCGGACCCTCTTGCGAAAATCCGAGAGCTTTTGGTGTCAGGTGTTTTGTCAAAAAACTACCCAAGATAAATGACGCAAAGGATTGTAACACGTGAGTTATAATTATCATCATCATGAACTAGGCTATAATAGCGCATTTATTACATTTCCTTACTTTGTTTATCCTGGGTATTTTTCAAGGCCTGTCGGTATTTCCCGAAAAAAGTCTGACACAAAAATCTCTCGGATTTTCGTAAGAGGGTCTGGACCAGCCGCTGTGTAAATGCTAGATGGCAGGGATTCTGACGTGTCCTTCATGGACGCGAAATCATCCGAACAGTTCTAGTTGTCGAGGGTGGGTAACGGGATCATCCAAGGTTAACCATGGTCTAAACCCTACCAGACATAGTGATTTGATGAGACAAGAGGATTCCTGATCCTAAATGACTTTTCGGAGCAAAAGAAGGGGCAGTTCGTGTGTGGTGCTTTGTACTGCTAGGTTCACCCGGCCCCCACGAAATAGGCGAATTATTTTGAATTTGCTAAAGTACGTCTGTAAATAAGTTGCTCAGTTGATTGAGCCAACAGTGGGGGTGGAGCTCAACTTTGCAAATACCAAGGAATACAAGAAATTCAATCAGGTCTCAAAGGTAGCAATAAAACATTGTTTTTATTTGGGTTTCTTTTTTAAACATTCTGGATATTGTTGATGCAACATTGAAAAACACTTCAGAGCGGGCAGCGTGAGACGTTACCTGGGCGTGGAGGAATCCTCTTTAACGTACCTCTAAGTAAAGGTATCCTGTGTGTTACCGATGGCTCCATTTTCAGATCGCACCCGCTATTATGACCGGAAATACAGTGGTCTGCAAGCCCAGCGAATTCACGTCGCACACAGCCTACAAGCTCGCCGAGGTAAGTCCACGTCACACCCCGTCTACAAGCTCGCCGAGGTAAGCTGATGTCACACCCCGCCTACAAGCTCGCCGAGGTAAGCTGATGTCACACCCCGCCTACAAGGTCGCCGAGGTAAGCTGACGTCACGCCCCGCCTACAAGCTCGCCGAGGTAAGCTGACGTCACACCCGCCTACAAGTCCGAGGTAAGCTGACGTCACCCCGTCTACAAGCCAAGCTCGCGAGGTAAGCTGACGTCACACCCCGCCTACAAGCTCGCCGAGGTAAGCTGACGTCACACCCCGTCTACAAGGTCGCCGAGGTAAGTTGACGTCACACCCCGCCTACAAGCTCGCCGAGGTAAGCTGACGTCACGCCCGCCTACAAGCTCGCCGAGGTAAGCTGACGTCACACCCCGCCTACAAGCTCGCCGAGGTAAGCTGACGTCACCCCGCCTACAAGGTCGCCGAGGTAAGCTGACGTCACACCCCGCCTACAAGCTCGCCGAGGTAAGTCCACGTCACACCCCGCCTACAAGCTCGCCGAGGTAAGCTGACGTCACCCCGCCTACAAGCTCGCCGAGGTAAGCTGACGTCACGCACCCGCCTACAAGCTCGCCGAGGTAAGCTGACGTCACACCCCGTCTACAAGGTCGCCGAGGTAAGTTGACGTCACACCCCGCCTACAAGGTCGCCGAGGTAAGCTGACGTCACACCCCGTCTACAAGCTCGCCGAGGTAAGCTGACGTCACACCCCGTCTACAAGGTCGCCGAGGTAAGCTGACGTCACACCCCGTCTACAAGCTCGCCGAGGTAAGCTGACGTCACACCCCGTCTACAAGCTCGCCGAGGTAAGTACGTCACGTCGCACACCGCCTACAAGCTCGCCGAGGTAAGCTGACGTCACACCCCGTCTACAAGCTCGCCGAGGTAAGCTGACGTCACGCACCGCCTACAAGCTCGCCGAGGTAAGTTGACGTCACACCCCGCCTACAAGCTCGCCGAGGTAAGTTGACGTCACACCCCGCCTACAAGCTCGCCGAGGTAAGCTGACGTCACACCCCGTCTACAAGCTCGCCGAGGTAAGCTGACGTCACACCCCGCCTACAAGCTCGCCGAGGTAAGCTGACGTCACACCCCGTCTACAAGCTCGCCGAGGTAAGCTGACGTCACGCACCGCCTACAAGCTCGCCGAGGTAAGCTGACGTCACACCCCGCCTACAAGCTCGCCGAGGTAAGCTGACGTCACACCCCGCCTACAAGCTCGCCGAGGTAAGCTGACGTCACACCCCGTCTACAAGCTCGCCGAGGTAAGCTGACGTCACACCCCGCCTACAAGCTCGCCGAGGTAAGCTGACGTCACACCCCGCCTACAAGCTCGCCGAGGTAAGCTGACGTCACACACCGCCTACAAGCTCGCCGAGGTAAGCTGACGTCACACCCCGCCTACAAGCTCGCCGAGGTAAGCTGACGTCACACCCCGCCTACAAGCTCGCCGAGGTAAGCTGACGTCACACCCCGCCTACAAGCTCGCCGAGGTAAGCTGACGTCACACACCCGCCTACAAGCTCGCCGAGGTAAGCTGACGTCACACCCCGTCTACAAGCTCGCCGAGGTAAGCTGACGTCACACCCCGCCTACAAGCTCGCCGAGGTAAGCTGACGTCACACCCCGCCTACAAGGTCGCCGAGGTAAGCTGACGTCACACCCCGCCTACAAGCTCGCCGAGGTAAGCTGACGTCACACCCCGCCTACAAGCTCGCCGAGGTAAGCTGACGTCACACCCCGCCTACAAGCTCGCCGAGGTAAGCTGACGTCACACCCCGCCTACAAGCTCGCCGAGGTAAGCTGACGTCACACCCCGCCTACAAGCTCGCCGAGGTAAGCTGACGTCACGCACCGTCTACAAGCTCGCCGAGGTAAGCTGACGTCACACCCCGTCTACAAGGTCGCCGAGGTAAGCTGACGTCACACCCCGCCTACAAGCTCGCCGAGGTAAGCTGACGTCACGCACCGTCTACAAGGTCGCCGAGGTAAGCTGACGTCACACCCCGCCTACAAGGTCGCCGAGGTAAGCTGACGTCACACCCCGCCTACAAGGTCGCCGAGGTAAGCTGACGTCACACCCCGCCTACAAGCTCGCCGAGGTAAGCTGACGTCACACCCCGTCTACAAGCTCGCCGAGGTAAGCTGACGTCACACCCGTCTACAAGCTCGCCGAGGTAAGCTGACGTCACACCCCGCCTACAAGCTCGCCGAGGTAAGCTGACGTCACACCCCGCCTACAAGGTCGCCGAGGTAAGCTGACGTCACGCCCCGCCTACAAGCTCGCCGAGGTAAGCTGACGTCACACCCCGCCTACAAGGTCGCCGAGGTAAGCTGACGTCACACCCCGTCTACAAGGTCGCCGAGGTAAGCTGACGTCACACCCCGTCTACAAGCTCGCCGAGGTAAGCTGACGTCACACCCCGTCTACAAGCTCGCCGAGGTAAGCTGACGTCACACCCCGCCTACAAGCTCGCCGAGGTAAGCTGACGTCACGCACCGTCTACAAGCTCGCCGAGGTAAGCTGACGTCACACCCCGCCTACAAGCTCGCCGAGGTAAGCTGACGTCACGCACCGTCTACAAGCTCGCCGAGGTAAGCTGACGTCACACCCCGTCTACAAGGTCGCCGAGGTAAGCTGACGTCACACCCCGCCTACAAGGTCGCCGAGGTAAGCTGACGTCACACCCCGCCTACAAGCTCGCCGAGGTAAGCTGACGTCACACCCCGTCTACAAGGTCGCCGAGGTAAGCTGACGTCACACCCCGCCTACAAGGTCGCCGAGGTAAGCTGACGTCACACCCCGCCTACAAGCTCGCCGAGGTAAGCTGACGTCACACCCCGCCTACAAGGTCGCCGAGGTAAGCTGACGTCACACCCCGCCTACAAGCTCGCCGAGGTAAGCTGACGTCACACCCCGCCTACAAGGTCGCCGAGGTAAGCTGACGTCACACCCCGCCTACAAGGTCGCCGAGGTAAGCTGACGTCACACCCCGTCTACAAGGTCGCCGAGGTAAGCTGACGTCACACCCCGTCTACAAGGTCGCCGAGGTAAGCTGACGTCACACCCCGCCTACAAGCTCGCCGAGGTAAGCTGACGTCACACCCCGCCTACAAGGTCGCCGAGGTAAGTTGACGTCACACCCCGCCTACAAGCTCGCCGAGGTAAGCTGACGTCACACCCCGCCTACAAGGTCGCCGAGGTAAGCTGACGTCACACCCCGCCTACAAGCTCGCCGAGGTAAGCTGACGTCACACCCCGCCTACAAGGTCGCCGAGGTAAGCTGACGTCACACCCCGTCTACAAGCTCGCCGAGGTAAGCTGACGTCACACCCCGCCTACAAGCTCGCCGAGGTAAGCTGACGTCACACCCCGTCTACAAGGTCGCCGAGGTAAGCTGACGTCACACCCCGCCTACAAGGTCGCCGAGGTAAGCTGACGTCACACCCCGCCTACAAGGTCGCCGAGGTAAGCTGACGTCACACCCCGCCTACAAGCTCGCCGAGGTAAGCTGACGTCACACCCCGTCTACAAGCTCGCCGAGGTAAGCTGACGTCACACCCCGCCTACAAGCTCGCCGAGGTAAGCTGACGTCACACCCCGCCTACAAGCTCGCCGAGGTAAGCTGACGTCACACCCCGTCTACAAGGTCGCCGAGGTAAGCTGACGTCACACCCCGCCTACAAGCTCGCCGAGGTAAGCTGACGTCACACCCCGCCTACAAGCTCGCCGAGGTAAGCTGACGTCACACCCCGCCTACAAGGTCGCCGAGGTAAGTTGACGTCACACCCCGTCTACAAGCTCGCCGAGGTAAGTCCACGTCACACACCGCCTACAAGCTCGCCGAGGTAAGCTGACGTCACACCCCGTCTACAAGCTCGCCGAGGTAAGCTGACGTCACACACCGCCTACAAGCTCGCCGAGGTAAGTCGACGTCACACCCCGTCTACAAGCTCGCCGAGGTAAGTCCACGTCGCACACGCCTACAAGCTCGCCGAGGTAAGCTGACGTCACACCCCGTCTACAAGGTCGCCGAGGTAAGCTGACGTCACACCCCGCCTACAAGCTCGCCGAGGTAAGCTGACGTCACACCCCGTCTACAAGCTCGCCGAGGTAAGTCGACGTCACACCCGCCTACAAGCTCGCCGAGGTAAGCTGACGTCACACCCCGTCTACAAGCTCGCCGAGGTAAGCTGACGTCACGCACCCGCCTACAAGCTCGCCGAGGTAAGCTGACGTCACACCCCGTCTACAAGGTCGCCGAGGTAAGCTGACGTCACACCCCGCCTACAAGCTCGCCGAGGTAAGCTGACGTCACACCCCGTCTACAAGCTCGCCGAGGTAAGCTGACGTCACACCCCGCCTACAAGCTCGCCGAGGTAAGCTGACGTCACACCCCGCCTACAAGCTCGCCGAGGTAAGCTGACGTCACACCCCGCCTACAAGCTCGCCGAGGTAAGCTGACGTCACACCCCGCCTACAAGCTCGCCGAGGTAAGCTGACGTCACACCCCGTCTACAAGCTCGCCGAGGTAAGCTGACGTCACACCCCGCCTACAAGCTCGCCGAGGTAAGCTGACGTCACACCCCGTCTACAAGGTCGCCGAGGTAAGCTGACGTCACACCCCGCCTACAAGCTCGCCGAGGTAAGCTGACGTCACACCCCGCCTACAAGCTCGCCGAGGTAAGCTGACGTCACACCCCGCCTACAAGGTCGCCGAGGTAAGCTGACGTCACACCCCGCCTACAAGCTCGCCGAGGTAAGCTGACGTCACACCCCGTCTACAAGCTCGCCGAGGTAAGCTGACGTCACACCCCGCCTACAAGCTCGCCGAGGTAAGCTGACGTCACACCCCGTCTACAAGCTCGCCGAGGTAAGCTGACGTCACACCCCGCCTACAAGGTCGCCGAGGTAAGCTGACGTCACACCCCGCCTACAAGGTCGCCGAGGTAAGCTGACGTCACACCCCGTCTACAAGGTCGCCGAGGTAAGCTGACGTCACACCCCGCCTACAAGGTCGCCGAGGTAAGCTGACGTCACACCCCGTCTACAAGCTCGCCGAGGTAAGCTGACGTCACACCCCGTCTACAAGCTCGCCGAGGTAAGCTGACGTCACACCCCGCCTACAAGCTCGCCGAGGTAAGCTGACGTCACACCCCGTCTACAAGGTCGCCGAGGTAAGCTGACGTCACACCCCGTCTACAAGCTCGCCGAGGTAAGCTGACGTCACACCCCGTCTACAAGGTCGCCGAGGTAAGCTGACGTCACACCCCGTCTACAAGGTCGCCGAGGTAAGCTGACGTCACACCCCGTCTACAAGCTCGCCGAGGTAAGCTGACGTCACACCCCGTCTACAAGCTCGCCGAGGTAAGCTGACGTCACACCCCGTCTACAAGCTCGCCGAGGTAAGCTGACGTCACACCCCGTCTACAAGGTCGCCGAGGTAAGTTGACGTCACACCCCGTCTACAAGGTCGCCGAGGTAAGCTGACGTCACACCCCGTCTACAAGTCGCCGAGGTAAGCTGACGTCACACCCCGTCTACAAGCTCGCCGAGGTAAGCTGACGTCACACCCCGTCTACAAGCTCGCCGAGGTAAGCTGACGTCACACCCCGTCTACAAGGTCGCCGAGGTAAGCTGACGTCACACCCCGTCTACAAGGTCGCCGAGGTAAGCTGACGTCACACCCCGTCTACAAGCTCGCCGAGGTAAGCTGACGTCACACCCCGTCTACAAGGTCGCCGAGGTAAGCTGACGTCACACCCCGCCTACAAGGTCGCCGAGGTAAGCTGACGTCACACCCCGTCTACAAGGTCGCCGAGGTAAGCTGACGTCACACCCCGTCTACAAGCTCGCCGAGGTAAGCTGACGTCACACCCCGTCTACAAGCTCGCCGAGGTAAGCTGACGTCACACCCCGCCTACAAGGTCGCCGAGGTAAGCTGACGTCACACCCCGTCTACAAGCTCGCCGAGGTAAGTTGACGTCACACCCCGCCTACAAGGTCGCCGAGGTAAGCTGACGTCACACCCCGTCTACAAGGTCGCCGAGGTAAGCTGACGTCACACCCCGTCTACAAGGTCGCCGAGGTAAGCTGACGTCACACCCCGTCTACAAGCTCGCCGAGGTAAGCTGACGTCACACCCCGCCTACAAGCTCGCCGAGGTAAGCTGACGTCACACCCCGTCTACAAGCTCGCCGAGGTAAGCTGACGTCACACCCCGCCTACAAGGTCGCCGAGGTAAGCTGACGTCACACCCCGTCTACAAGGTCGCCGAGGTAAGCTGACGTCACACCCCGTCTACAAGGTCGCCGAGGTAAGCTGACGTCACACCCCGTCTACAAGGTCGCCGAGGTAAGCTGACGTCACACCCCGTCTACAAGGTCGCCGAGGTAAGCTGACGTCACACCCCGCCTACAAGGTCGCCGAGGTAAGCTGACGTCACACCCCGCCTACAAGGTCGCCGAGGTAAGCTGACGTCACACCCCGTCTACAAGCTCGCCGAGGTAAGCTGACGTCACACCCCGTCTACAAGGTCGCCGAGGTAAGCTGACGTCACGCCCCGCCTACAAGGTCGCCGAGGTAAGCTGACGTCACACCCCGTCTACAAGGTCGCCGAGGTAAGCTGACGTCACACCCCGTCTACAAGGTCGCCGAGGTAAGCTGACGTCACACCCCGCCTACAAGCTCGCCGAGGTAAGCTGACGTCACACCCCGCCTACAAGCTCGCCGAGGTAAGCTGACGTCACACCCCGTCTACAAGGTCGCCGAGGTAAGCTGACGTCACACCCCGTCTACAAGGTCGCCGAGGTAAGCTGACGTCACACCCCGCCTACAAGCTCGCCGAGGTAAGCTGACGTCACACCCCGCCTACAAGCTCGCCGAGGTAAGCTGACGTCACACCCCGTCTACAAGCTCGCCGAGGTAAGCTGACGTCACACCCCGTCTACAAGCTCGCCGAGGTAAGCTGACGTCACACCCCGCCTACAAGGTCGCCGAGGTAAGCTGACGTCACACCCCGCCTACAAGGTCGCCGAGGTAAGCTGACGTCACACCCCGCCTACAAGCTCGCCGAGGTAAGCTGACGTCACACCCCGCCTACAAGCTCGCCGAGGTAAGCTGACGTCACACCCCGCCTACAAGCTCGCCGAGGTAAGCTGACGTCACACCCCGCCTACAAGGTCGCCGAGGTAAGCTGACGTCACACCCCGCCTACAAGGTCGCCGAGGTAAGCTGACGTCACACCCCGCCTACAAGGTCGCCGAGGTAAGCTGACGTCACACCCCGCCTACAAGCTCGCCGAGGTAAGCTGACGTCACACCCCGCCTACAAGGTCGCCGAGGTAAGCTGACGTCACACCCCGTCTACAAGGTCGCCGAGGTAAGCTGACGTCACACCCCGTCTACAAGGTCGCCGAGGTAAGCTGACGTCACCCCCCGTCTACAAGGTCGCCGAGGTAAGCTGACGTCACACCCCGTCTACAAGGTCGCCGAGGTAAGCTGACGTCACACCCCGTCTACAAAGTCGCCGAGGTAAGCTGACGTCACACCCCGTCTACAAAGTCGCCGAGGTAAGTTGACGTCACACCCCGTCTACAAAGTCGCCGAGGTAAGCTGACGTCACACCCCGCCTACAAGCTCGCCGAGGTAAGCTGACGTCACACCCCGTCTACAAGCTCGCCGAGGTAAGCTGACGTCACACCCCGCCTACAAGCTCGCCGAGGTAAGTTGACGTCACACCCCGCCTACAAGGTCGCCGAGGTAAGCTGACGTCACACCCCGTCTACAAGGTCGCCGAGGTAAGCTGACGTCACACCCCGTCTACAAAGTCGCCGAGGTAAGTTGACGTCACACCCCGCCTACAAAGTCGCCGAGGTAAGCTGACGTCACACCCCGCCTACAAGTCGCCGAGGTAAGCTGACGTCACACCCCGTCTACAAAGTCGCCGAGGTAAGTTGACGTCACACCCCGTCTACAAAGTCGCCGAGGTAAGCTGACGTCACACCCCGTCTAGAAAGTCGCCGAGGTAAGCTGACGTCACACCCCGCCTACAAGCTCGCCGAGGTAAGCTGACGTCACACCCCGCCTACAAGCTCGCCGAGGTAAGCTGACGTCACACCCCGTCTACAAGGTCGCCGAGGTAAGCTGACGTCACACCCCGTCTACAAGCTCGCCGAGGTAAGCTGACGTCACACCCCGTCTACAAGCTCGCCGAGGTAAGCTGACGTCACACCCCGTCTACAAGGTCGCCGAGGTAAGCTGACGTCACACCCCGCCTACAAGCTCGCCGAGGTAAGCTGACGTCACACCCCGCCTACAAGCTCGCCGAGGTAAGCTGACGTCACACCCCGTCTACAAGGTCGCCGAGGTAAGCTGACGTCACACCCCGTCTACAAGGTCGCCGAGGTAAGCTGACGTCACACCCCGCCTACAAGCTCGCCGAGGTAAGCTGACGTCACACCCCGTCTACAAGGTCGCCGAGGTAAGCTGACGTCACACCCCGCCTACAAGGTCGCCGAGGTAAGTCCACGTCACACCCCGCCTACAAGCTCGCCGAGGTAAGCTGACGTCACACCCCGTCTACAAAGTCGCCGAGGTAAGTTGACGTCACACCCCGTCTACAAAGTCGCCGAGGTAAGTTGACGTCACACCCCGTCTACAAAGTCGCCGAGGTAAGCTGACGTCACACCCCGCCTACAAGCTCGCCGAGGTAAGCTGACGTCACACCCCGTCTACAAGGTCGCCGAGGTAAGCTGACGTCACACCCCGCCTACAAGCTCGCCGAGGTAAGCTGACGTCACGTATCGTCTACAAGGTCGCCGAGGTAAGTCCACGTCACACCCCGCCTACAAGCTCGCCGAGGTAAGCTGACGTCACACCCCGTCTACAAAGTCGCCGAGGTAAGTTGACGTCACACCCCGTCTACAAAGTCGCCGAGGTAAGTTGACGTCACACCCCGTCTACAAAGTCGCCGAGGTAAGCTGACGTCACACCCCGTCTAGAAAGTCGCCGAGGTAAGCTGACGTCACACCCCGTCTACAAGCTCGCCGAGGTAAGCTGACGTCACACCCCGTCTACAAGGTCGCCGAGGTAAGCTGACGTCACACCCCGCCTACAAAGTCGCCGAGGTAAGTTGACGTCACACCCCGTCTACAAAGTCGCCGAGGTAAGTTGACGTCACACCCCGTCTACAAAGTCGCCGAGGTAAGCTGACGTCACACCCCGCCTACAAGGTCGCCGAGGTAAGCTGACGTCACACCCCGCCTACAAGCTCGCCGAGGTAAGCTGACGTCACGCACGCTACAAGGTCGCCGAGGTAAGTTGACGTCACACCCCCTAGAAAGTCGCCGAGGTAAGCTGACGTCACACCCCGTCTACAAAGTCGCCGAGGTAAGTTGACGTCACACCCCGTCTACAAGTCGCCGAGGTAAGCTGACGTCACACCCCGCCTACAAGCTCGCCGAGGTAAGTTGACGTCACACCCCTCTAAAAGTCGCCGAGGTAAGTTGACGTCACACCCCGCCTACAAGGTCGCCGAGGTAAGCTGACGTCACACCCCGCCTACAAGCTCGCCGAGGTAAGTTGACGTCACACCCCCTAAAATCGCCGAGGTAAGTTGACGTCACACCCCGCCTACAAAGTCGCCGAGGTAAGCTGACGTCACACCCCGCCTACAAGGTCGCCGAGGTAAGCTGACGTCACACCCCGTCTACAAGGTCGCCGAGGTAAGCTGACGTCACGCCCCGCCTACAAGGTCGCCGAGGTAAGCTGACGTCACGCCCCGCCTACAAGGTCGTCGAGGTAAGCTGACTGGGGGGTGTGTGGCTCATTGGTAGAGCTCGGGTCTTCTGAGTCACACATTGTAAATTCTGCATTAGCCTGTCACTGTGGAGGTTAAAGAAGTTTACCAGTGTCATCTCGGCAGAGCTTATCGGTGGTTTCTAAGATTAGTTTTTTTAAGAATATGAGAAAGTATAAATAATATACTTTTATTTTTTAAGAATACTAGTGTTTTTAACATTATTTTGTATTCAGTGGTGCATGAAGCCCGGCTGTTCCAAGATAATTACTCACTTTTCACCTTTTTTTAGGTGCTGTGGTCATGTTTTCCTCTAAGACTGGATATCTCTTCCCAATCCAGGCGGTGTGGGCGGGTTGTCCTGGATGGCTTAACGCTGGCACAGCAATACAAGCCGTATACAAGGCCTATGAGGGACTCAAAATCCAGGGGTCCTGACCCCCAAACCCCTCGGGATCTTCATTCGTTTTCCCAGGTCACGGAACTCACTTGATACTCAGAAATGCAATCTGGAGTAGTGCTTTGTAAAGTTTTTATTAGCTGATTGTTAAATCACCACACTCTCAACACGGCGAAGGTGATTCGACCGCCCGTAGCGTAATAGTAACACCCAAGAAAGCCGCCGAGATATGGTGGAGGGTACGCTTGTTTACTAAATCAGTCTCCTAAGATCGTTTCTAAGTAAACCGACAAGGTGGAAACCAAGGAGTCGAACAAGATGAAGCAAAGCGTGCGCAATGAAAATTTTACATCACATCATGGAGAACTGAACTGAAACGCACTGGAAACACAGCTAGCAGGTTTTAATCGGCATGCGGCAGAGTGAGGGTCGCCCGTGGTGACATTGCATATCGTTGAGAGCCTCCCAGTGTATTTCAGCACAATCTTCGGCGTTCCCTGCATTGTCCGGCTGATGGCTGAGCCAAAACACTGCGGAGCTGCTTCCATCGACCGACTCCCAGGATCCTTCGCTGTTCAAATCATGCAGTCCGACCCAAATTCCAGATCCTGCCCAGTAGTGATTCCGGAGGATATACCACGTCTCCCTGTTGACGATACCCGCCAAGCGTGCTCCCGACTGAAGCGAGGAGCAGTGGGCGTCAGCGTCTCCCCAGGACCTGGAGGACGTGACGTAGAAGTAGCAGTAGGCGTCCAGGCCGAGCCAGCCATCGGGACACGGAGAGCGCGTCTGACATCGGAGAGGAGATTCGCAGACGTATCCGTTGCCGTCCTTTGTGCAACCTTCTGCCCGAAGTTCTGGCTGTTTAGAAGCGCCCATGCGGAGACAGGCGTCTCCTTGGGTCCGGTCATTGATGTTTGGGTTGTGGGAGGGCGCTGAGCCGTCTACGTTGACAAGCGAACCGCTGATCCGCCTCAATCCGATGTACTCATTGTTCGACGGTCGCGACGGGTGAAGAATGAGGTAGCTCTCCTCCTTGTGATCGTTCAGACTGACCAGATCTGAGCAGGCGGAGATGGAGTTGCAGGCAGACCTCGCCTCCTGCCACTTGAAGTCGCCACCTGTGCTCCGCCGAAGGTAGCAGCTACTTCGATAGAACAGCCAGCCGGCTGGGCAGGGATCAACAAGCTCTGGTACCGCATCTGCCACGTGCTGGACTTCATGGGCGCCTTCCACAGGATCCCGAGTCTGGCAGGTCTCGGTGAAAAGCAGGCAGGATCCGTTTGATGCACGTGTGAATCCTTGGCAGTGAGTCTGGAGTCTTCTGCAAGCTGCTGCGCACCTGACGTGTGTCAGATCCGTTTTGACAGAGGATGCGGAGGGAGCGTACACATCCGACCTGCGTATGAATCGGTCAGAGGTGCAATACACAACAGTGGCAACTGCGACCGCGAAACACAACGGCGCTCCGGATAGCATCCTGACTAGTTGCGCTCCTCGAGCGAAATATCATCGCACTAACGCGCGTAACGCGCTTGAATGTTGGGCGTGGTTGCTGGGTTACAATGGGTGCGAGCTTAATGGTCACGTGCACGAATTCACCGAGGGGGCTCCGCACCACTTCTACGATAAATGGCAATTCTCATACCAAAGCTCAGCGGCACGCGATGCCAACGTAAGTCATTGGAGGCGTGACACCAATGGTGATAGCAGACACTGTTGGGTGGGGTGGGTGGGGGAAGAGGCCGAAGTTATGAAGTATGGCGTTTGAGAGGCACTGCGGCTAAATTGCGCTGTCGCCACGGAGGATCTGTTCACGTTATCGTCGTCTCCATCAATGTCGCCCAGTCCTGCACTGGGAAATAGTGATAGTTAAGCAAAATTGATAGTCAAGTAATAGAGACAGTCATAGTGATGGTGATAGCCATAGTAATAGTGCTAGTTCTATTGAAAATAGAAAGAGTCAAGAGTATAATTGGGAAAAAGTATATTTCCTTAACACCCGCGTGTACGCGCAGTCCCTTATCGCTGCTGCTATCCTAAACACCACCTAAATCCATAACCCACAGAGCGTTGCCGTTGTGCGTGAGCACCTCCACCCATGTGAGGAGGGGGGAGGGGGCTCGCTACCCCTTCCCTCGGCAGGTCTGCTCATGATTGGGCGGGGGCGGGGGGATGGAGAGATGGAGAGGGTGAATGTTAGGATATCCGTCCTATGTGTGTGTCGGCTGGTGATATGATGACCGTGTACGGCTCCAATTTGGCGTTTTGGACCAAGGGGAGGCCTTGAGGTGGCCCATGGCTCGCATGCTTTCCTGTAGTTGCCAGTGCGAATTACGGAATGTAAATGAAACACTTTGCAGGTATTACGCTGTAGCCATTTTCCGCAGAACCCTTGCGTCACACCGGCTGCTTCCACTGATTTCAGAGGTCATAAAGAACAAAAAATTTACTTTTATCCAGCACAGCCAAATTTTTACCATTAAATGAGAAAGTTTACCCCAGAGAAAATAGCTTCCGGGATCTAAGGAGACCGGAAATAATTATCATAGCGCACAGAATGAGTGTGCACTTGATTGTGATAATATACCTACTCCGCCGAAGGACTTGCTCGCCTCATTGTGTTCTGAATGAAATGTGTTGACACAGAAGGATTCAATATTCCGGTTCCCCCAGATTTCTAGACTATGGTAGAAAAAGATTTGAGGGTTGTAGTTAGTAATAATAATATGAAACCCACAAACATTTTGCAGATGTCATTAGGGAACAAAATGTTAGGAATTATAAACAGGTCCGTTTCATATAAAAGCAGGGAACTCATAAGGAAACTGTACTGTGCATATGCTAGGCCGCAACACTGTAGCCCAGCTTGGAATCCGACTCTAAAAATGATAAGGCTTTGGAAAGAGTATAGAGAAGGGCAACAGAACTGGTCAGGGGCGTGGAAAAACTATCATATGGGGACAAACAAAGAAGATGTGGCCCGGGCTCCCCGAGGTTTTGTCCCACGATATTTTTCAAACTTTTGTTTTTTCTGGTATGAAATTTTCCATACGATATCTATCGATACCGAGATTTTTGCCGCGAGAATCTTTGTGCGATTTTATGTGTGTAATGCTTTTTTCGAGTGTCCTGCTTTGCGATAATTGTTCCGGAATGTGATTATTCGAATGGAGAGTGGCACCTTCTGTTGAAAATCAGCTCTGTGCGAGTTTTGATATATTTTGCTTTAATTTTTAAGTTTCTCAACACTGCAGATTTTATTTGTGGTTGTGTGCGTGTGTCTGTCGAATTTAACCTGTTTGTTTACTTTTTGATAACTGACGTGAATGGGTGAAAAACCATGCTTGATGTGGACCCTTTTCGAATAAATCTGTATCTGCATCTATATCAGTCCTGTAGTCTGCTAACGTGTCATGCGGGCCTAGAGATCATCCACTAGGCAGGGGCGTAACAGTTTGCACCTTTGAGGATTCAGCTGTGTCCCTGACGCAACATTCTGCATTCCCAAGCCCCCGCTAGTGTCTCCAACCTATGATCTCGTGTGCTCCCTCCAACGTCCCTGACACCCCCGGAACTTCGTCGTACATGATCGTCGCCGCCGATAAAAACCGAGGGGGCCAGTAAATCTTCAACCTCCTGAGGTTGAAGATCTTGACAAGAAACTTCCTGTTGTAGACTTAGTGGATTTAAGATTATTGTTACCTTTCCCAATTACCAAGTTTTCCGATTGTTTTTTTTACTACTTGGCTGAAACATACGCAGATCCAGGATTGCCGATCGTGGGGGGGCATCTTTCCGGGGAGGGGGCACCACTTTTGACAGGCAAAGCCTATCAGGTGGGAGCCAAATCCTATCGGTGGGCGCCGATTTTCGCAATCTGGGGGGGGGTGGGTGGGAAGCAACATTTCAGGGGGACGCCATCAATCTTTCAGGGGGCGCCGTGACCATTTCAGGGGGTGCCGAGGGTCGAGCGGGGGGGGCACGTGCCCCCCATTGCCCCCTGGATCCGCCTATGGGCTGAAATCTGAGAAAAAAATTGTATGTGACAAGTGAGGAGTGGGGGTGCCACGCCCCCTGGCCTCCTTCCCGAGGCATAAGCCGCTCGCCCCCCCTCCCTCCCTCCCAGGATATAAGCAGTGTAACCTGGATGAATCCCGGGACCTCTAAACCCTCCAACACCTGACCTGCTTCCTCATTTTGCAACCGTGATGTATCAATTATATCTTACGGCCAAAGATTTTTCGCAAGTAAGAAAGTGAACACTTACACGGTTTTTAGATGATAAACCCCACATATTTCGAGAGCTTGTCAGTAGAGGCTCTAAGTTTGGTCCCGGTGTCCCGGCGCCGGCCCTGCGGCTGATCCCAGCCGGGATTTTTCCGGGACCAACTGGGTCTGTACCGTGACCTCAGCGATTGGAGAGCGTTATAATAATAAGTAAGACCTATGTCTGATGGGGCTGTATTTGATTAAGCTTACTTTATTTTTTTTACCAAGTTGGTTAGTTTTTTAACGTTTTGCGAATAAATAACCTAATATAAATGATGGCGTTAAAATAATAATACTACTTACCTATTAAGCCTGCAACTATTTGTATACCTCTTGTCAGAAAATAGGAAATATTACCAATTTTTTGTCAGAGTTGATAATTAAAATAATTAAAAAAGCATCAATATGACGAAATTTTAAATTCCGTTCACAGTCCACAGGAATAAGAAATGGGTTGTAATAAATTTGAATAAAAGTGCAGAAAATCAGTGTTGTATTGAATTAGCTGCGCACACTTACTCACAGGCGGTAGCTTTTTAAGTGCCGTCGTAATGAACATGGAACAATGGAAACTATCAAAGGAGACGGGAAGGATAAGGATGGATGAGGGTAAAGGAAGGTGTGGTACTACCTGGATGGGTCGCTGCTGCCCGAGGCGCATGCGCTCGCTACCTCCAGGTAGTTTAGTTTCATAGTGGCTAATGCTGTAAGAGCAAGGCTGGTAGTTCCATTATTTTACTATTTTTCTCTGGAACTAATGCCGGCACCAGGCTCAGTCCATTAACTTTATTGTTCACCCCTTCTTTGTTTCAGGTACTGCGAGCAGTCGGCCTGCCACCTGGCGTCGTAAATATCATCTTTGGGTCCGGGCCACGGGCGGGAGAGGCGCTAGTGTCGCACCCGGACGTGAACTTGGTCTCCTTCACTGGCTCGTCCTCTGTGGGACGCCACATCAACCAGCTGTGTGCTCCATCCTTCAAACGCGTGTCGTTGGAGGTAAGGGGTCAGTCGGTTGCTATTCATTCAGCTGCTGCTGTGTGCCCTATTAAGGCTCTTTAGCCAGTTTGTTGTGCTTCAGTCGTGTTGTGAAAGCCGACGTGCTAAAGACGTGAGAAATGTGATATCAATTATTTTGAGTTTCTTTTGTCCTATTCAGGTTCTTATATTTCTGGATCCTAGGTCTCCCTGTAACATGGGTGGTACTATAGGAGGAGCGTGGAAGCGAGGGAAAGAAGTGGATTGAAAAGTCCATCTTATCTCCTCTTAAATCCTAATTTGTCACTGTATCTGGCCTGTAGTGATTCTTATTGTTCTTATTAAGGTAGTTTGTTTTTCGTCTTGCACTTGTATGTATTACATAATCGAAATGAATGTGACTGCATCACATATATTATTCTACAAAATACAAATTGATACTAATGAACGTTTGACTTCGAATTATATTTTGGGGGTACGCCAGCTGCTAAGCCTAGAGTGGAAAACAGTGTTTTTATTTTCGCTCAATGCTTAGCACCCTATGCTTTGAAAAGCCTTGCGTTACGGTTGTGTTAAAATTATCACCTCATGATGAAGACAACAAAATATCCGGCTTGGAAGATACTAGGCCTACATGAACTGGTACTGCCTAAACTGAACTCCGCTTCTCCCTCGTTTTATCGTTACCTGCACACGCAGTTCCTTCGAGTACTCCAGGTGATGCAGATATATATCTCTTCCGTTGTGTTGTCGTTACGTTACGTTACCATAACGTAACCTCGTTTAATTGCTGCGAATGTACCGAGTGTTATTTCTCTGCAGATGGGTGGTAAGAACGGTGCTGTGGTGTTTGCTGACGCCGATCTGAGTGAGGCAATCCCGGCGCTGACGAAGGCCGCCTTCAGTAACTCAGGCCAGGTCTGTCTCGCCGCCTCAAGGATCTTCGTGCACAGAGACATCTATGAGAAATTCGTGGAACTGCTAGTGAAAGAGACACGGTGAGTGCAATTGTGGGTGCTTGCAGAAATCAATGGTGGATCCAAGGAACCAAGGGCCAAAAATCTATGATCATATTTGGGTTTTAGGGTGCGCTGACGATTTTGGTCACATGGCGCCCCTGGCTAAAATGCGCGGCAACCTGTCAAAAGACGAATGGGTATTCTTCTCCTGGTTCGGGTAAAACAATTATGCTAAATGGAGCGATGGAACATGACCGTGTATTACTCACTGCTTGTTATCGCGCCCCCAGACTTAGCGTCACGACTTGGCTTCCGACTCCCTAACCATGGGTGGATCCAGGAACTCCGATCCAGGAGGGTACTTTGATGACCAGGGCGCCACTTCCGTTCGTAGGCAGTGTCATTTGAGCCTGGGAGCGTCTTCTGGGCCAGGGGCGCCAATAAAGTGTGATCTATCAGACTGGCGGAAGTCGTATAGTAGAGAGGGGGTCGGGGGAATTACTTTAATTTCATCCTGGGGGATGCGATATTTCAGGGAGTGCTACATCGGCGCGGTTTCATGAGAGCCAGATGTGTCGATGGGGGATGAACTCGTATTTCTCTTCCTCATTGCATTATGTTGTATTATTGTTAATGCATCATGCATTACATTATGTCCCCTTCTCCGTCGGAACAGGACCAAGGTGGTGGGGCCTCCGGACGCTCCCGGTGTGTTTATGGGGCCCGTCAACAACCGGGCTCAGTATGAGAAGGTGCTGAAGTACCTGGACATTGCCAGAGAAGAGGGCGGTGACGTCCTCTGTGGCCAGGGCGTCGACCCGCCTCCCGACCTACCGCCGGAGAACCAGAGGGTCAGTTGTGGGCACTGCCGCGGGCGTCAACGGCGGGTGAGGAGGGAACACGTCCTCCTTGAATTGGTAAGTCGGGAGGGACTTACTTGCCCCCAAAAGTATCTGTACTCGGACTTTCTTAACCCTTTTTCCCGCTGATCACAAGATCGCATTTGACAAATATTCCCTATTCTATTTTACAAGAGCTGGAGGTTTGTCATGGCTTTTGTTCTGGAAGGGATACTCCAAACCGGGGAAATGATGACGGGGGAGAGCAAGAATGGAGGGTGGAGCTCAAACTTATCGGTCGTCTTTCAGAGTGTTCATGGGGGCTTCAAATTATAATTTTATATTCGAAAAGGAACTTCTATGTACTTTTCCAGACACCCTTGTTTCCGTTCTAATCTTAAGATTATGAGCCAAACAGCCTCCAGCAAAGAGCACAATATTCATCGTCGAACGAGGAGCAGGTTTGCGTTTATTTAAGCCTTAGAAAGCACATAAGAAGCATTTCGTCCGAAATTAAGGACACAGGTACCTGCGAGAGCCTCTCACTTTGTTGTTTTTAGCCAGGGCGTAGCCAAGGAGGGGCGGCAGGGACAGCCGCCCCTCCTGAGGCGAAGGGCCCCTGAGACACGAGTCGCGCGAAGCGCGGCTCGCGCACTATGCTCTGTGGAAATTTGGCATTTTATACAGACAGGGCCCTCTAAGCCCTCTTCAGCGCTCTATTTGTAACAAACAGGGTTTTACCCATCAGGGCCCTTGGCGCTGTCCAGGGCCATTTTCGGGGCGCCCTCAGAAATCCTGGCTACGCTGTTTTTAGCTGTTATAGCTCTTTTCCCAAAGGAGCCGAAAAGAACGCATACATAAATGAAAGCACACCTGTATACGTCAATATCGTAACATTTTCAGCTGATAAAACATTAAAAATTCACGAAGTCTCAAGAGACATTCGCACTTCCCCACTGCCGAGGGTCTAGTTCCACATTTTCTCACTAGATGTCTCTGCCGCAGGGATTTTTCATTCTGCCGACGGTGATAACCGGCCTGGGCGACGAGTCCCGCTGCATGCAAGAGGAGATTTTCGGGCCGGTCACGTGCGTGGCGCCGTTCAGGTCAGTGACCTCGGCGTCTGCAGCGCCGCCGTCCCTCGGTCGTGAGATAGGTGGCGCTAGTGTCAGGGATGCGTGTTTCTCGTTTGGTGCCTGAAGTGGTTGTCACCATGGCTGGATATCTCTTCTCGATCCAGGGAGTTCTGGATTGGTTAACGCTGGCACAGCAATACAAGCCCTATGCAAAGTCAATGGGAGACCCAAAATCCAGGGGGATCCTGACCCCCAAATCCACCGGGATTTCCACCCATGGTTGTCACACCTTCTATTACCCTGGTCACACATTGTTTTGCAATGTGTTTGTTTCTACGTGATGGATTGAGCTCAAAGAAATTCGGAGACAAAATGTTTACAGGCCTCCCAGTGTATAAAAATGCCACATTATGAATGATTGACTTTAACAGAACAATAGCAAGAACAGTACTCTGATAGAATGCTTTGCAAACCACTAAGAGCCCTTTACCCATATTTTAGTATTGAAACAGCCACCATGGAGAGAAAAATATTGTCCATCTGTGGTTCAGAAAGCTGAAATTCTGTTTTTTTTTTTTGGAGGGAGGGACAAACAAATACCCCGACGCGTCTTAAGCTTCTCACCTGTCCTGATTTAGCCATCTTCATCCTTAAAAGTGTTGATATTGCCTCGAACTGTGACCTTTGACCTTGACCTTGACCTTTATGTAAGGTGACATTGGCCTATCATTCCGGTTATATGACGTTATGACGTCATCAATCGGTTCCGATGCAAGTGAGTTGGTCCGACTGCGGGATTACGGTGATCTCAAAATGCAAGTCTGACTTTGAAAGCCTATAAGTTAAAAAAAATTCGACTGGTTTTTAAAATTCTTTCACCAATCGACGTGCTACTAAATTCTGTTAACCCTATTTCTGTCAGGCCCCCGGCTACCCCTATTTCCGGCAAGGGGGCAATATCGGCCCCCCTAAGATCTCGTAATCTATCCGGCTGATTTTGAAAATTCAAAATGTTATAGATTCCCCTGACGCTAAACTTTATTTTGAAAAAATAAAATTTCAAAATTTTGATTTTTAAGGGGAAGGTCGTGCAAAATATACAATTTTTGTGTATTTTTTAGATTTTCCGTAACGCTCGTCTCTGTTGTACGATTTTCACAAAACTAGTTCAGATTTACCAATAATTTACTCAAAATTATCATATACTCGAGGTACGCAAAAATTCGAAATTCAATGGCAGTTCCAGGACCAGGACTATGAGGGGAAATATATACAACCTAAAAAGTTTTTGTTACGCGGATTAGAAGCCGTCATATACTGCTTGGCATCTTTGACACATAAATAAATGATAAAAACGAAAAACTCATCAGAGGCGGATGCAGTAAGGTAAAATAGTGGGGTAAAATACATACCAACAATATGCGAGTGGTATGCATGAGTATATTAGTCCCTCGACTAGTTGAAATTTATTTCTGATAATTTTTACCCTCCCATGGCAGCTCTGGGAAACGGGGTGACATAGGTGGATCAAGGACTCTCGTCGTGGGGGGGTGAGGATGATTGGAAACACATTTTCAATATACGACGATATTGAGTCGCGGCGGTGATACTGGCTGGGAATATATATTTTGAAAATGTAATGTTACCCCCTCAAATACTGACACTTTCCCGCCATTGGTAACACGTTCCGTATGCTGTTGTCTCCGTGATCTGCCTATGGGCGAAATATTTACTTAGTCGTTCCTGAAACTGAATACATACAAAGCATGCTAGTCTCGCACAAAGCTCTAAGTGAACAAACATATGCTTTTATATTTGTGATTTACTCTACATTATAGTGACCGGACACGCCTCTGGTAATCTAAAATTGGGTTATAACTATTTTGCATTTTCATATACCCAATTGTATTCGCCCTGGCACGGCTGTAAGCAGTCTTCTCACTTACTAACGTTTAGTCCTTCTTGATAACATTCCCCCCATTTTGAACTGCTGTAACCGCGCCTGATGAATACAAGTAGTGACAATTGTGAATGCACTATCATCTCACATAAAAAATGATATAATAAAACCATATAACTGGTATCAGGACCAGCAGAGACGGCTTCCTTTTACAAAGAACCCACCGCATACGATAATACTTGGTTTGTGGATAGAACCTCCCCAAAAACCTAGCTATAGCTCCGCCCCTGGTAAATATATAATCTTGAAAATTTCAGAAACTCTGCCTGTACTAGTTTTAGGAAAAGTCAGGAAGTTTCAAAGTTCTATCGCAAGCCGTTTCGGAGATATTTTTGAAAAACCTGAAGGGGGGCAATATTAGCCCCCCCTGCCGGAAATAGGGTTAAATATGGCCAAATATTGTTTTTCATCTACGAGCGGTTCTCCGGCCACCTTGGAAAAACAGGTGGGGGGATGGGCCTCCGAGGGCCCCTCCAGTGCGCGTGTTAAAGGTGGGGTGGGGGCGGGGGTTGTGGCAACTCCCTTGTGACTAACGCAAAGCTCTGCGGCAAAGTCCAGGGAGTTATTCGTGACATCAGTGTGTGATTGGTGCCAGTTTAATTGTACCATCATATCACCTTTCAGGTCAGGTTAAAAACTTTTGTTGTAGCCTTTCTTGACCAATTCGGACGCGCTAGCTGTTATTCATCGGAATATCTGGAAAATCATATAATATACGGCAATACTATAGACATAAGAGAAATTAGAAGATATCGCGCTTTGAGTCATGTACTGTACGCACAGATAACACGCTAGGTAGGGTCAAAGGTCACAGATGGTCGAAAATCAAAGTCCGAATGTCTTTTTTTGCTCCCAGAGTGTTGATTTGGGCACTGAAATTAAATTCAGCATTAGAAACTACCCAAAACTGGTTTAATGCCCGAAACTTCGTTTTATTCCCAACAATATTAAAGTCTAGGAAAAACAGGTAATACTACTATAAAGGCCATTAAAGGCCACGTCTTCAAACGTCAGCGTAGTATACGCAAGGTCAAACGGGGGTCATAGTATGTGTTAAGCCCGAGCTACACTGCACACTTTCTGCCTTTCCACCTTTCCTTTTACCACCCTTTTTCATTTTTTTACTACGTTTTCTGCTCTTGTTTACTTTTTCATCGAGTCTCGGGGCTTGTTTTCTGTGTCAACTGGACTGAAAAACTTATCGGGTGGGCTACAAATCCTATCGTGGGCGCCGATTTTCGCATCCAGGGGGAGGGAGGAGGTGGGGAGCGACATTTCAGCGAGCGTCATCGACTCTTCAGAGGAACACCGTGACTGATTAAGGGCGTCAAGGGTCGATCATTAGGACACCTGCCCCCTCTAGCGCACCCTGCATCCGCCTCTGAGCTAAGGCCATGCGCACGAGATTCCAAGAAATTTGGGGAAATTTGGGGTCGAGGTCATTCAAGCACATTAACCTATGCCGTCACATTATTAAGTATTCCTCATGTGTGTTTCACAATTAGTATGCAAAAACCAAGCCATGTATGCACATACCCCATTGTCCTCATGTCCTCTATTACCCAGCACACACCTACTACCAACCCAATCTCAGCATTCAGCAGCAAACCAGCGCATAAATCAAAGGTATCAATCACGTTGAACACCATTTTGACTTGTCGACCACCGCCGACTTTTGTCGCAGTCGCGCAAGAGCTGCAAATGACGGTTCAACATCGAAATATTCACTGAAGTTCGAATATTTGAACTTTCCCCTTTTCTCTTTTTCACTTTCTAACTACGTTTTTGCGTTTTTACCTTTACTTTTCTATTATTTTTTTCATTTTCTTCTCACGCTTTTTCGCTTTTTAACTACGCTTTTTGCGTTTTTAATTTTTTCACTTTTTACTTTTTACTCACACTGTGGCTGCACCATTGGATTTCAATGGGTTTGAACTTCTTTCTCGTGAGTAGAAAGTGAAAAAGTGTGATTAAAAAAGGAAAAGTGTGCAGTGTAGCCTGTACTTAACACCCTAGCTACGTCCAAAGGGATCCAGGAGAAAGTATAAAAAAGCCGTTAACTAGCCTTGGATGCTCCTGAAGACGGCATGATAGCTCCGTGACCCAAGGGGACCAGGACACAACCTTTTGTTTCCAAAAGGCGTGCGTCCTGGGCGCACAATTGATAGAATACAATTCCATAAACTTACAATATAAATCGGGGCACACGACGCAAAGGAGGGCAGGCGATGGAAAAGGTAGAGAGAAATATAAGGAAATCCAGTAAGAAAACGCAGGTTTATCTACAAACGATGAGTTTTGGCAAACAATAATTGTAAAACAGTTTTTTTACCTCCTATGGTGCCGGTAGTGAGACCTTCAGATGTGATCCCTGCCTCTTAACCCGTCAAGACGAAGCCCCTGTCAATGTGCTCATCCCCTTTGTCATTGATACAGAAGCATCCCCGTTCACCCTGTTTCTTCAGTTCGGAGCAGGAGGTTGTAGCACGAGTTAACCGCACGCAGTACGGCCTCAGCGCCTCCGTATGGAGCCGTGATCTCGGCACCATCCACCGTGTGTCTGAGCAACTGCAGGTGGGAGCACTGTCAGAGGCCGTACCGCACACCGGGAAAGCTCGCGACGGTCAGATTTGAATACTATGGTCTACATATTTATTTAAGCCTAGTAGAAAACAATGTTTGCATGTTTTTATTTTTGGCGTTGTTTGGATGTTTTTGTCTTCCTTTTTAGTGATCCAACTTCGATACCGGCTCATATTTCTTAATAATACTTGTTCGATTTAGACGGTTGACGAGCCCTGCCCCTCTCTCTCTCCTCTCTCTCCCCAGGTCGGCACCGTCTGGAACAACTGCTGGCTGGTGCGCAGTCTGGACGTGCCGTTTGGTGGCATTAAACAGTCGGGAGTGGGGTTCGAATCCACTCGCGAGAGTCTGGAGTTTTACACTCACTGGAAAACGGTCTGCATCAAGTACTAGAGGTAGGCGGATGCTGCTTCCCCAAACGGCTGCAATAGGATCAGAGCCTATTTTCAGCTTCGTCCTCTCACATTTAAATGGAGTTTTTCCACTTTTATAACTTTTATAATTAAGAATAGCCCTTTTCCAAAGCGTGTCATAAACCTACTGCTTGTTAGGAAAATATTCTAGGACTTCTCTTCCAGAATAATGTAAAACGAGGTTTCGGCTAAATTTGACAAACCTTCGTCAGCGTAAGTGTTGGGATCGTAGCAGTTCGGAATGATCAGATCCTGATTCAATCCCAACGTTTACGCTGACCAAGGCTGGTTAAATATAGCGGATAGCTCCGGGTCCATTGTGTCTTTTTCTTATAGTGGAAATATCCTAAAATGTTCATTTTATCCCGTATGTCTCAGTTCATGTCATTTCCCAAGCCGCTACTCGCATGTTTGATTGCACTCTAAGCTCCCTGTATTAATTTTCCACACATTTCATAGTCTAAATAAACAGCGCTAAGCCCCTGATTCAAACCCTAAGGGAGTTCTTCTCGATCTGGTTGCAACAATGTGATTGGTCTAACCCTTAAGGTACTCCTACTGGATACAAATGCAATCTGTCCAGTGGTTCATCCTTAATATGTGCTTGCTCTGTTTGGAAATGCAGTAATTTTAGACTTCGGTTAACGCGATAGAAATGACAGATCAGCATTAATTTTCATGCCATCCTTATACCGTTGGGTCTGAATTTAAGCGGAAAGTTAGGATTGAATATAGGGCGTGGACAGTGCGCCGCCTTTGGCTACAGCTCAAAGCGATTCTATATTTCGCCTTTTATCGACGTTATAATAATTTCAGACCACAATAACTGTCGTTTTGAATTGGTTGCGATGAAAAGAAGAAAGAATGATGATTTATAATTTTCCGAGTTATTTTGCCCAACAACTGCTATTCAGAATTTCTTAAATTGTGTAATACCCCTTTAACCACCGGGGTCAGCGCCACCTTCGCCCCACCGGGGCAATGCCCCCCTAACCCGAAAAATGGCGTTAGCGCAAATCTGCAAAGCAATAGAAACTCGCGTGAATTCAGTAAGAAACACTTCACATGTTTTAGTGCCAGGTCAATGGTTGACCTAAGAGGTCAATTAGGCAAGATCGGCTATTTCACCAAATATGCAATGCTTAACAAACTAGGCAAACCTATGCCATTAGAGCTATTGAGATCTGTAAAGTACATTTGATAGAAATTGTCAGTCCTTTTTCCGGTATGTGAAACGTAAAGACCTCCCGCCAGTGGTTTAACCGCCAGAGGTCACCCGTGACGTAATATGACCTGAGGTCACGAAAGGTCAAAAGTGATCTTGCCGTATATCAAATGAAAGCCAGTGACAAGACAAACCCGATGGTTCTTGTTTCAGCGCTCCAGCTAATTAGGCAAAAGTTATTGCAAAATACTTTTGACCCCTGATGACCTTGGATGACCTTGGAGAGGTCAAAGGAAAATATGGCCCGGAATCCGTGAAGGGTGCTAAGAACGCTTTTCTGATCAAGCTGAGCATTTTCAATCGCTTTGTGACTTTTAGATCATAAGACAGCTTTTCCCCATGCTTTTCCAATGGGAGAGGTCAGCTTGGACCTGACCTCAGGGCACGAAATCGAAAATCCCGGATATACACGTTGTAGACCCTGGAAGGGTCATGAAGTGTAGGAAGTTTCAAATTGATCGACTTCGAAATGTAGCTCTTACAGAGCCTAAATTTGAAGTGAGGTGACCTTGGTTGACCTCGTCTGGGACCTGACCTTGGGTGACCCGAGGTAAAAAATTTCAGGATGGTGGAAAAGATGCAGTGATAGGTAGAACCCAACTGCGGCGCTGCGCCTTTCGTTTTCTGCTATCCCGAAAAACCTTAGGGGCCACGATGGCCTTCGGTGGGGCGAGGGTTAATGCTTTCCAGACTTCATGTCAGAATAATTTTAGTGACTATTGACAGGTATCTTCTCTCACAACCGGAAGCAGTCAACCCACTCGCCACATAAAACCCACACAACACACAGAGCAGCAACGTTCAAGACACTGAAGATATCCGAGACCAACGACCAAGAAGGAAGAAAGCATAATCGGCATTAAGAAATAAAAAAAAGTTTTGCAAAAAAACAGTGGATGCATAAGAAGTGAGAATCATGACTTATAGAATGAGGTGATGAATGAAGGTGATGAAAACAAAAAAGCGAATAGGTGGCTTTGCCATCAACAAGACTTTGTATATTGGTAGAATAGTCCATAGGCGGATGCAGGGGGACAGGTTGGGGTACTCCCCTGACCTTTGGCACCCCCGAAATGGTCATGGTTCCCCCTGACGCGCCGATGGCGCCCCACTGAAATTTCGCTTCATCCAGTGGTCTAGGATTCCATTTTACGTGTACTGTTTTTGATATAAGAGAATTAAACTACCAACATGCTGGTTTTGGGATAGGTTGTGTGGGTGTGTATGTAGAAAAGGGTTGTGTACAAGTATGTTAATGATAAGAACCTGTACTGCCTTATTTTGTAGATAAGGTGTATTTTTGCTGTGGAACGTGCAATAATTGAAAAGACGTTGTATTGGTTCAGCAGGAGGCCTTCTGAGGTTTGGTGTCGTTGTTCGAGGCCTGATGACAGGATGCGTGGAAAGACAGTCCGTGCTATAGCCTGTTTAGACCTGGCAGAATCTGGCGTTATTTTTGTCATCCGAATTTATAAGAGCACAAGAGGAGATTGTCCACAAAAAAGCTGATCTTGCCGATCATGAATCGGCCTACGCTATCTTGGGCACTACTACACTACTATATGCTGGCAGGCTATATTTACAATATACGTTGGCGGACTTAAAAAGCCTCCCATTGAAATATGGTCTGAGATCTCTGTTTTTCATGATAACTAGTTACTAACCTCAAACATTATACCATGTTATAATGGTATTAGGGCATTGACACTACTATTCATTTGCTAGCGATATGTAGTGCTGTTGTTCGGATAACGGATGCGATGCTGTATGTGTACCAACCAGCAAGATACATTTATCTGTGCCGAGAATGGACCAATTTTCAGTGCTGGAAATGAGCGCTCACTCTCTCTCTCTCTATGTTTGTGGGTATCGCAGCCGTTCTTATATTAGCTTACATATCTTTGGGTAGGTACGGTGGGAATATTTGCCTCACAGGAATATCAATCTTAGTTTACCGCCTAACGTAAAGGAGAGTAAATCTAACAGCTAAAATGCTAGCTACCGTGTGCTCCTTTGCGGTGAAGACATCAGGTCATATTTGTAATCCCTCACTAGTTTGGAGTTAAGAAGTTATCGAGGGTCTACTAAAGAACAAGTCAAGGCAATACAGAATTTGTCTACCTGAGCTGTTTTATTTGCTTAACATTTTGTGGCGGACCGACTGACTTCACTTCGCAGCTTATCATTGATAGAGGGGTGAAGTGGGATGTGAGATTTGTTGGCTAGTCACTGTTTAATTTTAAAATTTTGAAACGTTTTTAATTCAATAGTCATCTACTAGGTAAGCAAGGGCAGAAGCCAGTGCGGTGTGTGTCTGTGCGTGTATCACAGGTAGGTACAACGAGAACCGTCTCAAAGCTTTAGTCTATTATTAAATGTCTATGAAACTGGTTCTATTCCTTTATTTTTTCCTGGTGTATCAGCTACTTTTACCCGTCTAAACTTGTCTTCTCGGAAGAATTTGTGAAACGAATGCATTGCGAATTTGTTTGTTATCCCAAACAGGAGTTACCTGTATACTTATCTCAAATCATAAGAATATAAATAATCGGAAGGCCTTTGGAACTTTTTAGGACCAAAACATTTTGTCTCTAATTCTTGATACTAACCCCTATACTTAATCACAGGCATATTGTATTTTAATCGCAGGCACACTGAAGAGCACTTAATGTCTTAAAACTGTTTGATGTCTATAATAAGACTGGTTCAACTATTTCATTGTTACTCAGTAAGTCAGTTACTTTTACCCCTCTGAACGTGCCTTCCCGGAAGAATGTCTGAAACAAATACATTGCAAATTTGTTTGTTTTCCCGAACTTCCGTTACTTGT
Organism: Lepas anatifera; assembly: GCA_034440635.1. NCBI lineage: Eukaryota > Metazoa > Arthropoda > Thecostraca > Lepadidae > Lepas > Lepas anatifera. Next base: position 504,324 of record JAOTON010001433.1, on the reverse strand, counting down.
GTGCTTATCTCAAATCATAAAAACATGTCCTAAATCTGAAGGCTGCCCACTTCGTGTTTTTTTGCGGGTAGAAAATTGTATCTCAAATTCGGAAGCCTAAATGCTATATTTTATTCAGAGACACGCTTAAGAGTGCCTCATGACACAAATCTATTTAATATTTATAATCATGTTTCAAGTTTTTTTTACTATGGCTCAGTATGTCAGTTACTTTTACTCCTCAAAACGTTTCTTCTGCGAGAAATTTTTGAAACAAATATATTGCTTTGTTTGTTTCCCAAACTACATTCACCTGTATGCTTTTCTCAAATCATCAAAAATGTTGAAAATTTGAAGGCTGACTGACCACTAGGTACGTTTTAGGGCTCTAAAATTGTATCTCCAATTCTGAAGCCTAAACCCAATATACCATAGATGCAATACGAAGTGCATCAAATCACAAATCAGTTTGATATCTATAAAAGTGGTTTAAATCTTTTATATTTGGCTAGTATGTCACCTAACTTTACCTCTCTAAACGTGTCATATCGAAGGAATTTGTGAAATAAATACATTGAAAATGTGTTTGTTTTTCCAAACTACATTTACGTGTATGCTTATCTCAAATCTTCCAAATTTCGAAGGCTAATTTCTCCGTACTTTTGGGGGTTATACAATTTTATCTCCAATTCTTAAGCCTAAACCCTATATATAAACCAAAGACACAATATGAAGTGCATCAAAGCTTAAATCAGTTTAATATCTATAAAACTGGTTTAAATATTTGATATTTGGCTAGTATGTCAGATAATTTTACCGCTTTCAACGTGCCATATCCAAGGAATTTGGGATGCTTTATCCCTTTTTTATATCACCATGTCTTGAAGCCACAACGGCGCAAAACAAAATTGCCTATCTTCACAATTGGAACCTTTACCAAGCGCACAAGTGTTTCTAGCCCCCAAAGGGCAATAGATGCTAAACGGGCTTAGATGTACAATGTTTTTTTTTGTTTCAGTAAATTACGGTTGACTTCAGGTTTGGATTAATTTCATATTCTATTTGCAGTACGATAAATTATTGTAGAAATCAGAGAACATTATTTCCTTCATATAGCTGCAGTTTTTCCGGGCATTCGCAAAGAAGAAATCAGTTCACATCACTGATACCATATTAAAAGAATATTACAGTTAGGTACTGGTGCAGATCACTTAACTATTGCTTAACTATACTATACTAACTATACTATACTATACTAACCATACTATACTAACTATACTATACTAACCATACTATATAACTATACTATACTAACCATACTATACTAACTATACTATACTAACCATCCTTTACTAACTATACTATACTATACTATCAGTCGCGTAGCCAGGATTCGGCCAAGGGGGTCCGATGCGTGCCCCAGATGCTATATAAAAGCTATTCCGTGGACGGCCCTGCTGATGAAAATGCTCACTTACTCTTCCTTAGCCATTGGTTGGAGATCCCGGGGGGTTGGGGAGGTCAGTACTCCCTTGGAATTTGGGTCTCTGATAGGCTTTGTACAGGGCTTGTATTGCTGTGCCAGCGTTAAGCCATCCAGGAACACCACCCATCGCTCCCCCTGTCCCCTGGGTCGAGAAGAGATTCCAGGGGCCTAGGACATGACATGGCGCCGAAACCAGTACCTGGGGACCCCCGAAAACAACACTTTTCCCGCAAATCAGTACTTACGTCCCCCAAAACCAGCATTTGGGGGTACCCTGAGACTACCTACTGGGACCCACTGGAACTTACTCTCTTGGAGCACTGAGGATAACTCTGAGCGGGGGGCTGAGATAGACTTTCGGGGCCATCCAGATTAGCTCTCGGGGGTCCCCTGAGGCTGTCTCTAGGGTGGGGGGGCTGGGAATGACTTCCGACAGCCCTCTGAGACTAACTCTGGGGCGCTCCCTGAGACTAATATTCGAGGCGGGGGGGGTATGGAAGCACCCCTGAGACTGGGTCTTTGGCGCTCCTTAGATGCCTCTCGGAGGCCCCAGATTAGCCCTCAGAGGCCTCAGGCTAACTCGGGGCCCGTGAGACAAAAACTCGGGAGCACCGCTGGGAATTACTCTCAGAGCCCCAAGCTTAGCTCTCGGATGTCCCTGAGACTGACGCCCGGGAGCACTCTGATACTTGTTTTTACTTTTTTAGACTTTTTTACGTTAGGTGGTTTTGGGTAATCCCTGAGATTGACTCTCGGGGCCGCTTATATCAACACTTGGGGGCACAGCCTGAGGCTAAATCTCGAGGGCTCCCAAGATTACTTCTCAGGGGCCCCCTGAAACCAGCACTCTGCGGATCAAATGAGACTAACTCTCGGATCCCCAGATTAACTCTTGGGGCCACCTGAAAGTAAATATTGACTCCTGAGAGAGACGCCCGTAAGACTATGAGGGCCCCCCTGAGACCGGCACTCGGGGGCCCCCTGAGACCGACTATTGGGGTTATCTAAGACTGACTCTCAGGGGGACCCCTGAGACCGAATCTCAGGGGTCCCCTACGATTGATTCTCTGGATCCCCTTGACCGACTCTTGGGGTTTTCTGAAACTGAATCTCAGGGGGTCCTCTGAAATATACTTTCACCGGGCCCTATGACCCACGTTTGAGCCCCTGGGACTAGTTTGCCCCCCCTCCCTGAGACTGACTCTCAGGGCTCCCTGAAACCAATTTTCAGTGCCCCTTGAGACCAACTCTTGGGGCCCCTGAGACCGAATCTCGGGGTCCCCCGAGACCGACTCTCGGGGTCCCCTTGACCGGCTCTTGGGGTTCTCTGAGATTGAGTCTCATGGGGCCCCCTGAGATAGACTTTCGCAGAGCCCTGTGAACCACTCTCTGGGGGCCCCTAGGACTAGCTCGGCCCCCTGAGACCGACTCTCGGGGCCCCCTGAGACCGACTTTCGGGGGCCCCAGAGACCAACTATCAGGGGCCCCCTGAAATCTACTTTCGGGGGGCCTTGAGATCTCTGGGTGGCGGCCCTGCCGCCGACTCGGAACGCCCTGAGAACGAATCTTCAGGGGCCCCTGGACTGACTCTGGGAGCCCTGTGATCAGAGAATCCCTTGCAGTGGTTCAGATTGGCCCAAGGGGGTCCGCGGACTCCTAGGACCCCTTGTCTACACCACTGGAGAGGAGTTTTGGGGCAGCTACAAAGGCTGTATGTGGTGGCTACACCACTGCATCCACACTTTCGGGGGCCCTCCGAGATCAGCATTGGCTACATCACTGCATCCACACTTCCGGAGGTCCTCCGAGATCAGCATTGGCTACACCACTGCATCCACACTTTCGGGGCTCTCCGAGATCAGCATTTGGAGGTCCCTGAAATAATTGAATAATTGATCCCCCCCGAGACCATTACTCCGGAGCCCCTTGATACCCGGGGGCTCCGAAGACCAAGCTCGGGGTCCCACTTAGATCCGGCTCAGGGGCACTCTTAGGCCCATGCTCGCGCTTTTCTCAGGAATAACTCGACACTGATGTTCGGGGGCCCCAAGACCAATATTCGGAGCCCCCCCCGAGAATAATGCTCGGTTTTCTGGAGCCCCTCGATTCCGATGCTCGGGGGCCTGAGCCCAAGCCTGGGGGCCCCTAAGACAAAACTCTGGGTCCCATGAGGCCAATGCTCGTGCCTCACTCATGAGTCCCTCGATATCAATAGTCGGGGGCAACCCGAGGAAAGCCCTGAGCCCCTGAGGCCAAGCTGGGGTCCCCTGAGACCAAGTTCGGGACCCCCTGAGATCGAGCTCAGGAGGCTCCCCGAGATCAATGTTCGGTACTCTGGAGCCCTCGATACCAAGATCAGGGGCCCCCTGAGACCAAGCTCGGGGGCCCCTGAGACCAAGTTCGGGAGTCCCCTGAGACAAAGCTCAGGGGGTACCCTGAGACCAATGCTCGTGTTTTCCAGTGTATAAGGTCAGCCTTATGCATTGGATGCCCTCGGATGCCCCCTGAGACCAAGCTCGAGGGCCCCTGACACCAACCTCGGGGCCCCTGAGACCAAGCTCGGGGGCCCCTGAGACCAGGGTCAGGGGGCCCCGAGATCAATGTTCGGTACTACGGAGCCATCGATACCGATTATCGCGGGCCTCCTGAGACCAAGCTCGGGGGCCCCTGAGATCGACCTCAGGGGTCCCCGAGATCAATTTTGGTATTCTGGAGCCCTCGATACCGATGATCAGGGGCCCCCTGAGACCAAGCTCGGGGGCCCTGAGACCAGGCTCGCCCCCCTGAGACCAGTGCTCGTGTTTTCCAGTGCATAAGGTCAGCCCAAGGGAGGTCTGCGGACCCCAGGGACCCCCTTGGCTACGCCACTGCTAACTATATTATGTTATACTAACTATGCTGTACTATACCAACTATAGGTGCACCTATTGGTGGTGATTTGTTTCTATTAATTATATCAATAATAATCAACCTAATATTGATGATACCTTAAACATATAGAAAAAGAATATATCAACTCTAATGAAATCAAGTCTAATTTCAATATGCATGATCATTAATGTTCAGAAATAGAGTATGTTTCATCAATTGTTCTGTATTTTAAAATTGATATATTGCATAGCTACAGCGCCGCTTTCTCGTGAACGTACCTGATGCTAAATTTATCTTGGCTTCCCTTTCTCCCAAAAAATCACGCGTACCACACGTCTCTAAAATTGTCACAATTTGTAAAAGTTAAGATAATTTTCACTTTTTTAGATAGAACATTTTGTGTGTGATTCTTACGCCTAAGAATCACCTACAGCCTAAGTTACTTCTAAACCCTAGATTTTAATCACTTGCACACTGAATTTGCTGATGTCACATGTTAGGTAAATATGTATAAACAACACTTTTATTCGCTATTGTTCTTTTTATCCGCTTTTATCCCATAGTTAAATCCGCTATAGCTTCTCTATTCTGCATCTTTCGCGAAACAATTAAATCGCAAATTATATTTTCGTTCAAAACCACATTCACATAAACTTTTAGCTAAATGTACCAAATTTAAGCGCGCAGAGGGAGATAAAAGGACGGGGGTAGGGAGCTCATGCCCCGCCCCAAAAATGTCTGAGCGCCTATAGTAAACGCATAGACGGAGGCTGCCCCGAGACATTGACGTGGTAGGCTTGAGCCCCTAACCCACCTCCCCCAGAAATGAAGTCCCAGATCGGTCACCGCATGCAAAGCCTTTCTTGGCACAGACCTATCCAAAAGCTCTACCGAGCATTCCTCGATAAACCTTATATAAAGTATTAGGTATATCCTATATGCCTAATACCTGAATACCTAATACCGATAATACGTGAAACACAATTGGATAATGTAGCATACATTACTGATGCTTGCGGCTAATAAAAAACACGCAATTTGCTTTGTATTCTCGTTTTATTTTCCGATCTTGCGGCCCCAGCATCTCATGACGTCACCAACGCACCTAGCTACGTCATAAATACTTGCGCACACTGCTGCCTGGAAGACACCCTATGTAACACCGCCATCCTTGTACGCGCGTTCACCTTCGTTAATCGCAGCACGTGCCTGCCACGATGGAAACACAACGCTATGGTGACGTCATACGGTAACCATTACATCTCGATGATGACGTCATACAATGCAAACACCAGCACACACCACAGCGGTACAGACACACAATTGAACGCACTAATACCTAATCACTCTCGGAGTTATCTAGATCGCACCAGTGTTTGGTATGTACAATCATTGCACAGAGGACGTAATCATACCAATAAAGAATAAATAATAATAATAAAAACAGACCTAGGCGTCTCCGGGGTGACTGTGGTAAATGTCTAGAAACACGCGAAACAACAACAAAATGATCCGATAACAAATATCCCATGAATCCACTGAAGAAGCTACACTGCGATAAGCTAGGCTCTGCGTGAAATTCGTTAGTTTATTCATTTTAAATTGATAGATTTCAGAGTGTTGAGCCAAGAAGTATGATTATAAGTTCACAAGACGTTCAATGGCCTGCCTCTTCGAAACCTGGGTGCAAAATGGAGATAATACACTAGGATTATATATTCGAGTGCAGCCCTTCATCAGAATCAACATAACACAATGATTAAACTGAAAAATTATTGGTCATGTCTGAAGACCTCGAATATATAATCCCAGGTTTTGAGGTCTTGTTACCTATGACCAATGATTTGTAATTTCACATATTATGTACTGCTGATTCTGATGAAGGGCTGTGTCCGCACATGTAATATCAATGTACTAGCTCTATTTTGCATCTAGGATTGCAGGAGGCAGGTCATTGAACATCTTATCAACTTATCTGAAATTGACTACATTGCATCAAAAGATGAGCTTTCCGATCAATCATTTTGAATAGGTTACATGCTATCACTAAAGGGAGGACAGTATAATGCTGCCGTAAAACATGTTAAGTCTCTACTGAGGTCAGCAGCACACAGCGGCCCCTATCGAAATTTTACCTACAGAAGAAAGATCAGCTGACAACAGAAATGAGCTCTAATAGTATGAAAATACAAAAACGCAACACCAAAACAAATCAAACCATCATCACAAGAAAGTACATGACAAAGCGTATCAAGTTTTACCGGCTTTGTTCCTACATCGATTCTCGACATCGCTATCTCTTCACAGAATGGTAACCTATAAAAAACAAGTGAGATTAGCTTCGTCGGCCAGTGTCGATGAACCAATAGGTGTTGTATCTTACATCACTGACGGCAGCAAATCAAGAGCACAATTTTATCCCGACAAAGCTGGTGGCCTGGTAGTGCAGAAGCTCAAATATGTCCGATTGAATACAAGTGTCACGTAAAGCAAATATTCCACGCGAACTATGAGCGAACGATTGGTGAAATTACCAGAAATAATTGCTCACAAATTATACCAAACGTTCACTCCTTATCACGGATCTGAATGCATGCATTCATTCATTAAATACACATTCAATCGGCCGGAGCTCACCACTTGATAAAGTACAGTCATCCACCCCAAGCACAAGCTCACCGTCAAAAAAGCACTAAGTGATTCGTAACTGCGCAAAGCAGCTCCTCTGAGACCTGTGCAACTCCTCGTTGAATAACGCCACTATGACGTCACAGTGGCGTAGACCGACGAGAATATCAGCCATGTATGCTGATGGTACGGGGCAGCGAAGGCATGCAGATTACATCACGAAACCCCTCCTCGCCATGCTCTGCACTGCTTTTTCATCCGTCAACATGATTTGAAACACACGATACAGCTCTTTCACTTATTTATGAAATATTTACAAACACCTAACAGGCCAAAAGCTCGATACTTTTATTTACATGAGCTGTAGCCGATTTTCTACAAGCAGCCTTGTCCTCATGGGCGGAGATTCTCTTATTAAAGAAGGGCCAGATTACGAGGCCGCGCCAAAAGAAGAAAAGTTTTGGATTGGAGTTTGCCTTCCGAGGGGCGTCTATTCCACGGAGATCGACAACTTTGTTACCTAAATATTCTTAAATATCTTTGGTATTTAGCGGTATAAAGACGATGATAACATGAAACGTAAGCAAACACAGACCAAACAGGTTATTCGAGCCCGTCAGGCCCTCGCTTTGTCTTCTCTTCTTTCGTGCCTCCTCATCTGAGATCGTGGCGGAGATGTGTAATGACTTCCTTGCCGGAGTTCTGCCGGACTTCTGCCGGAGTTCTGCCGCAGTTCTGCCGGAGTTTTGCCGGACTTGCTTGCCAGAGTTCTGCAGTGGCCTCCCAGTTCCAGGATGGCTTTTCGGTGAGATTCTCCGGGCCTGTCCGCTACCGTTGCCGTTCACCTGCTTTGAAGGCCAATCCGCGCCTGGTTGGCGCGATCTTTTGCAGTTTTGGTTTCAGCAGGTGACCACTAGGAGGGTTGTGCAGGGCCTGAGCTTTCCAGCCGGTGGGTCTGGAAACATCCCCGTGTGCTGGAAAAGACGAGGATAATCTTACTGCTTGGGGCATCTTTTCTTTAATCCTGGATTGACTTTTCCAACAATATGTACATTGTACATGTATTCTATGTCCGGACGTGTGCTCACGCGAACTCTCTGTCATTATTATTGGGGTTTTAGGGCGCGAGGACTTGGCCAGTCCTTCTGCGACCATATCATGGCCACTGAAAACACCAAGTACACTAGGAAACCAGCGCCAACTTGGGCGAACGCTTTTTATGCTGTAAGGTTTATTTCAAACCCATTCCTGCAACCAAAAAAGCCTTGTAACCAAGTTTTGCAGCCCTCTACTCTAACCAACACCGTTCTTTCACCCTCTCTCCCACTCTCCCCTCCTCCTCCTCTCTCCCTCTCTACTCCTCCTCTTCCCCTCTGTCTCCGTAATCATCCATCAGATAAATAGTCGGTCGAAGACAACGTCTGCCGACATAACTCAGGGCCCGGCTCAGTAACGCGTTCCGCCGCTCCCGCCAGCAACGGAGCGTGCAACGGGCACGGCGGCAGATCTACCGCTCTGACTCAACCCGAATCTGACGCGACTTACGCCCTGCCAGCCTTTGTTTGATTGATGCCCGGCGGCAGACTTTGCTGTCGTCGGGGTGAGGTGTTGGTTTTTGGTTGCGTTTGAGTGTAGATGGTAAGCGTAAGGAAATAATGTTCTTAAGTGTAAAGACTGGTACCCTGTTTTACGCAGTATGCCTACTGCTTTGTGGTTAGTCAGTCATAATTTTTGGGGCTTATCGACGCACAACTGACAGGGTCTTATGGCATCGCCAAAATTTCCCCTGTTGGAAGGGTTTCTCGGGAGCCAGCTTGCTCCTTGCTCAGGGAAGTCGTCGGGCCTTGAACCCAAGTCGACCGCGTGGAAAGCGAGCGCGCTTACCACTCCACTACCGAGCCCCCTAGTCAGCCATCTAAGCAGATATGACCGTACAGTGTATGTATCTCAGCAATAGCAAAAGAAAACCTACGCTGACCTTCTCCTTTTCGCAACTTCCTTTTTATGAATTTGGGCACTACATCGCTGATGCTGCAACTATTCAATATTGATAAGTCATATATTATTTATGTCAAGTGTCATCTCTCCCGTGTTTGAACGAAGACGTTGTATTTATGATAGTTCCCGCGCTGATCTCGTGACATTGAAGACGAAATATCGTGGGGTTAACGAAATAGTGAGGGAATCCAAGGCTTGCGGGTATAGAGCATCTGGAGAATCTGATGTAGAAAAAATGGTTTCATTAGTTTGCAATGCCGACTGGGTCAGATAAGCGCCTATTTATTCCATTGAAAATCCTTTGGAACATCTTTTTGGTTTCAATTTGCAGCTTACATCAAGAGCACACTCGGCAATATCTTAGGGTCAAGCCCATTTTCTTGGAGTTTACAGCTATAATAAAGTTATTCGGCTGATCAGGGGCCTCCCGCATGAGGAATAGCCATAGTTACCCTCCGCCACCCCGACCACCACCCTAGTAAGACAGTCAAGTAGACTATTCAGCGTGACACGAGGTCACCAAACAGTAAAGACACGTGTCAGATTCGAACGGGGAGCCTCCTAACCCACCACTCAGTCACGCTAAGTAGGCATTCAGAGTAGACTGAAACCAGCACTACAGATTCTGCAAATCCCTACCATGTTCCCCTTGACACACAAAATATCATGCTCACATCTTCCGTCACCCTCACCTCATCATCATAAAAAAGTGTTTCCGCACCCGGTGTCAGTCCTCACCGTGGTGTTCCCACGTGGGACACACAAAAATCATGCTCACATCTTTAGTGACTCTCACCTCATCATCATCTAAAAAGACTAAAAACACGTCATCATGTTACGGATAATAGATATGTCTGTGGTCCAGCACCCGGTGTGAATACGCTCCGTGGTGTTTCCACGTGGGACAAACATTATAAAAAATTCCCGTCAGACTTACATCTTACTTCAGATCCTACTTTTAATCCCCGCTTACATGCTCTACATTTTACTTTCAATTCCCGTCAGACTTACAATCCCACATCAGAATTAGATCTTTAACTTACATCACTTGCTAAGAAGTCCGCCGGAGCCTGCGTAGTTGTATCCGTACCCGGCGTACTGGGGGTACGGGTACGAACTGTAGTCGGGCATCTGTACTGAACCTGCCAGCAGACCAAGGTCAAGGTCACGGTCAAGGTCAAGGTCACGCATATTCCTGGGCCGGGCGACGGTGAAAGTGATGTAAATGTTAGACATTTGGCCATTTATGTATACAATTTGTCCCCGGGAAGTTCAAGGGCGGGAAGTAAACGTGCACCAGAGAAAACGTCCTCAAGAATCCGGATATGCATTGAAATCCAGTCTTGAGCGGGTTTGCCCTAATCACCCCGTGTCGATTCACGGGTTCATTGAGCTAGATCTGACTTTGGAGTCCAGCTTTGCCCGCTACCCCGTGATTAAAGATGGGGATATTCATTCATTAATTTAATTTTATTAGGGCTTCTCCCAACAGGCCCACTCGCCCAATTACAGGGAGTATTAGCGTGGGTGTTTGAGGATCCTCTCCACCGGGTCAGATCGGACACGGAAAATGATTTCCCAAAGTGGGGATTGAACCCACGTTAATCCTTGCTTTCCGATCTGATGACGGGCAATGAAGCCACTAGGTCACCCCGAAAATCTGGTATGGTCTGATTTGCGGTCACAGCAATAAAACGCTTAGATAAAATGGTAGTATAAAGGCCTGAAATGTTAAAATGGTAGTATAAAGGCCTTTATATGGAAAGGTAACACATTGCGAGGCGCGCAAGTAGCTTCTAAAAGTATAAAATCATGCGTTTGTAGCTTGCCAAGTGCTACGGCCATCGTGCTACAAGGTAGCAGACTAACCATGCTGTGCTACAACACCTACCTTGCATTTCTGCACTGTCCTTGCTGCCCAGTGACGTCATACGGTGATCCAATGACGTCATACTGGGTTCTGATGACGTCATACGATCGTCATACAGTCGAATGTCCGGCGAAAGGGCAGGAGAGAGCTGCGCTAAGGATTTTGGCTGCTCCTGTGGTGATATCAAGCCATTCGCCGATGGATGCAGGGAAACATCTGCATAAGGACTGCGCATGCGCGCTGCGAGGTCACAGTCGTTCGGCTGCGGGTTGTGGTGTGGAGGGGCGCATAGGAGGCTATTGTGGTGTGGATGGTGCTCGGGGGGACTGATTGGGGGCGGTGGGGGTTGACTGTGACTGCCGAGGGAGACCTCGGCGTAATGCGAGTGCGGGTTGGGACTGGGCTCACCCTGACGGTGGTCGGGGGAGAGAGTGAGTAGGGAGAATCCCCGAAACTCAGCTGGACCGGCTGGTAACCAGTGCTGATGTAGTGGGGAGTGCTGGGCGTGAGCGGCTGTAGGGTAGTAAGGCCCGGGTGCGGTTGAGATAGGTCCGTGTGGGACATCTCCCCCCGGCTGATGTCAGCAGGATGAATGTCTGGGGTCAACTCATCCTCAGTCACACTCTTCTGCGGGGTGGAGGGGGGCTGGGGCTCCGAGGACACGGGAGGGGTCAGCGATGTCACCGAGGAGGACAGCACGGAGCTGCTGACATCTAGCGGCGTGAGCGGCGCGTAACTGTATGTGCTGCCACCTGTCGGCGTGCGGAGAAACAGTGCTTTTAGTGGGTGCTGCCAGAAAAACTAGATGACGCTGGTGTGGCAGTGACCAGAGGTTTGAAACGGCGCAAATTTAGAGGCATCAGCCTCCACATGCTTCAGCGTGTTCACCAAAATAGCATGGTCGGTGAGCTTTAGATGAGAGGTGATAAAAGCCAACAGAAAGATATTCAACTACGCGTTTCAAACCTCTGGCGGGGCAGGTGGCTAGTGGGGTGCAAAACAGGTGGCAAGCTAACTACTGTGGCGAACAATCTAGCCACTTTCAGGCGGTCCTCAAAAAGGCAAATCATGGACGAGAAAGAAAGTCAATAGCATGGTCCATGCTCGCTATGCCCTTTCTGGCTCATCTGCTAGGTTATTGTAGAGGCTACGAAAAGCAACACACATTTTGGCTACTACTAATTGCTTTGGGTTTTAGGGGCAGACAATTTCAACACCGCAAGGCATCGAAAAGGCACACCATGCACTAACTAATAAATGGCAGCCCAAAAAGTAACAGCACGCACTTTATCACAAAATTCGATATGCGATTCCAGGGTGATTACCGATATCTTTTCCAGCTGCATGAAACTAAAGAATCACTGCATATTTGTATCGAAAACATTCAGGGGCTTCCGACTTTTGCTCATTTGCAAGAGGGAAATATCCAGTTCTTTAACGTGCTTGTTCTAAAATTCGTAATCTGTGCAAAACCAGCAATCTGGCGTTTTTACGCCACTGATTCGTGACAATATATACCCTTCTTTGTATCATTGGAAATTTCTGGCGGGTGTTGCGTGGCTGGCATCAGTGCTAGGTGCTGAGTGCGTGGGCAGGCGTGCACAGGCTGCAGAGCCATCTTTTGATACCAAGCTGAACTAGCAGCGACACTAGCACCATTTAGCGTCGACCTACCTTGCTGGTACTGCGCAGATGTGTCGATGAGCGGCGCTGTTGCGCCCGGTGATGACTTGCTATCCATGGAGATAGGAGCGAGAGGCGCCAAACCGGCTTGCGAAGCTGCTGAAGATAACAGTATCACTGGTGACGCGGTGCTGTACATACTGAGCGTTGCATTCAATACTATGATTTACTAGATTTCAGAGGTAAAATACTTCAGATGCACTGTGTCATTGTGCCTGGTCAGCGGCCATCAATTCGCCACTTATCCTCAAACCAAAATAGACTTTAAAAATGTGAGGCTAGTCGACTGATGGGGGAAAGGGGTGATTGGGGAAGCCTATTTCTCATACAGATCAAATTTCGGAAAAAGTTTAGAGGAAAGTATGATACCAAAATATTGGAATTCAAAGTCTCAAGATAAGTTGTAGCGTCAACTGAGTAACTGTAAGTCTAAATTCCAAAAGTTTTATCTCAGTGGGAGGAGTTTTCTGCCCACGAGAAGTTCCCCCTCTCCAAACCTTCCACCTCTCCGGCCGGCGGAGGCGCCCTTGCTGCCCACTTACCTAGTCCGGCCGTCAGACTGTGGGAGTAGGCCGCCGCCTGCTGCTGCCCAATCCCGATGCTATCGTAGAGGGCATCCGCCTGTGACGTCACGGCTGAGGAGAAGGCACCCGCCTGGTCCACGCCGACTGCGCCGAAATTGTAGCCGGCACCGGCTGCCACCTGGCCCAGATCTGGCAGCCCCAGACCGCCCTTGGCTGCCTCGTCCTTTAGCCATTGTTTCGACCAGGGTAGCTGTGAAGGGAGAAAGGGATTTTGGTAAATGAGGTAGGGCGCGCCCATGCACAATGTGCAAAAACGAAGAGAAGGTTTATCAAAATTTGTGCCCGCTTGTTGGGTTTTGACGGCAATTCAGCTGGGAAGGTTCTATGGGGCTTTCGACTATGTTGTGTATTGCGAGTAAAATGGCATGCATGACTATCCCAGTCGTGCCACGTCCCTGAGGATGACGTTTCTCATATATTCATCATTCTGATCACCTCTGTATCGTTAAAGTATAGGGTGAAAAATAGAAGCAGGACATGTTCATGCTATCGCAGCTCGAGTCTCCACCAGGGTGAGAGAGTGGGCAGGGGGACGCGTCCCTAAACTTTGACGGAAGGGGAGACAGTCCCCTTCAACTTTTATGGAGACCCCTGCAACAATACTAGATGGCCTCGCGGGAGTCCTCTCGGGGTGACCATGAGCCCTCCCTGAAGGCCCTCACGTGATCGTGGGAGGACAACAGGCGGTTTTAAGTCTGTCACAGGGTCCACAAGTCAAACACTCAAAATTATAAAGGCATCCAAGTATAACAAAGAGTTTCCAGTTTGATTAATCCAGTTAAATGCCTCTGAAACAACCGAAGGGCCTCAAAATGGCAATGGTGGCCCATTATGAATATTTTGGCCCTAATGACAGTAAAGTTTTTGATGCAGTTTCTGGGAGGCTCAACGACCATGGGCGTGCATTTCCACAAATGACTGGGGAAACAAAATGCGGGACAATATCAATAGCAAACACATAAAAACGATTTCAGATCTTAAATATACATATTTTAAATTTTGTTCAACCAGCTAAATATGACGGTGTTTTTTATGTCAAATGCTTGTTTTGGCTAACGCCATCTTCTTGGATTAACCTTCGCCCGGGTGGGGGTCTTTTTAGACCCCCTCTCGGGTTTTTCGAAGTGACCAAAAAACGGCGGCGCGCAGCGCCAAACTGGTCTAGCTGTTCCTTCATCATTTTTACATCTTTCCTGAAAATTTTGGCTCAAGGTCATATCAGGTCAGGTCACCAGGTCAGGTGAAGTGACCTCACCTCAAAAAATACTTAGGACGGCATAACTAAAAGAAGGGTTAATCGATCAAGTTGAAACTCATACCACATCTTGGGCCCATCAGGAGCTACAACATTTGTTCCGGGATTTTTGATATTGGTGACCTAAGGTCATGTGCAGAGCATGACCTCCCCATTGACAATACATGGCGAAAATCACAAAATGAGCTTTTCTCAGTAAGTATAGATGGAATCAACTTCAAACATCGGTTGCGACTTGTTCTTAGCCCATTTCTGAAGCTGATACCAAAATTTTTGACTTGTGACCTTTAAAAGGTCACCTTAGGTCAAATAAGCATTTTTGGTGTTTTTCTTTAGAAATTTTGAATAAACTAAGATAGAGCTTTTATTTTGTCACCAAAGTGTTTGTATAGTCACTGGAAGTCAAATGATATACATCATGACTATACCAGGTCAAGTTGGGTCAGACCGTTGACCTGGGTCAGGTCAAATTCTTACATTTGACCTGGCATAGCAATATCATATATCATTCGATTCGTATTGACGAGAGGATTGCAATGGTGCATAAACTATGGCTGTATCTTGTTTGGTTTTGGAAGATATTAGCGAAAAAGTAAACGCCCTTATGCATGGGTGGCTATGAACATTCCCAAGAATATGCCCAATATTTAGTGACCTGTAGCTCCCTAGGCTTTGACCTGACACGAAAATGAATGCCAATGTAATGAAAGCGCATCTCAAGAGCTTTCGAATGGTGTTAAACATGTTTCTAGCTATCATAGTTTCTGAGATATAGGAGGTTTTCTTAGTACACCTCATATTAGCGATTTTGACCTATTTTGACCTCTGGTGACCTTGATATTGACCTGACAAGAAAAATGACCGAAGTATTTTCGATATCATTTTCGAAGGGCTTTCGATTGCTCTTTTGCGCTTTTTCTAGCTCTCTTAGTTTTTGAGATCGTGGGGGTCTTTTTAGCCCCCCACCAGGGCGAAGGTGGCTCGTACCCGCCACCGGGGCAAGGGTTAACAGCATTTGGCTCGAAAACCATCAGCCTAAATTCAAAATCATGGTGCATTGCATACTTTTCACTCCGAACAACTTCACTTTCGGAGGCCAAAAAGCTTCAGACATCAAGTTTTTTTAGATAATCCACCTCTTAGCATTGGAGAGGGGTGATTAGACAAGTGCAATGCCACTAAATCAAATTATTATCCAGGGTATAATAGCCTGTTCATCGTTTGTTTTAATTCTAGGGTGTAGATTGATCCTTTTTAGATCCCTGTGGTGTTTGGGGGTGGTAAGAATTTCAGAACTAAAGTTGTACTTAGTGTCCTTATGTTCCATGGTCGAGTGAAAGTGATCGCCTCTAGTATATCTGGGGCAATTCTTTTCCTGGATGCATTATTCACTGTTTACGAGGACGGCTCTTACACATCAAAGCTGTACATCAAACCTCCAGCGATCCTGCACTTTGGGTCCATAGATCCCACTTTAGCAAAACAAGCCGTCCTTAACTCGGCAATAAGCAGGGCGATAAGAATATCATCTTCAAAGGAGGTCTGTTGCTGTAGCTTGACCAAAATTCAAAATCTGTACCTTAAAAACAGCTAACCTCCCTACAGAATCTTTACAGCAATCAGAAATAATATGTAAGTTCGATAGACCTGCTGGGGACCATGGCAGTCACAATGTGGGAATTCGGTATCATGCAATATATTTGACAAATCATTCCCTGATACAAATGATTCACAAATAACCCAAAATAAGGCTTTGTTTGGCGAACCTATCATGCCAGCGCACTGTGCGTTTTTGTCCTGGCAAACGGCGAAAATCCTTCGAAACAACCACCTCAAACTCGCTGTCCAACACGGCCATAAAACGACTGCTGCGCCCGCCCCGGCCCAGATCAGTGCATAACATCTCCATACATCGCAATCTCTACCCCATCCTGCCGTCGTTGGCCGTCCCTGTCTCATCATTTGGCCTCCCCAAGTGCCTTCTAATGACGTCATCAAAGCTGGCACACAACAAAGCGCCACGATCGCCGGTAACGCGACATGCCCCCAGGGTGTAGTTGGCTGTACTGGACGCATCTGGGTCCGCCTCGGCACCAGCAGTGCTTTCCACCAGTCCCCGGGAAAAGGTAGTGGAAAACTCGTGTTTAGCGGCGATGCCGTGTATAATTCGGACGTTTGCGACAATGACTTGTCCGGGAGGGGAGCTGGAAGTCTGCGCTGCACCCGAGCTGGCAAGGAAAATGGCCGACGGGCAAGGAGGGAGCACAACGTGAGGGGTTCAGACCTTTTACTCGGTGAATTCAGAAAGTTTGTGGATGTCATTTCATTATTGGTCTGAATGATTGGAGTTTCACAAAGTGAAGTTTCAGAACGAGCGCAGAATTATATTTTTCTGCTTACAATTTCGTCTGTCTCCATGAAAATATGTGTTAGGAGCTATTTTACTTTTTCCAGTCTGCCTTTGTTTTACACCTATTAAGGGATCCCTTGATTTCTACGTTGGAAGAAATTGCTACTAGTGCTTTGACCGTTCACTCTAATACGATCCACAAGACCTACACCCAGTTTATTAAATAGCTATCAACATATATAAATATATATATATATCAACAGGCCATTCTTCCGTTTTCCCGGGTTTGTCACCAAAGCAGTGACGCACACACCGTGCCAAAAAGCCAGGAGTGTCACAAAGGCGACAGCTATGGCGCCGACTCTCTGATCCTCGTTAGTCGCCAAACGCGGTGCAGCGTGACCAACCGCGGCGCCGCGCGCCAATCCCTCTCATTAGAATGCAAATTGCATTTTTGAGGTGAGATGGAGTTTATTTCATACGTCATTTGGCTTGAAACGCGGCATCCATCATGTGGCGCTGTGAGAAATTGTCCGGCGTCGGTGGCAGTGCCGGGACTAAATCCCGGACCCATTGGCTACGAGGTGGAGCCGAGTCCAGACTCGGCTCGGTCAGAGCAGGCGAGGTGGGATTTAAAGCTCTAGATTATTTCAGGTATATATGAAAAAGGTTGTAAGTTCTGCATCCTAAGGCTAAGGCTTCATTTAACGCGAGAAGTGAGCCTGGAAGATTGAGTGGGCGTGTTGATACTGGTTTGCGACTTAGTGGGTGGAGGGTTAGTTCGGGCAGCCTTTGACCCCGCCTAACCCGGCAGGCACATGCGATGACTTCCAAAAAATAAGCGAGAAGGTGCCTAAGCTATAGCACTTACATCATTAATTATAGCATCATTATAGGACGCTAAAATTTCCATTCCAGGGTCTTAATGCGAGAAGGTTCGAGCCTGCTCTTTTGAACGTGGAAGTTTGAAAAGTTATCATTTATCTACCACTCGTCAGCTGCCAGATTACAGGGATCGAAATCGTCAACACTTAAGCTTTTTGTAGAGTCCCGACGATCAAATATCATTAGCTTGTTTAATACATGCACAGGGGCACGTTCGCTCTGGGTTTACACTCCACGCTCTGGTACTTACACTGGAATAGGCCAGCTGTTCCACCGGGTATTGCACCCGCTGCCTTTTCACCTCCTCCTCCGAGGCCGAGGTCAGGTCACGGTCGTCTGGAAGCACATCATTAATCGTTTGTTATATACAATCATACCGAATGATAATGTTATTCCTCACAGAAAAAAACATTTCTGGGCCAGATAAATGATAATCATAATGCTACCGACACCAGCACGCCCACTGTCAACAAGTGGTCCCGGGTCTCAACACAACAAACCAATCACAAACAATCAACAACGCATCGGCTGGCGCTGCCAGCGCCCCCCATAAGTCGTCATCATCATCGTCGTCGTCATCGTTTTCTCGACCAATGGGATTAGGAGGGTGCGGCGTCCGTCGCTAGTCATAGTCTCAATCAATTGCCATCAATCCCTGCCGCTACCGTCCCAGGGCAGGAACAGGCCGCTCTCGACATATTGCCCCCCCTCCCTCTCTGCTGGTCTGAAGGGGCGGCTGCCAACTCGCAGCACCAGAGCTCAGCCCCCTCCCGGTAACAGAGTTAGCCCATTATAGCAGCGGTGTCGACAGAGAGGACAGGAGGGGGTCATGAAGGGCAGCTCGTGCACGGTTTTATACAGCCCAGGGCTGCGTCTCACGCGGCAGAGGCTCTGCTCACTGTTGTCAACATCCAAACGTCCGGGAAGAAGTGGTTTTAGGCCTAATGTCACAGCAATGTCAAAAACGTCGTGCTGGGGTACTTCCGATTGTGAGTGCCAGTATCGGTTACTGTCAGCATTGTCCTTAACTTAGGCGTAAAAGCGGAAAGCTGGCCAGGTGCAATATATGTTTGGGATGGGCGTATGCATCGATGGAGGAGCAGGGAAGAGGGGTGAAAATTTTTTACTCATCTTTTTTATTATTTTTTTTACTTTACCAGCCGGAGAAGTATTTTGCAATACTGTCTAAACACATATTTCTTAAAACCACTTTCAAGATTCAGAGTTTAACTAGAACAATTAGTCATTTGCCCGAAACACACTTCAAAGAGTCAGAAAGAAAATAATGTTTTGAAGACTGCCGCCCATGAATGAACAGCATAAAGAGGAATCAGTCCTCTCTCTCTCTCTCTCTCTCTCTCTCTCTCTTTCTCTCTCTCTCTCTCTCTCCCTCTCTTTCTCTCTCTCTCTCTCTCTCTCTCTCTCTCTCTCTCTCTCTCTCTCTCTCTCTCTCTCTCTCTCTCTCTCTTTCTTTCTCTATCTCTCTCTCTCTCCTCTCTCTCTCTCTCTCTCTCTCTCTCTCTCTCTCTCTCTCTCTCTCTCTCTCACCCTCCATCTTTTTTATCCCTTTTCCTTTCCAGACCGTTCTCGCTTTCCCCAGACCTCCATTTCTACACCGCGGCTCGGGCAACATGGTTACCAAACGCGCCCGGTGCTGGAGCCGCCGCAAACGCCATTAATCTACGCTCAGGGTGCTCATAGTGGCCAGAAGATGCACTTAGTAGCGCTCGGGGCTGTCGCGTAGCTGCGGTGTCCTGTTGGAACGGCGGAGCAGCCTTCGGGAGGGCGTCTTTGTTTGAGACGCTTGTGACAAGCTTGTTGGAATTGTGGCTTGAAAATTTGTTGACGAATTGTAACTTCTGATGGTATTCTCTAAATGATGGGGAATTCCATCCAGATGATCAATTTACCGGAAATTCGCGAGAAAGACCAGCAATATCTTGCATCTTGATTTCCCACATTTTTATATGTTTTCTGTTAGATATTAGACAAAGTCAGTTGCCACGGAGCATTTCATACTTTAAAAAAGAGGCAGGCTCGAGCGAAGCTTTAAAAAAGAGGCAGGCACTGCTGTCAGTACGCTTTCCGTATTTGTCCCATTGACTGACCTATTGGCAATGAGAAGCTGAGAAACCTAAAATACGCAGTCCCAAGCACTCTCGTCAGTGAAACGACAACGGCTACTTCTGAAGATTGGCACCTCCAGTGGGTTGCCCCACCCACAGGTGGCTGCCCCATGGAGCCTTGTTCTCTCTCGTTTAGCCATTCAGACCTTATCAAACTGCTGGTGAATAGGCGACGCACCAACTGCTAGGGTTATACGGTGTCGCCAACTCTCACCCTGTTGGGAGGGGTTTTGGGATCAGATAGACTTATTCAGAGACTCTGCTTGGACTTGAACCCGGGACCTGTGACTCAGGAGACTTTAATGCTTCCCACTGAGCCACCCACACAGTGAAAAAAACAGAGTTGAAATAGCTGAGAATTATGAGTCATTTAAGCCCTTCTTTGTAAATCCAAATTACCATTGGAGAGGCGGTTCGGAGCTAAGTCTATATGTTGGAAAATAACTTGTTTGAATTTTGTTCCATTTTTCTGTGTTTTCTTACCAGTAAAAACGGATGCAACATCAAAAATGGATTATCAAAAGACGAAATGCCTGAAGAGATAAACAACATGGTATAAAATTTTGAAATGTCAAAACGGGCGTAGAAATACTAAAACTAGCTCATTTTCCATCTGAATTCAGGCTCATTGGAACTTAACCTTCGCCCGGGTGGGAGTCTTTTAGACCCCCTCCGGTTTTTCCAAAGTGACCAAAACCGGCGCACAGCGCCGCCAAACTGGTCTAGCTGTTCCTTCATCATTTTTACATATTTCCTGAAAATTTTGACTCAAGGTCATAATAGGTCAGGTCACTAGGCCAGGTGAAGTGACCTCACCTCAAAAAATACTTAGGACCGCATAACTAAAGAAGGGTTAATCGATCAAGTTGAAACTCATACCACATATTGGGCCCACCAGGAGCTACAACATTTGTACCGGGATTTTGATATTGGTGACCTAAGGTCATGTGCAGTGCATGACCTCCCCATTGTCAATACATGGGAAAAATCACGAAATGAGCTTTTCTCAGTAAGTATGGATGGAATCAACTTCAAACATCGGTTGCGACTTGCTCTTAGCCCATTTCTGGAGCTGATGCCAAAATTTTGACTTGTGACCTTTAAAAGGTCACCTTAGGTCAAATAAGCATTTTTGGTGTTTTTCTCTATAAATTTTGAATAAAATAAGATAGAGCTTTTATTTTGTCACTAAAGTGTTTGTAGAGTCACTGGAAGTCAAATGATATACATCATGACTATACCAGGTCAAGTTGGGTCAGACCGTTGACCTGGGTCAGGTCAAATTCTTAAATTTGACCTGGCATAGCAATATCATATATCATTCGATTTGTATTGACGAGAGGATTGCAATGGTACATAAACTATGGCTATATCTTGTTTGGTTTGGAAGCTATTAGCGAATAAGTAAACGCCCTTATACATGGCTGGCTATGGACATTCCCAAGAATATGCCCAATGTTTAGTGACCTGTAGCTCCCTAGGTTTTGACCTGACACGGAAATGAATGCCACTATAATGAAAGCGCATCTCAAGAGCTTTCGAATGGTGTTAGAAAAATGTTTCTAGCTATCATAGTTTCTGAGATATATGAGGTTTTCTTAGTACACCTCATATTAGCGATTTTGACCTATTTTGACCTCTGGTGACCTTGATATTGACCTGACAAGAAAAATGACCGAAGTATTTTCGATATCATTTTCAAAGAGCTTTCGATTGCCGTTTTGCGCTTTTTTCTTGCTCTCTTAGTTTTTGAGATCGTGGGGGTCTTTTTAGCCCCCACCAGGGCGAAGGTGGCTCGTACCCGCCACCGGGGCAAGGGTTAAACTCGAAGAGTGAAAAGCATGGGGACTTAAAAATCACAACATGCTGGGTGAAGCCTACACACTGGGTGCCGACAAAGACTAGAAACGCTTAAATCCCGAGAAGAGGAATAAGTCGGATCAACAAAATCTGATAAAAAATGTAGCACTGGCCCACTGAGCTTTCTCTCTCTCCCCTCTCTCTCTCTCTCTCTCTCCCTTCTCTCTCTCTCTCTCTCTCTCTCTCTCTCTCTCTCTCTCTCTCTCTACAGCGCGGCGCCGCCCTAACGCCGCCGTCACGCTTCAGGTCCCACCCCGAGTGACGTCACGGAGACGGCGTGACGTCACCAGGGCGGCCACGCGCCTCGACGGAAGACGGCAGCGCGCCGTCGGAAACGCAGAAACGCCCGCGGCGGTGGCGCGCGTTGTTTGGCTTGGCGAGACTCGTGGGATGTGTGGACCTATTCTAGCAAACGTCAATGTTGTTGGGCAGGACAAAAGGATTAATACAGTTTCTTTTTAATAAAACTGTAGCACATACTATTAAAAGGCACATTTTTTATTTTCTACACAATAATAATATTTACAAATCTAATTTTTCTTTCACACTATAAAGCTATGTATGTACGCAAAATTATTCTTGGTATACTATACAAATCTTGCTAAATACCTAGGTTATGAACCACAGATCTAATGAACTTAAATTTGATCAAATAAAAATTGTTCAAAATAAGGGATCCAAGATGAAAATTTGGCATACGTGGCATTTTTGTTTCGACTTGGCTTAGCTGATTATCGAGAGATCTGATATGCCTTTTAATTAAACATAGAAGAACTAAAATCACCAATTGTTCCGGAAAGTATAAAAACTATTCCAATTTCAATAAAGTGAGTTTCTTCAATGTTGCCTTTTAATTGTACACTGCTGGAACACCCGAAGCATAATCACTACTCTTAAGCTCGTAGAAATTGTATGTGCTAGGAAAGTTAACACCGACGCAAATACAAATAATTTAAAACCAATTTATGATACATAGTTTCGTCGTAAACTCTGGATTTCACAGCACACAACACAGCTATTTCTCTATCTTCACATCACAATGAAGATTAAAAGGAACATCGATGCTTGCGGCCACCATGGCCGTGGAGCAACTATTGGATGGAAAAATTCGACATTAAAGCTAATAGCCCTGTTCCAGCTGTCAGCACAGTTTTGTCAGCACCAATCAGCGGGCCGCGTTGCGCCTACGTCACAGGACTGTAGCCTCTCCCCGGGAACTAGTTCTAGAGGTTTTAGGGGCTGACGGTCTGCTGTTTGTGCTGATTGAAAACCGTAAGTGCACGAAGTGGCAGCCTAAAATTGTTTTATGGTATAAAGGTTTAAGTTCCCTTTGCTTAGCACAAACAGGAGGTGATTATGGCGCTGATTTTACTTTTCTGGAGGAGAGGTTAGAGGTCCTGCTGACAAAACTGTGCTGACAGCTGGAACAGGGCTCATGTTGTCAATGAAGGAAACTTTGGAAGTTCGAGACTAGTGACTGCTAGTCAAGCCAAGACAGCAAAAAATTCTGAACAGGCTGTCCTGGTTGCATCGAAGGGAAAAAGCTTGGACTAAAAATATAGCACAATTTTTTCCTGAGTTAAAAAATCATCATTTCCATCGTTGCTTATTCAAAAGTATAAACAATAGCTGAACAACATTAACAGCAATGAACTATTTTCTTCCCATTTAAGAACCGAATGCAAATATTATTGGCTCAAATTACTGACAGGACAACACTCCCCTGGTTTGAGTGTTCCACAGCTCTGCACAATCCCCCCGCCCAGCGCTTCCCGCTTACGCTGCGGTGGTTGTAGGTTACCCCCTCCCCCTTCCACTCCCCGTTGAGGTGCTGGCCATTCCAGTACCAGTCTATGTCCGGTCATAACCACCCGGAAACCAGCACACATCAATTCCAGGGGCGCTGCGACAAGATGGCGGCATAAGCGGATTCGGAGAGGACCACCAAGCGGAGAGCTGAGAGGGGAAACTTCGGTAGAGCGGGCTACGTCGAGCCCATTGTGCTGGTGGCAAGATGTCCTGCGCATTTGCCTTCATGTTCTTGAAAGGTGCAAACTTGATTTGACTTGATTCGACCTTCTTCGACTCGAGAATAACACATTTTTTGGTTATATAACAATTGTTTGCCACGTATGCCAAACGCCGGGAAAGTGAAAGATGGGGTTAGATGACTAGGAGATTTAGAAGAGTGACTGAAAGAACCAAATGGTTACAGAGAAATGAAAGCATAGGAAGACGAGCGTGCATCTGGGGGTTATCAATATATTGATATTTTAAATTAATTGTTGACTAATTCATAGATTTCTTCGTTAATTTTAAGTCAGTCATGCGTCTGTTATTTAACATTTACTCTTGTGGGACAACATAGATCTTGAAATGTTTCAGTTATTATGGTTCGAATTTGGTGACTTGGAGCAAGATAAAGGGAGAAAGTTGGAAAGGAGTGGATTATAATACAAATTGAACGCCGCGTTCAATCCGATTAATTTGTAGGAAGGGTTTCACTGAAGCTAGATTACTCCTCACTCAGGGAACCCGCCGAGCCTTGAACCCAGCTTGGACGTGTGGAAAGCGAGCCAGCCAACCACTACACCACCTACGTCAGACTGGTACTCCCTCTATCGGGTATGCTTCAGCAATACAGCGACAAAATTAATCTCTAAATTCTGGTGACATACTTTATACAGATATATTTGTGGCCACCAGTTCCAAAGGTACAGGGCGTATCAGGAACAATTTCAAATGCATTAAATGATCCTAATGCAGAACTTGGAACCCTTATTATATTTTAAAACAATATCAGTGTTTGAAAAATATAGATGATTCCAACAAAATAACCTTTGTAACCTGAATTGTATGGCCTGTGCAGTGCGATGTTTTATGCTCAACGCTCAGAGTAGAAGTAAAAATATAAAGCATATGATGAAAGAGTAATGCATGTCTGAACAAAATAATTTGCGGTTATTTTATTTACTTTTCCTTCCTAATCTCCGGTGAACAGTAGAAGGTTCCGAAACAAATAAACAGTCAGGTTCTAACCAAATGTAATATCTAAAAAAACTGGCTGAGTTTTTCCTTGTATAGCTTTCGAAAATCCTCAGAAAACTAATTTTGATTAATTTCTTCTTTTAATTTATCGTTGTATTTGAAAATATCACCCTGTAAGACATCCTACGATGATCATGACATTAGTTATGGTTAATAAAAAGATATGTACAAGCCACATTGTTTTCCAAATTTACGTTTCAAGCATGTTTTCTGTCTCCTCGTCTATCCGCCCTCAGTTCGCTTTTCACCTCTGGTGTCTCTCCCGCCGGCCGTTCTCAACTGGCAACGGCCCCCTCCATCTTCTTGAACGAAGCTCATTCGCGAAACAAGCGCGCGCTATTTCCCCGCCAAACAATGGCGATCTTGCAGGGATGATGGCCGCCGCCATCTTAAGTTGATTACGTCATTTCCGCACTATTGATTCCTGGGCTGAGATTGTTCTGTCTCCTGTGCTTGTGAGGCCTTATGTCGGCTCCCTTCTGTTATTTTATCACTGTATAATTCTTCCACACACAGACACGGGAAAACTTTAGGTGCAATAGACAAGGCTATATTTCTGCTGTTTTATGTGATTTTGGTCTTCCTCGCAGTCGTAGCGGTATTCCAGAAACAACACATCCAAAGGATTTCCCTCCCCGAATGTTGGGAACAATGACAGCATGCTGGGGATAGGGTGGTCCGGCAAGTGTCATTGGTTGCGCGACAGGCGGCTGAAGACAATATCGCGTCGGCCAAGTGGTCTTTTGGCATGATTTACTGCCAAGAAGATGGCCGCTTGGATGGGGTAGGAGCGAGGAAAAGCCAAGAAAAGGAGGGGAAAATAAATATTCGACAGAAGCGAAGGAGAGAAGAGCAGATATGCGACCCAATTAGAAAAGTTCGTATATGATAAGACAGCTAAATTATTTGAGTTCGGTTAATGGTTTCCGATCACATTAAATTAAGCAAACAATATGGATAACAATAGCTAGAGCTGGAATAATACTAACGAGCTATATTTGTACAAAAAGCAAATGATTCAAGGTGTGCATAAAAAGTCTTAAACTTAGCTTCGTAAAAAATTGATAAGCACTCACTGCACAAAAGGTGTCAAATAAATATTTTCTCTAGATTGCGTTTTTAGGTTTCTATATCTCTATTTGGAAAACATACATATTAAGCACAAATTAATAAAATGTTTATGAGCGTTGACTATTGCCTTTGAATTGTACGGTTAAATTGGCTCAATTTTACATGGGTGGTTTGAAGAGATGCCTAAAATAGACTAGTGACTTTAATCATGCTCCTCGGCGCAGCACTGCGAAATCTTTATTCAAAACAATTCTCCATAGGGACGTGGGCTTCCACCTCTCTCCCGACAACTGTGCAACCCGAATCAAATGGGTATACCCTCAAGAAAATAATTTGAATCTTAATAATTGTCATGAGGGACTGTAAATTGTTTTCCTATTGTTCAAGGAGGCTGTGGTAGTTCTAAAACATCCTTTTTAATGACATATTTTCGTGGTATGGTAGTTGTCGACAGTTTTGTAAATTTAGACACCCTCAATCATTTTCGAGAATACACACCTCTAATTTCGACAGAGACCTAGAGGGCCGTACCAGAGCCTGCCCTAAATCCCATTCGAAAATGAGGAAAATTCGTCTGCTCTTCAACTAATACCGATAAATGAAATGCAAGTTCGACTCAAATAATTAACCAATGAACACACGGTGATCAGCTGAGCGCAATGAAACGGAAACTGAGCGCATTAGGCCGGCGCGGCGCGAAACTGGCGAGCTGAGCGCATTAATTTGGGGAGACGCCCGGAGGCACAGTCAATGGCCGTAAACTGGAGATATCAGCCGGTGCCGGTTAATCCAGCGCCGACACCGGCAGGTCTGATGTATCGTCTAATTAAACAGCTAAAGCCCGTCGGTGGATAAGGCAGACTGCTCTGGCAGGGGTCAGGCGAAGCCCAATCTCGCCAACTTAGTCGGGGAACTCTCAGGGGTCAATAGAAGACGGAACATTTTCAAAACTGACCCAGGTACCTATTCAGGTATAAATAATCCCTCCACTATAGCAGGTTATCGCAACCTAGTGCCTAAACCAGCTCGGGAAAGTTATTTGGGGAGCCTTTGGTATCCACCTAGCCATATTCTTCCCGCCAAGAATCAATGGCATAACGTTTCAGCCGGTAATTTTAGTTACTTCATACCTCACCTAGCAGTAAAATCTTAGTATCTTATCTTAAAATTTTAGCCTGAGAACTTGTGAGGTTATACTTTTGGCATGGACGTTTCAGAAGAGTTCTCGAAGAGGGACCATGACAAGAAGTGACAAGTATCGGAGACCTAGGCTCTGACATTCCAAGCAGAAGTTACCGAAGATACCAGCGAATTTAAAGCAGTACATTGAACAAAAAGGCCAGTCAAATATGCACTGGCAGACCAAGCGGGAGATATCCGGGCTATATCCCCCAAATATCATCAGAAGGCCGAGCTTGCGCAGTTTTTTTTAAGATAAAAGACTTCTAATTTAAAAGACACGGCACAGAAAAGCGCAGCCAGACTCATGTGTCAGCAATGCCGGGGATAATTTTGTGAGGGGTAAGTAGTAAGATAGGGCTGCAGAGCGAGAAGCTGTAACAACTTTTTCCTACAAAAAATTGTGCTCTTTAAAAACACAGAATACCATGTTTTCTCAATACCCCACAGAATTCATCTCTGGACGCAGGCTTGGCTTGGATCAAGAATGTCACCCACGCATCCAGCGATGAACAAACTGGGGTATTGGAGATACACTTTGATTTATTTTTTAGGCTCAAGTCAAGAAGAATTACAGTTTTTCTTTTCAAAGCTGCGGTCCTGTACTCCCTCTGATGCCCTAAGAATTCGTCCGCTATCGCCGGTACATTTGCCGAGCTAATAATTATTGGCGCTTATCGACGCACAAACTGCCAGGGTCATATGGCGTCGCCAACTCTTTCCCTGTTGGAAGGGTTTCTGGGGAGCCAGCTTGCTCCTTGTTCAGGGAAGCCGCCGGGCCTTGAACCCGGGTCGGCTGCGTGGCAGACAGCTACGCTGACCACTCCACTACCGCGCCCCCTACATTTGCCTAACTGTGCCGCGCCTCCCAAGCTACCGCGCCAGCTGCCCTTGTGCTTAGGCTTTCTTCAAGCATTTTTTCAATATTTTCCGTTCGCCACCCCTGAGGGCAATATCTGGGACCGCCCTTGGGTGTAGGTATACATGTGTGTTTCATCCATGTACAGTCTCAGGAACATTACCTGGCGCTGGAGGGCCGTATCCGTCGTACAGTCTCCGTGTGTCGTTTTCTAAAAGCACAGAATAGGTCGTCAGGGTCTTACGAGCAAGCTTTTTCAGCCTTCTGTCATGGGTTAGAAGGTCTGACAGTGTCCTGACAAATGTCATTGTTTTGTCGTTGTCTGTCGGTTTGTTTTTGTGCAAAATTATGACTCTGTGTGATGAAAACTGTTTTTGTGAGCATTTGTCAGTTTTCTTCATTATTTGAAATGATATATAGTCTGTAAAATGGAAAAGTCTGGCATTGTTTCATGCACGATGCTTTTGTTATTGTAAGTGTTTTGTTTTTTCAAACTATACACGTAACAAAGAAACATATTTGGAAAATAAAAAATGCATACTTAAATATAACACAGAATAGTAGACATTGGGACTCATGCCTAAAAATTTAACCCGCGCCCCACCGGGGTCCGGCGCCACCTTCGCCCACCGGGGCCATCGATGGCCCCCTCTAACTCCGAAAATATGGGCGTTAGCGCAAATCTGCAAAGTGCAATAGAAAGCTTGCGTGAATTCAGTAAGAAATTACTTCGCATGTTTTAGTGCTCAGGTCAATGGTTTGACCTCCAGAGGTCAAATTAGGTCAAGATCGGCTATTTTCACTCAAATATGCAATGATTAAGCAAACTGGTCATAACTCTTATGTCATTAGAACTATTGAGGCCTGGTAAAGTTCATTTGATAGGAAATTGCCAGTACTTTTCCGCAATGTGGAACGTAAAGACCTTCCGCCAGTGGTTTGACCTCCAGAGGTCACCTCGTGACCTAATATCACCTGAGGTCACGAAAGGTCACAAAGTGACCTTGCCGTATATCAAATAAAGCCAGTGACAAGACAAACACGATGGTGTTTGTTTCACCGCTCTAGCTTAAATAGGTCAAAAGTTATTGTCAAAATACTGTTTTTGACCTCTGGTGACCTTGGATGACCTTGGAAAAGTCAAAGGTAAATATGACCCCTGGGATCCGTGAAAGGGTGTCCAAAAACGCTGTTCTGAGCAGTCTGAGTATTTTCAATCATTTTTGTGGCTTTTATATCATGAAACAGGTTTTCCCCATGCTTTTCCAATGGGAGAGGTCGCCTCGTGACCTGACCTCAGGCACGAAATCGAAAAATCCCGGATATACACCTTGTAGACCCTGGAGGGGTCATGAAGTGTAGGAAGTTTCAAATCGATCGACTTTGAAATGTAGCTCTTACAGAGCTCTAAATTGAAGTGAGGTGACCTTGGTTGACCTCGTCTGGTGACCTGACCTTGGGTGACCCGGGGTAAAAATTTCAGGGATGATGGGAAAAGATGCAGTGAGAGGTAGAGCCCTCAACCGCGGTGCTGCGCCTCGTCGTTTTTCTGCTATCCCGGAAAAACCTTAGGGGGCCATCGATGGCCCCCCGGTGGGGCGAGGGTTAATGTTTTACTCATCAGCCCTATTGTTGGTGTCAACATATTTCTTTCAAGTGGCAGCTTAAGTAAAAAAATATATATATACGTGCGAGCCAGTGGTGGATACAAAGGGAGGCTAGGGGTTTAAGTCCCCCCCCCAGAAATGTCAGAGTGGCTACAGTCAACGCACAGCCAAAGGCTAATCTGAGGTCGATAATTGAAGTTTTAGGGCACTGCAGCTGCAGAGGCTATATGTGCCCGTCTGTACCATATCAAATCATTCCATCAAGATTCCAAGATTGTCTTTATTAGCTAGGTTGGCATATACAGATGGTCTAAGAATTTCTAATGGGGCTGGAAATTACGTCAAAACGAACTTCTCTCAGGTACGATAGACCTTCCCAACATCTTCCACTGCGTCATTACCTAGGATCTGTCCCAGCGGAACCGGTGAGGCTGATCTCAGGTAAGGACGGGGAGGCTCAAACCAGTTAGCCCCCCCAAATGAAGTCCTGGGTCCACCACTGGCGTGAGCTATAAGATAAATGCGTTATTTAAACTCAGACTTGTAAAAACAGCCGAACCAAACAATGATCGTGCTAACTATTGAAACCCATGCATTAGTCATTATCAAAAATGTTTTTGGTGGAGTAAGAGCACTCCTTCAGGTTCAAGGGGAAGGGTGGGAGGAAGCACGGTTTGATCTAGTCCTGGGGATGCATAGACGGCGGGAGAAGTCAGCCCTGCATTGAAAATTTTAATCAGTGGCAGAACACTCACAATGTAAGAATTTGCTGAACCCTGCTAGAAAGAACGGTTTGTCGCACCAATGCAATGGGAATATTTAGCATTAGCATTTGTACTGTTAGCATAGTCTTCAGCAGCAGTGTCGGCGTTTTCTGTTTTCTTATCATGGCGTCATAACTGTCACTGAAGGATACGGAATGGACTTATCAGAGCGTGGAAAGTTGTACCAACAAAGTGAGAAAAATATGGTTTTTTCCCGTTACTTAAGCCTTAGTGTCCCGGAAGCCTGAAGAAAATTTTATAAACATCGTAGTAAATAGTATGAACCAGCTACCACAAACCTTCAAATAAAGTAACAACTATTTTCCTCAGTTTCACAAAGCCAAGGCGAGTCACGCAGTTAATCCGAACGCGAGGTTATTGATTTCACCGATCGTTTTTGAGCGTTTATGAAAGTGACTTCTGGTTTTAAAAATGTACGTCGTATATCAGCTTTCTTTCATTCTCTCAGCATGAAGTCCTCAGTCATGAATAACCTATCTTTCACAGTAACAATCCGTCAACAACAGATCACCCACGCTCGGTTTCTCGGATCCCTCAAATGTTGTGATATCTCTCCTTACTTACTATAAACAGGACACAGGGAAATCAGGGAGACAAGTGGCCCCCATCGGCCCACCCTGCCCTCCCATACTCCACCCCGACCCTTCCCAGAAACGGTCCGGTCCCGGCTCTCCCCGAAACGCCGCTTTCCACCATCTTCCTATTCAAGCATTGGCGCCCGCGCCATACAATTTTACGCCTTCTGATTGGTCATACCTTAAGTATTGCCCCCTGTCCCAGAAAGCTCCTCTCCGTGCCCAAATGATACCCCTTGTCCAAAGTGATCCCTCTCATAGGAAATCGTGCACCTTTGGAGGAGTACTGTGTGGAGGGGTGGGGGTAAATGATGCCGGTTCGGCTGATGGTGAGAACAGACCGGTAAACGGGCACCACCCCCGACGGGCCGGGACCCGTGCCCTCAGGGCGTAACGTCGTTAACGACGGCGCTCGGAGCCTGCCGGCAGATGGTGGTCTCTTCACCGACTTGTGAAGAGAGGGAAAATTATCTCCTCTTATGGAAATAATTTTCCACCCATGTGTGTAATTTTATCACGGAAAATAGAAAACTGAGTCGGCACCTTGATCCTTCATATATAATATATATATATATATATATATATATATATATATATATATATATATATATATATATATATTTGAGAGCACAAAACCCCCGTGGCACACAGAGAACGGAACAAGACATGCATACATACCACTAGGACAATGTCACCTCCAAAAGCCCGCTTCCAGACTCACCTTCGTCGCGTTTCCGTTTGCCGACGCTGTTTCCGTTAGGATCCTGTGCGCCGATGCCCAGGATGCCGTTTATACTGTAACTGGGCCTGATGTCGCGCAGGTCACCGCGCATCTCCGCGCGCAGGTCACTGCGCAGGTCCGAGTGCGCGGCTGGCGGCGCATGCGCAATGACCGAGGTCTGGCCGATGGGGGAGGGCAGCTGCTGGGGGTGGCCCCCACTGCCGCTGTTGGGGCCTCCCGAGCCATGGTGTCCTCGAACCTTCTCTGCTGCCTTGTTCCGCACGATTCTGAGGTCATCAGAGGGAGCTGGTTAGTCTGGGAGGGATTACACGTGGATATAGGGTGTGCTGGTCTTCGCAGAGCTCGGTAAAGAAGCGACATCACAATAGGCACGCAAATTGTATTTAAGAAAAATAGGTTTTGATCGTTATATGATGGTGAGAGATGGGCTAGGTTTTGGAGGAACTCAATATAAAGCGAAATATCTAAAGACGTATCTCAGGGAAGTGGATATGGTGGTTGCCATATCAGTTGCATTGGAAGGTTCTTTCCGCTTTTCTTCATTGTCTAAAACTGGTCCCTAATGGGTCTCGCTGTCCACTATAACTTTAAAGCGTTCTGTAGCGCCTGTCTTTTGGGGCCATAGTTGCGCCTCAACTTCCAAACATCCGTCTTCAGTCTGAGCCCCGGCAGTCTCACTTCATTCGCGGCCTGTCCCAGCCCATGTCTCACTCTGCTCCTCTCCCCACTCGGAGCAAGCGCAGCCGAGTTGAAGTATTATACTGTGCCGCAAGCCTTACAGTACTGCGGCGCAGTATCACCTCGTCTCGCAGGCGTGGCAAGCCTAACTCGGCGGGCGAGCGGGGAGACTGAAAGCTCGTTCTACCGCTCTCCACTGACAATACAGAGATGCTGAATTCAGAATGCATCACAAATAACAAATGCAAGCCAAGCCAGAATTTCGCGGTGTTCAACGGATAGAAGCTGCATAACATTAAAAATAACGGCAGAGCATCTTCGGTGTAATTTTCCCCTAACATTGGGGCCGCATTTTGCACCAGTAAGAGTAGGAGTGATAGGCAAACATTACTCAACAAATTGGCGGTCCTCAAACTTCCCAAGAAACCAGACAGACGTTGCAGCAGCTTCTCTATATATAAGCTTGCATACAACATCGGGCCATGTGAGTTTCAGGCGTGGACTGTGCTACCCCATCGCTGTCATCGCTGCCAAACAGAGGACCTCTAAAGAAAAACACACGTGTGGAGCGATAGACGGCAGTTTTGTGTTCCACACACCTTTTGGCGCGAAAAGGCATTACCCTGATTGGCCGACGGCAGCCGAGTGAAATGGCGGGTAAACATGGCGCCTCGGGGTGGTGTGTAACCCGTTCATTAGAGTAATGGTCAAACGGGAAGTTTCAACGGCGCGCCAGCTCAGTGGATTCCTCTGAATAAGTTGAGGTCAACAAACTGCTGAATACATGGAGAAGCGAGGGCCGGGAGGCAATTTTGCCAACGTCGGGAGGAAAACAATAGAAACGTGGCCGCTAAAGCGGCCTCCAGTGGGGCAACAAAAACAACAAAAGAGAATGGGAACCAACCGACAGCTTAAGTTCAAAGAGGAATGTGTTCATGGGGTGGGGAAGAGACTACAAGAGTAGTAGAACAAGTGTGTCCTAACCAGCCGTCAATGAAGTATACAGCTCTCATTTTGGGAGACAGCATTTCCGCGAGGGTATTACAGTCTGTAAAAAATGATTTGTGTTTACCCAAGACTCATGTGCTGAACCCAGCGTGACACTACACCTTCTATCTAGCGTCATCGTTCTGTCTAGCTGACATACTCTGCGGTCTTTGCATTTGAGGGCTGCACCTTCAACAGTTTCCATGTATAACATCCATTAATTTCTGGAAGGGATCGGTACAATAAACTTGCTAATTACCTCCGCGCTGCCCCAGCCCTTTAGATAGAGCTGCTGTGTACAGTAAGGTGCACTAGCAATGGCCCATTCACTGGCTCGGCTAATGCATTTCCGCCGCGTGCTGTTCGCTTGGCTGGTGTCGACGTCGAAACGTGCGAACGGCCCCGCAGGGACCATGCGACAGATGTTTCCAAATTTCCTCGCCGGTACATCAATACGCTGCCCCTGAATCCCGGACGACTACTGGTGATTTAAGACTGCGTCCAGTAGTAAGAATAATCCTCAAAAATAGCATGTGGATTTTACAGCGACTAAAATATACCGCGCTCTTCGTGCTTGCGTGGCATGTCTCTGAGAAAAAATCGGCGCAGAAGAGCCCAGCTCCTCCGGCCTGGAAATTCACAAGGGCGGCATCTGGAAATTCACAACGGCAGCAGCTGGGAGTACATATGTTCTTATTAGATTGCAGGGTGTCGCGCTTTCAGCTCTCGTTACTTCCATTCCACTGATTCCATTGGTAGACCGGCGCAGTCGTCACTCAATAATAAAGCTTTTAAACTGCGACGACTGCTAAATTACTTGTCATCGAGGGCTTGTTCTTTCTAACCCGAGACCAATATTCTATCTTTCGGCGTTGGAGCGAGACAATAACAAAACAAAACGTTCGGAAAGAAGCTACCTTTGAATATATGCTGCCACTCCCATTGCATCCCAACACACAAACCCTTGGCAACCCAAGTACATCACGCACGGCTGTCCGATTATCGGGTGACGTCTGAGAGTGTGCCGGTCGCTCTTCTCCACAATTGGCCATATTTGGCGCTTGAAAGCCACTTACTGCCAGCGGCGTGGACCAATAGAGACATTGCGCGGCCCGAGGCTCTATTTATCGCAGATTCGCGGAGACCTGAGCGGGGGAGGGGAGACGGAAGATGGAGGGAGGCAGTCGGGGGCGATGGTGAAGCCAGAACGGGTGCAGGAGCGGGGCAGAGGCCGCAACATGGACTGAAAGTCGTGGTAGATATCGTCACGGAAAAGGATGCAGCAAAACGAAATCGCGTGAATTGTATCGCAAAAATTAGCCTCATGCCGGAAATAGTTTACACACGTTAAAAAACACACAGTACACTACCCGGCAAGCTGTTCAAAGTACACTACACAGCATGGAAACACAGTACATTGAGCAACAAGATATTAGAACTTGCAATCATATAGCTACGGCACCAAACCGCCACCACATTATATATTAGTAGCGTGCTAGCGATCTAAGCTAAGAGTTAACACACGACAACATTTTGAGTCCTAAACTCAGGGTGTAGGAAACAGCTGGCTACCATTAAAAACTTTGAGAGCTCCCTCAGAACTGAGTTTTTGGAGGCTCCATTTGAAACGGAGATGAAGCCGCTTGATTGTTGTTGAGCCCTGGCGTATACCTACTGCATGAGGGAGAACGCGGCCCACATCCAAACATTAAACCGATAACACGGATAGCCCCCCGCCCCCTAGGATAACTCTTCTTAGGTCACGAGATGAACACTCGAGATATTGAAAGCAACTCATGCTAGAGTAAAAATCAATACCAGAGGCTTATCCTATTACTCGACAAGCCCCCCTCTCGCTGCTGCGCCATTTCATGCTTGAAAAGAACTCCTTTCCATCCCTGAAGGAAGCCCAACCGCCTGACAAGAAACTCTTCCCTGGCGCAATTTAGCATTCAGTCACCTCACAGCTAGCGGATGCCCATTCTGGTTCTTGGTCAGCTAAATAGTGCACATGGGTCCAAGTTAACCTGAGTCAGAACTGACTGAGAGGTTACTTTAATTTACGTTATATGGAATACTCAAGGAGAGGGAGACGGTAAAACTTGCATTGGGAAGTTCTCTCAGTTACATGTCAGGCAAAAGATTTAGGTAGCGGCTTAGCCACCTCACCCCCCCTCCCGGAGTGTTTCAAGGGGTGTTCATCTGCAGCGTAGAAGACCCCTTGGGATGTCGGGCCCGTCAAATGCGATCTAAGAATCGTTAAAATTACCGCGGTAGATAGGTAATCCAAGCTTACAGCGCATACCCTCCTGTCACATATAAGAGAATTTCCTCTTGAAAGATAGGGTGGCACTATTCTAGCAGCTATGTGTGAGCTCATGACATGCAACAACAAAATAAGGGCGTGTTAGCGCCTCACTCTTTTTCCTCTTGCGCCAGCACTGAGACGTACCTGTTAATGCTGGACACCGAGGGTACGTTCTCCTGGTTGCACACATTCTCTGCCAGGAGTCTGTCTCTGATCTCCCACGCAAACATGGTGGGGTTCTCCCGTTTGTATTTAGCTATGGCGTCCACCACATGTGGCGTGGCCACCTTGGGTTTCGAACCCCCAATCACACCTGCTTTAAAGCTGCCTGTCTCGTAAAACCTGCGACAGAGAGCCAGGCGGACTCGAGTTAGGAGATAGTTTGTTATCAGAAAAGCAGGGAGCACGGGCAAGAAAGTCCATCCGGGATAGAAGTGGTATCATCCTCAGCGAAAGGTGCTCTGCTTTCAACATATTTCAATAGCTAAGAGTCTAGGAAATACTACCAACATGGCAGATTGCTTAATGTACTTAAAATATGTTTTTCTCATCGAACCAAATTTTGAAGGAATCATATATTTTTAAAAAGGCTGCTTTGATGATATCACATGTTAGCCTGGATGGATTTTCTGAGGGAAAAGTCAGGTCCGGGCATTAGCTCGTCTGGTCAGTGAGAGGCAGGCGCGGTTGTACAACCACCAGGCAATATACCAGCACAGATCACCGCTTTCAAACAAGAAAGAGGCAGCATCTGCTCCTTCACCTGGGTACAGTCAGTCACTCCCATCACCAGAGAC
Organism: Lepas anatifera; assembly: GCA_034440635.1. NCBI lineage: Eukaryota > Metazoa > Arthropoda > Thecostraca > Lepadidae > Lepas > Lepas anatifera. Next base: position 468,113 of record JAOTON010001433.1, on the reverse strand, counting down.
AGAGCCAGAAAAGAAACCTTCACCGATTTCCCGTTATTGCCAGTGATGACAGGGCTTTCACACAGTTGCCATGCACCCAGCTCTGGCATCTCCTTCACCACCTCCACCTCCGGCGGGCTGCAGTATCGAGCCCGGCTCTTCAGCATCATCTTCGTCATCGTCTTCCACACCAGCACCCTCTACCTGTTGATACTGCTGACACTGGGAGCTCCCTCTTGGTCACACACGCCGTCATTGAGCAGCTTCTCCCGGATCTCCCAGGCGAAGATGGTAGGATTCTGTCTCTTGTAATCAGCTATGGCCTGTATGACGGTCGGGGTGGCGACCTTGGGCTTGGAGCCGCCTATGACCCCGGGTCGTACCGACCCAGTGTCGTAGAATCTGGCCGGAGCGTGCCAGAGGTGCGGTCAGGGGTGCGTCAGGGGGGGCGGCTGCGGCAGTGGTGGTGCAGTGCGCATTGTGCCTTTGGTAAGCGTGAGCCTCAGACCCGGGAATTGAGCGGCATTCTGATACGGGTAGACATTTAACAACTCTATAAGTTACGTTTAATTATGGAGTTCACAGTTATTATCTGCCTCTTTGTCCTACTTTTAAAATGGTATCCTAGTTGCAATGCTTAAATTAATTGGTATCCAAAGCATCTGAAATCAGCAACCTTCCCGCATCTAACATTCTGCAAAGAAACGTTACCGGCAATGACTGCGTCTAAGGAACTATTGAATCAGACAGGGAATGGTCCACTAAACAAAGCAATTAAAACACGATTTATACGTTCACGCGCAATACAAGTTTTGTTTAAACTAAATATGTTTCATATGAAGAGCCGATGGATAGTTGGCTACTGGATCCCGTGCAAGATCAGACTTGATGTTTTTTTTCGTCACATGTATTTCAGTGAAGGGGGGTTCAAAACACGCACGAACTGTGACCTAGGCAAACAGGCGGTGCTGACTTGAAGAAGGGGGCAGACAGGTGCGGGGGGGAGACTGCAGTGTGCGCAATGATGCAGGGGCGCCGGTGCTTTGTGTCTGTGTGGTGACGGGTGCTAGACACAAGTGCAAAGCCAGGGCTGACGAGCAGTGACAGGGCTCTTGTCTCAGTCGTCAAACACACAAAACAACAACAAAGGTCACGCGCCAACGCACACCTCGAACATCAGGTCTCGCTGAGCCAACAACAATGGCCGATCACGTGGTAAACTTACGCACGAGTGTAATGAACAGTTACAAAGTCACTATTAACCACCATGAGGCAATATTGTAGGCCATTTTAGCAAGCCACTAAGACACTGACCGTTCTTTCTGAAGACGCCAAAATCAGTTCCCGTACTTACCTTGTTCACCAACATAGAAGTACCACAAGAACGGCAGGGGTGTCTTTATTACGGCTTGTAAAACCTCTAGAATAGGAACAACGCAGAAAATGATCTGGCAGCCTCAATTGCCAGACTGGTGGCTGTTCTGAAAACAAGAAATTCGTTCTCCAGCCTCATCAAAGAAGGGATCACGTGTTCGCCGTCCAAGTTGACACGGCTGACAGACCAACTCAGTGAAGGCCTTTGGAAAAAGCGCGCCACCGAGTTTGGCGCCATTTCTGAAGCGGTTGACAGCACGTGAGCTTGCCAAATAGGAAGAAAAGGAGAACGTGGTAGAAAATGACGTCATCTGGACCTGGATTTCCAGTTTTAAAATATTCTTAAAGTGTCTTCATATTTGAGCTTTATCGACCAAACACTGGTCTCATTCACAGTGTAAATCTCAATCACTTTTATTGGAAGCTGTTTGAGTTCGGGTTTGTGGACTTTTGCAAGCCATTTTAAAATTGGATCTGATCACGGTCCAGTGCGTTGCTAAAACTTTTCACACCCATGTCTCTTGGTTGTCTCCTGGTTTCCTTTTCTCCATGTGAGAAAGGGCTCCTTAAGATAACAGGCAAACACATGTATGTTTCTTGGGAGGGAGAGAATGAGAGGGAGAGAGAGAGAGGGGGAGAGAGATAGGAGGGAGGAGAGAGAAGAGCTATTTAAGCTATGGAGAGGATCATCAACAAACAAAGACACTCTTGTAAAGGAAAGCGCCCCTCATCTCCCATCCTGCACTTGGACTCCCAGCGCAAAACAACACGCGCCGCGCCTGTGCAGAGGCAGCTCTTCACCTGGTGTCTTCCGAGCTCTGCCAGCTGGTCTGACATCGCCTGAGGCGAGCCTCTGACACCGCCGACCGAGCACACATCATACTAATAACCCTTCAGACGCCGGCCGGGAAACAACGGTCCCTTGTTCCGGCGGCTTCAAAGGCCGCCGCCGCCGACATCACGCCGCCCGGCGGCTGATCTAACCTGGGTATTATTAGACCGTCATATTTCAGCGCGAGTGCGAATGTGGCGCGGCAGAGCGGTGACAAGTGTTTGCAGAGGTGATGTTGGCGTGGGCGGGCTGGTGCCAGGTAAGGAGGTGAAGGTCGCTGCTGGAGTGCACGTGTTCGTCCAAAGACGAGAAGCTCCGTTTGTTGAACACGGAGTCTGAAAAATTGCTAACAATTAAAAACGATTATCTAGTGTCTTCTCCAGTAGACCGTACATTCTAAAATTTACCTGAAATGGGATACATTGGTACTACCGGGAGCTTAAAGCTGCACAACGGGATACAAACTGAAGGAACTAAGGACAAAATATTCAAGTAAATAAATACATTTTCAAAATCTTTGTCAGTCTCAACGCACCACCAGAAGGTCTAAGAATATGTTGTTGAAGCGGTTTTCGAAGCCAGAAGAGGATGAGTGAGTGTACCAAAATACCCCACTGTGACAACCAGACAATGGCGATACTTGTAACGTTAGACGCCATACCAGCAGCCGAGCGAAGCCCGTCTCTTCCACTCGGTTATTCCAGCGACCCTGTCACCGCTCTCAAAGTCTGGATCTACCTCGCCGACAGCCGCTTCTTTGAGCTGCTCTGCAGACATCGAAGATCCACTCCATCTTCCAGGCCCGCGGCCGCCGTCACCACGCCGCGCTCCCAAAGCACGGACACTACCGCTGGAATGTCCAGGAATGTCGTGAAATACCGGCACTGCGCGCACAGACAGAACGTCGCTGGAGAGGCGGCTCGGCGGTTCGAATGCATCACCTCCGTCGCCGGGCGTGTTCTGGCCCTCACAGAAGCTGCGGTGTTGTCGGCGTCACGCGGGCGATGCGCCGTGGCAGCTAATATCGCGTATCTCCGAGCGGAATGGAACAGACCCGCCCTCCAGTCTGTCCGTCCCCCTCACCCGTCACCTCCACCCGACACACGTCGGGGAGACACGAGAAGCTACGCGACCGAGCAGAGGCGTTCACAGCACGACACTACGTAAGGAATCTACTTTTTTCAAAAATAGTACTGTTTCTATGTCTCAAACAGTGAGTTGAGCTGGCTCATCAAGCATCAGATCCATAATTTGTGAAGAACAGCTGCCCTATCGCCTGGCCCTCCTGCCTCCGCCACTGCGGAGGCGGACTCGGTCTCGTGCGACACGCTCGCAGCGTGCGCCGCCGCATCAGAGGATCATTGTGGCGGAGTAACGCGACCCCCGAAGGAGCGCGTCAGATCCCGCACTACCGACGGCTGCTGCGGTCGGCGGCACGCCTTTGAAGTGGTCGCGCCGCCGGAGGTGCCGGGCGACGAATGTCGCGCAGGGGGGCCAGAAAAATAACACTGCCGGGAGGAGGTGACGTCGGAAGGAAGGCTGGAACAGGACGCAGAGAGAACTGTGAATATTTGGAATATCTCCTCAGGAATATGGCATGAATGGTGCGCGCGTGTGCTTGCAGGAAACTCGGGATCATTCACTGTGCCATACAAAAGAGAGGAGGGATACTTAGGAGATTTTGTCTATGCAACTGATGGTCTGAGTAAAAATTTCTAGGGAGAAAGGGCATTTACACAATATCAAGTATTTCAGATTAGAGTACAACATATTTAGACCCATTGAGAGGTGGCTCCAATCGTGGACAAAATTCATGCCTATTCCAAACCTTTGTTACAAAATACTATCGATAGATTATTGCTCTAGCCGAGAAGGGCTCAAATGAGTCGTATCCAAGGATGCAAAATCTTTCATTTCTCTCCAATAAAATGTTTACCTGATCAAATCAACTCCAGTCTTGGCATCTTGTGTAACCATTCCAAAAATTTCCTCGCTCTCAAGATCTTTTACCGCTGGGAACTAGCATTGTTCTGGTCCTGAATTATTGCAGATTTGCTCTCAGCTTAGCAAATACTATTGTTTGGTCCCCAGTGTAAATTTGAGTGCACTGATTCCAGTTACTACTTTAGCTGACAAGATGTTAATGGCCTGGCTCCCAGAGTCCTGTGTGTAAAATGGACACTGGAATTATATACTCGGGCACATTCCTTTATAATAAGCATATAAAATCCCAGTGTCTAACTCCCATCCAGGAACAAAGGAGGCAGACCATTTACCATCGTGTCAACTTATAATCCTGCTCATCGCCTCAGCACTCCGAAATCTATTCACGGATCCTTCTTTAACAAAAATCACGTTTTGGCCGCGTTTTCCGTGGGTGCCGCGTGCGTGTGTCCTCCTGACTTCCTCCTCTTCTGCCGAGATCTCTGATCGGCCGCTGATGACTGATGACACCAGATCAGCGCTGGTATTGTCTACGTCACCACAAACAGGAAATGGGAACCCAATGGAGCTCTCCCCGTGCCACGGAGACAACAAGAGAGAGAGAGAGAGAGAGAGAGAGAGAGAGAGAGAGAGAGAGAGAGAGAGAGAGAGAGAGAGAGAGAGAGAGAGAGACAGAGAGACAGAGAGACAGAGAGACAGAGAGACAGAGAGACAGAGAGAGACAGAGAGACAGAGAGAGAAAGAGAGAGAGAGAGAGAGAGAGAGAGAGAGAGAGCGAGAGCGAGAGCGAGAGCGAGAGCGAGAGAGAGAGAGAGAGAGAGGGAGGGAGGGGAGAGAGAGAGAGAGCGCGCTTCGGCAGGAGAGAGCACCAGAAGTCGACTGACAAATTAATTACCTCCAGCAAGGACTGCCAATGAGGGAGTACATTGTTCCGGTGAAAAATGTCGCACCGCCGTCGGCAGCAGCCGGGCGCGGTCCGGTAGGCTCCACGGTAGAGGTGATTAGCGGAGCAGGGCAACGGAGCACGTCCAAGGTGGCGGAACGGCTGGCCGCGGCCGAACGCCACGCCAAAGTTCAGCGGCGGAAACTCAGTGAGCCTGACGGCGCCCGGCCGCAGCTGCGAAGTCGGTAGTTCCGGGTACGCCCGGGTACGGCGGCGTCTTCTGGGAGTACCTGTGCTGAAGTCCGTGGCCACGCTATAGGAGAGACTCGGGGCTGTGGCCATATCTCTGGTTTCAGGCATTGTTGGTGTGTTCGTGTGTGAGATTAGCCTGGTAAACCTGCTTTGCCTCTCTCTTTCTCTCTCCCTCTCTCCCCTCTCCCTTCTCCCTCTCTCTCTCTCTCTCTCTCTCTCTCTCTCTCTCTCTCTCTCTCTCTCTCTTTCTTCTCGATGAACATCTACATGGGATAGAACAATGCGATTACACGCTGCCCTTGGACCAATCCAACCAGACGCCACCACCTTTCCAACAGCCCATCCCCCGTCCCTTTCCCCTGTACCAGTAACTTTTCATGCGGCAACGGGCGGATGTGTGGGCTAACTAGATAAAACGTCGTCTGGTTCGCCGCCGCCTCTGTGGCTATTGTCGCCGCAGATGAGAGGGTCCCCGACCGTCGCCGCCACGCGCTGGCCTGGGGGGCACTAACTCGGAGAACTCTGAGAACTCGGAGAAAGGTTTGTACTTGGAGATTAGGAGCGTCCCCACAGGAAAAAAGCGGGGAAAGGATATACAACCATTTACTAGCAAGAATTTACTCTAGCAAGAATCCTGAAACAAGCAGCTCTTCGAGATCGGACTTCACTTATCCACAACTTATGCTTCTTGGAAAAGGTTCTATGCTTTCTCCTTATTTGACTGAAAGTGTTGTTTTTACAAAAAAGCAGAAGGCCTACAATACCCTCCGCACCCTGTTCCGACACCTATTGCCCAGAATGCAGCTTGAGACTGAGCTTGGGTTCGAGGTCACTTCTCGATGGAGATCAGGTCTTTCTCCTCTGCAAGGCCGGTGTTCTCTGTCTTGCGGGGTAGCCTACCCATCAGGCAAAACTGGTGTATGCGACGGCACAGCATACCCGAAAGGGCGTTTGCGCTAAATCTTGCAGTCAGTCCAAGCAGGGGAAGGAGAGGAGGGTACCGTGGTGCGTTCAGTCCTTTGTTGCACGTTGAGGTGTGCGGGGAAGTCTCAGTTACCTACTAGCAAAAATAAGCATTTTAGAGTATCCCAGACGATACTTACTGTCAAATTGTCACTTGCTAGAATCATTGTTTCTATGCAGGGTACAAGAAAGTACGGGGGTGCGCCATTCCCCCTCGATAAATCTCTTACTACCTCGAGAAATTTCTCTCCACTAATCGGAGAAAAAAGTTCCACAAATAAAGATATCGGATCACTTCGAATTACCTCCATGCTGATAATTGGTGTAACATCTCAGGACAGTCCCCTTGCATTGCAATTAATCTCCAGCAACTCCGTCACCGCTTCACTCCTCCCCACCGGCGGGTAACCCTACACCCATCATCACAACCAATCTCTCACTAAAACATCGTCACAGACCAACCCTCTCCCCGCCAGAAGTGCACCGCACAGGCAGGCACGTGGCGCGCGCCAAAACGAATCACCATTATGGAGATATGGCGCGCTGGCCGCCCGCGCTTTTTAGCCGCGCAGCGGCGGCAGGCTAAGCTGCACGTGCGGCGTAATGTGTGACGATTGCGGCGCACGGCGTCATTTGTGGCGCCGCTTCCGCCGCAGCACGGTGACGAGAAATGGCGCACTGGTGATAAGTGGATCAACAAACCAGAGGTGGACTATCGCAGGATCAATGAAAAAGTCATTATGAGCCAAAATGGCAGCCCAACAGCGGATTTCCTACCAAGCAAGCGTCTTCTCAGTTGCTAACGTTTTCTCAAATATATTGTCTGGATGACTGCAGAGGCAAGTCGCAGAATCGAAACAGAATATGACGTAACTTTTCCTAGAATAGCGGAAATTTTGGTGACCAGAGGTGGTTGAGTGCAGGAATTTGGAAATATTGTAATATTTGTATGCAAAAACACTGACTTTGGTTGCACCAGAAACGACTTATGACACAATTTTGCTCTAACGGCTGCAGTGTGGTCTCAATTGCTGAGTTTCATCCACGGACGGGGCAGTTCTGGTCTCACCAAATATGAGGGGAGGATGTATCAACTCGTCCTGAGATTGATACTCGCACCCAAAAAAACAGAGAAAAATTACCAGAGGGAGGAGGAAATAATATATGATATACATCTACATGTATAAAGCAGAGGCAGAGGCAGAGGCAGAGGCAGAGAGAGAGAGAGAGAGAGAGAGGCAGAGAGAGAGAGAGAGAGAGAGAGAGAGAGAGAGAGAGAGAGAGAGAGAGAGAGAGAGAGAGAGAGAGAGAGAGAGAGAGAGAGAGAGAGAGAGAGAGAGCGGGGCCGGCAGCGGAGCCGGCCAGATCAATATTGCCGCTCCATCGGAGAGGCTCAGGAAGCGGCGCCGTCGTTGGTCGGTGCCGTTGGTCGGTGCCGGGAGCTGCCAACCACCCAGAGACTGGATGCCGCGCACCCCACCACTGACTTTGCCGCACTCTCGACTCCGGGGCTGCCACCCGGCGCCCACGGCTCTCTATCTCTCAGTGATAACGATGGACACTTGAAGAGAGAGCGTGGATAATTTGGCTTTACGTCATCTGGCGTTGAACACGCCTGGCTCGTTTACAAACTCCAGACAAAATGGCAACACAAATCTACCGTGTTAAATATAAGCGCCAATGGTTTCTAAGAATAGCTTATCTGATACGGATGTTCTCAACTCCTTCGTGTAATGAAAAACACCATAACATATCACAGTTTGGCAACAAAAGCCAGCCTCAAACACCCACCTCATCAAATGCCCATTTTGCATCACATACCAAAGCCAGCTGCCAAATCTGGACATCTCAGTCAGGCGTACGGAGAGGTGCTGGTGGTGCGGCTACAATTTCAGAGTGGGCGAGTCACCTGGCGGCAGCCTAATCCCGGCGGATGGTGATTACATCAGTGTTAGCCTCTCCGTGAAATGATTCGTCCACAGGCCGGGCTGCCGCGCGGAAATCCCGCGCATGCGCACTGCGCTATAGCATGGAGCTGGCGGAGATGTGTAATAAAGAGAACCTGAATCTCTTCAAAAGAGGACAAGGGTTAAAGTGTTTGTATTTTAAATGGCATGTACAACAAAAATGGATAAATTTTTGTCAATAGCTGAGGTCTCCTTACAAAATTCAAGAAACCAGAAATCCTATCGTCTCTTAAAGCAGGCTGGAATCCAAACGTATAACCACTAGAAATTCAGACGTTGATGTGTTAATAATCAGCTAAACAAATCCCACCTAAGCCCAAATAAATTTCTCTCAAAACCTTGGCTGAAAGCAGTGCGGTAATTCAGTAAATGAGCGTGACCGGGGCTGACAACTGGCTGGTGGTGCTGGCACCCATCTGGCGGTGTTAACACGACTTTGATGGGAGGGTCGCTGTGCGAATGATATGATTTCGCGTGTGAACGCTCCGTTGGAGAAGGCGGGAGTGGGACGCTGGTGGCTGCCGGGGAGGAGAGAGAGAGAGAGAGAGAGAGGATCATACCAAACGTGGATATTGTCATTTTGGAATAATCTCACTCTTCAAAAGGTTTGTCAATTTTCGTGGGAACATTTGAACACTAAAGGTGTCTTAGAATTCCTGGATATTTTCCTAAAACTCTTTGGAATAACCTCGAGATAAGTTTCAAAGATCTAGATAAGCTGTGTAGAACTGAAGATTTTCAAGAAAAATGACACCAGAAATTATGCTTCAAAAAATTAAATGTATGAGCCCCTAAAGGCTCGCAGGGGTTATGCGTTTCCTTGATACTCTTTTCCAAGTTCATTAGCGAGTTCATCGGTCCCTACATCAGACCTATGCTGCAAGACCCAGTCCATCAGTTCTGTGACTCACCGTGATCCTCTCAGTCCAGTCAATCAGATCCGTGAATCACCGTGATCCTCCCAGTCAGCCCCCCTTACCACCGTGATTCTCTCAGTCCAGCCCACCAGTTCCTTGACTCACCGAGAGAGGATCTTGCTGACACAGCCGTGGCTGACTCGAAGCTGCCGAGAGATGTCGCACGGCCGCACTCCGTTATGGGCCAGCTCCACTATCTTGTGGCGCACCATGTCAGGCAGGGGTCGTCCGTTCACAAAAACACCACCGAGCTGGTTTACACCCCCGTGACCTGGGGAGGGGGGGCGTAAGTTTGGTGGGGAAGGGGGGTCGATTCTAGCGAGATGGCGCCATCGGATCACATTAGTCTGTATACACACACATACACAGTCTGTATAAAATCAAGGTTTGAACTTTATACAGACCCAAATGGCCCAAGAAGTTGCCGAATCAGTGAGTTTCTTTTTGGCATTTTTCCCCGTCAGCAGAGGGCATCAAGGGGATGAGGTGGCTTAGTGGATAGCACCCTTGTTTTCCAAGCCACCGGTCCCGGGTTCAAGTCCCGGCGGAGCCTCTGAATAAGTCGATCTGATCCCTAAAATCCCTTCCAACAGGGTGAGAGTTGGCGACGCCGTATGACCCTGGCAGTTGGTGCGTCGTTAAACCCCAAAAATTATTATTACAGAGGGCAGCAAGTGGTGAACGTTGTCACCTGAGCTGAACCCTTCAGATTTTGGTGAGTGTTCTCGTCGGAAAAAAATATAAGCGTTGAAGTAACTGAGGCTCATCGGGAAAGCTACTTGTCACACCAAATTCCCAAGTCCAGGGTCAAAATCCTTGTATTTGAGTTCTGATTTCCGAGGCGAAGAGTCGACCTTCAACTTTCCATCTGTGAAATGAGATGATTCCGTCAAGCACAAATTGACAAACATCCTGCTAACCATTGGTTAGATTGGGAATGTAACCGGATTCCGGTGCACTGAGCACTTCCTGGTCATTTCACTTTATCCTGTTCCACACCAAGGAAGCCAAGGGATGTAAGGAGGTCCGACATAACTTCGATACAATATATATGGATGGTTTATCCTTCACATAAATAATTAAAATGTTTTTGCCTGCGTTTGGGACTGAGGTAGTTCAACCGCAAACAAAATTATTTGCTATGAGTCAAGGCCTATTTAAATATATTTATCTATATATTTAGACCACAAAATCTATTTAGACGATGAGTTCATGGAATTCTAAACATATATACTAAGGGGACATATTAAGTCCAGTATGGTCTTGCTGTCAAACTGAAAAAGTGGTTGAAAATCTCGAAAAAAACATTATCATTAACTTAAAGAAACACCCACTCATTTGTTCATGCCATTGGACTTTGGGCAATACGTTCCAGGCTATCGAAGGCCCATTATAACTGATACACTCTCCTCAGGTTTATTTACTTTAAGGTAACATTATTCGAGCTGGAAATGAAGTCTAGCTGACTAGACCAGCTGGATTACGGTGGAAGGGTTGTCATCCCTTGAACACTTTTTAAAAATACCTTCATTTCTTCGACGAGGTGTCACCTCGAGGTTCAACAATTCTTTACCACGAGGTTCAAAAATTGCAAACGAATTTCCACAATAAATCCTGAACTGTATAAGATTATTCTTAAAATTCCAAATGTATTAGGGAGACGGGTAGAACCAACACGATTTCATGGTCTCAGTACATCTCTTGCAGACTAGTGGAGCTTGCTGCTTCTAGTTTCGGATCAAATTTGGCGAATTATGTTGATGTTGTTTTCGGTTGACGGTTTGAATCTACATATAGATATGTTGATGTTCTCAGTCTTATTTGAGATGCAGCAATTCTATGATTGTTTTATTCGGGTCAGTTTATTATCAAATACCTTGATCAAAAACACCCCTAGTCAGATAAAAACCCGGCCCATCTTTCCTTTTATCAGTACAGTTCAGCATCTACACTTTATACAGCTATCAGTTTCACCAAATCAGTTCTACGTCACTTGCTCTTCAGATTGCGCTAAACACGGGTAAAAGGCTGCTTCGCCTTCCCTTGGCAACACTCAGGGCAATAGCTAGCCGATCGCAGACACAGATAATGTCTGCATGAGTAATTGATACACTCCCATCTCTGACGAGTATTCCGTATGTCCCTGGTCGCACTAGGCAGGCAAAACGAGAGTCGAGTGATTGATGACGTCATCAGATGACGACACAACGCTGCATTATCATACCTAACGACTCGGTAAAATAAGGCGTCGGTGTCGCTGCTTGTAATGGAGATGAATGGTGGGGACACCGATCTCGGGACGAGCTAAATGTTTCTTGTAAGATGTATTCTATAGATCGGTTTTGACTTTAGGATGCACGCTTGATAACGGGTGTGTTTCAATATGTCAAGCGGTTGTTTTGTTTTAGCGTTCCTTAGGAAAGGGATAAGATATCACGGGAAAAATGACGAATTTTCTGTTTCCATATCAAATTCTTTAATGAGCATTAGCTTCTTCAGAAAATGCTATTTTAGCAATACAATTTGTTGTATATCGTTAGCCAACATATTTCAGATATCTGGAATACACGCACTACCAACGTCTTCAGTAAGCACGGAGGCAGATGATTCAGTGTCAGCGTGCCTGTTTTCCGAAGCCTATGAATCCCTTCCGTGACTTTGTTTGACTGTGAACTTCCTCTCAGCGGGACATCGTCCGCCACCACGAGTCCCCTCAGTTTTGCAGATTCGGGACAGGCGGACCCAGGTGAGAAAAAAGGGAGAGCAATCCTGTATTTTCTAACACAAACTTAAGCAGACAGTCAACAATCTGAAATGACATGAAAAATAGCGGTGACAAATCCTGAAAAGAACCGTCGTTGTCACCTCATCGAGTTTCCACCCCGTGTCGGGACGCCTGAGTCCGCCACTGCCACCGACACGGGCCCGCGTCTACGTTCCGTCGCACAATATCCTACAATGAATTCGAGCACCTGGTGCCTTTTGAACCGGGAATAAACGAGTGCGGATTGTGTCGCGGATGAAGGGAGCGCCACTGTTGGAGTCGCTCCGTGGTCTGCCGAGCAGAAAAGTACCAGCGGCGGCTGCCAGCTTTGTCAGAGAGGAGTCACCCTGCGCCAGACAGCAGCAGGCAGAGAGGACACCGCCTCGGACATGGGTGAAACGAGGATAGGACTTGCCACACGGGTCCGATTTGGTTATCGGCGCTGTTTTTTTAGTGCATAAGTAAGTTTTTGTTGTTGCTGAAATAAGTGCCACACATGCCCAAATTGTCATTTGCGAGATATACATTCTAAATAAGCAATTGCACTGGAAAACCTCCCACGATCACCATTTGAGTACCATAGGAATTCTCACAAGGTGAGGAGTAGGAGGAAAAACATTAGGGGGATGAGACAGTTCCTAGCACCTTTTGCACAGGCGAGCTCCTCTGGACATGGCTTGACAAGTTCAATGTTGACTGGTGATTACCAAGCTAAACCGCCGAGTTCAGGTAAGATAACGAGAACTGAGCCGAGGAGGCGAGGGTACGTCACAAAGAGGGATGCTTGCAAAATTGCAAGACAGAATAAAGCCTCTCTAGAATGTGCATAATGCCGAACAATGTGTATCAGTCCCTTCAATGCATACACACAATAGTACATACGATGCATTCCGGAGTAGACTGAGCGATTCATGAGAGTTTCCAGAGATGGGGAATTTGGTCCTAATCATCTCTTGTTCGGAACAATGTCATACCATCCGGCTGGATCTGTCAGTTAAACCAAGCATCCGGCACCCTGCTGAGGCCGCCGCAGTGTGGTGTGACCGCTGCACGGTATTCCAGTGTAAGTTCAGGTAGGTATGCTCCGTTTGGACACCTCCCCCATCCTCGCCACTGTGCGTCCGTAGTGGCGGTTCATTCATAGCTCCTGTGCCTTTTGTCGACAATGAAAACCGAGCAGTGCTGCTGCTGGCTTAATACCACGTGTCCGACTAAAGTAAACACATCTATGCTCGATTCCACGTGTCCGACCAAAGGGAACACATCTATGCTCCATTCCACGTGTCCGACCAAAGGAAACACACCGGTGTTCGATTCCACGTGTCCGACCAAAGGAAACACACCAGTGTTCGATTCCACGTGTCCAACCAAATGGAACACACCGGTGTTCGATTCCACATGTCCGACTAAAGGAAACACATCGGTGTTCGATTCCACGTGACCAACCAAATGGAACACACCGGTGAGTGGTTATGTTCTCACACATCATCCCTTCTAAGTAACAGTAGAATCTAGGAAGCAGCGGTTTTCTCTGCCGCAAAACATGCCAAATCCCAAGACCAGGCCATTCACAGCTCAAAGGACTGCAGCCGTCCTAGCACGGGGTCGGCGGGCCAAAGAAGGTGTAAAGGGACAGGTGATGGAGGGAGATGAGCCCACACGCACTGGGGTGGGGTGACAATGTTCCGGGACAGCGGGGGAGGTCACAAACGAGCTGCTTCTGAGCTATCCAAAACGGTTTACCGTTGGAGGAGAAGGGAAGCTGGAAAGGGGAGTGAAGTACACGAGCTGTGTGCCAGAAATGAGCCTCAGTGAAGTGGGACGAACATCATTACTTGGCAATTTAGGTAAACTTGATTCGATAAATTCCTTACCTATGCAGGACGAGTTGAATATTTTTGTTTGACAAGTATCCTTCCTTGACAGGGAATGAAAGGTTTTGATTAATCAAGGCTAGAAAGCTAACGAGGAGAAAAACAGCACACAGGATTCTCACAGTTTTGCAATTGTGAAAATCCTGTCTGCCAAAGAGCCTTTTCAGGCCATATAGTTCACAATCGTCTTAGCATAGTAATGTAAGATACACATTACCTGCCCGATTACCAAGAAAAAGCTTTTCAGGCTTTGAAAAAACATTTTTTTCATGGTGTTCGAAAAAAATTGTTTATCTCCCCCCCTCTCTCTCTCTCTCTATTTCATTCCCCCCCCCTCTCTCTCTCTCTCTCTCTCTCTCTCTGTAGCCCGCAAGAACTTCCCTCCGACTGAATATTGCAAGCATACAGGGTCATAACAAAACAGAACACTGAAAACTAGCCATGTATACTCCAAATTTAGCACCCTTCATCCATCTGACGATTATCCCCTAAAATGATCATTCCCCTGAAATGATCACACCTAATAACATTCTCACACACTAGTGCCGTTTCAGAATAAAGCCTCCGTCAGAGAGCCAGCCTCACTGTTGGCTTAAGCCGGCCAAATCCTTTGGTGAGTGAGGAGGGAATCCCGGGATTACAGGCTGAACCATACGCCTGCGGCCGGCAGGATTTCAGCGGACGAGGCGGGGAGCTCCAGAGGCGGGGATTGACGGGATTGTGTGGGGTAATAACTACAAATTGTACACTTTGTGGTGAACAAGTGTTTGAAGTGCCGCCCACAAAACTCGAAAGACAAGCGTGTGGAGGCATTGTTGGCATGCGGGAAACACCAAATCGCTGGGAGAGGACAACGAGAACGCGTGTGAAGAGGGGGAGCGATGCCAGATCGAACCCCGTGCAAGTGCCAGATACGGGCTGATGGTTTAGAGGGGAGAGGGGGTGGGGCAGAGGGACTCCATATAGTCAACAACCTATGACTTTTAAAGATCGGCAAAAATCAAAGGGTTAGAGAAAAATAAATTCTTCTCTCCCTTGGATTCATCCCTGCCCTGCACAGGATAGTTCTAAAACAGTCTTGGATGTTTTGATGTTGTCGTGCCGTATCATGTGTCAGAAGAAGAGCCTGAGCCAGTGCTAGGTATTTTGTCGACATTAGTGAGAATCTGAACTTCGACAGTATGAGAAAGCATACCGCAAAATCGATTTAAACGGCTAAAAATTGCATAAAAACCATTTCGAAGTAAATAATACAAACGGTGGTTTTCTCCAATCTCTTTATTGCCGACCTGTGACATACAAAAAAATGTTGAGAGGTCAGAACCATTATGTATGTTCCCCAACAGGCAACAATTTAAACTCCAAAATCTAGTGCTCCAAAAACATGTTTGTGGAGTCTCACGAGACAAGAAATTACTATCACCATCACATATAATCAGGAGTTGGGTACCAGATTGAGATATGGATCCATCATAATGTTTTGAAGGGTATATTCGAAGATAAATGGGCACCTTCCAGTCTCAGTTTTGAAAATACTCCACTTTTCTGGTTTCGTGAGATTTCATCCAATTATGATGGTAATATTTTTACCTTAAAATACACATCCTCCCTTCCCTTGATATAGATTAGAGGAAGCGTCATAACAAGATTTGACGTATTTTAGGGACCACGAATCTTCCACTTTTTTGTAGAAAATTCAAAATATTTATATACTGGCTGAAAAAATCAAGGAATATAAGATTATTCAGCCAAAAAGCCACCCATTTCAAGGAGTTGAGCTCTGCCTGACGGATTCAAGTTTTTAAGTATTGAAGCAAACGTTTAAGTACAGGCTGTACGGGGTAAAGACTTGCGCTAAGGAGGATAGCCATATAAATCTACCATCATTATGCATTACTACCATAACTTCTATACACCATTTCTTGTCCGATGTTATACAATCCCTACACATTTCCCCTATCTTTGTGACACAGGTCTATGATCTGGGTGCCTCAATGCTGGACCAGTGTGTAAGTATACACCCCAGCAAATTAGTCCAAAACAATCACACAGGCTAAAATATCCTTTTCGTCTCAGTTAGCTCACTAGGAAATAACACATCAGTAGAGGTCCACTCCTAATTAAGAACCGTCTCCCAGAACGGTCTCACTGGAGGCCGCCGATCTTCACACCAGACAGCAGTGTTTAGCTGTCGCACCTTGTTTAACAGCGGGTCTATCTCCCCGATCGGGCTGTCGCCAGCTGACTATCAGTCGAATCTCCCACCTCCCTGGTGAGAACAGGTGCACACACGCGGGGGACTTCCACCTCAGCCACCGGCCTTCATCTTTTCCGATCTCCGTCGGTGCCCGTTGATGTAGCCCGAAGTCCACTATTCACATGCTTTGTATCGGCGGGATCTCCCGAGCCCGCTCAAACGCGGAATCACCCTCATGAGCTGTGTATTCACTTAGCTGCCGGCTATCTGGGCGTCATCGCGCGAGCAGCGCTGACACCCGAGCCCCGGCGACCCCACGGGAGTTGTCCAGGCTAATGCCCCCCGGCAGTGGTCTGGTGACCCCTGGGTCAGCAGCTGATTCCGCATGCGACTGGCATGGGGGTCAAAGGGTTGAATGGCGGCAACACTGAGAGAGTTTCTTGGTATTGTGGTTACCACGCCTTCGCTGTAAAATAATTCATAATGACTTTGGGGGTTTCAGAATGTTTTCCTGATGGAAAGAAGCACGAATCTGTAATAGATTGGGAGGATGCAAGGATTTGCAGAGCCGACGATGTT
The DNA here is from genome assembly GCA_034440635.1 of Lepas anatifera. Lineage (NCBI taxonomy): Eukaryota > Metazoa > Arthropoda > Thecostraca > Lepadidae > Lepas > Lepas anatifera. Next base: position 451,588 of record JAOTON010001433.1, on the reverse strand, counting down.
GGTGCAGCAGTTTGCAGTAGATTTTGATCTCGCTTATTGTATATAAGGCCAGACTATGTACCTACAGGAGCTAGTGGCGGAAAGCTGCGGAAAATCCATACCGCATTAACACAACTCGAAATCAATAGAACACATTTGGTAAATGTATTCACATGTGAAATTCAGCAGCACTATATCACGCCTGTTCCTGGCATTTATACGGCAAAAAGTATTTCATTCGGATTTAATCCGAGTGTCGCGGACCACACACTTTTAGACGCGCCACAGCAGAAAAAACTACACTTTATTTATTAGCACTTCAGACCTGGCTTCAACTAGAGTGAGAGAGAAAGAGATAAAAAAGCCAACCCAGGAAGAGAGACTAGTGCGTTCAGGCACTTCCCTAGACTAACCGTCAGTTAACTGATAAGTTTCGTCTCGGCCCCGCAATATAAACATGGGCGTGACCTCCTTGTATCTGATATATATATATATATATATATATAGTTAAAATGATATTTAGGCGAATTTCAAAAACTAAATATATAAAAACATTATATTGCACCACATAAACGCGTTCGTATTCACTTCATCAGTATGCAGCACAATACAAGTATAAATTTATACTTGTATTGCGCTGCATACTGATGAAGTAATACAAACGCGTTTATGTGCAATATAATGTTTGTATAAATTTAGTTTTGAAATTCGCCTAAAATCATTGTAACTTATATTTGTCACTATGAACACAACATATATATATATAGTTGGGGAGCAGATTCTCTTTAATGCATTGTTCATTAAATACAATTGCTTGTTTAGCCGCAGAAAGTTTTTGGATTTAGATTCAATAATACGAATAATTTTAATGTTATTTTCGGTATGTTTGTGCAAAGTCGTAGCAAAGGACATAAAATAGGTTTAAGTTTCACATAGTAATATTTCACCAAGCTTATGGCATGATCACACACAAAATCGACGCTCTTTAAAAGTATTAATCAGTTTGAATTTTTTGAATCCTAATATGAAAGCGCACAGCATATCGACAAATGATCCTTCATCACAAAAATACCAAGCAAACACCTCAATCACGTCTAACACATCACATATCACAAATAACAGGAATACAACACGCTTACAATGCTTCCTAAATATTCACCGAATATTCCTATCATATAGGGAAGGTGTGGAGTTGTTTGGTGTGGATGTTGATGATGGGTGACGTGTCTCGGATGTACAGTGTTTCTAGTGTCGTGAGTCTGCGATGATCAGTGCACTGTGCTAGGACTGTGGTGTTTTCTGTCAATATGTTTCGTGTGATATCTGTGTTGTGGTACTCCTGCATGTGTCGTTTAGGTGATCCTTCCTGTAGGTGCATGGTGAGTCGTCTGCTGAGAGATGTGGTAGTCATACCAATGTAACATACCTTTCGGGTTGCGCAGTCCCCGGCCTTACATTGGAACTGGTATATTACATTGGTCTGCTTGAGTGTCGTGCTCTTCTTTGAGATGTTGTTTTGCATAATGAGATTGGATGTCTTAGGGCTGCTGTAGTAGATGTTGAGTCTGAGTTTGGTGTTTGGATCTGTTGTTGTTGTGTTTTGCGATATTGTTGTTGTTGTGTTTTGCGATACTTTTAAAGAGCGTCGATTTTGTGTGTGATCATGCCATAAGCTTGGTGAAATATTACTATGTGAAACTTAAACCTATTTTATGTCCTTTGCTACGACTTTGCACAAACATACCGAAAATAACATTAAACTTATTCGTATTATTGAACCTAAATCTAAAAAACTTTCTGCGGCTAAACAAGCAATTGTATTTAATGAACAATGCATATATATATATATATATATATATATATATGTACAGAAAAAACTAAAATACTATATCACATGCGCGAAAATACGCACTAGAGTTTCATATAGAAACCAAGATTGTGATCCGTTTAATCCGTTTTGGTGGCCCAGGAGAAACCCTAACTTATAAATTCACCTGATTTACCCTGATTATCTTCTTCTTTTTTCATGAAATGTACACGATGCCACAATTCACATGGAAAAGTAAATACAAGTTGTTCCCCATGGATCATCAAACCATATGCTAAACTGACTATAAAAATATTCACCGTGACGATTCTGAGAGAACACCTAAATATATTCTCGTCCGATGCTGAATATCCCAACTATTGAGCACAATGTGTTTGATCCCGGTCCTATCGCCAGCCGTCCACTAACACCGCCAGAGCTGGTTACTGGCCGTCCTGCTGGATTCATTGGTGCATGTATAACGAGTGGGTGATCAGATGGGACGCATCACCAGGCCCCGGGCGCACACAGGCCCCGGACCAGGCAGGGGCGGAGGTAGAACACTGCTCCTTCACATCCCAGATCACGGACTTAGGCCAGATGCTGTGTGATATTCCAAACGATGAGCAGAAGGTGCAGGAGCCTGGGTATATGATTGGGAGAATTGCATGCATACTATGAAACTGTATACAAAATAATAATACGTGAAAGTTTTGCCAATATCATGATAGAAAGATCACTTCACTTCTGAAGTCAGACAGCTAGATCTGCGGTAATATTGCGCCGGGACCAGTGGAGATGTTCAGGTGACAGGCACGAGGGTCCGAACATTCGCCGGGCGTACGTTCGCCCCTGGTGCGGGGGATAATGGGTGAGTGGGCTCAACGGAGATAAACAGATACCGGCCAGTATCAGGAACAATCGCAGGAGCACGCGCCACTTGTGTCTGTTTTGCCACGATTATTCAGTGGGCTAAAAGGATGCACTCAATAAGGCAGAACGAGATGGAGGAGGTGGCGAGGGGTGGAGGATACGGCAGACAGAACGGCTCAGTGGACAGCTGGCTATGACCGCTCTTACATCAATAATACGCAACAATTTTCGGTTTTGGACTTTTAGTTTGTAGGACTAGAGATAAAACATATACTCATTCTCACTGGCCGGTTGATTTTCTGACAAGAGATGTGAGAAACGAGCGTGGTAATGAGGGATCCTCGGTTTATGTTTGAAATAAAAATCGTCAATTGACATATAAAACAAAGTTTAGCCTTTAGCGATTGTATATTCGGGCTATTCGGCTATATATTTGAGTAAATTATGAAGATTCGAACAAGGTCATTATCCTGTGACTTGTGTAGAGAAAGTTCGCTGCAAAGTTCCAGCAAGTTACTGAAGAATCCTTATATAAAACCAGTGAATGTGCTTAATTTTCCATCTCAGATTTCTGGAGATAGGCCAAGTACCGTTTTATCGTCTAAAAGAAATTGCAGGCCTTCCTGAGGATGCCAAGAACACAGCCCACGACATCGCAGAGGTGTGTCATCGCCCTCCAGAAAGGATCAGCCGAACAAGAGGTGGGACAATCAGGAGCATGAGATGCCTGGTGGAATCCAAGACGAAGAGGTTACCGGAGCTCCTACAAGGTCTTCGCCCTAAGAAACACCTGGGTGTGTCTGAGGATGCATGAGGAAGCAACGAGTCCCAGAAACCGACAGGGAGACTAAGGTTACCCCATAAATCTTCCAGAAGGGCTCCGCAGATTCTGCATCGGCCCCCACCGCCACAAAAACCCAGGGCTGGTGGATTTAGTAGAACTACCTTCAACATGCTGTGACTGAGGGGCTTCCGACCTCCTAGCTCAAAAACTGAATCTGCTCGTCCATCGCATGTCAGGTGGAGTTGCGAATATCTACAACAAGCGTGCTGACAAGGCGAAAATGTCATTGGCGGTTAACCACCCGAGAGGTAAAAGGGACCGAAGAGGCTGAGATTGTCGAAGACCAGGGCGGAGATTGCCTGAGATTGCATTTGAGATTGCCTGCACTAAAGCATGGACCACGTGAACAAGGCAGAGTACAAAATCATGGGATAGATGACTCTTAAACGATGTGCTGGGTGATGAAAAAATACATTTAGAGTTCAGTTATGTTTATTCCTGAGTGATATATTTGTCCTGATTTCGACAGCGCACCCTCTTGGTACTCGTGTATGGCTGGCAAACAGTGTCAACATCTTCCGAACACTTTTTCCGGAGAAATCAAAATGGTTTGGCCAGAATAGACAATCTGAATCCAAACCTGGTTCTGAAATTATCGAATTATTTTTACCAGTTCAATCCAATCTAATAGCAGTCCAGGGATCCATTTCTTTAAGTCTGATTACAATATCCATGTTCCTCCTATGCTTCTAACATGTTTTGCACTCATTTGCCACAACACTTGTTGGTTTTTTTGTCTTATATTCACTTTCATCATTGATCATATGCTCACATTCGTTTTGTTCCTTACCCCCAAACGAGCACAAGGAGGAGGAGGTTCAGTCCCTAGCCCTATTCAGAATATCTACTTAGCCGCTAGAGATAGAAGAAACAGATAAAACAGCAGGATAAAGATAGAGAAACAGCACTTTCAGTACCTGCCAAGAAGTGAACGTTCCGTACTTTTTGGGACCCCAAAACAAAATTCGCGCACACATTCTGTCATGATGACGCCATGAAGTCGAATCTCTTGAAAAACATCCACTTTTTCATCTTGATGTTCATCTTTAGAATATATGAGATACTTGTATAATGCATTCACAAATGCTGTTCTTAAAAAAATAGTGAAAATCATAAATTTTGTAAAACCATTGGTTGGTTTTATGCTTTCATTTCCTTCATTGCAAATCAGTAACAACAAATACATAGAGCAGGCAAATATGTCTACGTTAGCCAAAAACCCTTCAAAGACCGTTCAATATGATGTAATCACGTCATACTGATGTCATGAAAAATTCCAAACACACTTGTTTAGCCCATGAAGTCCTATTGGTTTGTGCAACACCTGCAAATTCGATTATTCCAGGTTCTTAAAACATGTATGGAACATCAAAATTATCATGAAAACTGCATTAACCTATTGGTTCTACTTCACAGGAGATCTTGCAAGTTCATTTTTACCCTTCGATGATCTTTTTTGGAAACACGTCTTTTATTTAGCAAGATGGTGTAGGGCTTGGAAAATGAAGAAATCAAGCATATCACATTGTGCGAAATGGCGTGCGTTAATGAGTTTAGTTTAGAGCTTTGACACCACTTGGCTTAAAATTATAAAAAAAGAGATGGAAATATTATAACGGGCACTGGCTTTCGTCTTAAAACATTAAAAGTATAATTCAGGTTCTAGCACTTAAACAGGGTAGGATATACCATGGACGTGAACATTTTCATATGTTTACCTCTATTCTGACGTCAATAATGATTTCAGACAATCGAAAACGGAATTTTTCATAATTAACATGGAGCTATCGATTGCAATTTATATGTAAAGATCGGTAATAGCTAGAGTTAAAATGGGGAGCGGATAAAAAACATTCCTGCGCACGATAGGTTACAGTTCAGACCAGTGCAAAGAACGGGTTAATGATCAGAGTGGCAGTGCAACATGCATAAGTTAAGTGAGATAAGCATTGCCGCCAAAAAATGAGGAAAGTAAAATATGAACTAACACTATGAAAAATAGGTAACAATTTCACAGATTTAAATGAACCAATTCAGCAAAATAAAAGGCGGAGTGGAATTGAAACATTGTCTGGTTCATTAGAATCATTGCAATTATTTGTTCCAAATTGCTTGCCAATATTGATAGCTCCGTTGAACGATTTCCATTGGCTACATACGATAATATGCATCACATCCTTGCAGTTGAATCATCTGAGGGTGATTATGGAAGCGATGTGGAATGAGAAAACTACTGAATGATTAGTAAGTACACCCATGCACCTACCCAACCAGCATGCTTGGAAAAAATAAAACTTAAGCGTAGCCAGGTGGAATTATTCATTCTTTCGAGGTTAAAGCCCCGCAATATTTGTATCCCCCCATTGCCTTACATTAATTATGAACAGTTGTTAAGATGTTCCCTGGCCTCTCCCTCGAATCCGGAAATGTAAAAAACACTGAAGATTGTATATTCAGGCACAGCCCTTCATCAGAATCGTGGAGTAAATATCAAAAATTCTCAGTCCTAGTATAGCCAGACCTCGAGGTCGGCTATACTAGACTGAGAATTGATATTCTCCACGATTCTGATGAAGCCAAAACAATCTTCAGTGTTTATTTCCGATTCGAGGGGAGAGGCCAGGCATCTTAACAACTCATCATCATGCTCCTCGCCGCAGCACTTAAAAACTTATCAACGTTAATTATGAACATTTTGATTTTACTAACTATACTATTATGAACTATTTTGAAGAAAAAAACATTGATCGGAGGCAATAGAAAAGTGATTTAAATCACCTAAGCCAACGTCTTTTTCAAAACAAGCTAATAATGGATTTTAAACCGCAATTTGTTTTTTTAACCACGCATTAACAGCTGCGCATTCCAGAAGTCTCCACGGGTCAAAGCCGGGCCTGATTAATTGAAACGCCACCGTTATCCAGTGCGTGGTTTCCGTAATTATCGAGCGTAAATAGTTTATGAGACGGACAGGTTTGCTGGGGGGCGTTAAGAACAAAACTGAGCGGAGGTGACGCGGCACGCTACACCTGCAGACAGATCACGTGACTTGTGACGTGTGACCAGTGGACGGATGGCGGTCACGAGTCACGAAGGAGGCTCTCGAAGATGACGCCTCGTGATTTGAGCTTCCGGCAGAATGAATGCGTGAATGGGTGGAATTAAACGTGCCGAATGTGTGAGTACGTGCATGAGTGTACTTTGGGTATGGGTGTATGGACAAATGGGTGTACTTTGGGCGTCGGCATCGGAAGAAAAGGAAACGGGCTTAAAATTTTAAAATTTCCACCATCAAAACGCTACCCACTCTCATACTAGGAAGCCCCCGGATTCGGGCTCTTTGATACCTTTTTTCATGAGATCTGCAAGCGTTTCATATTTCATGTGGTGTGTCTGAAATAGTATTTTAGGTGTCTTCCTGCTTTTGAATAGCTGCTTTGAATAGCTGCTTCCTGCTTTGGATTTTGAATAGCTTCCTGTTTTTACTATATACATATCTACCCTTGAGGAACACAATGGTTTGTGTGTCACAGTCCTATGATGTTCTAGAACTGATCGTTAGTCTCATAGTTCATCTAAATCCACAGTTTACGAAATAAGTCACTTTTCTTGGCCGTATAATTCTGATGTCACAACATGCAGGCTTCGAGGAGGAAAACCATGACATGAACTGTTTCGAAAACGCAGCCGATGATTTTTGCGAATTATTTTGTTTTCATTAGGTATTCGGATCGCTTCTTGAGTGCAAACAAAAAATTTTGCCAGATCCTTAACAAGGATGGCACATGGTCCCCTATGAAACTAATAGGAGAATATACATTGTCTTATGAGGCAATCCCAAAGAACGCTGCTGAATTATTGAATCTGATGTCGTCTCATCACATGGATTGAAGGAGCCCACGTACCTTATGCTTTATGTTAAGAGTCAAAAGTACTTTCACAGGTGTTGAGTTGTGCATTATTTTACGGTCATTAGTTCGTTAAATAATTAGGTATGTCAGTAAGAGCTAACGTCAAGTTTTGGTAGTGCTCAGCGCCGGCAGTGTGTGCTTCGCGGCTACTCACATGTGTAGTACTCCATCATGTTCTGGTTGTAGCGGTAGGCGGCCGTCAGGTCCATAGCGCTGAAGCGCGGGGAAAACATCCCAAAATTCACCGCCGGATCCAGCGTGACAAGCTTGCTGACGCACCTACCCCGGGCACAAGACACGCCACCCACCGGCCCGGCCCGGGATTCCCGGTAGAACTTCAATCGAGAGACCGCGGATGTATTATGACTCGTGCTTCCAACTCTGTTTTTGGAGAATAACCTTTTTGTCGGCGACCAAAAAAAAACACGACGATATTATCTTCTTTACATTTAATCCGATCTCGCACACCGGTCAGTTTGTCGACAGTCCGCGATTTCGCCGGGACTCGCTCGCTCGCTTCGGCGGGTGGCACTAGCGAAGCGACGAAGCGAATGGCCACGCGCGGTCACCCTCAATCGCGCCGCACCCGGCCGGTCGGTCACACTTGGTCACAGCTTGTGGTCACGGCTAGTCACGGCTGGCGCGAGGGGGAGCTAGCCGGGCCGTGACCTGGCGGTCAGGTCGGTGCTTTCGGCGGCTCTCTCGCCGCGCCGAGGAGAGCTCTCCGGTAAGAAGGGGTGCGGTCGCGACACACTGTCGACAGATGAATGTTCTGCTCTGGAGAACGGTCGTCACGCTGCGAGGCAGATATGATTTGTTTAATTCCATACGGCATGCCTGGCCGGCTCCGTCGTCCCGCTGTCATCCTCACTGAGACTTTTTTGTCCACCAATCAGGACGCGCCGTTGGTCGGGACACCCGCTCAAATCTGATCTCAATCTTTGGCAGGGCCGGAAATCTGCGCTGCGATTGGTCGACAGCGCGTGACGTCGCCCGGGGGCGGATCGTCGTGTTGCCATGGCAACAGAGTCTGCGGCGTCGCGGGGGCCGCCGCGTCGGCTGGGCCCGGCGTCGGCTCGGGCAAGAGTTCGACAATGAGACCGTCGAGACGGCATCGCCAGCCCTGGTATCTTTGTCATGCCAAATGGATGGGCCATATTTGCGACGATTTAGAAGTTTTCGGTTCATTTGAACTGGCGATTCCGGCCCGGTAGCACGACCACTGTTTGCTTTTAAAAGTTGTCATAAGGAGTTGGGCCCGACTTGACTTAGAGCTGTGTCAGTAAATCGGCCCGTTCTGAGAAGCGGGCGGTCTCCCGGTCGATAAGGCCTCTGAACCTGGTCTCGGTGTAGGCACGTGAAACTCGTCAGCTCAGTGATTCCGCGTTGGAGATGCTGCAAGTTGATGCACGTGGAACACCAATAAAAATATACGGAGCTGACGTGATTTCGTAGTTTTTGACAGCTTGAGTTATTAGGAGAAACGCTCAGAAGTCCTATTCTGTGAAAATGTTATTTCCAAAATGTTTTCTGAATATCATGCCAAGATTATAATTATTCTTGATTCTGTTTAAAAAGAAATTAAAAGTTGTGCCCAAACATCACTCCACACATAGAAAACATATCGTCGATGTTAAACAAAACTATAGCAGTTTCTCAGCCATAAATGACCATAGAATATAAGTACCTACGCAAGACGACTATGTACAAAAGTAGCTCGCATCTGTCGATATGCTTCTACTTAAAGTTATGGCAGGTAAGAACTTCCTCGCCCTACTTTTGGCAACTAAGAGCGAAGAGCATGCTTCCAATCACAAATTGATAAATAAAAAAATCACAGCCGGCATTTACGAGTAGACGGGCAAATATGGGGAGCATCTGGTGTATTAGTTTGTTAGGGCCACTCCCAACAGGCACACTTGCCAAATTATAGGGAGTATTGGCGTGGGTGTTTAAAGGGAATGTGGCACCTTGGTGGAATCCTGGAATTTAGTGCAGTTAGGCGCACTTTTAACCGAAAGTAATGAAACCACTCATGATTTCTCTGACAAATTTACAATAAGCTCAATATTTTGATTTTTAAAATGCTCCTCTAGAAAAAGAAATAAATATCAGCCTGTGGATGATGTCACGATCCGGCAACCACTACCATACTTGAAACCCTTCAAGGGCTTCGATTGGCTGATGCTCATCGTGACGTCAGCATATGTCGTCACACCAGCAGCTCACAACAATGGCCACCCGGCGAGGGGCTGATAAGGGGGCTGGTGTCAGGTAGGTTTTAGTTTTTTTCTACGGATATATCGAGTTCCAAGACAAATGATATATTGAGTACCGGGTTTTCTGACTTGCTTTAAAACTTGGCTATCTCAGTTAAAATCACATTATGAAGGTGCCACATTCCCTTTAAGGATCCTCTCCACCGGTTCAGATCGGACATGGAAGGCGGTTTCCCGCCGTGGGGATTGAACCCACGTTAATCCATGCTGTCCGATCCGAAGACAGGCTATGAAGCCATTCCACCTCCGCGTTGCGAGCATGATTTACGGCATTGCTGAAATCGTGTTCAAGATGGATGCATAGGTAAATTATTCAAGTTTTCTTGTGATAAAAACGGAAAAGTGCAACGGATACTCATCAAAGTAAGATATGAGGGTTCACGATGAGGAAAACATTCTAAAACGAAATACAGGATATGTTCAGGGAAGTTGGAAAGTGTACCAACAGTCAGGGTCTCATGGACTAAATAGTATCGTGGTGCCAGAAACACGACAAATGTCTTTAAAAATGTGAAAAATGAAAGTACACCTCATTACATGTGACTATAGGTGTTCATGGGATAGTATCAACAATTAATTATCAGTATCCTTCGTGAATCTTGTGTCGTGGGCTCACAGGACCTTCAGGAAAAGGCTTACGAGGAATGACGATTTCCTCCTTGAATACAAGGTCATTTATATTTTTTTACATACATTTACATCTACTTCTTAACAATAACATTTTACACATAGAAACTCAAATTTAAAAATAAACTCTTGCGGAATATTTATATACAGTGTTCTGATGTGCAATGTAAAACCAGATACTAAGCAGCTTATCTCCATCCAATGGCATATAACCACCTATTTCCCCGGGCAGATAGATGATCAAATATCCACAGGCTTTATTACAATTGATTTTCCCGGTATGTGTGTACGAAAAATGTGATCTTGAAAAGATAATATTAAAAGTCAGTTCCGCCGCGGCAGAATCTGTCGCGGGCTGTCATTATTTTGATCGTTGGAATTTGACAAATGTGCTTCTATACCGCCCCCGGGAAGAAATCACTACAAAGCCGGATTCTACAGAGCCAAAGCCAGCTGTTTAGTTTAACATCAGGTTTCCATGACAAGTCATCCCTCTACATTTTTAGGGCCTCAGCCGACAGATCAGTGCAAGAAAGGAGCCACCATATCCGAAACAGCTCGATACTCACTCAAGGTCAGCGTCTTCATTTCACCAAGAAATCCCGTCTCTGCCCACAGGCTCGTCGGCAGACCCAACTACTAGCGGTTGAATGCATTTTGTGCGCCCAGTTCTTACCTAATACCTGAATTCGTTGATTTCCATGTGTAATTCCCTGTTCGCAGTTTCTATCACTGTCTTCACTCTGGTACACATGTACCATACCTCAATTCGGTCGCGTGCCGTGTCACATTTTTTACGGTCCATGAAACGTCACTCGTTCTACACAACGTCACAGTTGAGGAGTTGCTGGGAACGCTCCGACTCTACGGGGAGGCACGCAGACTAGTCACGTGCAATAAATATAATTGCTATCAAAGTCACGTGGTCAGTCAGCTGTGGCCAAATGAAATTAATCCTATTTTATCACATGTTTTATTTAAGCCAAAACTCTGCAAATAATATAATCCTCCACATATTTCCATGTGTTCAACAAAACGGACTTTGGAGTTTGTCAGTTTCCCCACCTCTTGTTTGTTCCTACGAATATTTTTCTCCACTTTTTCTTGATGCGACCCACAGAAATACAAGTCTCAAGGAACTTTTAATTTGCAGAGACTAAGTCGTATTAAGTCACTCTTTCCAAAATAAGCCCAAGGTTGACTTTGCCGGATTTAACAGCAGCCAAACATACAGCAGCCTGAGGTTTCATGTTTCAGCAGAATGTATGGTTTGTGAACACAAACAATAGTCTTAAGGCTTGGGAATTAACACTTGTGTGAAAGACTTACGTCGTAATAATATCTTTTTTTAGTCGGTTTCAATTTTCCTCCCACCACGCTTTACCTTTAAGTTCCATTTCACATGTCTATTCCATGTTCTCTCTCTCTCTCGCTCTCGCTCTCGCTCTCTCTCTCTCTCACTCTCTCTCCCTCCCTCTCTCTCTCTCTCTCTCTCTCTCTCTCTCTCTCTCTCTCTCCCACACCTGAGCCAAGCCTGCAGTTTTGGTTCCTTCTCCAAACACGTCCAGCTCTCGCTCTCCACTTCATTCCACCGCCACCAAATAAAGACCCTGAGCCTGCATAAAAGACCCTTTAGACTCCCTTTAGACGACAGGCAAAAGGCAGTGATTCGGCGCTGCCGGGCGGCGCCGGCCCGGGCCCGCGCCATTGTTCCCATAGACTGGCCGGCGGGGCGCTCCTTTTGGCGCGAGCCGGCCGCTTTTGGCGCGAATGGTATTCATCACGTGACCTATAGCGTTTGGGGTCCATCAAAGCGCTGTTAAAGGGTGTTTATGAACAGCGACGGCAGTAGAGCGGGAGGCAGCCATCCCAAATATGCGGGAGACCGGGAGGATTGGCGCATGTTTTCGCCAGAGGGTGGTAGGGATATCCTTGGTGTTAGCAGTACCCAGTCGTGCCATGAAATGCAACGAGAGCAACCGCAGACTGAGGCACAAGTTTATTATGTTGATAGTATTTTTCACACTGTTGTTCCTTACATAACTCTGCAGTGAATGCTCAACAAACGGTATGTCTGTTACAACATTTTGACTAATAATCTATCACTAAGTCATATGATTTTGCCAAACACTGTCAAATGCTTATCTATATAATTTCCGCTTCCAGCACAACTTGGTGGTAGCTTCAAGTCAGTAATTTACACACATTGGCTTACAACTTATTTTTATCCGTATGTTTCAAGCCATGCGCGTAGTAAAATAGGGACTAGGGAGGGGGCTGGCTCCCAGTTTTCATACACGATTTCCCGATTTCAGCGAAATTGGAGACAAAGCCGCTGTGTTTGGGGAACATATCAAGGAGCCTAATTTCTGTGAGGTTTTTTAAATACCAAGCGCCCCAGGGCTCCTCATATCATGCATTTATCTGAACTTGCCAGATAATTCCCATATGCATATCTAATCCTTGTGCTTCCGGAGGGGAAATATATATTATAGGTAGAAAATCGACTAGCCCCTCACTTTCAGCCGGAGGCGACGCTATATTCCGAGTACTCACACGCACAAACGCCTGGCGGACATTCTTAGACGTTATAGCTTGTCCAACTTGTCCTTGATCTATCATTCAGCCATCGTGAACAGCTGATTCAGCATGCACTCACTCGCAAGAACTATATCCATGAAATCTGACAATAGAGAGGGACAAAGACGACAGCGGCAGTGTCCGGCGGTACTTGTGCCTGCCGCGGGCCATTTGCTGTGCAGTACCGCGACAAACCACCTCTATCAGCCGGGGCCGATCCGGCTAACTGCTCATAAGCACGACGGCGGTGTATGTTAACCAAGCGGCAAATAGGAGACCAGCGCAGGACTGGTCTGTAACTCATGCAGCTATGCTGTGCACGGGAGAGGTAGCCGAGACTGTGAGTACAGATATCTATTCTGCTGAGGTTAACGAAAACAACATCCGAAAACAAAGATGACTGGGATTGGATCGAGTTAAAAGCCTCTGGTTGAAATTCAGACTAAAAGTCAGCTCGATGATTTATTTTTCTTTTAAATAAAGTTCATGGAAATTTGTTGAAACTTTCTTGTGACCATACACAGAAAATTTACCGAAACTAATCATAGTTAATCATACAGATTTAGTCACCTCAGGTAAAATGCACATCCCAAATTGCCTTACAAGAACATTACAAGAGAACATTAACTGACGTGAAGCTTTTTAGGTCTTACAAAGTTGGAGCATAACTCATGGGCTTATGCTTTATACAGTTCAAGCGTTACATTGCATTACATACCATTGCTCAATTAGCCATCACAAGTTTGTTTCGCCCTAGCTGACCAACAGTCATTAGCAAAACTCAACCTGGGATCATTGGCGTAAAGTTCCTAGGACCTAGGGCTCAGCCTCAGACTCGGGACCTGTGCTAGAACTTCACTACCTACATGTCGGTTCGAACTCGGTCCCCTACCAAACTCGGTCCGCTACCGAACTCGGTCGCTACCGAACTCGGTGCACTACCGAACTCGGTCCACTACCAAACTCAGTCCGCTACCGAACTCGGTCCACTACCGAACTCGGTGCACTACCGAACTCGGTCCGCTACCGAACTCGGTCCGCTACCGAACTTGGTCCGCTACCGAACTCGGTCCACTGCCGAACTCGGTCCGCTACCGAACTCGGTCCGCTACCGAACTCGGTCCGCTACCGAACTCGGTCCGCTACCGAACTCGGTCCGCTACCGAACTCGGTCCACTACCGAACTCGGTCCACTACCGAACTCTCCCACCAAACTCGGTCACACCGAACTGGTGCACACCGAACCGGTCCGCACCGAACTCGGTCCGCTACCGAACCGGTCCGCACCGAACTCGGTCCCACCGAACTGGTCCGCACCGAACTGTCCACCAACTAGCACCAATCGTCAAAAAGTCCAAATCGTCCCCACGTCCAAACCGGTCACACGAATCGTCACACCAACGGTCCAAAGTCACCAAATGTCAGTCCCAGAATGTAATGTCACAGACACAACGGTGCATAACTGTCCCACGGTCCGCACCGAACGGTCCACACGAACTCGGTCCGCTACCGAACTCGGTCCGCTACCGAACTCGGTCCGCACGAACCGGTCACACCGAACTCGGTCCACACCGAACCGGTCCACTACCAACGGTCACTACAAATCGGTCGCTACCGAGCTCGGTCCACACGAACGGTCACACCGAACTCGGTCCGCTAGAACTCGGTCCGTTACCGAACTCGGTCCGCTACGAACTCGGTCCACTACAACTGGTCACAATGGTTAGCCCAGTGGTTGTAACGGTCAAACTCGGTCTTAAACCTCAACGTCCTCAACTCGGTCACCAATCGTCGCACAACTCGTCTAAAATCGGTCAAATCGGTCCTACCGAATCGGTCCGCACAAACGGTCCACACCAACCGGTCGCTACCGAACTCGGTCCTACGAACTCGGCTACTGAACTCGGTCCGCTACCGAACTCGGTCCGCTACCAAACTTGGTCCACTGTGAGAGCCAGCTTGATGCAGCGGGTCTGCCGGGAGCTTTTCCTGCAGTCAGTGCCTCGGAACAGCTTTTAGCCGTGGTCCAATTCAGAATCTAATTGGCAAGCGCCAGAGAAAAGTGATAAGGCGAAGAACACAAAAAACGGCCAGGTTAGACATTTGATGAGATCAGTTGACAAAAAGGGAGACAGATGGACGAGGCGAATTCGAGGAAGCATAGTAACACACTAACTACACATTTAATAAATATGGTCCTAGTTATGAAATATATAAGTTCCAAACGCAGCAGCAACAACAAAAAAGCATGCCGTATTACTGACAGGATACAGCATGGCGCCACGGGACTACAGCAGGACACCAATCCTGCACCACAACACGCAAACTAGAATGACTGACTTTAAATAATCCTACCTTTCCGGAGCGTAGAACTGGTGCGGCCATTACCAGAAACTGCAGGGTCGTGGTGAATTCAGTGCACGTTCTTTGCCGCAATACTTTTGATATTTTTACATTTCGTAACACATGCTCTGATGTGTATCTATTGTTCTCGGTCCATGGTGCAGAACAAGTACGTTTATGAGACAATATTTTCCTGTAAAAGTTTAGTTCTGAGAGGGCAAAAGTATGCATCCAGGTTTTTTCGGCATCTTATAGGCGGCTCATAGCTCAATTCAAATTCCATAAGTGTCATATTCCTTTTAAGTGAGCCCCTGTGTCCTATTCTTGCATGTTGATACGACTTAAAAATCTCTGTGCTGAAAAAAGAGGTCACTATCATCATTATGTGTTTGCAAGCTCATGCACCAGTGGATTATGATTTGTATGAAAAGTAACATTTAGTCTTCATCATCTAAAAGAAACCCCCGTTTATCATCCCATCCTCGAGTTGTCGAAAGATCACAGCTTCGGTATTCCACCCAGATACATACACCGAAACGCTGCCGGTCTGGGCATACCCGGCAGTCGACAGAGGACTCTCTACTCCTCCCAAACACCCGGCCTTCCCGCACCGGCAGTCGATCAGTCAATGGAGCCGCGACACACGACAATTCACGGACAGGACAGGAGTAGCCGACACAAGAACAGACGATCCCCCACCCCCGCAATCCACGGCACCAGCTGCTCGTCACAGGGGGGGGGGCAGTGCCACCCCCACTGAACCATCATCGGGCGGCCTTTCAGAACCAATTCACGGTATTGTTGTCTGGGGAGCGATCGCTTTGGCTGGAGAGAGAGCCATTCAGCAGGAGATGTCGAGAAAACAAATGCACGAGGGGAGAACCAACAGGAAATAAACACCGCCTTAATACACTGCTCAATCGAATTCAGTTGTCGCCACCCGAAATCGGCTCCCGATTAAGATATTCACACGTGTTCATTTAGGCGAGTTTTTGGTGGAACATGGGTGGTAGGTATGGTGATATGGACAGACTATGGATGGTAGGAACTGTGCTCTACACAGACGTTTCAATAGTAATTATTGGGGTTTAACGACGCACCAACTGCCAGGGTCATACGGCGTCGCTAACTCTCACCCTGTGGGAAGGAATTTTGGGGGTCAGATCAACTTATTCAGAGGCTCCGCCGGGACTTGAACCCGGGACTGGTGGCTTAGAAGACAATGGTGCTATCCACTAAGCCACCACATCCCCCCCAGACGTTTCAAAAACACTAATGACCCTACAAGTTGTTTCCAGGTTTATAGTTGTACTATTTTCCTGCAACTTGATTTCCTCTGTCCCATCTCTTAATTCATATTTTGACATGACCAACAGTCTTGGAATCTTAGACAGTGTTGCAGTTTTACAGCCATTGGATATGTCCAAGCAACGACATTTATAAAACAATGTTTTTCTCAAATTAAAGGCATTCTCTTCGAACACTGCGGTCCTTATGGGTGTCCAATAGCATGTCGCATCCTCACCTAGAGCCCAAATATTTTTACTGGACATGAATATCCGATTCTACTTCTATATATATATATATATATATATATATATATATATATATATATATATACATATATATATATATATCGACTGATTACTCCAACTGAACCTGAGCACCTCTTGAAACGTCCTCGGCACCCTTCGAAATATTATCTTCACCGCCCTCTGAAATGTTTCACACAAATTAAAACGTCTGACAATTTAGTGATAATAGCAGTTATTATCATAATTATAAAAAAATATATCGTATAATCAGAATCTATCGTTTAGTAATATATCTATAATCATAAGAAAATATCACAACCGGGACCTTTAAAGATCAAAGCACACGTTTTCTCCATAAAATGATAGCGTTTCTACATGAGATTCTCTCGCCTCCTCCGTGGCTCCCGTATGGCAGTAGCGCTCGCTCTTTACTGTGCTCTCCATCACTATCCCTCCCCAGCAGGGACTGGGCTCTGAACATCTCTATTTTTCGTCGTGCCTCTCCCCTGCCCGCTGGTAGCTTTGCGTTTCCGCTTCCGACGGTGTTGCCAACAAACGCACAAATGCTCCCACTGAGCGGCCGGCGGGGGGCACGGGAGGACGCAGAGGCGACGGGATGCCAGATTCCAGCAAATCAACTCCCGCTCGGAGACTGACGCTAACGTTTTCAAAACTGTATCTCGTGATGGTCATTGAACCTCGTGCGGAAAAATCGCAGGAGCTGCTAGTAAGGAATGAGCAAAATCGATCACCCTCGCGCTTCCATGTTTTCTTTGTCCCCCTCCCCCTATTCAACTCTAAATCAGGGCTACACCAAACACAAAATCGATGAGTCTTTCGATCCATTGCAGCTTGCAGACCGGGCGTTGACATTGTTTCCCGGTCGCTCCGGACATCGACACCTCTAGCGTTTCGCCTGCGGCATCGCCGGCGGCGCTGTCGGCAGCGACGGGAGCCGCTGATGCTTCTATTAATTCCGATCACCCTTGGGGAGAAATCACGCCACGGGGGGGGCGAGGGGACGAGGGGGCACGTGGCGTGACAGCATTAGGATGGCGTGTTGGTCGTCTCACAATCATTTAAACGATGCACGCTGCCCGATGACTGTCAGGGTCGCACAAAGGGGTGTGCGAAAGGAGGGCTGGCTAGTTGGACGGCACTGCCGGGCCGCGCCAGTGCTATCGCTATGGGGTTTTTACCGGACATAACTAACTGTATGATATTTTGGACTTGGCTTTTTTCTAGAGTTATTTGTCTTGAAAGTTGCAAGTAGCTATTCCATACAGTAATTAATGTTACACTGGACTACTTCTCCCTTCAGCTGAGTGCGAAAAACGTTTTTTATACAATGATGACAGCAAAAATCATATGATTGATAGTTACTTCAAGTACAGCCCAACCTAAGCCACGACGAAAAAGATATATTCCCTCGAAGAAATACCTCTGTCGCTGACCCTGTCCATAATGGCGTGGCAACGAGTGCTGCCAGATGTGGCAACAATAGAAACGCGCCCGCGCATATGGTAGCACTCAACCGAAAACAACACAATCGAATCAAACCCAACCCTTGCCCGATGGTTGAGGGGGGACCGCGGTACCCAGGCTCGGAGCGGCCGCTTTTGATTTCCCTACTAGCATAGTGACTACATTAAAATTCGTGATAAATTGTGAGTCTTCCGCTTTTTATCTGTAGTAGGTAGTTATTTATTATATATAATTTAAATTATATAATATAAATAAATAAGTTATAAATAAATATAAAATAATTATAAATAAATATATAATATAATTATAATTTATTTATTAATATTATGCGTTTTATGCAAGCCCCATAAGTCCAGCCCCCAATTCCCATATGCCAATATGTGTCACGTTCAGACGTAATCGCCACATGCACATATAGCTTAAGTGCATAATCGTTGGAAAAGGGAGGCAGGGGGCCTGGCCCCCACTTTTTGGCAGACAATTTCCCGATCTCAGTCAAAATGGGAGAAAACCGGAAATTTGTATAACCAACCGGTGCGGGAGGCAACGAGGAGTCCAAATTCGAACAAGATTTGGTCCTAGCCAAGTATATTTTCAGCATCAGGTTAAAGTATAGCTGGCCTCCTCACTTTTTGCCGGTGGCGATGCTGATGATTGAATGGTTAAGCTCCGTGATTCTAATAATAGGTCCGAAAACTCCCGTCAGCTGACTAGTCAGCCCTGGGATAAACACGTAAGTACCTACATGACACACGGTCCCATTTGGCGCCGCCACTGGCATGACACGCGGCCACACATCTCCCGCGCCGGGGTCTGACGACAGCTGACGGAGACAGAGCTCGACACGGCCCAAGTCCGGCAGGCGCATCATCTGCATCAACCTTTTAAGCCACAACTGCATGGCCACGCCTCTTGGCTTCAGCTAAGGCTTCATTGTCCGCCTGCCATCCAGCGCAATTCCGTAAATCTCATCCGATGTCGGAGACAGACTGGTGACTGGTCAAAGACAAAGCGACCGCTCTTCGACTTCTTTCTGTTCTGGTGGGTCATTCATGATATTAGGACTATCTCAGATCTTTAATCGCAGCTGACAAGAGTTGGCATGGCCAGTTGGTTGGGCCCCACTTGTCTGACAAGCTCTATTGAGATAATAACACATGTATCCAGAATATTTACGAGCGCTCCAGATGCATGGATACGGAAGCCTTAGCAGAGGCCTGACTCGACTTTGATG
Organism: Lepas anatifera; assembly: GCA_034440635.1. Classification (NCBI taxonomy): domain Eukaryota; kingdom Metazoa; phylum Arthropoda; class Thecostraca; family Lepadidae; genus Lepas; species Lepas anatifera. The sequence continues at coordinate 432,091 of JAOTON010001433.1, read as the reverse complement.
CATATTTTGACTCTCAGTGAAATACAAATATTTTATGGTTTCTGCTCACATAAGCGCCTGTAAGTCTTAGATCTGTGACATAATACTACATAATGATAAATAACTGTTGGGGTTTAACGACGCACCAACAGCCAGGTTTATACGGCGTCGCCAACTCTCAACATGTTGGGAGGAATTTGGGGGGCCATATCAAATAATTCAGCGACTCTGCCGGGACTTGAACCCGGGACCTCTATAGCTCAGAAGGCAGGTGATCTACCACTGAGCCACATATCCACCTGTGACGGAACACGATGAGTTTTCAGATTGCTTGCAAAACGCGCGTTAAGGTTCATCCACATGCGTCATAATCTGTCACTATTTCGGCGGGTTGACGCTAGAGAGCCGTGCAAGGAGATTGTCTATCGACCAAAACCTTGGCAGATTCTATCGCAAATTCTGGCATGTGTCAATACTCTTTAGTTTCATCCGAATCTGAAGAGCACCTACCGAAAAGGTCGACAAATAAGAATTACGCTTTCATGCATAACACCAGAACGACATTAATATTGACTTTTTCTTTCGTCAATGGTAATTAATTTCAGACACTTGATGAAAACACACAATGACAAGAAATACAAACACAGACTCCTCTACAAAACGAGGCCTACTATTTAGCACTGCACGTCCGCTGAAGCAGGTTCTACGCCGTGGTCTTCCCCCATACTCAGATTGCGAATTTCCAGCGCTCCCCGGCAGAGGACGCAGCTCATCTTACTGCGGCAGCAGTCAGCAATCAATCATCTCCCCGGCTGGCACGGTGTCGAATTTTAATTTGGGGTTAATTTTCCCGCCTCCGGCCGACAAAAGCGCCACACTGTTTGACATTAGACCGCGCCAGAGGCGGTTGCAGTAATAGTAGTTGGGGTTTGGCAATGCACCAGCCGCCAAAGTTACAAGGCGTCGCCAACTCTACCTCGTTGGAAAAGTTTTTGGTATCATGGTACTTTTATTCAGAGAACCTGCTGAGAACTGAACCCGGGACCTGTGGCTCTGGAGGCAGGAAGGTCATCTACTGAGCCACGCCACCCACGAAAGGGGACGGTTGGGCGGGTCTCAGTATTGCTACTGTTCTGTCCCTTCTATGTCGGATAATTTATCCCTCATATCCTATATCTCCACTGCCTCTTTTGTCTTGATCTTCTTGATCTTCTTTTGCAGAATCTTCTTATCTCCGTTTTATTCATATTTGTATTTTTGTCATCTTGGAAACATCAAAATTCGGAGAAAGAACTGTGAATTTGGTGTCTAGTCGGTATTTTGAAGCTGCTTTCTGCCAAAACGATACTGTGAGCGCATGCCATTCACGTTATTATTGAAAGGAAAAAAGCAAGCGCCATGACAGAGAAACACACAATAACAAGACAATATGTTTGTACGTTGATTAAAAAATCCCAAATCTAGTTGTTTTACGTCAAAGTCTATGTAAGAGGCTCAGGCCACGACTCTGTTAGAATGCGTCCGACCCAGAAAGAGCCCTGGGTGCGCCCCTGAGCGGCACCGTCGATCGGTAGTACTTTATATTAGGGCGGCGGGGGCGAAAAGAATGGGAGGCAGCGCCGGGTATGACAGCTCATTGGCGGCTCCCCTGTTCTGAGGGTCTGGCCGGCGCGCCTCAAGACCCGCCCAGTCTGGTCACGAAAAACGCCGCCGCCGCCAGTTGTCTCTGCCAGGTTTTGATCTGATGCGGATTGCTCTCAGATTTTCGGTTTAACTGTATCGCCCGTTTTAAGATTTCTTATGACTGATACAGGGTGAATGTTTCTGATTTTTATGGAGTGAAAGGAAAAAAAAAAATCGGGCGCAAGTGTTCTTGAACAATGTTTATTCTTGTTCAAACTACTAGTTTCCATTGGTTTCATTTTTCTATATTTTAAGAATTGCAGTGCTAAAACGTCGACGTACTCAACTATTGTGCCTGTCTTTTGGAAATATGTGTATGTAGTTGGACGGCAGATAATTAGCCACCCATGGTAATCATTGAATGCGAAATAGACAGCCATCGGGGTCGTATCTACAGCAGCATTCATAAAGCTCATTTAGAGTTTTGTGTGCCATTGCTGATTGGCTCCCTTCCTGGATTCAGCCGTGGTTTTCTGACCAATTTATGGAAATCCAAAAAAAACGAACTCACTTTAGACTTGATTTATCTACAGGAGAAGCTCCTACCCATTCACATTTAATTAAACACAATTTAACGGTGTATTTCGTTACTGAAAAAACTGCGCAGTTGCATTTTGTAAAGACTGGCGACGAAATAAATTCCAGCCAAAGCTTATGCATGCATTTAACGACCTCACTCGACCTCCCATCCAGCGGGACCGCCACGGAATATTTACTGGGGGGACGAACCCCAGACTGACTGACAACAACCGGGGCTGGGTGGGTGGGGGGTACAGAGTTTGAGCATGTCGTCTTTCAAGACGCCGCCCATATAATAGTTTACAGACGATAAAATTTAGAATACTTGCGTAGGTCCACGCAAATAAACGGGAGGAAATGTACTAAACCTCAGTCGAGTCCTATAAACATAATTTCTAGTGGAGGTCATCTCCCCTAATAAGCAAGTTGGGGAGCCCCCCGCCCGCATTTGGGGCCCATGCTCATACCTCACTATGTCCGTCACCTAGAGCAGAACTAGATCACGTGACTCAAACCTGACAGACTCTGACGAATGACGCGTCGTATATCAACCGTTCGCAGCAGTCACATCACTCATGTCTGATGGAATGTGGTAACGGAAAGTGAGCGATGATATGACTCAGATTTTGCCGTCAGAAAAGCCCACTTGGCATTTTCGCGCTTCCGGTGATTCCGGTTTGATGTAGGTGTCTAGAAACTTTTGAGTGGGATGGTGTTTGGTTCGACAGATCCTGCCTGGCGCTTACCATTTTTAAGTAGGTAATTTGCATCAAAAATTTAATCAATAATTAAGATGAGATTATTAGCGAATATTTTTTTGCTCTACAAACCTAGTGTAAACACCTTTTTTCAAAACTTTCTCCGGCGTTGGGGGGGCAAAAGATAGTTTGCCCCCCTCCAGCGCTTTGGGGGGGCATGGCCGGAATGCCCCCCTGCGTCCGCCAATGATTATCTAGGTCAAAATGATTTACAATTTCGAAATGAACGTGACCTATAGTCTTTCGCATTGAACTTCATGTGAGGTGATTGTAGCATATCCACACAATTATATGAAAGTATGACGGCACAAATTGGTTCACTTCAATGCTGGTGAACTGGTGGGAGAGCGATCACAGTTTATGGTAATATAAAAAGCGGGATTTTGAGGCCTATAACTCGATACATTATTTATAAGTTTTCACAATTATTTCATAAATGAAGGTACATACTCATTAGTTTTATCCACTGCAGGCACACAGGTGTCATTCAATACCGTCCGCGTGGTTCGCCAGCTTGGGTCCAGCTTTCCAGCGCCTCGTTCAGGAATCTGAGGAATCCTATTGGATCGGTCCCTATGTTTTTATCCGGGGACTGTTCTTCTGCTGGTACCGATGAGGGAACTTTGTGGTTGAGATCTACCCATGATGAGCAGGTAAGCAGCGTTGCCCTCGCCCTTTAGATTTTCCTTTGTTACGAGCACCGTCGCCTACTGAAAAAGTAGAAACCAGAGGTTATGTCTGGAACTTATAGCCTCGAAGACAACAAATCATTACCCTTAAACCCAAAAATGGTCATAATTCTGGCAACTTGTAAACCTGTAACTAAGCTCGGGACATAGATGTGACATTCGAATTATCAATTCTTATTCAGATGAGTTGAAATTATGCTTAGTTCGAAGTTGGATGACATCGGAAAGGTTTCGGATGGGAAGCGCTGCTTGGTTCCCCACAGGCCCATCGGTGTCTCTCCCTTTCACATTCACATTTCCACATCTCCACTCAATATTCCATGGCCTTTATAAGGTAAATTAAATCCTTCGATCTCTGCCTTCCAGTGCATTTTCGAAACAACATCTCACCGCCGACTTCATAAGCGCCAGTCTTGCTAAAAACGGTAGTAGTCCTGCAGCTGGCTTACAGTGACATCTGTTGGGAGTTACCAACACTAAGGCTTTACAGCATAGATGTCAGCACCAAAACCATAGGTGGCGCTTCCACCGGCAGGCTAAGCCGGTCGGCGCGGCGTTATTGCACCTCATGGAGCTTAACTCTTCACGAAACAAGTTGCTTGGCAGAGGCAATCATTTTGCAGAGCAGCGAAGCACGGCAAAGACCTGAGCAAACATGACGTCATGACAGAGAAAAATACCGCACAACTCTTCCTGCACAACAGCTCGTGCATTGTCTAAGCTGCTGTACCACAGCTAAATATGGGTGCTTTCGACTGCAGTGCGGTGAGGCTAGAAGCTACCCCACTGGCGGTGCTCATGCAACGGCAACGTGATATTTGTGCAGGCCAGGACTTCGGGGCCGGCTCGGCTAGGATGGCTCCGGCTCGCCCTGGGTGGCTCCGGCTCCTGCTTGGGCTCCAACCCCGAGACCAAGATGCGAATAGTGACAGGCTGTGTGACCATTCAAAAAAGTCGGTCCTCGACATCTGTTTTTCGTTTTTTCTAGGGGGGTCAAACTTGAACCAGTGACCATGAGAACGGGCGGTCTCTGATTCTATATTTCAAGCCTATATTTTTTTACGAGCCGAGAGGCGGAAATTCCGTCATTTCCGAGCTGTGTGAGAGCTGAAAAACAGCGAACATCCGCTTAAGAATTTTGTCCACCTAAAGCTATGACAAGACCGCTTAGCATTCAACGATTTAGCTGAAGGGTTTAAGTCTAACACGTGGTTCGGTGTTCGTAACACCTCAAAATGGTTTTTTAAGCCTTACACATGTATGTTTGTCTTTGAGAAAGGCTCACAGCTATCTTACAAGTCAGCTACCGGGCTTGACACGCCCAGTGAAAAATCACAACGCCATCACTGAATGGTTCTAGTCTGGACAGATGAAGTCATTTGATGACCATTATTTGTCATCGGATAAAACTTGCAAAGAAAAAAAAGCAACACAAATGTACATTCCCAAAAACCACCGTAACGCTCCCAGAGCTCAAATATTAATAATTTATTAATTAATTATTACATTCATAATTATAAATTATCATTACTTGTATAAAAATAACTGGTTAAGGAGTCGCATTAATGGGCAAAAGTAGTAAGTCATCTGTAATTATCATTTACTTCTGGTAATTTTTACCGATCCCGGTCATTTTGGATTCACTTTAAAATCAAAAACTACTCCCATACGCGAAAAGGGCTAGTTTAAAAGTCAAAGCTTTCTAGTTCTTCTGATCTATTTTCCAGGGACTCGTTCCCACCGGCGAAGACAACGGGTGCCTCAGAAATGCACTGCAGACCGCTTCAAATGAACCGGGCTGGAGGCTCATCATATCATCTCGATATTGCGAGAGACTGCACTTTTCTCCAACTAATTCACACCGTTCGCGACTGCGCAGATTCACACCGGAGGTGCGTAGCTACAAAGCGTGCACGTGCTCGTGCGCATGTCGAGCAGAGGCGGACCCAGGTAGAAGTTAAGAAGCATTACGCATTCGGGCTTAAAAGTGACCCAGATATAAAAAAGCAGCAGCACGTATAACTGCATCATTTTCAACAAGTAACACCACTATGCTGGTTATGTACTCGAAGAAGACTGCATCTACGCTTCACGTGCCCCCTTTTTGGTGGCTGGGTGCGCCTCTGCCGCTGGTGCGTGCTGGTGCGTACTCACCATCGTCGATTGGTGATTGTGGTGAAGTGGTGCCAGTGCTGGTGCCGCTGGTGGTGCCCTTCTTGCCCGAGGGGCACTTACCTGGAAAACACATTAATATTCACGTTAGATGGCTGGCTAAGAGAGATTGACACACATTGTGGCATATGCTGGTCATTTATGATATTATCCCTCCTAGTCATTAGGACAAACGATTTTACAGTTTCTTTATCCATTTTCTGGCGCTGGATCGAAGTCGACAAGGCAAGAGCCTAAAACAAATTCATATAGCCCAATTCCTTGAAGACAATGGCCACTGACATTGTTTCAAATTCGAGCACCACCAATCGTTTCTGGAAATCCGTGCCTCAGCTTATATATTTCCGGTAAGTGGCGTCCGAAGAGTGGAAGAGTTCAGGGGGACTTGACTTCCTCACTTCATCAATAAATGCTCTACTTTCAGCAGCGCTGGATTGAAATCCATAGACTTTTAATCAGTAGGCGGGACCTGTAACATGGAACATAAATCCGACCGAGGTCGTGTTTCTAAAGGTGAAATTTATTGCTAGTATGGTGTTCAAGATAGAGTGGTACCCTCACTTGTTATCGCCGGCGATGCTTACAAAATTTACAACAACCCCGGCTGCCCTGTAATCACACAGCCGCTTCCAAATAACCAAAGGGGAAGTCCTTCAGCCGGCTATAAAGAACAGCGTCACATTTCAAACAAGCAAACTTGTGCTTAAACATGAGGCTATAATTTAAAACGGGCAACATCCATACACAATCAATGTGGTGTTTTCCAGCTGTTTGTCTAGTATACTATTTATTAGTGTCATATGTGTTCTTATGGAGTGTAATTATCAATGAATGAATATATATATATATATATATATATATATATATATATATATATATATATATATATATATATTTCAGGCCATGAATCGTTAATTGAACAATGCGGAACGGCCTGGTCAAGTGGATTTATGAATAAACAAATAAGGAAATATCGTAAATGTCATTCAAATGCACATCCACATAGCGGCAATGAAATCCGACCTGATCGTCCGAGTGCAAACATTGCCACTGACGTCAATACGGCTAATGGAACTAGCACTGCACGCCACGCCTGCAGAGAGACTAATGGAACCGCATCACATATATCCTTGGTGAGGGGTCCGTGCCTGAACAAGAGTTCATTGACATTTCCAGAGAGACAAAATGAAAATCGCTCTTGCGGAACTGGAATCAAACCATGCAATGCATCGTCGACTGGTGCTGTATACGGTGATGATACAACCAAAGGGAATATATAAGGCAACTGACCTGCCACCTGGACACCTCCAATAAAACAGAGTGTAAGCGAGTGGTTCTAGTGGCCAGGTTGGTAATGCTAGTAAATGAATACCTACCTACCTACCATGGTGTGCTATTGGGGAACGCCGGGTGGTTTGGTAGTCGGTAGTATTGTTCGATAGCCGGAAGGTTAGGTTGTCCGGTATTGGGCCAGGTTTTTCGGCCAGTTTGGTAGTTTTTTTCTCCTCTGCACAGTTTTATATGCAGAGCGTGGGGTAGGTATTTTCTAACAGTACCATAGTGTGTTATTGGGGACCGGCCGGCGCCCGGTTCGGCACCTCTACCGTGGGAAAAATCGCCCGCCACGGTAGAAACCTGATGACTTTAATTCTACTCTGAAAAAGCAGGACTTATATTCCCTATGTTCTGGCTAGGACACCGTACGCCTAACCTGTCCATGCAACTATAAGCTATGAGGCTTTATTTTGTGAGACATTGTTCATTGCTTTCTTATGTCCAGGGTATTGAGGCAGTACAGTTGACGGAGTGACGGATTTTCTGAAGAGATAAGGATTAACGCCTCAGAGAAGTAAACTGTGCACAACCGGCAGAAGTGCCAGGAGCTTCTTCACGAGGTGTCGGCGCCATTTAGGTCTAGTTTTTCTGTCCCAGTTAGTAGCTGTTACAGCTTACACCGGTCGCGACAGAAGCACAATGAACCTAATAGATCTATACGGGACCGACCGGTCGCCTCTTGTAGCCGGTTTCAGGTGGATTTGGGAAATGAAGGGACAACGGTGGCAGGAAGTCACCACTTCCCCGGCAAACGGCTCGGCGGAAGACGGGCGTCACGTGATCCCAATACAAAGCACTGTTTTTTTAACGTTTTACATGCTTAGCCCTCTGGTGTGAAACATTACCTGCGCGTAGAAGGATTTTTGAGCGATGACTTTACATATGTCTTATTCTCCAGCTCAACGCTCAGCGTTGTTATTAATTTGTAAAGTTATATGTTTCTTACGACTAAGGTTGATGCACTTGTTTAATAATGAAACTGACCTATCATGCCTTTCATGCTTCATTGCTAACATCTGGCTACACCATCGCAAATAAATTCAATTGAACCATAATATTATGGAATATAATCAGGATGCAAATTGATCCCTGCCGTCTGAGTCATTGATACCTTACATGATCCAAAGCCATGAGTCGTATAACCACAGCATGGGTACACTTAGCCCTGTCACGGGCGGCAGATTATAAACGGCACAAGATCATATCCACCGATTAATTTGGGTCTATTCCAGTGTCTCCTCTGACCTCCTCCAGCTTCCTCCCAGAGGGGAAGGATGTTCTGAACTAGCTTTCTGTTGGATGGACGGTGGAGTTTAGTACTGTCTCTTCTGGAAGAACTTGAACGAGTTTAGAGGAGGCGCTAGAACAAGCCCAATGTCTCTGTCTTCAAGATCCGGGCAGTATTCCTCCTTTACATTTCAGAGGATGAGAAAAGCCCGAAGTCACACCACACACACATTTGTGCCAGCAGCTCTAGAAAACCATGGAACACTACTGCATCTCGGTAATCCGGCATAATGCTACCTTCTCGCATTCCAACTAATGAATCAAAACGCAATCAATCACAGTTCTCATTCTCAAATGCATGATCATCAATTACAGCATCAAGCAAGGATCAGCGAGTCCGAGTGTTCGTGGCAACAGCATAACGGAACAGCAACTGCAAAGGTCCCATGGTGACACTAGATGGCACCCTGTTGCGACGCCTGGCACACAGCCGAGCGCATCTTATTCAGGGGACCAGAAGCGTCGCCACCGATGTATTCACTTACTCCTGTGTTTAGGCGGCTAGATAGGGCAGGGCAGAACTTTTTTCGCACTAAACTCCGGTCCAGTCCCATGCAAATAGCAAAATGAAGCATGTTCGTCTTAAAATGATACATTTTCAGCGATACTTCCACCCAAAAGCCAAGGGGGCGGTTCACAGACCCCCGTGGTGACTCCCCTCCTGAGTGAGGGAACGCTGAACGGGATGACCCACCGGGAAGTGAGCATGGAACTATATTAGCAAGTAAGAGACCAAAACACCTGAAACACCCCTCACACTTTGTCCATGGTGAGGTGTTCAGACGGCGGAAAAGGCTCTCATCATTGCAGTGGTGAGGCGGTGACTCGATCCTGCGCCTCTTCCAGTTGGATTTTGACGCTGGGTCTGGGTGGGCGTTCTGTAGCTTGCTTTGGCCGCGGAAGCGCGCTGCTGTCATGCACTCCCATGTGAGAATATTGCTTATCTGAGTTGTTGCTGTCTAATACATATCTGTCATTGGTGCACTTGGTACTGGGTCACACCAATCTGAGCAGCATCAAGCGCTTCTGCTTTTTGGCCAACTCCGTCGTTTGACTGCTCACCTCTATAGTGCAATGTATTCCTAATTATAGAGGAGACCCAGTGTCTACGGAGAAGCGAGGCGCTCAGACTCTGGCCGGTAGGGGACGGAGCACACGGACTCGGACTCAGTGAGCATTGAGCCAGGGCATATTTTAACACGCGCATTGACAGGGGTCTGAGCCACCTTCGCTTTGATGGGGGGCGGGTACCCGCCCCCTTAGATCTTGAGAACCACGGTAGGTAGCGAAAAACGGTAAACGGCGTTGGATAGCCCATCCACTTCTCCATCGAAAATATTTGACCCACTTTTTTCAGGTCACATTTAAGGTCATGAGAGGTCAAAACATGCCATCATAGGGATAACATGTAAATTAAGGTTTTCAGACATTTCATCTGAACAAATAAAGATAAAGCAAAACGAATTAAACTAAATGAATCCTCGCAGCAAGCGGAATCGAATGACATATAATTTGACCCTGCTAGGTCAAATCAAGGATTTGACCTGACCTGAGGTCAGGTCAAGGCCAAATTATATAAAATGCATATTATTGGAACCGCAAAGACAAGGCGAGTCTAATGAAGCTAAAATAAACGGTTTATCACCATCCGTTACTGAGTTATTCAGTAAAAACGATTTGTCCTATGTATTTCCGATGGAGAGGTCATGCCTCGTACCTGACCTTAGGTCATCGATATCAAAAATACCGGAACATATTTTAGAGAATTCGGTGGGCCTATAATGTGGTATACGTTTCAATCAGATAAGTTCACCCTATTCCGACTTATGCTATCTTAAACTTTTTTTGAGGTCAGGTCACTTGACCTGTACTGGTGACCTGACCTGAGATGACCTAACCTTAAAATTTTTCAAAGAAGTTGTAAAAATGATGAGGAAAAAGGTATACCAAGTACGGCGGCGCTACGCGCCGTCGTTTTTCTGCTATCTCACGAAAAACCCGAGGGGGGGTACCCGCCCCGTCAATGCGCGTGTTAAGCTACAAAGTGGTGGGCATTTTGCCCACCAGTCCCTCATGCTATGCACACCAGTAAACGACCCTGAACGGCCCATTGCCCACCAGTCACCAGCCATTCGATGCTCTAGGAGTACCCTTTCGGTGGGAATTCGTGCCCTTTTCAGCCGAATGCCCACCACTCTCAATTCCTTAAAATATGCCCTGCATTGGGCGGGAAGGACTGGGGCAATACAGGAACCCTTAGACTAGTGCGAAACGGAGTGTGGAAAATAGCGGTTCTTCCTGGGGTTTAAATTTTGTACTGGCTTGCTGGTAAATAACTCCCATGTCAATCATAAACCAAACATCCTTTTAAAATATACACCAGTTCTAGGGAACGTTGCCTTGTCTTTTCAATACCCGAATTATCAAGTCATACAAACAAGAAACCCTGAAATCGCGCTCTCATGATTAGACCTTCACGCGACAAATCGGACAAGCCTTTCCACATCAAAGGGAGGACACCCATCTCCCACTGCCACCTCCCCCCGTCCTCTTGGACATCCAGAATTACCAGCTGCCGTCAATAAGCCAAACGTACCAGCCGACCGGTAAGTGATTCGTCCAAAAACGACCGGTGAAAGTACGCAGCCCTGGGAGCCGCCGGCACGATCCGAGCGCGTGTGGAGAGAGGGGAGGTGGGGGGCGTGTGAGCCGTCAGTCAGAGCGGGCGCAGTAGTGATAGCACCTGTTACCCGGCTGTACTGGAGTGCCACAGTAGTGGCCTTGGATCCAGGCGCAGCTCTGGTGAGATCTTCTGGGTGCTGCTAGTGCTGGGGAGTCGGATCTGGTGAAGGTGCTTCTACAACGGGAGTCGAAAGTGCACACCTCAAACCTTTTCTATTTTTATTTTATTAGGGCTTCTCCCAACAGGCACAATTGCCTAATTACAGGGAGCATTGGCGTGGGCGTTTAAGGATCCTTCCACCGGGTCAGATCGGACACGGAAGGCGGTCTTCCGCCGTGGGGATTGAACCCACGTTAATCCATGATATCCGATCCGAAGACTGGCAACGAAGCCACTGGGCCACCCGGCCCCTTGTTATTGTTTTGGACATTTTCTATTGGTGGGAGATATATTTTTGTTGTCGCTTTTCGGTCTTACCTTACTGCCCTCGCATCTGCATCAAAACATTACCTAGTTTAAATTATGCATTCTTATTAGGTTGGCAGACAATAAAAAGTTTTGTCCACAAATATTGAATGAATTGGAGAAAGAACAACGAATCGTTTGGTGTAAGTACCTAAAACATAAACAAAAACAATCAAAAAAAGCCAAATCATATATGTACCTAAACGATGTTTCAACTGACAGCAATGCACAGACATGGAAGAATAGAACCCCACATCTCACAAAGCTAGAATAATTGTCATGCTCCGAGTTCATGTGCTACACAATTTCTGTCCTCGACGGCTCAGCCCTGCTCAATATTCTCCAAACCATGAGTTTTGGAAAACTAGTTCTGCACGCCCCCACCTAGTTAAACACAAGTTCATGAAACAACATTTATCGTAGAGTCACGTCACCGTTGAGAATTCTGTGAAAGTATGAGCAACACTCATTACGAATCCTGTAACAAAATTAGCTCTAAAAGACTGATCTTGTGCAACGGCAAGACATGAACTCCTATTATGCCAGGTGGAAACGGAAAAACGGTACGGCACTTGCACAAGCATGTCACGAAACTCACTCAAATTGCCTACTTGTAAACAATCCCACAATCTGGCAGAGCTGGCTCGTGACAAACGCTTTACCACACCTTCGGATGTCGTCACTGCAGTGGGGTAGTTAATGAGTTCACGCGTGTCGGCAGTAGATACAAGTAACTGCTTGCTGGGGGGGAAGGAGGATATCCGTTGCCATAGCAACATTAAGCAGGCCCTGCATAAAGCCAAATATTATGGGTCACGTTTTCAACATGCTGCCTCAAAATGACCCTCTCGGACATCTAAATAGATAAGGGTATTACATATGCATACGATATCTACCAAAATGTGGAACGGTGGTAAATACCTCATAACGTAACTTTCTTAACAACGATATTTCGCATTCTAACTTATCATGAAATATGATATCAAAGCATGCACCTTAATTACAACGAATAATGAAAAAAGAAAAAAACCGTATAGCAGACTCAGTACGGTATAGTTCTCCTAGTTCACATTTCACAAGCATTCACTTAGTAAGCAGCAATCACACACCAACAACAGCCTTCCGGCTCCTAATCCGACATCCCTTCCCCACCGCGCCAATTTGCACCTCTACATGGCTGCCGCCGCCCCCGCGCGCGCGCCAGACTGTCTGCGAGCGTCATCCGGTGGCTGGGCGTCGCCGCGCCAGCTGCCTGACGTGTCGTCGCCGACACTTGTCGCGCGCGTCGGGCGTCGACCAGAGCGGCGGCGGGGGCCGCACAAAGCAGCGCGAGCGTCGCGGCGGCAGCGGCGGCGGATTAGTGATGTCAATTTCGGACTTTGACGGGATGGCTGGAAGACAAGAGTTCTAGTACCGCTTATGGTGATATGCAGAGCTTACTTGTGACAGTTTAGCTTATTACGCTTAGGTGTTATGTCGCACAGAATTTCCCATTAGAGAAATCAATTTCATAGCAAGTATTGTATACAATCTAAGTTGACGCGATTCCATCGGGATCCCCTGAGGTTGGAACCTTCGGCTTCCGAATCGAATGCCTGGGTGAAGCACGCCTTTTGATATGGGTCCCATGTGGTTGAACGTCATCCTCAGAGATCAGGAACACTGAAAAGGCGACCGTTACAAGGCGGAGAACACCATAATGCATTCGAGGTATTTTGTCGCTAGAAGATGTTGTCGGATATGCCTGGTTAGACAGGAGACGAAAAAGGTAGGATACGATAGGTTGCTACCACTAGTGCACGTGGGTAGCCAATTATGCTAGCAACAATTATTAGTAACTTAAAACCTTGTCATTTGTATTGTATCGTATTGTGAATTCATTCGCAACGTTATACATGCTATAAGCCGCCGCAAGCAGTCGACATTCGTAATTGCATGCGATGCTTAGATCATTTCAACATAGGGTAGTAAGAAAACAGGTGATAGTTTGTTTTTAACGACGAGAAGTGGAAACAAAATACGTTTTTCTCCTTTTCTAAACCTATTTTGTCTACAAATAGTCCTTTTCAAAATTTCAACAACGTGGCTCATTCCCTTTAGCGCTGAGCAAACATTCCAGGCACTCCTGCGATATACCACTGTCTAGCATGCATGCACACTACATCAGATAAAATTCACTTAGATGTCTTAATCAGCGGCATTGATTTAGGTAGCACTGGAGGGCTTCGGTTGCTGGCGGTCTGCTCACGCAACGCTGGCAGTAATTTACCAGTCGATACTGATCAAACGCATCTAGTCAGCAGAAATATACACCCGCCTGACGACCACCAAAGGCTAATCATTGTTAGCATTAGCCGTCTTGTCTTTACTCATCGAGCAGGCTCCTCGTAAGTATTTGCGTTAATGATAGCAGTGCGTTAGTGCAGAGTTTCTGGTTGGGCTCTGCGATACAAATCGAACTGGCCGGGGGCTATTGGCGCTACGATCACGTTCTAAATCAATTAACGTCGCGTGGTATTTGGCAGTTATTTTGCGGATGCTTTATAAATGCGATGGTATCGAGTGGCGACTGCCGGCTGCAATGCAAAAATTGCATTCCTCAGAGAGAAAGATAATGCGGATTGGAATGGAGTGAGAGAAATAGAAATAGATCATAGATATAGATGAATAAGAAAGGGAGAAGAGTGATATAGAGGAATATGGGGAAATATACAGAAGAAAAAGCTAGGGAGACAGACATATCCCGAGACCAGGGGAGAGACATAGCACGTATGTTTTAAAGAGGCCTAAACAAGAAACAAATGACGCTGCAGCGGGGGTCGAGCACTACGTCACGTTGCCATGGTTACTAATGATCATTTCATACCACGTGACCATCGGGAGAGAGCGGGGTATACAGCCGGTGAATTTTACATTTTGTCTCCGCGATCTGTAAATCCCGGAATAAATAAGATATCGATCAAGTGGTTTCCCGGCGCCCTCTATCCCATGACTATCCCAATTAAAATCCCATGTGAAGGTGGCATATTCCCTTTAGCCGAAAAAACACACCCACATCTACCATTTCCCCTACCTCTTCCCACTCCACCCCTCTACCTCGGCGCAGTCGCCCCCTTCCCGCTCCGCCCCTCTACCTGACCGCAGTTTACTGCCCCGCGGCTCCAGCCAATCTTGCTTCTTGTTCTCCATCCCTAGAACATGGTTCATGGCCAGTGTTCCCTCAGCCCGGAATTTCCTATCTGTCGATTCTGCTTCCATCGTGGCGTTTACTACATCGGCTGCGTAGCCGCCAAAGCAGGGACGGGACTGGCAGTAAGAACAGCCATCATTTTAATGGTACGTTAGATCTTACACCGTGCAAAACTGTCTATCTTCTTCGAAAAGGTGTATGTGCGCGGTATGATTTGGTGCGTTTTACCCCCCTGATTCAGAAGCCTGAGTTTGCTGCTGATGGGAGTAGCTCGACCACAATGGAGCATGATCTAAGGCCTTCTCTATTTACGATGCCTAATTACCTGCTTTCGTAGCCGATCAAGGCGGTAACTGTCGAATAGTATCACAAGCGGTGACCGTGTCGATTTGGCCATCTGCTCATCACGCGCACGAAAAATCATCCAGCAGTCTGAGAAGTGACGAGACAGTGTCTGGCAAAAACTTGGCGAGGAGGACAAAACGCGGAAACGGGAGAAGAGGTCAGTTCGTGTTGGGAGTCATTAAGTATTTTTTGCATCTCTTTTCAGCTCCCTGAGATCACACTGGTCAGCTAAGGCAGGTATATCGTTGTTTTTGCCGTTGGCTGGCCAGGAAGAAACGCTGAAAGCCGGGATGAGCAGTTTACTGTCGATAAGGCTTGTACAGAAATTGTACATCATTTTGACATTGAGTTGAAGTACGCCCTCTTGCCGGGTGTAGTTCTGGATGAATTTCAAACGCAACTCAATTATACTTCCAGGTGCAATTATACAATGAAATTCACCATTAGATATGTGCTATTCTAAACGAATAAGCATGTTTCTCGTTATTTGTTTTTTTTTGTTTTGCCTTTTCTGTTTTTTTTGGCCGAAGTTTCTCCCAATCCTTTCTCGGATCACAGAATAGGACGTTTACTACCACAGACATGACGTCACGGGGGATATAGAAATATTATCCGCCCTGTTCAAACAGTTTGAAAGGCCTGCACTTGCCATGATTTCAGGAAACAATAGATTAGCCAGATGTTGCAGTTGAAATAACAGACCCAAATTAGATAGTCGATGACACAGCTCATCACAATAATATTTCTCTACAATATAGGGTTTGTCATTGACTAGGTCAAAGCAAAATCAATGCTAACGGAATACAACAAAGTAAGGAATAACACTGCAAATTTGGCTCCCGTATCAGCTGTGAAGGAGTCAGTCGACCTAGTCCAGTAGCAGTGGCGCCTCTATCGGGCAAAACTGCGAGAGGAAACGGAGGTTGTGAGTTAAGCTAGCCCTCCTCGCTGACAGAAAATTAATATCTCTTAATCCCCCCCCCGGAAAAAGCTGTTCGATTTTGGGCTTCTTATGATGCCCTGCAGCTAATGACGTCGGAAGTGTCCTTTTCTCGAATTTGTTCCAAATCAGAAAAAAAATTATGACGAAAGGTGAGAAGGACGTGACCCCTGACCCCTTGCTTTCGACACCCACGCCCACAGGTAACAGAGTATCAAAAATATATATGAAGGCCAATCCAGGAGACATAGAAGCTTCGGTACGACACAATCCATATGAATATCCTAGCACATGTTTCCCACTGCCTCCAAAAACTGGAGCTCGTTGGCGTATTCCCGTCTGTCTGCCTCTTACTGTGTTAGCCCCGATCCTACGGGACTTCAAGCGCTCTGGTATAAGTGCTCCTTCCAGCAGAGCGCGTGCGTGCGCGCACGCATCGACCAACTAGTGGTGGAGCAGCGTCGCAAGCCCTACGGCAAGTGCAGGCCTTGATGGAACGCCGACACGGTATAGAGAGCAGTTGGAGAGAATAACTGCGGAGAAGAGAAAGCGAGGAAAGTCCTGATAAGAAGAGAACATACTCAATAAGACAGTTACGAATTTTACATGAGAAAGATGGACAACGATGAATTGAGGGAGAGTGAAAGGAGTAAGGTGAAAAGAAAACGAAATTGAGGATTAAAATAAGGCATATAACAGATCAAAGGGGAAGAAGAACAGACGATCGGGAGATAGATAGATAGATAGATAGATAGATAGATAGATAGATAGAAAAAGAGCAGAGACAGAGAGAGAGAGAGAGAGAGAGAGAGAGAGAGAGAGAGAGAGAGAGAGGGAGAGCCTCGCGGGCTGTGAGGTGCCGCAGGATAACTATCCTGGCGCCACCCGCCAACCACCCGCCGATTGTATTATTCAGCCTGACAGGCTACCACCTTTGAAAAACGGATCGGTCTCATAAAATAAATACGCTCAATGAGAACCCGGGATACAGCCCATAAAGGCATGTAGTGACTTTAAGGCTTTTGCCTAAGACGACATCTCAGGAACGTGGGATCGTATGAAATAGGCCAGAGGGGTGGTATTTATTATTAACTGTGCATGGTTTTCTCCAAATGGGAGCCGCTGAAGGCTTTGAAGGAATCCGAGTTATTTCGGCCTGGAATTCCATTATGGCCCGACACATCTGACGCGAGAACAAAAAACGAACCCCAGTGAAACAAAACCAACGGGCGTCAGAACACTTTGATGTCGCGTATTTCCCCTATCGAAGGGCAGCCCATATATCTCCATACTCAATTCGATATTTATGTTTGCCGTTTTAAGGTATTTCAGTGAATTTCACCGAGATGCATATTTGTCGTTGATTTTTGCACAGTCACAATGGTCCGTCCGGCCATATCCAAACTCATTCATTAACGGAAAAATAAATTCCACAATAAATGCGGCCCCATTAAACCCATCGCGAAATCCCCTGCTCTACGGAAAGACTTGCAGATAGCTATTAATAGAGAAGGCGTAAGGGGCGGAATAGAACGAAGAGAGAAAAAATATAGCAGAAAAATATAAAACATAGTAACTTTCCTAAAACAAAAGCAATCCAGCGAAAAGATTCCCCCATGACAGCCCCATCCGAGTTCTATGGTATTCACTAAATCAAAGTTTAGCCCTCAGACAGTGGGTTCAAAAACTATGTCTTAGTCAGCCATAAGTAGCTTTATAGACACTACATATCACTCAAACATCCACTACCTGGAGTGACTCAATAATTAACTTGGCTGCTTGAAGTAGAGAATAAACCACGGCGTCAAGCAAGGTATCAAAAACTATTTCTATGGTTATATATACGGACGAGTGCTATGGCATCTTAAGGCGAATAGTACGCGAACTCACATCTCATCTAAAATGTATCCATGACAGAACTATATCAAAGCGCTCAGAAATGTAACAATGGGAAATGGAATAGGACACAAGCGCGACACACGTATCAAACAAAGCGCTGAAGCGACGCAGCCGTGACCACACGGAGGACCTTGCTCTCTCCTATAGCAGGCACCATCTCCTCTCTCCTCAGAATCTCCTCTCTCCTCAGAATCTCCTCTCTCCTCAGAATCATATCTCCTCAGAATCTCCTCTCTCCTCAGAATCTCCTCTCTCCTCAGAATCTCCTCTCTCCTCAGAATCTCCTCTCTCCTCAGAATCTCCTCTCTCCTCAGAATCCCTCTCTCCTCAGAATCTCCTCTCTCTCCGAATCTCCTCTCTCCTCAGAATCTCCTCTCTCCTCAGAATCTCCCTCTCCTCAGAATCTCCTCTCTCCTCAGAACCTCCTCTCTCCTCAGAACCTCCTCTCTCCTCAGAATCTCCTCCCTCCTCAGAATCTCCTCTCTCCTCAGAATCTCCTCTCTCCCCAGAACCTCCTCTCTCCTCAGAATCTCCTCTCTCCTCAGAATCTCCTCTCTCCCCAGAACCTCCTCTCTCCTCAGAATCTCCTCCCTCCTCAGAATCTCCTCTCTCCTCAGAATCTCCTCTCTCCTCAGAATCTCCTCTCTCCTCAGAACCTCCTCTCTCCTCAGAACCTCCTCTCTCCTCAGAATCTCCTCCCTCCTCAGAATCTCCTCTCTCCTCAGAATCTCCTCTCTCCCCAGAACCTCCTCTCTCCTCAGAATCTCCTCTCTCCCCAGAACCTCCTCTCTCCTCAGAATCTCCTCCCTCCTCAGAATCTCCTCTCTCCTCAGAATCTCCTCTCTCCTCAGAATCTCCTCTCTCCTGCACACGCACAGCATCCGTGAGCTGAGATGGGTTTATGATTACACCTGCAAAGCCCGGCCGCAACTCGAGTTGCACAGTTGACATAATTAGCTGCACACTGCCAAATGCGAAGCGCAGTTGCAAAAATCAGCCCCTGCTTGCCACCTGTGGACCGTAATATCGGCCCGGTATTCACCACAGATATAATATCTGACGGGTATTCACCATAACGTGAAACCGCCGTATCAATGTCCGGGAAAAGCTCTCAAGAGAAGCATCACTCTAATGGCGCCAATTCGTCTGTGTCTGTTTAATGCATCACTGGATATATACAGGCTATGTATGCTTGAGCTGGGAACATCCGAGGTACAAGTGCAAATGATCAGTAAACAGCCGACTAGGCCCTGAATGTGGCCCTAGTGTTTAGCGCCAGGCCCATAGCGGAATACATGAATGCAGATGTACTGGTAAATGTTGGCTTGTGTGATGGACTCTGTCGTTTTCAGCCCAGCATGTAGACTTATAAATTGAATAGATTCTAGTCCAAGGCAGGCCAAATGCCCACTTGTGAGGCATTCCAAGATTCAGAAAAAGACGCCGAAAGACAGAAATGCAAACATTGATATATTCCTCCTTTAGTGTCTTCTGTGAAGGTTAAGAGGAAGTGACTAGATCTATTGTAAAAATGTTTCGCGCCATCAAATTCCGAAGACCCTACAATAATCACCCGCTCTGAAGTGGGCAGGGAAACAATTTGTCGAGCCGATAATAAAAGTCAGCAAAAAAGTCGTACGGAAAACCAGTAAAAGTAGCCCTCTCGAGGCAGTTCCCTTCTTATTTGTGCTCATTCAGCCAAAAATGAAAGCCGTTTTGACGGTTATCTCACGAGCACTGTTAGACAACACCGCTAAGGTAGGATAGAAAGGTACCTTCCGGGGCGCACAAAAAGCCAGGTATCGCGGGCTATAATCGATCAACAGGTGCTGTCGTAAAACATGTCCCCCGACTGATCACCGATCTACAACGTGACTTATAACACATCAACCGTTCGGGATGCGGCTGGCTGCCACCAGAAATGCGCCAATCAGAAATTCTATCCACGCCGTAAACATACAACCCGCATACAAAAAGCTTAATCTGGTGCCGGTGTATTTGCTCCGTCCCCGAAAGCTGAAGCGTCGTCATGGCAACAAGCGCTTGAAGAAGCCATGACCGCATACCAATGAGAGCAATTTGTCTGCTGTAAGCCGCGATAATCCGCCGACATGGCGGATAATTGAGTGATTTGTATTTGATACGTGGTATTTGGTAGTGCGTTTATTTTCCGGCCGAGAACCGCCGACCGGTGCTGTACGAGAGTCCTGGCGCTGATCAGCCTGGTTTATGGGTTCTCCAGAAGAGTGCACGCTGACACGTTCACAGGGTGTTTATTGGTAGTTTATGTCGACTGATTATCCCAGCCGGCTAGTAATTTGTCAAAGAATGCCTTTCAGCCACTAACGGGAATTCACGTGCACTCTATATTCGTCTATTGATGTATGCATACGGTTTAAAGGGACATATGTTTTTCTTTAATCATTTGAGACGTTCAGCAAAGCATGTCTGCACATTTAGCACAGCTAATTTGAAAATCTCTCCAACATGAAGCAATCCATGGCAATCCTTATAAGATAGCGCAGAAATAAGCAATGCAAACCAATTCTGATGAAAAACAGACCGGTCCGTTGACAGTTTCTACTTATACCATGTGGGCGTACTCACACCATCCGCCCCCAGAAATACAGGACGGGCCAAAGTAGGATAGTGATGGCAAATCATGCGAGTGTGTCATCGGATAGAGATGGATCGACTGGAGTCGAACAAACCGACACACACCGCCGCGGGGCAGGTGAGCACGGGCACAGCGAATGTCACAACAAGGTCAGCTACGTGTTCGCTGTGAATCCATGTTTGGTGCTCTCTTGAGATGTTTCGGACGATCTGTGATTTGTCTTGCTTCAAAACCTGGCGTGCTCATTTTGTGAATGTATTGATCTGAAAACTATTTTTGCTGTGCTTTCATTGCAATAACAATTGTCTTAGTTATTTCCAACGGCTTATTGCTCAAGCCCATTGAAACATCCAAACAAAAGATCTGCCACTTACGTTCCAGTAATGCCTCCAGACCAAGTGTTAGAGCGTGTGCCCCATATGTATCCCAGGAGGCGTGGTTGTGCGTTGATCTGAGAAGTACATACCTGTCTGTCAGCCCGAGGGAGAGGCGAACTTGAGGCGGGGGAAACTGGAACTGGAGCGCACGCCGAGGGAATTCAAAGGTCAATACACTTTCAGCTTCAGGACCGCTGAAGTGGTTTTGGAAAGTGCTTGGAATGTGCGTGTTTTGTGTGACTGATTTATAACTTACCGGAACTTGAAGCTTCGAATACTCTGTTTACCATTGTTGATCTCAGTTCGTGATACATTTATTTTGTAAGCAAAATGATGAATATAAATGATGAATGTCTGTTATAGTCCAGCTAAAGATATACTGTACCAGCCAAAGGCACACACATCTGCGTTCAGACGTTGAACCCATTAAAACTAACGGCGGAGATGAGACATGCTGGTACGTTGATGATTGTCAGAATATTCTACCAGCGTGCCAACACTCATCTCGACATGCCGAAGCAAAAACATTGTCAATGCCCCGGCCAGACGTGTCCGGCAAATCGATTCGTCTGCCAAACTTTCCAACCACGTTGATAATTTTTACGATTGCTTACTTTTTACAGAAGGAATGGACTCATCTGCAACTTCTTGTACAGTAAAACCTGACTTTGTCCGATAACATTGACGTTATTTATATGTAGATGGGGAGTTTTTACTCAACTTCTCGACGTTTTACGATATAATGATAGATTTCAGTGAGTTTGATGTGACAGAATAAAAAAGCTCGAATCTTGTCCGTCGGAGAGCGGCGTTTCAGTTGTTCAAAGATACCGACCGGGGTACATGCATCTCCTTGTTTAAGCCGGAGAAAAACCTCATCACCAGATGCTGTCTGACCGCATATGGCGTGTTTTGCCATTCAGCCTGCTTCCTATGTCTTCATTTCAGGCCCCAGCATCTGCGGAATGCGTGAATCCACCGGCGGTGGTCTCGCGGCAGAGGAGATCAAATCGAGAAATCAAATTGTGTTTTGGAGCTAAGTGCCTTTACCTTTTTGGTTTAGCCTTTGATGCCGTACGCAAGTATATTATAGGAAAATCTAATAGGCTTGTGACATAGGCGGATCCAGGAGACAATGAACGTGAC
Source organism: Lepas anatifera (assembly GCA_034440635.1). Lineage (NCBI taxonomy): Eukaryota > Metazoa > Arthropoda > Thecostraca > Lepadidae > Lepas > Lepas anatifera. The sequence continues at coordinate 410,007 of JAOTON010001433.1, read as the reverse complement.
CGTTACTCCTCTCTTGACCAGTCCGGTGCCTTTAAAGCATTACGATTTCCCCTAGAGACGTCACTTCTCCACCCCCTCCGGTGCAGGAAAATTGCCCCCGCCCCGCATAATGCAACTTGGCAACCCTGTGAAAGGTCATATCTTACGAGTCGACGCCCCTGGCCCAAATAGCGCCTCTTCTGGACCCCAAATAGCTTCCACTGACCAAAACACCCCCTTCCATAAAAACTCATGGGTCAACCTATGATTTGCCCTTACCGTAACGTATGTTACTTAGCTGGATAGATGCAGACCATCCACCGGGCACCACAGAGCTGATCCAGTACAGAAATCATCTCGAGGAATGTCAGAAGGAAATGCCTCTTCGCATATTATCGAACCGTTTTTTGTTCCTAGTGGTACATTGTTTGGTTGTGATGGATGCATCATGGCTATGGGATAGGCCCATTATATCAAGCGGATAATCTCTGTATTTCAATTAGACAGCGGAGCTGCTGAGCTTGACTAAGCATCGTGCGGCCAACAGACAGCAGCGAAGATTGACATCTCTGGGATCAATCTTTATTGATATGTTCGATGAACTTAGTACTGAACGATCTCACGATATTTAGCGATATTATTGCATTTTTAATAATTTTTGAACCTTCAATGTGCATTCCATATGGTGATTAAATGCGAAAGTAAACAAGAAAAAAGAAAACTTGGTTCCGAGTTCGCCCCATGAACTCTGAGATGTAAACTTCAATCACGATACCCCCCTCCCCTATCTCTAGCCCCACCCAAGTACATCGACCTATGCCAAACCAAACAGTCATCTCCTGCATTCAGTTCCCTTCATTTGGCAGCGTTTGACGGATTTGGCAGCCGTGTAACACTGCCATTTTATTGGCTGGTGTCTGCAGATCCGCTGAGGCACCGATCGGTAAACCTCGCCGTTTGCTCTGTCAACATATCGCCGAAACTTGACAAACAGCCTTGGCAATCCATCACACATCTCCAAGCGCAAGCACACACGAGAAGACACACAGACAAAACCAGCTGCAGGTTCCCCGCGGTGCGTGGTATTCGCGTGACGAACGAAACTGCCCCTGGAGACCTAGCGTGGCTCGTGCAGCTCGCCCACAGGCATAAATCGAAGACGGATCGACGTCAAATTTGTCCTGTCGCTTGCGATCGTTCTGAACGTCGCTCAGGATGCAGAAATATTCTACCTGGAGCCTCTCTCTCTCTTCCTCTCCCTCTATCTCTCTCTCTCTCTCCCTCTCTCTCATCTGACTCTACTACTTCTCTTCCTTTGGGAGAACATTCTCCTTGGGAGAACATTCTTTTTAAGTCATCATGCTGTTCTGTTCTTTGTGATGGTATTCTCTCTTCTGCTTGCACTTACTTTCTCCTTCTATTCCCTCTCTTCACTTCGGTTTTCCACCTCTCTCTCCATCCTCTCCATCTTCTCGACATCGCACCATCTTCGTCCACAAAGCTGTGACAAATATGACGACGCTCTTATCGCCCGCCGCTTCCGGGTACAGCGCGCGCTATTTGTGTCGGTAGCAATTTGTGCGCCGGTTTCGTCTTCATCTGTGGCGGCATTTGTGACGCGCCGGCGGCGTTTGAGATGTTTTGAGCGCAGACTGGCGTTCACGGCTGGCTGGCAGCTAACAGTGAGGGACGTGATTGGGCGTATTGGGCCGGTTGATTCCTCATAATGTGTACAAAGCTGGGAGACCAGCCACTGGAGGCGCTAGTGTCGAGTCGAGACGAATGCTTTGAAGACGGGCAGACGGTCGGAATGGCATGTGGTTGGCGGGCTAGAAGGGTTAAAAAGGATATTTATCTAACAGTTATCGGCGCGTTGTTGATGTGTAAGCCGATGCCAGTCATGGCTAAAATGCCAGGAAGGCACCCGAAAGTTCACGGAAGTTCACACAGAAAAGGGATGCCAGATTTACAGAAAGCGGATCTATGTAGCAGCGCTGACATCGCTCGCGCGTTCTTTCTACACGTGCAGCACCTGAGTGTAGCATCATCTGCAGCAACACAGCGACGCGTGAGCACAGCTGAACAGGGCAATTAAATTATTACACTTGAAACGCGTGTCAAAGTCGGGTGCACGTGCTCGCCTGGTAGCATACCGGTGTGTAATTTAGGGCGGCACCGAGTGATTTAATGGCGCCAAATGTAGGCGGGCGGGGAGCACGCTGCCTCTGATCTCGCCTCAATGCCCTGGGGCTACAGCCTCAGGCGTGTTTTGTCCATGGAGCGCAGGCCAGCCGAGATTTCTCTGACTTAAGCTGGCCGCCAGATTACATAGTGCCGAATTATGCGCCGACTTCACGCCACGCAGGGCGCATAAATCAGGCGTGCCTTACGTCGCGTTAATCCTCACAGTGAAGCCTGTATTTAGGCCTGTGTTTAGGCCTCCCCAGTACGTACCCTTCTGTAATGTCAGCCCGATGCTCTGGCGCTGGAACTAGCAGATGCGAATATGAACCCAAACTGTTTGAGGAGAATGGGCAACATTTCGAACATTTGTTAATCGGACAAAATCAGATTAAAGGAAATAATCTGACCAGTTTGGGACGGGGCATGGCCGTGCTGCCCCCTTAATCCCCCACCCTGGATCCGACCCTGTGCACTAGTCTAACGATACGTAGCGTGAGTGGTCGCTTGCACAGTGGGTGGCAGAAGCCAACACAATTACTCTTCGCACGGAAATTGATCAGTCCAGCGCAAGAAGCGGTGCCCTGAGAACAAGTGCACGGGCTGCCTATGCAAATAACCGCCCCAATTACGTGCTACCAATCACCGCGATTAATTGCGTCTGCGCATGAGCGCCGGACGCGCTGATTTCGCGTCTATCTTGAGCCGGCGGCGAAGAAGAGCAGCCGATGAGGGCTGGACCGGACATTGGCTCTGGGTTGTGGAGGCTAAATTACTCTGAAACGGTTGTCAGTTTGCGTGAGCGCCGCTCGATCTCATCTGCACCAGGCTGCCGTTCCAGGCAAATGAGAGACGATTGGGAATGGGCTGTGTTTTTATTTGCTGTGATGTATTTTTAGTTGTGTTCATTTGCCTCCATGCGTAATGCCGAGTCGTTCTTTTCATTATGATTCACATATAAATAAACGACCTCTGCACAATAGAGAAGAGGACTCTTCAGTCCAAACTCTGGCAGCTCAGTTTCATAAAGCTAAGCTTTCCCAGCCCTGCCCACACCCTGAAGCTCTGTGTTGTCTTTGAGTGTGAGAGTGGGTGGAGCTGTTGGACTGAGATGACATTGGCTGCTGCCGGCAGGGTCAAGGAGGAAGGCGAAGGAGGAAGAACACAGTGGAGGTCATCGAACTGGACGGGTGATGTTGCTCTCAATTTATACCCTCTAGTTTGTGTTATCTCGCTGGTTTTGTTTTGCATGAGCTGGTGGACTGAGATGACATTGGCTGCTGCCGGCAGGGTTAAGGAGGAAGGCGGAGGAGGAAGAGCATAGCGGAGGTCATTGAACTGGACGGGTAATGGTGTCCTCAATGTATACCCTTTAGTTTGTCTTATCCTGCTGGTTTTCCCTCAGGCCCAGTTTTCTCTACATTCTGTTAAATCTCTTTTTGTTCTACTGCCGGGCCGGTATGTCACCTTGTTGTTTGGTGACTGCATGAATGCAAAAATGTGAGTAGAGTCAAATGACTGAATTTAGAAAGGCCAACTCGAAGCTTGCAGATACGTCTCAAGTAAAATGGGAGGATAGAAAATTCTCGCGTCACCGAGGTTCGGCAGGAGTAACAACAAACGCGAAACCCAAATTTTCTTACTCGGCACGAGGTTACCCTAAGTCCAGAAGTTTCCTCGATAGTGACCTCGGTGGTTTCTCTGATATTCTCATTTTGTCTGCAATGAGCTGGCTAGGCAGTTTGTCTTAAAGGAAGCTTACAAATGAATACGGTGCATACTTTTGTAGGGTTTGAACTGGGATACCAGTAGGGGGTGTAAGAGCACTGAGTCTGTGTTTAATTTGAAAAAAACATACAAGAAATGTACAAAATACTGCCATTTGCGGAGCAGAAAGCACATCCGGAGCAGAGTTGAGGTTTTCCTGCCCATAGGCGTCACCAGTGACAGCAAAGTGAGGGGACCAGTCAATCTTCAACCTGCTACCGACAAGAAACTTTCCCTCTTTAAAACCAAAATTCGGTAAGATTTGGGTTGATTGCTACACTCTCCTCCGATAGCCGTCCGCCAGTGAACACGGAGCGGGCGGCTATAGCCCTGTTCCAGCTGTCAGCACAGTTTTGTCAGCAGGACCTCTAGCCTCTCCTCCAGAAAAGAAGTATCAGCGCCCTAATCGCCTCTAGTTCGTGCTAAGCAAAGTGAACTTCAACCTTTATACCATTAAAAAATATTAGGCTGTCACTTCGTGCACTTGCTATTTTTCATCAGCCCAAACAGCAGGCCGTCAGCCCGTAAAACCTCTAGAACTGAGTTCCCGGGAAGAGGATACAGTCCTGTGACGTAGGCGCAACGCGGCCCGCTGATTGGTGCTGACAAAACTCTGCTGACAGCTGGAACAGGGCTTATGATTGCCAGATCGCCTGATTGGTGCTGTCAGATTTCGTCCTGAGCTCATGATTAGTACTCAGCAAACGTTAAGTTTTCAGGCAGACGAAGCGCAAGATCAAAATGTTTTTGAAACGCTGTAAATGACTGGTACGTAAGTTCACGGTCCATTATGAGGTACCATGTTCCCTAAGCCTCTTCTGCATGGAGGTGAGGGAACCACATTTATCTGCCGTAAATATGGCAGCTCCCTGACAGTGTTTGGAAGCAGAGCTCTGCAGTAGGTAATTACTTTCTCAATCAAATGTTTCAAATTCAAGCCCTCGGCATAAATGGCAAAATGTCGAGGTTTAATGAGACTCCAACATTGTTATACTGTGTGGCGTTGCCAGACCTCAAGGGACCGGGGTGGCCTAGTGGCTTCGTTGCCAGTCTACGGATCGGATAGCATGGATTAACGTGGGCTTAATCCCCATGGCGGGAAACCACCTTCCATGTCCGATCTGACCCGGTGGATAGGATCCTTAAACACCCACGCCAATACCCCCTGGTAATTGGGCAAGTGTGCCTGTTGGGAGTGGCCCTAATAAAAAATAAGTTTGAAACGCGGGGTGGAAGAGTAGGTGGCGGGAGACGGGACCTCTGGACCAGTAAACCAAGGGGCGCTCTCCCAAATCTGTCAGTGAACCGGATCGGTGCCATTTTCAGATACAGCTCATGTTGTGGAATTTCCCTTGCCATCCCTTCGGCTCATTAAACAGTAAAAAAATTGGTGGCGACGTCTCTAACCTCACTCATTAGACACAGTATTAAAAAGCTCAAGAGACGAGCAGACCCAACATTGAGCCCCCAAGAATTCCAGCCTCCGCAGCTTCCTCGAACGAAGTGCAATCGGACCCTCGCTAATCCCTCTGAATTAGCAGAGTGTCACCGGCGCCGCATAAAACCAGCGACCGCCACGGCCCCGAGCCCCGACTGAATGCCATGAGTGTATCTCTGACATCTCTGATCGGCCAAATGTAAACAGCACGACTCTCCCCTGTCGGCACCGTATTCACCCTGCTCTGTATCCACGGCAGCAAACGGCCGCCCCCTAGCACTCATCACAGCCTGCAAACGGTTACTGCCCCTGCAAAGTGCACCGCAGCGTTAATTGGTCAAACGAGCACAGCAGCGCCGGATTGCTTCATAATTAATTCAAGTATGCAGACGTTTCGATTGCATCTTTAGCCGGTGGTGCCGTGAATCGGCACCGGTAGGCGGGTGGAGTCCGAGCTTCGGCACCTGGTGCACACTGATGAAGTGCTAGATTATTGGGCATCGATCGATAGAAAGCCTGTCGGAACGGCAAGGAGGTGCCCGCCTGATGGCTGCAAAGTTCCACGCCGCAATTGCTGGCATAACGCTGGAGGGAGATTAGCATAGACTTGCTGTTTCTAGGCTACAGCAAAGATAATGAGAAGTTATGACATCGTTTTCAAGGCCATGTAAGGCGATTTAGCTCTTCAAAATGATGCCGACAAAACCAGGGTGCAACTCGGCCCCTAAAAGAGCTAGAACGTGTTTCTAAACATCATTCGGAAGCTCCTGGAAAAACAAATATGCACAATGGTATCAATGTTGTGTTCAGGTTAATGACGAGATTATCAGGGGTCACCAAAGGTCACGCATTTCGAATTAGTTTGTGTGTATAACTTTGAACGAGACAAGACTCAGCTATAAACTTGACGTAGTGATGAGCAAGAACCAAAGATTGGATTGATGTCCAGCATGAACTTAAAAGGTCACTACGTGATCGTGAATTACATAAGGTCAAGGTCACTATGCGACCTTAACATTTCACACTGCATATCATTCAAACCTTTGAGTAAAAAAATAATGCTGCTGGGTGCCTTACTAGTGCTAATGGTTCCAAGTCATAACGAATTTCTTGAATCAGTTTAAGTTGGACCCATTTTGGCCCTTTGTGATGCCGCGGGTCACCGGATATGGTAATATTAGACAACGATATGGCGCTTTTAGAACCAATGCTTTCTCCGTATTGTCGCCGATTCTTGAGATGGTAGAAGAGGGGGAATCCGATCAGACTCCCAGGCGGTGATTGGTAGGAAAACAGCCCAGGTAGTGCCGGGTTAAGCCCTCATTTTCCGCTTAACAGTTGGTATAGTGATGTGATCATAGTGGAAATTATTTTCATTATATCATATTGTGAAGTTATAGGTGAAAGCTTCCCTCCATGCGTGTAGTCTGCTTTCATTGTACTCGTGATGTTTTTGCAAGAATCACGGTATTCCCCAATAGGTCCACAGTGCGGATCAGATTGGGCTTATTCAGTAAATGGGGTGCGTTAATAACGAGTGACTACTACTATCGCACACAAGGCCTTTTTACATTTTTGTTTTAGCCTTTTAACCCGTTTTTTTGTCTGTGTGTGGTAGACTAGGACAGTATGGAACATCATAGATACGTATGCCTTCTAGTTGCCTGCTCCATTTTAATTATTGACATGGAAGAGTAAAAAACCATACCTCACTTGTGGACCTCTTTCAAATAAAACTTTGAACTATGAAGGAATTCGTACCACACATGCAGCTTCCAGTACCAGATCTGGACCGGTGAATTAGAAGAAGGGGGGTGCAACAGGGGACACATTGGGGAGAAAACACCTTAAGAAAATCTAACGGTTTTTGGGAAAATTCATTTCATCCCCTTCCTTGGGCTGATGCATGGCTGGAAAACTCTTATGAGATATGTTTTTTTACATTCTGACTTCTTAAATCTTACAGTTGTATTTTATCAAAATATTATCTATGTGAATCTAGTATCAGAGAACAAAGACGGAAATATGGTTTCCTGTTCAACATTCCAGGGTCGGGGACAAAGTGATAAAATATGAAAAGGCGTAGCAAAGTACTCTGGAAAACACAAGAAAAACTTCATCTAGGATTGTTCATTAAGCTCATACCACGCATCAGGAACATAGAATTGAGAGCAAGCGTTCAAAATGCGATTTTGATGTTGAGATGAGTGTTCAGTCACACTTACGGTTGCTTTCAGCCTCATCGTCAGTCGGCACCCTTGAGTACTCACCTGAAAGGAAAGAAGAAATAAGTCAGGTATAAGCATTGGATAAACACAGTACAGTTTCAACAAGCATACCGGTGTGAAATATACATCAAATTTAATGTTACTAGTTTTCATAGCAGGAAGGAGAAGTAAACTAGATAAATATAAAAAGGCTCGCAATCCAACGGTGGGAGTGGAAGTTGTAACGGTAGAAAGAATCCGGAGGGAAGTGGTTGGGCTCCTTCATCGGAGCTTTGTGGCTTCCAAGGGAGGTGGTTGGGCTCCTCCATCGGAGCTTCACGACTCTGGAGGAGTAGTCAGGTTCCTCTATCAGAGGAAGCTCTGTGGCTCCGGTGTAAAGTTTTTGGCTTCCTCCATCGGAACTTCGCGGCTGTGGCGGGGAGTGGTCTCCACATTGTCATGCAGACGGTATCGACGCCGGCGTTCATTGACGCGGGGAGAATCGCTTTACGTCGCTAACTGCACGGCCGCTGCCGCCGGCGACTGTCAGAAGAGACATGGTGGCATTGTTCCCGGGTGAAGTCCTCGGCAGAAGAAATGGTAGGTCTCGGCTGGACGGCTAATGCTTTGTATCAATCTCCCACGGCTGGGTCTGTAGCATGGGACCTGCCTCCTGTCACATGGTTGGTCAATGCGCCGCAGAGAGCGGCTTCTATTAGCGCCGTTTTGGTTTGCAGTCGCAGGTTTTATCGTCGAAGGGGGATACCAATTTTTATCTGTTGAGCAAAGGCCCAGGTATGTTCTGGTGGACACATACAGGTTCAGCTGCTGACGTGCCCTCACACTCCAACCATCATCATTATCAGCTGATGCCTTGGCGGGTACTATACGAGCTGACGTAAGGAGGGGGGCAGGAAAAGCCCAAACTTATCAATGTATTTTGGAAAAATCTCGACAAGCAAAGCAGTGAATATTTTTCAGGTATATTCATTGCCTTCAATTCTAGGTCTGGTGCCCATTAAGCTGCGAATATTTTGCTCCCGAAAAGCCCTTGCAGGAGAGAAAAAGTTGCAATACCTTAAGTTGGTGCCCATAAACGAATCATTATCATTGTAATGGACACCTTGACATCCGGATATCAGCATAAAGCAAACGTAGTGAACACTATAGATCGTTAAATTTCGTGCTCCGTGCCGTACATATTGGGGTACTTCATCTAGCCAGCTGTTCTGTCGACTCACGGGCCCCAGCAGCACACACTCGGACTCAGGGTCATCCAACAAGGACAAAACTCAACAGCGGCGGTGCAAAGCACGTGGGAGATAGTGGGAAGACATAACAGTAGAAACCGTGAGAAAGTCAGATGGGTTGTATATTTTATTTTCTTTGGATTAATTCGGGGTGAATTAGTATCCGTTCATAAATTGTCGTCAAAATCATTGTTGGCGAAGGGAGATGGAGCAAATCATATCTAGAGGGATTTTTCATCTCTTTCATTATAAATTGTGAGGATTCTATTCCTCCGAACTGCTCCTAGGCAGTTAAAAATGAGGTGAGGAAATGGGATGTTGGTTGAAATTCCAGAGATCATCTATCAGAGACCGAAAAGGCAGTGATACATTTTGACTGTAGTGGTAGTGTTTTTATGTTTGTACAAGACCATTAGGACGATGAACTTCATATGAAGAAGGTAATCCTACCAGAAATAGTGAGATGATTTTATGGGACAAAAAAGGAAAACCCTGCAGAACCGACTCACTTAGCGTCGTCAGCTGGTTCGGCAGCCACCAAATTATCTCTTATACAGGTAATCAAAGACTTTATAACCGGAAAGCGCGAATCAAAAGCCTGAAGTTTCACGGTAAATTGTCCCCGCTCATTTATAGTCACACCGTTACTCTCTACTTATCTCACGATGTTAATTACTGTCTTAGCTCTAACGGTTATTTGCGATTCGGAGACTACGTCGAAAACAGTCAGGAGCCCAATTAACAGTGAGACGGCGTGAACCAACGACGTATTTATTCACACCTGAGATCCTCTAGTGATTTCAAGCCTGGCTATGGATGACGTAGAAGTCTCCCGCAAGACCAGCTTCGGGGTATTCACGGTCTCCTTCCGGAAACGATATTCAGTCTTAGTCGTGACCAGAGCCCACAGGAAAGCGATCGGCTGTTTTAGCCGAGATGCATTAGGCAAGTGCAGAATGTCCCACGAGTTAACGAGCAATTCTAGCAGCGACACGACCCCAGCACTACGCCACGGAAGGTATCCGAGTTTTAAACGGCACCACAGCTTCCGTTCACGTGACATTGTACCTGTCAGAGCTTCTTGTATGTTTATAGACAGGAAACCACACTGGATGTACCCAACCGCAAGTGCTTCGAGATCCGTTTTGTAACGCATGAAAATTTCGTCAAAGTTTGGAGTTAAATGAATAAACAAAGCGCGATACAAGCCATAAGTGGATTTCAGATAGTTTTTAACTCAACACTTCGAATTAGTCATCTTGGGTTTCGATACAATTTTCAGAAAACTCTACTATTCTAACCTCTTAATCACAATCTACCTAAATTCACATCCTCCTCCCCTCTTTTCTTCTTACCATTTTTACCTTCTTTGCCATTTACCCTTAAAGTAAGCTATATCACACGAATCCAGATTCTACAGGCGATCTTCGCATATAACATAATCACTGATACATACGTCAAGAAAAAAAGCATATTCACACTCATGGTAGAAATCTACCTCTAACTGAGCCTAAACTCACCGCAGAATAATAATATTGCATACAAAATAAGCAATGCAACATCTTTATAAAGCTACGGCATGTTTGCGGATATGTCAGAAGTAGTAGCTTTGTGAACTGTTGCTACAAACCTTTCGGGCGCCACTTTAATTTACATAATTGGCACGCGCAAACTCAAGAGCTGTCAACGCTGTCCAACCCTAGAGCGCACAAAGATGGGCCACTGAATCGTATGGCCGTAGACGGCTTGCTAGGACACACTGGCAGGTGCAGAGTGGGGGACCAAGGAGCCATGCCCCACAAAATGGCAAAATTTTGACCGATTTTCTTAAAAAAACATTATACTTTTACATTTTCTCCCGAGTTAGCCCCTCCCCAAATGGCGCTCCTACACCCGTCCCTGCTCGGGCGGCGGCCTCCCTGGCGGATGTCCTGCATCCGCGCATGCTGATGTCGGTAGTCTGATGGAGCTTAAGAGGGCTAATGGCTTACTAAAAGCAAACAGTCTACACATTGTGGGTTATCACAGCAGGCGATCTCGCCAAAGGAAACTGATGGTTTGCCCCTATTGTTGATGTACCCACTAAAACCACGGAGGAACACTGAAGAACCCATGAGCTAAATGAAACCTTGATGATCACAACATCATGGGATATCATATTTTTTCCGAGGGGAGGTGGGGGGATAATGACCCAGCAAGCCTCCCTTACGAGGACCTCTAATCCAGAAGGGACTGCCCACCAGTGGCGCTGTGCACATTTCATCTTTCCAGGGAGGATGCAAGAGGCGGGAGCTAACATCCCAGCGGACATCCCTGTCCTCTTGAATGCCGAAATATTGCACATTCTAATAGACCCCTGTGGTTGGGAGATTAAAAGAGGTACAAAAAGTATGCTCCTCCCATACACACGAGACCTTCTCAAGGCCGTGAGGGGGTGACTGCACCCCCTTTCTGTTCTGCCCTTGTCCCAACATAGTTTGTTGCATAAAAAGTATAAGAAATCAGTTGCACTAAATGCAATGAAGAACAAAGTGTCAGGAAAGTATCAAGGCACTCGGAGAAAATCTAAACGGCACCCTTCTTCCAGGCTAGTTCAAACTAAAAAAGGCAAAAGCATATATGTCTTTCCATTTTTTTAAAAGATGTTTGATTTGATGCTAAAATTTGCCATCACCAGTTGAACAGGTAACCAATGGCGAATGAAACTTTCCACCTACGGGAGATCAAAGTCTCCGAATTAGACATTGTGAAGGGAAATTCCAGCAACTGAGACGTCCAGTAATTTACAGGGTGTACATCTCAGGATTATCCATGAGGCAGACATCAGAGATAGGTAGACAGATAGACAGAGAGAGGAGGGTCCCCAGTCCTTGGCTTAGGCGCAGGAACGGGTCTCGCCGCATGGAAATCATTTGAATGTGATTAAAACAGTATCGTGTTCACAAATTCTTTATTGGTAATTCTCTCCAGGTCTTATCCACATTTGTCTACCCAGCATGCACTCAACACTCGTATTATTCCTCTATGGTTTGCGCCCCTTCAATTGTTTCATCCATCCGGTGAATTTAATTTTGAGATAACTAAAAAAGGATAAGCGTCGACGCCACTGGGCAAGCTTGCAGGTGGTCAGGCTGACCTGCATGGTGGATACATGCGTCGGCCTCGGTTTCGGAAAGTTTACCATTTTCGGTCACTCACCCCCCACCAGAGCCACAATACAGGATGCTCACACCAATAAGATGACGGGTCATTGCTCTTGCCTAGCTCTGCACTGGCGATACCAAGAATTCACTGAGATTATTTTCGATCAATTCTGTATATACAACTGGGCTAAATTTTTTTTACAAAATCTGACCCCCATCCTATCCACAAGCATGCTGTTCGACACACTTTGTATACTTCTGGAATAACCACCCACAACCCGCGATCGGCGACACGAACCACTGCTGTTCCGGTTTTGGCACCACCAGACGGGACGTTGTCTCCCTCCCAGAGACTGGAGCGGCCTTCCTGCCTCGTTGTGCGACCATCTGGCGCTCTTCGGCTGGGCTTCACAGACGGAGCCAGGCCGGCAGCAGACGCCAGAGCCAACCCAGCCAGTTGCAGCCGCTCCCCGTTCGAGAAGCCCGGACCCATGGCACCAGCTACTGCTGAATTGCTGAGTGTGTTGGAACAGTGATGTCAGCGTTTCTTTTGCTGCAGATGCTCTTCTTCCTGAGCCAATGAGGCGATAGGGAGCGTTCATAAATTAAGTGACGCATATCTCTTGGTTTTGACCACAAGATATGCCAATTAAGGCTTTATGATGCACATGTGTAATGCTAGATAACGCTGCGGCTGACTATCATCCCCCTATCCGGTACGCAATATATATATATATATATATATATATATATATATATATATATATATATATATATATATATATATATATATATATATATATATATATATATATACGGTCCCTTGGGTGCTTTCGGGCAGGCGTGGAAACAAAACAATCGCGTAGATTTCCTTGAAAGTGACTTTGATCGAAAATATTATGTATTGTTCTATAAAGACTAAGCTTGGCTTAAGACGTGGTTATTGATATCGTCGCATACATTGTCGGAGGGGATAGGTCACTGTGCCCCAGAACAGATATGCCCAAAGAAACAACTGTAAAACGAAAAAAGATAAAGATTCTGAGCCAATCAAGCCTCAACCGAGCATAGCATGCCACAACAGCAGCAGCTGGAGACGTCACAGGCATCACATACATTAGTTACGGTGTCTATGATATCTGCATCTATACACGGGGTACATCGGAGCAATTTCTGTCCGTCCCAGCGCGGTTGCGTCATTCTCTTCAGCTAATGCGCGGCTTGACCACCATCAGTGCAATGATTGGCAGTTCTGTGCAGAAGTTGGCCGATAGGGGCAGCTGACAGGTTGATCTCCGCAGGCGGAAGTGCCAGTGCCAGCTGTCGCACGTGAAGCTGATCTTTAACCGAGCTACTTGCAGATGATAAGATCAAAACATCGGATCTGATAACTACCAGCACTGAAACGGCAACGGCAGAGTGGTTCTGGTGTCCAAAAGATAGTCTGGTGCAGAGGCAGATACAAGAGGAGGAGGCTATAGGGCGGGCTAAAGCCCGCCCTAAAAGTATGAGTGCCTATAATTAATGCATAAGTGGAGGGTGATTTGAAGCAATCATGGGGAGGGCTCGAGCCTCCTAGTCCCCCCTCCCGAATCCCCCCTCCCGAATGAAATGATGGATCCGCAGCTGCTCTGATGAGCACATATGAGACCATAACAGTCAAATATTGCCGACACAGCTGAGGCAAATGTCGGAGCGGGGAAGGACAATGGATATTTCATCCCGGTCTGTTGATTTACTTCAAACTGAGATTGGCATCCAGTGAGGTCCCTGTAAGCTTTTGCTTCCAACTATGGCATCACAGTTCGGCCCGTATCTCACTCATTCTGTATGCTGGGGTCAGCCATTTTCTCTGTTATTGGACTGGACAAGCCTTTTTTAGGGTGTGGCAACTTCCCGATCGTGGGGGTAAACATGGGTCTGCGTTGGGGACAATACATACTGTTCTGACCTCTGGTCCACATTTAAATACCAAACCAACCACGTGTCACATCAGTCCCAATAAATATGCCTAACCCCAATTTATGAAGCTTTCGGAGCGCCATACATTATGCGGTGCTGTGGGTTCAGACTGGTCATTTAAGATATGCTTCGTGGTGTTGTGTCAAGGGGCAGGCCGCCGCCTGTGCTACTCAGTTGCCCCCACTGTTGTGAGACGAACACATAGAATTAGCCAAAGCCAATCCCCGCACCTTTCGTCCTCAAAGTACCAGAGTACCAATACCAAAGTACCAGAGCTCAAAAACCTTCGCATCATCGGAAAACACCTGTCTGGAAGTACCCGGAACTCCCTTTCAGTGATGTATTATCGTTGCCACGTCATGAGTGTGCGAAGCCTGGAGACTGCAATACTACAGCGGCCAGTAGCCTCTAGCCCGGCCGGAGACTGCAGCCAGCGTCTCTACAAACATAAACATAACACCACGGCTGCAGAGCCACAAGCACGGCGTTGCGATGGATTGAAACTCAACGGACCCGTCCCATACGTGTGGTGAATACCAGATAAAGCGCCATCATTTGCTCAAGGAAAATGTAAGCTGCGATTTGCAGCTTTGTCTTGTCGCTTGCACCACTGGCACGTGCCAGAATGTAGGCGGACCGCCACTCGAGGGAGTCCCGGATAAAGCTAGAGGAATTTGTAAGATCAACTGTCTGGATAGCAGGTAAGTGCCTGGTAAATATCCTCACTCTGTCTTCGTGAGGTAAAGAACACCTCTTGTCAGCTTTTCACGTGCTTGCATCTAATTCCGCCAACACGCATCACTAATTCATTCATACGTGTCTTGGTTTGTGAATGTGCTGGTTGCAAATGAGTGTGTAATTCGTCACATATTAAGACAAATGGATTCTTATATTGGCTTTGGGGATGCGTGGCTCAGTGTATAGCATACATGTCTCCTGAATCGCAGGTCCTCTGTTTCATGTCTCTGTTCATATCTGTCAGGTTTCATGTCCCGACGGAACCACTGAATAAGTTGATGTGATCTGCTCCCCCTGTGATCTCATATCCCTCCCAACAGGATGAGAGTTGGCAACGCCTACAGTCTTAGCAGTTGGTGTGTCATCAAACCCCCAAAATTATGAAAGTACCGTCATAATTTACACACCTCCACAATGCCTGAATTTAAGCCCTTTCATTTTGCGATGTGAGTTGCAACTTCGAACAGGTATTGCAGGAGTTCGGGCCAATGGAATCGAAATATAAAAATGCATGAGTCCTAACATGTGAACGTATACATCCCCCACATGTCCACCATTGACAAAACGCATATACTATACTCTTAAACGACTGAGAAGACCAAAACAGCAGTACCGGCACCGTGAAAGCGACTGAATCTTCCAGGCAGACACATCCTGTTTGAACAGGTGGATCGATACCAAGTGCTTGTGATACTCGAAAAGCCAGCGCGTGAGCTTGGAAGAGTCCGCAAACAACACAAACGCAGACTAATATGGACAGAACCAATCCTGACAGATGCTTATCACGACAGAAACAAGCGCTGGACTCTGATTGGACCGTGGACTCGTTAATCGGGCAGACGAGGGTCATCAGACACGCAGAGGGGCGTCCAAAACACACAACTGGTTCTCTCTTCACGGTCATTGACAGATACATCAAAGCCAACCGCCCTCATCTTCCGGCACTCTGATGATAATGCCGTCTAATGCGTTATCTTTGTCAACTTGTTTAGATTATTCTTGATGGAAAATATTTGTGGTTCTGGACCTAAACAAGGCAAGAATAGGACACTCAGTAATTACAGGCCTAGTATTGGCAATGAAATACTGTTCCAAGATGTCGGGGGCATAATCATACTCTCTGTAAGACCAAAGTAGTAGCCCAATTATGACGAACCAGTTCTTGCTGCTACCCGGAATCGAACCCGGCATTTCCTGCGCGTAATCGCAGCTCAGTGAGCCAGGTCATTGTCCCAAGAGTGTTTGTAGTGACCTCACTAGCGGCAGGTGCTGGATCCCCGATGGGGGGCCACAGATGCACCACTGAGAGGCTGGGCTGTGATTGGACCATTGAGGAGTCACCGCAGCTAGATATTGATCAGGTAGATGACAGGTAGAAAAATACATGCATGATTTATAAGCATTAATAAGCCAATGATAGCGACATGGGCATCTGCTAGCCGCAGTAGAAAAATGGAGATCACCGCTCAAAGCTAGAATTATCACTGTAGCAGAGTGTTTCTCATATGCATCATTATCTAATGGAACACAAAGAAAATGTTCGATTTTTGGCTTAGGGGCGCTCAAACCTGGTAATGTTATATAGCAAGATGATATTTTACTGTGTCATCTTAAATACTAGATCAAAGGAAAAAATATACATATAATAAAGGTCACTGAAATCGCAAACAGCTAACTATTGTAGGAAAAACTTAAACCCGTCTCGGTTTTCTTGTTTGTGCATCCAAAAACGTAAGTTAACATAATCTAATCAACTCTAATACTATTCAAATTTCCACAAACCATCCTGTTCAGGACCCTTCAGAACATTTTCCATAATCATAACGTTATAATCTTTTGTTCTAAAACAAGGACTCACAAAACTGAGATAAACTTGAAAAACACTGGTATTCCTGCAAAGGCAAGAGGCTAGAAAACAGCAACACAGCGCCGAGTGATTTACATCTGCAGAACCCGTAATGCAGAATATTACTTCTTTAATAGAAACAATCATATAATCCTTGCACTCACTTCGATTTTACGGCAGTAAAGCCAAAATCCGATTACGGAGTTCAGAGAAATAAAAATGCGCAGTAAAGCGCAAAGCGACGAATGAGTTTACAGCGCATAATAAAACCTCGTGTTTGAAAGCCTAACTACAATGATGCAGTGTGTCACCATTTTCACTTAACCCGTCAAAGCCCCAGGCTAAAATCCGTAATAAAACAGTATGCAGTTCTTAAAGGGAACACGCCTGAAAATTGTTGAACAAAACATTATACACTCAAGAATTGACAGCAAAATAAGAACCGCTTGGAAATGTAATTTCCAGTATGTCACCACGGAAACGGCATGGGAATTGTTTGGGAAAGTATCATTAGGCGGGGTAACAGCACACCTGCGCCAAAAAACGCCCTGCAGCCATTGCTCACACTGCAATCTGCCGCTGGGGCAATTCACAAATGGCCCCGACGGCCCATTGCACCGCAATTACTGTTAGTATTCTGCAGAGAACAAAGGTAGATACAACCTACAACGTGTGCTAAACGAGCATTGGACTAAAAGGGTAGTAAGGAGGCTGACCATTATTTCAAAACAAATTTTTCGATAACACGCCTCGCTAGTGCTGATAACATTTCTAGATCTGAAAAATGAAAAGGTTATTGCATTTGTTGTTTTTGCAAATTTACCATCGAACTCCTTGGAAAAGTGTATGTTCTTTGAACGCCTCCATTGTAGAGTGATTAACTTGCAAGAGACAGTTTGGAATATTGCAGGTGTTGAGAGTTGAGCTGCGTGGGGAACCACCAATGCAGTTCAAACAGCAGTATGTGGCCTCAAATTACCGGTCTTCCGCTCTCACAAGAATTACAGAATTGTTTGACTACCCAGTGTTAAAGGGCATCTTTATGATTCTTACACATGCTAGTTCTGCGTGAAGTTCTGACATTTAGTGCATGCATTTTTTCTAAGAATTCGACAACACAAGATGAAGCATGGCATTGGAAAAAAAAACTATCGCTTTAATATTGTTTGGTGTGTATTAAGCCATCAGATCATATTTTAAATATAAGTTCTATATTCCATCGCAACCGTCCCAGTTTCTCCCATGCCAGATCTATGCAATAATTGTTCTAAATGGGATTCATCTGAATAAAAGAAGAAAATTCTTTTCCTTTCCATTGCGTCAGATGTTTCACAGTCTAGACAAACCTGCGAAATCAATTCCCAGCGCACGTCTTTTATTCCTTTTGGCTCTAATTTACCAGTTTGAACAGCACAACAGACAGTGTAGAGCTTATATTGATAGTTAAAAAGATTGACAGATATTTTGACTTTATCTGATACTGGGGTATTGTTTTGATACCCATAAACTTCGAACAAAGAAACACAATGTTTTAACTTATAGCTCATGTTTGATAAAAACATATATCAACTCTTGCAGTCAATAAAGTGAGATGCATTTTTCCGTTGAAGTCTAGAAAATTTGTCCGTCTATGTCACATTCGAATAATTCATTAATAAACAATTTTTGACATACTTGAAGCTGTGATACTTACTCGACATTTCTGCGTCATCCTGAGCTTCCTCCCGTTTCGCACCATCCTGGATTTCAACAGAGATCGCCTCGAAAGAGGGCAGAGTCCCCTCTGTTACAAGCCTGTCCCTCCTTCGCGAGATCCTCTGAGAGTTTCGGTGGGAGCTTCTGGTCCTGCGCGATATCTGCTGAGTGTTTTCTTCACGGGTATTGCCAGACTGAGACATGGGATCAGCCTGAGTTTTTCCCCACGTCGAGAGCAAGGTCATGCCTTCTAGAGAATCTCTTGCTTTTAGTGTTAGTTTTGGTGTCATAGAGCAGGATGGTCAATTTTCGAAGAATTTATTTCATAGTTTCAGGTGCATAGGTTCTTGCCTATGATATTCATTCAGTTACGATTAAAAACAGGTGGTTTAATCCTGCATAGTTGAAATATTTGGTCCAACACTCAATTTACCCATGAATGATCTAAACGAGCCTGTATTATAAAAGCACGAACAGTCGAGAAAATCCTTGCCGACACAGCTTCACTTCTCTTCAAAGGAGCACCCAGAACACCCCAGCTTCACTTCTGGCTATCTCCAGTGTCCTGTCATTGGCCACCACCGCCGCGCCACCGCGCACACCGGAGCACGCGTCCTGTAACAGCCAGCGACACCAACTGGCGTGCGGCGCGAGCCAGTCCCACGCCGGGCCGACACCGGCTTCTGCCGCACCAGGCTGGCTCGGCCGAGAACGGAGGACGCGCCAATACAGAGCTATCCACCGGGCCAATTTGGCCAGCAGGCCCGGGGGCGACGGCTGCGCCGCTCCAAGCACAGATTCCGAGTGGGAAATCGGAGGATCAGCCATCGCTTGTCCACGTGCGGATCACAGCTGAAATGAGCCTTGTTTGTTGCGCGCGAGCCCTAAAACTTACGGTGAGACGAAAATGGTGACGTCGCTTTGTGCTTTAACGGAATTTTTTAGATCACTTTATTATTTATTGATTTCTAGAAGTAAAGATGGGAAATGTAGTTTGAAAATTTGCTGGATACTTTGCCAGCAAATGTCTCGCGGGGAATGTGTTTACAGCATATACTCGCACAAGCCGCGTCTAGCATGAGCTGATAGAGGTTTGCTGGAGTGATCTGACTGATTAGTTTTAAGCTTCGTGTGAAATCGTGTATAACATTGATATGGACTTCACTTGAACCACAATATTGTGCCCTTGTCAGCATGTTTTCACATTGAGCTCATTCTTGTTGTTATAACATAAACGCACCTCGAAATTATAGACAATGAACTCCAGATTTCTACCTGCATTTCTGTGGATATCCTGTTTCACATCTATAGCTTCCCAGTACCTGGGCTATTTCAAACCCCCACGACCGGCTGAGGCTCTTTCTGAGCTCCCACTGCCCACCCTAATCACTCAAGCCTCAGATATACTCGATTGAAGTTAACGACAGCAAGGACGTTGGCTTATTTCCACGTTCTGCGCCAATTTCAGAATTTTAAACGTCTTCGAAAGTGTTCCTGATTTGAAAAGCACGAGGAATACACCAGACAGTCTGGTTTTGGCAGAGGCTTCCACCCAGGGGGTTGCGCTCCGGCTTTTTAGCATAGGCCAAAAATGGCAATCGCAAATCTGGCATTCACCATGGCGATGACGTCAGCAATCGCCTGGAGATGCCTAGTAACGCATTGCCGCTGTGTATTGTAGAAGACGGGGCTCAGCAAATAGGTTGCATGTTAGTGGCAATAATATTGTTTTCTTGTGGACGTGGGCCAATTAAGCTTGGGTTAATCCCTCGTCAAATGCATCTTGAAACCGTAAAAAACAGTCCACAATTCGTAGCCGATTTACATTGAGCGTATAGGCGGCTCCACCTCAAGAGAAATTGCTGACGTCACAAACGTAAAACAGAGGTTGCCATTTTTTTTTAGAGCGGAGCGTTCTACATCTACATTTAAAGGCCTTGCTTCCACCCACGTACACTTGATTGTGGAATGAAAGCAGAGTGCGTGGAGATTACATCGGCGTATTCGAGCTGACCCAATTAGGAGGCCACTGGTTGAACAATCGACTGGTTTCTATTTCAAAGGCAAAACGCGTTCTTGCTGCAGCTTTTTCATCATGGTTGTCTCGTTTTTACTTTTGTCATCTAGATGGGACTTAATACAAAATATGCGTTTTATCAGTGCAGCATATATGTCGATCAGGGAGGAGCGGAAGTGTAACGTCTTCCACGAAAACGGACAAATGAAATGCCTGCCTGGCACCTGTGAAACCTTGCTGATCAATCCACTGCAACGAGTTCTCGAGAAGGGAAGTGCGGTTCGAGGTAGAACCAGTAGAAACAGGGTCACCACAATATTCAGTAGGAAGGTTTTCAAAATTTTTCACTTAGCCTTTTCTATCGCAAGTAAACTACAATTGCATTGATATTAGGAGTGAGAAAATTTGAGAGAAATCAGAGAAAACTAATTATCTTTAATGATTACCTAATAATCAGAAAAAAACACTGTCATAACCAGTGGTGGATCCTGGACAACATTTCGGGGAGGGAGGGGGGCAGGGACTAGAGCCCCCCGCCATTGCCTGGGAACAGCATTCGGCTATGACTATAGACACTGACAACTATATGACTATAGACACTATAATTATAGACACTGACACTTCGGAGGGGGCGGGAGGGGAGGCTTGACTCCCCCTAGTACCCCTTGTATCCGCCGCTGGTCACACCAAAGGGGTGGAGTTGACGACGCCGCACTAAAGGGGCGGAATTGACGACGCCGCACTAAAGGGGCTTAGTTGACGACGCCGCACTAAAGGGGCGGAGTTGACGACGCCACACTAAAGGGGCTTAGTTGACGACACCGCACTAAAGGGGCGGAATTGACGACGCCGCACTAAAGGGGCAGAGTTGACGACGCCGCACCAACAGGGCGGAGTTGACGACGCCGCACCAACAGAGCGGAGTATCGATATATATATATATATATATATATATATATATATATATATATATATATATAGTATATATATATATTTGTATCGATATTTAGTATTTTAAACCTTTCGACTTAACCTGTCAGTGGGTGCCCATGCCTGTTGGTGATTCTTGAAATACATACCTAGATACATACATTTGCCCGCCCCCAAACGGAAAATCTTGGAGAAAAACTATGTTTTTGACCCCACCCCCCCTCCCCAAAGCGGTCGACCTCCTTTCTGCCCCGTCTCCTTTTTAGATAATAAGCAAAGATTTTGGTGCTTCAACTCTCAACTTCAAACAGAACCAGTTAAGGTTGGTGTAAATATTGGGTGCTGGATAGAAAAATAATATCTTGCGCCCATATTTTTCACCCCGTGACGTTTTTTTTGCTTTTCAGCTCGAATATCCCAACTTTAACCGTTCGGTCATAGTTTCCACTGCGCGACGTTTTTTTTTGCTTTTGGACTTTGGTTTGCCCCTCCAAAACTGACTGGCTAGATCCACCACTGGTGAGATATGATACATACCATATATCACCGTATGATCTTGGCAGATTGTAAGTCGATTAAACCCCAACAAATATTATCAGAGATGAAAACATAGCCAAAGTGATGGTAATAATGTAACGGGGGTTTCTCGGGAAACGGGGTTTTTTCTCGCTTCTTGTGGGGGCCTGGCACCGGTGTGTTGTTCTGCGCGGCCATTTCCTCCACCACCCGTTACGGAATATTTAGGAGACAGGCGATGCGGTCAGGAGCTGGGCGCGCCTCCAGGACCGTTAGCGAGACACATAAGACAAGCAGGTACAACAAACAATGAGCCATTTCATGCACATAGCCAAATAAGCTCCCAATGTATGAGCCAACATGCGTATACCCCCCTTTTTGGTGATTTTTGAATATTCGCGTTAGGCCAAATAAATATCTGCGTAAATTAACATCTTAGTGCCGCCGGCCCCGGAGCGCTCCTTCCCAACTAACCCGCATAGGAGCGGTGTCGGGGACCGACTATGTCTCCTTAATTTATGAATAATACGTAGCTTCCTCCCTGTCCGAAACAATAATAAACGCAAGTTTCCACCGCTAGCTTACGGGGCACGCCCCATCAATCGCACATAGAGAGCTCCTCACCTCCGTAGGCTCTCCCCAATCGCAAAGGCCCGGATTGGTGGCAATCGGGGGTCCCCGATATCAAAATATCCCCTCCGCTACTATGTACCATATGGTAAATTGCATAGCCACAGCTGACTAATTATCGTTATACTTTTCTCGGTTTTTCTCATCGTCGTTATATATGTATATCGATATAGTACGCATAGCGATGGGATCCAGGGCCGCCCCAACCTCGACGTGGTATCCAAAGGGAAACATGATTTTTGCGGTCGAGCCCTACCGCTGCACGGCCGATCTCCGTCGACGCGACCGACCGTGTTTCCCCCTTATAAAATATAAAATGCGTAACAATCGAGTGTAATCGTCATTACGACTCGTCTTTCTTGAGGGAACAATCTCGGTCGATTGCGCCAATATGGGTCGCCACCCATACCGGTCCGGGAGTAGTCGTCACTCCCCGGCCTCCACCTCATTCATCTTCACCGGAATAGCCTGACGGCTACGCCAGTACGAGCTGCCACCCGTACCGGTCCGGTGGGGAACACCATCCCACCGGCCTCCGGACTTATCTTCATCTTCACCGGAATAGCCTGACGGCTACGCCAGTACGGGCCGGAGCCCATACCGGTCCGGTGGGAATCACCATCCCACCGGCCTCCGGACTTATCATCATCTTCACCGGAATAGCCTGACGGCTACGCCAGTACGGGCCGGAGCCCATACCGGTCCGGTGGGAATCACCATCCCACCGGCCTCCGGACTTATCATCATCATCACCGGAATAGCCTGACGGCTACGCCAGTATGGGCCGGAGCCCATACCGGTCCGGTGGGAATCACCATCCCACCGGCCTCCGGACTTATCATCATCTTCACCGGAATAGCCTGACGGCTACGCCAGTACGGGCCGGAGCCCATACCGGTCCGGAGGGGAACACCATCCCACCGGCCTCCGGACTTATCTTCTTCGTCTTCTTTGTGGCAGTCGTCACATCGAGAGGCTCCCCGGCTCGGCAGCGCCGTAGGGGCCTCCCCGTCCGATGTGCTTGACGCCGACTGAAGGTGCCGTCGCCCGTCTTCAGCCCATCAGCGAGAGTCGTCACTGCTCCTGGAATCTTCTAAGCTCTTCTTCATCGCGCACGGTGCGCTTTTCGCCCGGTCCGGTCGTCACCTCCTGGACCTTAATTGATGTCTGAACAGAGTGGGACGGCCAGTCTGTTCAGGGGCTCTAACTAGTTTTTGTTCGACTCTCCACCCACCTCTAATATGGCATGGCCCCTTCGATGACGTTTCGGGGTCGTATTTCATGGGTTCACTGGGTTTATCCCCCTTTTCTAAATGAGTTACCACAGAGCACCACGCACCTCTGGCCAAGGTGCCCACCGGCCTTAAACTAGCACATCCGTGTCTCCATTCAAACAAACACGCACACTCCTTCAATCACCATTCATCCATTCCCCATCCTAATGGCCAGCCCCACAACAATGTTGCTAGTAAATTTTTCCCTCCCGTACCCTTCGGTGGGGATGCTCCTCGTGGGACACTCTGAAAAAAACAGCTACCTTTCCGGGAGCTTCGCCTTCCGCAGAATTTCGTAACCTTGTCGAGGCCAGAAAGCGTTGAAAGTTCGGCCTCTCCATTATATGTATTCCCCTTTTTGGCGCTCGGATTGGATCAGAGGCGGAAGAGCCCCACCTCCCCTTTTTCGAGACGTGGTGAGACCGCCGAAAAGTCACCTTAGACGTGGAGATTTGGGTGCCATGCTCACATCATCAGGTGATTGGATACGCCGTTAATTGTTTTAGAAAATCCTTTCCACCCCGGCCCTGGTCCATGCTATGCAACTTCAATGCTGATACCTCTCACTTAGTCCTAGCATCGTTATCTGCTCGCTATAGCCTTCACTAAAATCCTATCTAAGTGGCCTCACGTCTAATGTGCCCCAGCCTGGACATGTCATTAAAAATTTATCCGATCCCTTCATAAGATGGTGTCAAGTTTACGCGTACATTTTCCACTGCAGTGCACGCCAGTGATTATGCATTCATCTAACAGTTCGGTAATTTAGTAGCATTCGGGTGGGACACACAGATAATTTCCGTTAAGTTACAATTTCGAATTAACAGCTGACGTTTCGCTCGAACGTTTCGCTCATCAGTGTATGGAAATAATTGCACCGTACAGAAATCACCGTCTAAAATAACGATCAGGTTTCCGAATCCAGCCCGTCAGATGTGATCACCGAATGTGCCTACAGGCTGTGGAAGATGTCTGGTTGATTTTCTTGTAAGGTTACCTTAAATGCAGTCACCAAAAATAATGTTTCCCTCAAAACTTACTCAAGCAAAAAAAAAAAACAGTGGCGGGCAAAGTTTGGACCTAGACAGCCAGACTCCCCCGTTCGCATGTTTTTCCTTGTTGCAAATTTGAATTGGACGTTCTCTGGATGGTATTCCTATACGCATATACCTATCCCTTCCCATTATCCAGGGAACCAATCTGTGGTTCAGGCATTGTACGATATTGTATGAATGAAAATGCTGGATAAGCGCGAAATTCCTAACCCTGGACACAGCTGTCATCTTTGTTGAATCCTCCCCGAAGTGGACTGATTGAGCACTCCGCTAATTGCAGATGAACCACGCGACGGACTGGTGGCGTGACCGCACGGGCACTAATACATCCGTTAAGGTCGAAATCATACCCGAAAAATATATGACTCTCAAGTTGATAACTTGCGCTCTCGATTCGAGGCCTAATTACCCCAATCGCGTACCCTGCGCCGCCGCCCCGTCTCCATTCCTCCGACAGTGTACTCGATCAAACAGGCCACCCTGCGAACCAGCTCTGTCCAGCCGCCTGGGCGGATGGCGAGCACGGCGCCCGAGGGCACAAACACCCTCCCGGAGCGCCGGGCGACGGTATCTGGCAGGCGCGAGACGGTCACGCGGCCGGCGCCAAGACGCGGTCAGTCGGCCGGATCTAAAAGCGGGCATTTATTTTCCTTTCCCAAGTTGTAATTTATTGCATGTTCGGGGCTCTGAATCAAAAACGTGGAATTTGTTTTACTGCCGAAATGGGGTGATTTCGAAGGACACCTTCAGGATTCAAAGGGTGGTCCGACCTGTGCGCTCACTTTCAAACTAAAAATCGTGCGGACATTTAACCAGGAGGCTGTGAGTGAGACAAAAATAGGCCAGACACGATTTCTCAACAACATCTTCATAATACCCAACAATCTTCATAGCGCCCTAGCATTTTTAGGACAAAATTCCTTACGATTATGAAACCCTTTTAAACTATGCCGGTAATGTGATCCGTCCTTACTCTGCAGATATAGTAACAATGTCTGCGTTTCATCTCCCAATTATTGTCGTCACTGCCCCGCTCATCCCAGCCTGAACCCATCGGGGAGCGTCACAACAATGGCGACCGAGTTCGGCCGCTCCCTTTCTGCGACGACCGTGCCCGCGTGGAAAGGGGGGGAGAGACGCACAAATACGCGCAAACAGCCATTTAGAGCGGCGGCGATCTACAACAGAAACGAGGGTGACCCGCTTTTCTCGCGACTGGACGACTGGCGGACGTGTGGAGCGCGGAGCCGTCCCTGCTTCATACTGGGTTTTCCGGTCTTTGCGGGGCACCGGTATGGAGAAGAAACAATCAACCTTCCAGAATCTCGGCTAAACTTGAAGTTCATCTCTAAAAATTAATCAAGAGGAGAAACGTAATCGTACGAAAATAGTTGGTTCACATAATTTGTCACTTATAGCCATAGTACAATCTGGAATAAATTACACCCTCGGCCTAAGAAAGGTTAGAAGCGTGTACGAACATGTTTCCTTTAATCACCTTCTATTTATACTATAACGTCCGAACCTCACAACGTTAAAAACAGAAATTGGTACAATAAGAACGGAAGCACTATCCAGCGTTGCCGCATAGAGCTGGTTCTAGTAACAGGCGCCATCTTGTCACCTGCTCAAATCCGTATAACTCATACTGATTCGCTGCTAATTTCTATTGCCCCTTTTTGTCTGAACTACCGATTTAATTCTAGCATGAATTTTCCCGGTGCGATTGCAAATACTAATGCACACAATGTGATAATTCCAAGAGACTCTGTTCCAAACAAGAATTAGGTGAGTAGACCGACGTTCGGTGAATACATTATGGGAATTACTGTAAAAGTCGCCCGATAAACTTAAGTTGAGGGGATTTCAACACACACAAAACAAAATATCGCAGTCAACCTCCGCCCGCAAACGTTGTCTGAATTGTGCGATTGGCCTGCATTTTTGACTACCATGGCAAAAATTCGAAAGGAGAAACGATGTACCCAATATGTGATATTGTATTCAGCTAATCAAAGCGTTGAGGATTTCATCCGTTGTAAACGTCGGCAAAATTTACCTTACATATGAATACGCTGGCCGTGAATGAAAAAAATTGCATGACGTTGGAAATTCTGTCCTCAGCTATGAACTTGCAGGATTCCAATAGATTTATTAAAACATATGGGAAGCAGTAATTGCTATTCTGTGGAAGAACCATAGAACTCTGTCCAGGCATTCTATAAATTTATATACAACAAATTACCCTCCGTTAGACCATATTCCGCTCAGCTCGTTATATTTCGTTTCGTCCTTTCTCCCAAACTTTCAGCGACATCTGCGAATCAGTAGACAATCTGGAAAATTCTCCATACCCTATATTTGTACACGTTTCTCGAGCAAGTCACACATGTTAGCGGAATCATTTTAGTATACTAGCAAAGGGGCAAATTGGAATCGAGTTATCGTTATTTTGGGCGCCACTGTCCCTTCGTTCTCAAGCAACTCCATAATTTGGCACATTCCTAACTAATCTTGCCGGCTCACAGATGCATGCCGCGGCATACACTCACATAATGTCCTCCCCTGCCCTGATTTTCCTGATGTTAACAATTTAAGCAATGCATGTCCTTTGGCTCGGTGGGAGAGAGGAAATAAATTTTGAATTTTGAAGAAACGGCTCATCGTTTCTTGTACTCACATGGCTGCTGTGTCAGCGCTGGCACGTCCTCCCAGCCTTCCCTCCGGCGTGTGTCCCCCTGGAGTCAAGCCTCCTTCCTCTACGGCCTCCGCACCACGAGTCTCCTCTCTCCCTCTCTCTACCCCTCTGGGATCCAGACACCTCCCTCACGAGCCCTCATTGGCTCTCTCTCTCTCTCCCCGCGTCTGATGTCCCCGCGAAGGGGTGCGGGTCTCGGCTCTGGTCATCACGATCCTGTGACCCATTTACCGCCGCCTTCAGCAGCCAGAACCATGTGAACCATGGCATCCCAAAGGCTCCAACCCACGGGTGGAGGCCAAAAATTCGGTTGTTCCAGGGGTGCTATCTTAGCTGAGGCCTGGGACTCAGTGCTGCATCAGCATCATGTGAGCATTCCAAAAAGGGGGCCGAGTACGGTACCTCGGCTGGAACTGGGAACCAGGTGGAACCAATTTGTCACCTCCAGCGTGCGGCATATCCGCAGCGCTGAGCCTGAAGGGGGGTGCTGTTTACCTCCCACACCGAGCCAATGGCACAGATCGTGTCTACGCAGCTAAATATAACCCGGGACTACATCGGCGCAACACATTAACATCAGCTTATATACATACAGGAAAAGAGTGGGCGGGGCAAAACATGCACTACACAAAAAATGTCGCTACAATAACATATATGAAATGATATGACATGACGTGTAACATAGCAAATGCTGAGAATATGGTTCATGAATGCGATAAAATTGTTAAGACTTGTAAGATTTCAAAAGTTATATACCTGCAGCAACACTTGGCCACACGTATAGATCATAGGCGGATCCAGGGGAGCAAGGGTGGGGGGCACATGCCCCCCGATCGACCCTCGGCGCCCCCTGAAATGGTCACGGCGCCCCCTGAAATATCGATGGCGCCCCCCTGAAATATCGCTTCCCACCCCCCTTCCCAGCATGCGAAAATCGGCGCCCACCGATAGGATTTGGCGCCCACCGATAGGATTTGGCGCCCACCTGATATCTTTTTCCGGTCAAAAAGTGGCACTCTCTGGTCCGGATGGCGCCCCCCCAGAAGGTGCCCCCCCGATCGGCAAACCTGGATCCGCGTATGGTATAGATAACCGAACCAATATTGTAACTATATGAAAACTTAACGGTTTTGTCGCTTGGATCACCGGAATTTACCCTTTTAGTAGTTCGAAATTACACCGATACGACAGTCGTTATCATTTATTGCTTTATAAAGTGTGAACAATTCATTAGCACTTCCAACTCATTTCAGTATCTATAATCTTTCAATCTATGGGAGTCAAAACAGTAACATCAACGGTTTCCAACGCCCCTACAGTCATGATAAGGAACAGAAACTGTTTCTATGTATTAACGGCATCGGGCCCACAGTGGTAATCCTTTTCACTGCCTGCGGCAGTTTGGAGGACCGCTGCCGCTCCTGGTGCTCTTGCGGTGAATCATCCCAACCCAGAGACCTGCTCTAATCGATGATCGTAAATTTAATGCTGCGGTCTCCACCTTACAAGTCATTGGTTCATAAAAAGGACACTTAGGAGTCGGCTCCCCCGGGCTGCCGCAGTTGTCCGTCGATAACAAAAGGTTTCTGGGCGAGCGTGCGTAATTTCATTTGGGAGCTTTGCTTTTTGAAGAAAGCATTAGCAGATCAATGATGACAGCTGATGTCGAAGGTAAATCATTGAAGTAAATGCGTTACCGACAATTATTATAATGTGTAGGAAACGCATATAAACTGTCAATCAATGGTAAATTGCAGATTGTCATATCAATGGTACCCTAAGGTTCGGTTTGCTTTTTATGTACTAAGTGACAGAAGTAAATATTTCCAAACAGAAAGTTGGGTTAAGTACATAAACCGGTGAAGGTTCCACGGCACCTCATGATCGACGGCATGATTGCCCTAATTTCTCTCCTAAAATGGCTCGCTGAGTAACGCAATGGAAAAAGAAGTCGGATAACTTATAAAATAAATCTGTGTTCTGTTCGCTGCTTTACTGCAGAGCACGCTTTTGGCGCAAGTATGCAACTATACTCTAATGTCAGGACTTATCCTGGTGTATTCTCCCAATGATTTTTTTGGGGCAGCTAATGTGTAGATTATACTGTTCTTGAAATTGATAAAGTCAAGTAGTAGTGAAATGTATTAATAATGAAAGAAAATTGTAAAAATAAAAACCAAAACCGTTTATACAACATTTGGACCACGTGAGCAGCTGATGGCTAATTTCATAAAAGTTTTGCACACTAGGACGAAGACACGTCTTCGAAATATTGACAAACCATTTCGTTCCTTTTTATTTTATTTTATTGTGAGCGCAAGCTGGCTACTACTTTATTTCATCATGATGAACACGCTCAATCCAACACTCAAACCTCCCAAATCATAAGTTTCCGTAGCTCATGTTGCCGCAAGCAGACGTGACAGAAGAGCACGACCTGTACAGCCGTTTGCTCCATGTCTTCCTTACAATGCTCCTGGCTCCCGCTTCTCTAGTGCGATCGCCGTCGTTCAGATAATCTAATTTAAGACCAGCTTAGGCATTCATCACGCCCGGCAGCTGGGCGCCTCCGCCGCCTCTCTAATCTACACCTATAATGCAAATCCGAGTGCCGTAAGTGCGCGATAACACAAATCATGTAAGTGTAAGTCAGACGGTGCCCTCACTACCTCGTTTGATGCCCTCCGTAACGGCTGCTCAGCGAAAAAGCACCCGACGGTGTACAAACTGCCGCACAATGGACGACCTGAGTTTAACGGAAATCGCCTGAGGCGTTAGAGCTGGTTCACATGAAACTGTACGGAATAAGGTACTGGTTTAAGGGGAGTGATCCGCTCGTTAATTTCGCTAAACGGTCGATGATCGGCAGCCTAGCTCTGAAGTCGGAGAGGTTTGATATCCTTTGAATTGGTTTCTTCTGGTGCTGCATTCCGATTTCCTCCCACAGTTGTCCGAATCGTGCTGCTTGAGTTCGCAACGGTAAAAGTGGTGCAAGCGATGCACTTTCAAGAAAAATGCATGCAACAGCACGGACGAAATTAAAAGCCAAGCGTATGTCTGCTAGTCCTGCGTGGCGTTTGAGGTCAATATAATGAAAAAACTCCCTGGAGCTTTAGGGTGAACATGCCAGGCTTGATGAGTGGTAGTTATGTTATTGTTGGTTGGAATTGGGTTTGAACTGGCCCAGGTTACAAAGTTCTGAGTTCTGGTGGTCATCGCTGGTGTGATCACCTGACAAAGTTTGGGTTCTTCTCTGAAAAGCACGTACAATTTGTATCACTAATGCAATACATAAGTCTTGAAAGATGCCGAGAAAATATAGTGTAAATATAAGAGTGTCAATGCTTGCTAAAACATATTTCTGACAAACTGAGGGACAAAGAGGAGTGTGTGGAAGCTCAAGATGAGAATTCCTTTCAGATTCGGCTTTAAAATCCGGGAGCCGAGGAGATCTGAGACATGCTAAGCTTTGAGCCTTGCCAATTTTGCCGATTCACTGTTGGCATATGCGTGATAACAACTCTCCGGCCGACAAAATATACACCGTAACCAGGGACGTAGCGGGCTGTTTTTACTAAGTAACAAAAACCACTCTGGTGAGCTGTTATCTTGGGTTGGAAGCCAAAGCAGGAGAGCGACGTGTTACAGAAAAACTAGGATGCACCTTCAAAATCCTGAAAAAACAGGCTGGCAAGTGAGTATACTACAGCTTCCCGCACGTGCAGTTATAATGTAGACGCTTGCGGCTTCTTTTGCAGATGATCACTAAGAATGGGGAAGCGATTCATTGGAGTAGCCTGCTCCACATTTTAAAGCGAATACACTCAACCGGAAACGCGCTGTGGAGTTCCCTGGGAAAATGCCAGGAAACGCCAAAATAAGAGTCAATCACGAGAGCAGTGTAGCTGTTATTGTTGGACTTCGGAGGCCGGAGCCCTCAGCGACTGTCACTGTCCCCAGCGTCACAAAAGACAGCCGGACGACGTGACAGGGCAAGTGATGCCCCTCAGGCGAAGGGCCGGAAGTGGAGGATTTGTGAAAAAGTGGAGAGTCAGCTCACGGTCCAGGCTGTCAACATCACTACCGTTTTACTTATTTAAAAGTAGTGGCGCCACCAACCTCGCCCGAGGTTAAAGGTTGGTACCGTGAAAAGATCACATATTTTGGAATAGAATATGATGCTAAAATATCCCTCTGGCTGCCCATAAATTCGACTTCAACCAGATGAGACACCATATATCCCGCAGAGGAAATTCAAAAGTACCAAAAGTAACAAAAAGTAATAATCATTAAGTGTATAAATACGCTGACCGTTAGTCATTCGAGGCTCACAACTCTGCACAGTTGGTACCGATTTTGAGGACTAGGTTACCGCTATTCAGAGAATCCATCGGGATTTGAACCCGGGACCCGCACCTCATGGGCAGTCACTGGACACGCACACCCAACCACTATCTACGGCGTGTGGGTGATAAGCGAGGACCAGGTCACTCACTCATCAACCACTGCGGGTTTACTTCGGGTTTACTAATTGTTATGGTATTTGCGCTGAAGCAGTGCCCTATCTCAAATATTCAGATAGATCACGAGCTAGATATAGTCAGATTAGATGCCTATTTTAAAGTATTGTATTTTTATTCAAGCCATATGTTAGCTAAATAAGCCATGCCACTGCTACATCGCCAATTTTGCTGAATAGGCTAAATAAAATAAAGAGGATAATATAAAATAAAGAGGATAATAAGCCAAGCAGGCTAATAGGCTAAATATACAACAAACCGAAGAGAACACCAGTTTTCGCGATGTGCCACGCATGCATACGAGCTCGTTGGTGTAACCGAGGTGGCGAAACGGTACACCAGAAGCCCATCTCGTGATTTTGCGGCACACGGGTGCCTCTGCGAGGTACAGTGAATGGAGATACGTCAGAACCAATAGGACGGTGCCTTATTCGTGCACAAACGAATTATCCAAGCCGAGAGGGATGAGAGCAGTAATCTATTTCCAAATTCCATGCGTGTTTGGAACGTGGAACACCCCATTTCACGCCGAGGCAGTGGTGAATCGGCCTAAAATCGGGCGTGAGAACTATCTCACTAATTACTCTTAACGCTGTCTCCCCAATGACCAGCAATCACGTTCTGTGATGACCAGAATCCTTTGAACAAACCTCTCTCGCATTCTAGTCAGCCCCCGTGACTATTACTCAATTCGGAGTGGTCTCCTAATTTCAGAAGTCTTTCCGGCGAGTAGCAGGCATGTTTCGTGTCTACCGGCCCCCAGTGAGAGGTAAATTGAAGAACGAGGCAGGGTGCTCTCGTGACTCCTCGGCGTTCCTTATTAGGACGGGCCGTGTTAATTGTTACGGTAGGGTCTTCGGGAGGAAGCAGGGCTGCTGGTGGTGAGGAGGGAGAAATGACGTTGTGATGAGTGACGTTGAGATGAGTGACGTTGTGATGAGTGACGTTGTGATGAGTGAGGTTGTGATCAGTGACGTTGTGATGAGTGACGTTGTGATGAATGACGATGTGATGAGTGACGATGTGATGAGTGAGGATGTGATGAGTGACGGTGTGATGAGTGACGGTGTGATGAGTGACGATGTGATGAGTGAGGATGTGATGAGTGACGGTGTGATGAGTGACGATATGATGAGTAACGTTGTGATAAATGACAGTGTGATGAGTTCCGGGTGATTGCGATGATGCTTCCGGGAGAGCGAAAGCGAGAGCGAGAGCGAGCGAGAGAGAGAGAGAGAGGGAGAGAAGGAGAGATACTGTGAATAAGTGGAATATGTATTCAATATTGGCATAGCGTCTGACCAGAAGCAATACCATCATATGTCTTTACGTTGAAAAAAATCCACAAAAATTGTGTTAATGATAGATCCTGGACTTTTAGAACCCAACTGTCCATAAGCAAAATAAGACGTCGTCATTCTTTCCATTTACTCTGGGAATACCTACCAGGGATACGTCCCTCTAAACACTTCCCTATTGAATATCGTGGCCGTATAATCCCAAACGTTGGTTCGAGCCGAGTTCTACCCATCCGACCGCAATCACGTCCACACACGTCCTCGGGTGGAGACAGCACTGCGCTTCTGGTGGAAGTGGTAGTTGAAAACTAAAGATAATCCGGCCTCCGCCCCGGGCAATACCTAAATCACTTCTTTATCTTGATTTCTGTCAGACGCATTTGAGCTGCTGTGCTCGAGCCCTTCAGTTTTTGACGACCCAGAGGAACTACGGCTCGAAGGCAGCTGAAAAGCCTTCTCCCGTCATTAGCAGGACAGCAGAACTAACCAGTTTTGACGGGGAGAATGTGGAGATACGTTGGTCTGTGACTCCAGTGTGTCAGCGCGCGGTGTGAAGCTGGTAGAAATGTACCGTGAGCCTCTCTCGGAATTCTCAGTCATATTTGGACCGTTATACCAGTGGTTTACGTGGCGTCCTCTAACTATGATGACCGCTTTTCTATGCCAGTGAGGGGCAGATTTTCAATGAATGTACTTACCATGATATTGATCTTGGAGTTGGGCGAAGGGACAGGTAGCGAAAGTGCTGGTTTTGCAAAGGCAAGAAAACCCAGCAAAAACCAACTATATATGCCAAGAACAATGCATTTCCTAGCAATAGCTTTATCACACGGCACAGTCAAATATTGTGTAATAGCCCTTTTACGCCTGGCGCAGCTTTCAAATATTTTTCTCGGCCGATATAAAACGCGAGAAAATTTTATGCTGAATGCTGACAAAAAAGTGATAAATTTTGTTGCAGATTTTGCAGGCAGAATCAACATTTGAGTCCTCTGAGTCCAGGCAACATTTGAATTCAGGCAAATCAGCCTTCCTGTGAGGTACAAAACGGCGAATGAAGGCACGCCATCTGTGTTACGTGAATGATCGAAGATAAATAGAAACAGTAGTAGGAAACGGCAGTGTTTGAATAGAAGGGCCGGGAGAAGTGGGGAATGGAGGAAAGGTGAGTTTACAGATTTTTGAAAAATCTTACTAGGAAAATTTGCATCAACAAGGATGCCGTACGAGTATCAATAACAAAAACTAATGCGCCCTAAAACCCGGCAATCACCAGGAACCATGATGATGTGAGAAAGCATAAATACAAATATGAATCAAACTAGTGTAAAATTCCTTAATCCATTGGTCCCTGTCTAGCAATATTCAAGCAATCATTGTCAAATCGTTAGCTTTTATACGCAATCACTCCTAAGCTTTTGTCGTGGGAAACATATTCACACCTCCGCCGAGATCGCACCCTTGACACGCACGATGTTTCGGTAGCAAAATAGCTGGCTGTTCACTAGCGAATTATCTGGCTATCAACGTCGTCTCCCATCTGCTGTGAGATAGGTAGCCGCGCTCGTCTCAGCAGCTGCAGTCGCTGATGCAGTCGAGGAGAGGGATTCATCATGCTAACGCACCTGTACCCGCCGGGGGGTCACGACCCCGCCGCTAAAATGCAGCCCACCCTGCAATTGAACAATGGAACGACAGTTGGAGCGGATTGAGCCTCTCAAAAGCGCTGCAGCTAATACCACAGCGTGTTTTCAATAATGTATAAATCGACAATGTATATGCCGGCGGCAAATACGGTGTGATTAGGGGAGTAATGAATGTCATTCGCTCCCTGCGGTTCGTTGAAAAGAGCTAATTTCTCAGAAGCCAACTGCTGTGTCATGCTTGCACTGTCACGCGAGCATATTTGCTTTTGAGTCACGCTGCTGTCACGTTATCACTTGTGATATCTTGCCCTGGTAGTGACTAAAATCGTGACGTGTACGTTTCTGAAATCGAGAAATAAATTGGATACACAAACGCCCAAGACAGTACCGCTGCTGATACTTCAGTCAAAAATAAAATTATCTGAGCACTGTCTGTATGTGAGGCATTATTTAACAGAAATATTACGTTTTGATTGGCCTCCTCACAAAGGTCGAAAACACTAACACAAACACTTATGGTATGAAATTCAATAATATTTCGTTCTCGGAACGTCTTGCAGATCGATCTTGAATTATTTGATCGATTGATAATTATTGTGATTATCAAAATAAATTATTAAATATAATTATGGTAAATTATAAAACAATATGAAAATATCGATATAGTATCGATCTGAAGATGTTCCGAGAACGCAATAATATCGAATTTCATACCATAAGTGTTTGTGTTAGTGTTTGTCGAAACATTGTGAGGAGGCTAACCAAAGCGTAATATTCCTTTCAAAAACAACGCTTCTAGTTTTGAGAACAGGCGACAAACAACACAGCGACTGAATCAAAATACCAGACTGGCAAATCCAGGCACACGGGACAGGCTTCCAACCACAGCGTAACCGCCGCCGGTCGAGATAATTCGCGGTAAACCTCCACCCCAGCCGCAGACAAACCAATGCGACCCACAGTTGGGCACCCAATAAATCGCCATTTTCCATTTACATAACGTTGGCTGCGGCCAGGTCAGCCCAAAAAAACGCCTCCAAAGTAAGCATAGATTGAAAAGAAAATATATTATATAATTTATATTATATATATATACAGAAAATTTATATAGATAGAAAAACATATATTGACAGTGCTCCAGCAAGTTTGACTACAGGGGAGCACATATATCTAGATATATACATAGCAGCTTAGATTCCGTCTCAGTGTTGGAAATAAATAAATTCGGAACACGACAGCTAAGTACAACGCGAATTTGTGCGTGCTTCCGATCCTGGGTTTGCAGTGTGATTACAATTGTTTTCTCACGAATAGCGCTAAGAGCAGTTAGAAGGCGTAGGCACCGAATCACAGGTTCCGTTATGTCAAGGTAGCTCTGACTGACTCCGACTGGTATGCTTTGCGAATATGATAGCTGGTATAGAACAGGTTATGAAACGAAAATAAGAATAGCAATGATATACTACAACAATGATATAAAAATGATACAATAATACTATAACAATGATATACTACGCATAAGTTGTGATAAATAACTTACGTAGATTGCTCTGTAGTTACGAGCTTGATATTTGCCACTTAAAAATGATTGATATGTCTTATTCCATTTTCAGGTCTTATGTACAAAAACTGTGTAAAACAGTCAATTTCATTGTTTTGGATTGGATATTGGATATTGTGGATATTGTGGACTTTGAAATCTTATGAAAAACAACAATATTCCAACGATGACAAGTAATAACATGTCACACTTGTCATATTTACAAGACCTTGAAAATCAACAAATGATTTTTGAACCTTGAACGATGGATGATTTTCTGGATACAAATATCCCACACTAGCCATCTCCTCTCTCTCCCTCTCTCTCTCTCTCTCTCTCTCTCTCTCTCTCTCTCTCTCTCGAGGCATGAGCGTTGTGTCGCAGATTGGCCACATGCCAACTCCAGTTTGGCATCTCTCTGCGGTCTACCGTTTGCTCCAAGCCTTCACGCAGCGCAGCATTGAGATTCAGGAGGCAGTTGCCACCAGCTTCAGCTAATGAATGATGTCTATGCTTGAGTGTTGAGGGGCGGACATCAAACTACCGCCGTGGCTCGCGCTGTGGTGATGCAAAGGTGTCTGACAGTAGTGATGCAAAATTACCCGAAATGAGGCTTCTGAGGCTTTAGGAGCAATTGCAGGAATCTGTTAACACAAACTATCACTCAGCTGGTGATCTTGCACCTCTAAC
The DNA here is from genome assembly GCA_034440635.1 of Lepas anatifera. Classification (NCBI taxonomy): domain Eukaryota; kingdom Metazoa; phylum Arthropoda; class Thecostraca; family Lepadidae; genus Lepas; species Lepas anatifera. The sequence continues at coordinate 372,987 of JAOTON010001433.1, read as the reverse complement.
TGGACCACTTCTGTCATGCCTTAGTTCATTGTGCACTCCAATAAAAACTTGGGTATAGTTTTGATATCACCAGCGTGTGTCAAATGCAAGTGCCCTTCAAACAATCGCAGAAGCCACTGTTCGCCCCCAAGCTACCATGCTAGCAAAATCGACTGACGTCCGGCTATCGACTGAAAGAAGCGCTTTGTGTTCACAACCCGCTCTGCACGCTTCCAATCGTAAAGTCTGCATTCATTTCAAACCTGATAGAGCCATATCGGCTTGTCATTGTTAGCATTGGTGAAGTGATTTCTATCCCGCTTTGCCATTGCGTCATACTTGGTGTAAGGAATGACACGTTTCTACACATGCCGTTCAATGTGATTCTTTGGAAGGGCGAAAAGGAAGCGGATGCGGGGAGAGAACTGAAACACCACCAAGGCCTTGTAAGATAAATGACGTCAGGTCTGCAAAGTAGCGGATCTTGCCGGTAGGTTTCAGGGGGGGGACAGAAGCCCGAGGCCGAAATCAAACAGCAAAAAAACCTCACGCGCTGAAAGATTTTGCCACAATTTGATTACTTTACGAATTTTGACAATTTTGATAATTTGGGAGTTTTGACAATTTGACACAATTTGGGAAGGTTTTGGGCGTAAACCTAAGACAAAAAGCAAAAAAAACGTTACGGGGAAAGATTTGCCCAAAAGAAGCTTGTTTTTCCTATCTAAGGCCAATGTTTACACTGAATTTAACTTGTTCTGTTTGAAGCTTAGAGTTGAAGCACCAAAACATTGTTTTTAAACTAATAAGGAGTCGGGGCAAAAAGGACGTCGACAGCTTTATGATGGGGGTGGGGTCCCCGCAGCCTTTAGAATTCACTATATATTTTTATTATATACAAGGGTAATACAATATTTTCATTTTAGATACTCTAGAGTTTGATTGATGTATGGCAGTGTTTCGCGCTGAAATTGAGCGGGATCTTGGCAGCATTTTGTCATTATAGCGAGTATTCATCTCAGCTTGTAATCATAGCGAGGTTTCATTTCAGCCTTGTATTTCAATTCATCGCCCACGGGATGAAGCCAATAAAAGGCAAATCAGGGGAGATAAAACAGAACTTGTAATCACACGCAAGCTGGTAGGTAATCATACGTGAGCTTTAATTTCAGCTTATAATCATACGCGACTTTTCATTTCAGCTCCCAATCATACGCAAGCTTTCCTTTTAGCTTGTAATCATACGCGATTTTCATTTCAGCTCCCAATCATACGCAAGTTTTCCTTTTCAGCTTGTAGTCATACATGAGCTTTAATTTCAGCCTATAATCATACGCGATTTTTCATTTCAGCTCCCAATTATACGCGAGGTTTCCTTTTTAGCTTGTAACCATACGCGAGTGTTCATTTCAGCTTGTAATCAAACGCGAGTTTTCATTTCGGCTTGTAATGATACCTGAGTTTTCATTTCAGCTTGTAATCATACGTGAGTTTTCATTTTAGCTTGTAATCATACGGGAGTTTTCATTTTACCTTGTATAATCGTACGAGTTTTACAAAACGACGCAGCACTGCTAGTGCGATAAGACGGCTACCAGGAAATTACAGGATAACGCTAAGAGTGTAAAACACGTATGTGATATCAAAGTGAGAAAAGCCTTCTTGTCAGAGTCGGGACTATGGTCGCCGACAGATATAGAGTGCCTGCACGCTATGAAATACCAATGCAATATAACGGTATAACTGACAGGCACGCTTCTTTCCTCGCTTTTTTATCACTCAGGGCTGACTAAGGGGAGGTCAGAAAATGACCTGTGTCTCGGATTGGCTGCCTGCTTTCACTTCCATATTTGTTTTTTACTCCTCTTTAACAAAGAAAAGCAATGCCTATGAACACAAAAGTGATTAGGAATTACTAGTTCGAGCAAACTTTTGATTTTTGCATCACTCGTGGGGTCTCATCGATATAAGAATTGACACCTCCAGCCTCTTCCCAGCTGGCTGACCCAAAGAATTACCTGAGCCAGGGGCGGGTCCAGTTTTGAGGAGGACATGGCCACGTGACCAGATGCCAAGGTTATCTGGTCTCCCAAAACCGGACAACACCCTTCGCTAGGCAGATACCAGGTCTCCGATAGGATGCGTTTGATTTTCTAGCAGCTGGTTGGCATCTAAACCGCCTCTTAGATTTACCTGAGCGATCTCGCACCATGGTCTGGCGCCCATCAGTAGGCAGAGGAGGTGGCTGATTCGGGGCTGGCGGACAGCGTGAAACGGAAGCCAACTAAGTACGTGCAGTTCATCTCACGCTGTGTTACTGGCTGTGTGTGGTCCAGCTGCAGGGTCACCGGGTCACCCCGCGGGCACGAAATCTCTGATGGGGCCGACGGGTGTTGCACGGGACTATGCTTGAGGAAGGCTTTGATCGGATTAACTGTTTGATGGATCAGCCGCTTAAAATCTTGCTAGTTTTATCTCCACAGGATGTACACGATCCGTTCCATCTTCACAGGTTGACTTGTTTATTCCATGGGAGTACAACAACAGTGAGAGGACTAACAAACAGAACTGTGCAGACCACTGCCTCCACTTGAGCTATCGGAGACGAGCTGGAATGTCGGCATTTGTTTGAGAACTGTCGGGTACTCATTTCAAATGCATGTTTCAGCCCCTGTGAAAAAATATGAGACCAATTTTAGACTTCCCATGTGAACCCCGCGTTCTGTCTATGAAATTGTCATTTTACTTTTAAAGGAATAATCATTTTTATAATCACGCTTTTTGCTGGAAACAAAAAGGAAAAAAGTCACAGCCAAATGCATTTTTCAGACGATTCAAACTTTGTTTTTTCTAGCCTGGGAAACCGCTTTTGGCGAATTCCACCAGCATCTTACCCTCACGCTCCTGAACTTGAAGACAAGGCCAGGTATCATACACACCCTTTAAAGAAAGCTTTCACTGGAATTCGAGATTCAGAGAAACGTCTGACACTTTTCCGGCTAACTTCTCCATTGAAATCCATGTAAATCAGATAATTTAGCAGGACCTCTGCAGTTGCTGTAAGAAACTCTCAGGCTCTAAATGTTTTGGCACCAAAACTGAGCTGAATTTTCAATGTGTAGAGCAGTTTGAAAATGAACATGTATGCGCTAAGCTGGGACATGTTCTGTTCACTTCTGGTGACCTATTGGTTGCTTATTCGTGATTCAACCCACCTCGCGTGCATGTTGCGACATGTTTCGATTACATGCCCAAAAAACTGCGGAGTCCCGTATTTAACACGTTGAAATTCAAACATTCCGTTCAAAAACCTAGCCCTGGAGGATGCAACGACTGTTATGCCACGTGATGTCGCCAACGACCACATTTATGCAGAATCACTCACCCGTTACGACGTGGATGGCGAGAGCAAGAGCTACATTCATGAGTTCGCCAAACAACACTGATCCCCGACGAATACACATTACGCCAATTTCGGCCTATGGTCGGTAGTAAATCAGCCAGTAAAACACATGTAAGCAAGTAACACCATAATTCACTTGAATATACCGCGCGCGTTGCATGTTATTGACCCTAGGCCCCAGGTGTGGACCCATTGACCCTCGAACATAGCGTCTCTCCCATACGGGTATGTGGGGGATTGCGCCCATCGAGCGGCAAACGAATAACAAAAAAAAAACGATCAAATGTATCATTTCTAGGAAACAAAACCAATCGTTGGTGTTTGAGGGCACGCCAGCTGACAGGGTTCACAGTGCCGCCAACTACGATGTGCATCCTCCTTCCGGGGGGACAAAAGTTCACGGGGGCGCCATCGACCTTTCTGGGGCGCCAAGGGTCGATGGGGGTGGCAAGCGCACCCCTTGGCCCTTAAATTCGCTTATGTCATAAATACATATATTTGATTAGCGCTTTGCCCTTTAATGAGACAATTGCAATGTTAGCTCAGAACTTGCGCATTGAACATTACTTGCGCTTGAATCTCTATCGAGTTCTCTCTCTCCCTCTCTCTCCCCCTCTCTCTCTCTCTCTCTCTCTCTCTAACTCTCTTTCTTCCTATTTTCGACAAACAACGCCAAACACGAGACGTGATTTTGAGCATCTCTTCTCGTCCAGCCCTGATTCACAGTAAGCCCTCCAGGCGCCCACTCCGGGTGGTGCTCAGGAGACTTTGGAGCCCCAGCCGACGGTGGTCTGCTGTGCTTCAGAAGTTCTGGCAGTGTGGGACATGATAGGATACAATTCCCGTCGTCTTTTCCACTACACCCTGCTATTCTGGAGGAGAGTGCGGCGGAGGGATGTCAGGTTCGCGACACATATACTCGGTGAGTCGACTTAGCACATTTACGAGCTAGCCACCCAATCTTCCACCGTGGTTTCGAAGCCACATCAGCACAACGAAACAAAAAAATTCACTCACAAACGAATTTTAATCCGAATTCCTTCTAGACTTCCCCGCACCACTCTGAACGCTTCAAAGTTCCAGTTGACGGTGCCGGGTGACGTTTTTGACACCGCGCCGCGATGACGCCGGCCCCTCCCTTCTGTGTCCGGGTGTCCAGCCCGCATCTGGCAGCCCGCAGCAGAACTAATGGTCAGCGCCGATAATTGGGGCTGCCATATGGCGTCCCGGCGCTCAGTGCTACACGTCTCCCGGCGTTGCAGTCTCCCCAACGATGGTAACAAACGCTGCCACATTACCCCAGGATCCAGACGCAGCCTGGAACTGGTTTGAACTTAACACTGTTTATGTGTTTATTCTGCAGCGTTCCACAGCTTAAATGTCTTTGTCATGTCTCTACAACCAATCACAAGAGCTGTGGCCGCCAGGAAAGAAAAAGACGTACGCTCTTGATTTGTCCAAGTGTTTTGACACCACCGGTGACTTCGCGTCTCCTAGCTGGCGTTACGGAGACGCGTCGGCGAATGAATGAAGGCGTCGCACAGGGAAGATGAGGAGGCTCGCCACTGTTTCGTCACGGGTGCGCGCGACAACGCACAGGAAGTCGCCCAACGCACGCTCGAGGCGGGGTGTTGGAGAGTGATGGAGAGTAGAGGTGGAGGGTGGGAACAGAGAGTCCACCCCGGAGAGTGAGGAAGGGAAGTGGGAAGGGGGAATGGGACGGAGAGTGATGACGGAGAGTCCACCCCAGAGAGTGAGGAAGGGGAGTCGGAAGGGGGAGTGGGACGGAGAGTGGGAACGGAGGGTGGAGGCGGAGAGTCCATCCCGGAGAGTGAGGATGGAGCTTGGGGATGGATCAAAATCAAAATGCCTCAAAGTTATGTCGTAATGACTGGAAAACTTGGGCCGTCACAAAATACAATATGCCTAACAATGAATTTTCCTATAAATTTCATATGATCATATGCAGAGGAAGTCCTTCTACCTAGCATACATAAAAAATCTATGAAACGGAAATCGAGAGCCTTACTTTGACCATCTTTCTTAGTGCAATATTCCTTTGCGGACAACGCATGTAAAGCTCTTTCGACAAGTAACTAAATATTCAATACCAACATTCTCATAAGCAGGACTCGGGTTGAATTGGCCAGTTGCAGATGCCAAAATATTTTTGGAGGGTCAATAATAATAATTCAATTGCATCCATCATTTAAACTTTTCGTAATTTCCTTACGCATCTCCTGCAAGAAGACGATCATGCACAATGTGCACGTGCCTTAATTATGTGCAACTGCATGCACTCAAACCATGCTGAATTTCACACAAGAGCGACAAATTCAATCAACCTTTTCTTCAAAGTGTAACAATAGACTCAACAACACACCAAAGCTATCCGAGGCCGAGGCGGCGGCATCACCAACGCACACACACACGCACAGCCCCAGGTCTACTGCTGGTTGCACGGCGCTGGTTGGTCGGAAGTAGAGCTATGGCGCCCGTGGGGAGCACCCAAAAAAAACAGGCTAATGGAGCAGCTGGTAGGTACGGACCAAGAGCAGAGGCCGAGCGGGCCGAAGTGCAGCTGTGCCGTGGAAAGTTATCAGTTAGATATGAGAAAACTTTGCAATAGTCCGTCTTAACACAAATGTATACAGGAGCGTTGGAACTATGTTCAAAGTTGGGGGGGGCAGCGGGAATTTTCAAGTCATTTCTTTCCAGTCAACGCCATAGGGTTAATGGTTAAGAATCATGAAAGTTGGGAGGGCGCAGCTGCCCCTGCCCCCCCGGTTCCTACGTCCCTGAATGTATATGATATTTGATATGCATACCCTCTTCACCAATACAAAAAGCTAGGAACCGGGGCTGGTGCCTCCCCTGTACAAGAGTCGTTTGAAGACCACGACCACCACGGGTGTCACCGCTGGATGAAAAAGGAATTCGTTAACGGCTTCTGACGTCAATAAGACTAGGCTGGCCCCATTTACAAACAGGATGCGAATAATTTCACACCCCTGCTGAATTCTGGATCGGAAACCAGGGACATCGCTTCTTAGCATCAACTATTTTCGAATTTCAATAAGGAGCACCAGGGAATACCTACCGAGTACATACATTGGATCTGTCTGACTATATAGAGTACTTATTGCTGCTTAAAATCACCAGAGCGTAAAGGAATATATCACACTCAGTATATCACTTCTTACTGCATACCAGATCAAAGGGCATAACACCTCTAGTGCTAACTCACCAGATAATGGGGGCATAAGTACAGAATATCATCACAAGTAGACTTCTTCCTACTGCATTAAAATCACCAGACTGGATTCATACGTACACAATATTATCACCATATAGATCAGCATTTACTGAATACAATCCATCTGATAATACTGTATTAGGGTTGGTGGCTGACGGGCTCCTAATCCAGAATATCTTTCCTGCATCTGATTTTCCGGTGGACGCCTTTTAGTGGGGTGAGTGACTGAGTGCAGATTAGCCAGTCGGCCGAGGGGCCTAGTTTTTCCCCTAACTGCAACCTAACACTAATTTCCACACGGGTGATAACTGCTGAATGCAAGCTAATTTTTGTTTTTATTTTTGATAAATTTTGTCCAAGTTGTTTCCAGTACGGCTATTGGAGCCGGAGTCTCGCTAAAGTAATCAAGGGACTTGTCACGGAGACCCCGGCCCCACCACCCGAACGAGCAACTCCAACTATGAAGTTAATTTAGAAGCCACAGTTTAACGTCCCACAAAGCACAGGGACGGCCGCCCCGCTTAGGTCACCCTCTCACCAGTCGGTTGCAAGCCGACCTACCTCGGCTAAACTATTGAGCGCCGGAGCGTCTCAGGGGAACCGATCCCAAGCCTGAACATGCACTGCCACTGCATGTACTGCCTGTTTCTGAGCAGCGGGCCGGAGCCCAACGCTCTACCAACTGAGCTACCGGGGCGGCAAGCTAAATCGCGTTTGATCTTCCGTGCGGAGAAACGCTTCTATTCTGACTACTGCGTCAACAGTTATAACAACCGGTAAAATGCCTTTATTGGTGATAAGCGAGTGCGACGCTTAAGATAATAAGTTAAGAATAAGATAACAAGTATTTAAAAAAAATTCGACGGACCGTCGCAATTCGGTTAATAAGTATGCCACAGAGTCGCACAGTAAGTCTAACTACGATAAATTGTACCTTATTTACATCAAATTAACGTGAAATTCAATAGGAAAAAGGAGAGAGAACCAACTGGATCAGAATTGTTTAAATTTATCATTTTGGATTTTCGCAAGAAAATACTTATTCAGATCAGTGGTTCCCAACTAGAAAAAAGAATATGGTCCTCTTTATTAAACATCACGGATATCTATCGAGTATTTTTGATAGGTACGTAATAGGGACCTGGGAGCAAAATATAAAAGCTGAATTCTGAATCACGCCTCAGAGAGAAATATCAGAGAGATTAGTGAACGACTCCTTTCGAATCGGTCGCTCACAGGGGGAGAACGAATTTTCGGTGCTCAAGAATTTAACGGAATTCATCCCATTCTCACTTACACTTGGAGTTGATATTTCAATGGCGTATTGCTATTTTTCTTGGCTACATCATGCACTGATTTTTCGCCTCAGACATCTAATTGATAAGATAAAGCAATATAAAAACTGAAATATTTCATATGTTCCCGTCTTCCATTCCGCGTTCAGAACTTCATCTCCATCACGAATGTGCTTGAAAAGCTACCTCATGTGTGAAAATGTACGCAGCTAATAAATAAAAAGTACATGATAGCAATAGAAAATAAACATTCAACCCTAGTGTGTACAGACTCAATTCCAGGGGTTGTACCTAGGCCTGGGTTATGGGTGGCTAATGGGTGATGCGTCAGCACGCGGCCACCTCGCTGTAAGCCTCCATGCTTATGCCAATAAGCCCTTGCAAATACGCTATGGTAATAAGATGAGCAAGAACAAAACATGAGATTGCAAACCAGGAAGTAATGCCAGTCATCAATATGCCAACAAATCAAATATTACGGTGCAAGGTAATCAATTATATGAATTATTAAAGTATGCAGATCTTCATTGCATGGTTCAGACAATACCAATGAATGGGTTTCGGGGATTTTCTGCTAAATGGAGTGAGCACCTGGAAAGTCAACAACATGGGCCAGATTTATTACTGCCCGACCAGCTTCCTCAGTAAGAAGCACGTGTCTGGCACACGAAAACCCCTTCTACAGCTAAGCAGCCAAGTATGCAATCCCCAGCTAATCCTGGCTAACACCCTTACTGCCAGTAATCAACATCAGCGTCCAAACGCCCTCGGCAAGGTCGGCCTGGTCACCATGTCCTTGCCCTTGCGGTGCCCTTGTCGGCCACTCAGTGCCCCTGTTCTGGCGTCCGTGAACCCAGGCGCAGTCAGCCATCCAGAACCATTCAGCTGCCCCCCGCCCCGCATCTCTGGGTCAGCGGGTATCTCCGCTCTTGCGTGAAACTAGCGACTGGGAAACGCACGCGCCAGCTGATTCCGAAGACTCGGCGCAGGGGCGAGCTCAGGGAGTCGATAACGGAGGAATGTGGGGCGCGAGGCCGGTTTCATAATAAGTTAAACGTGTCATTGTAGATAGTTATGTATATCTGGAAAATTTGGAACATTTTTTGGGAGTATTTCAGAAATTTCAATCGCGCTCTTGCCGATTGAAGACAATACTCTCCTAGCACATCTACTTCAGACGTTTTGTTTCGCTTCCTCTCACCCTCAAACGCAATTAAGAAATGTGATAAAAAAAGGAAAACGGAAGCATGTGATTCATCTTGATGATCTAGTCTCAGGGCGCTTAACTCCTTTCAGCCCATAAATAAGCCTGGACACCCAGCAATCGGATATACTTTTTGGAGGGGGAGGAAGGTGTGAAAGGGAATGGGCATATTGGTGCAATTCCAAACGGTAGTGGCCTTAGGAGCAATTGCTTTAAAAAATAATGAGTCTGACCTTTCTTTTGCAGCAAAGATGCTTATAAGCCTAAGATTTCATTTAGTTTAGTTTTCGTCTGTTAGAGGTAAAAACGTCTCCACAGCATCGTAACGTCAAATTCGGGTACGATCTGATAATCATTTGGGCCAGATTGGACCTGTTGGATTTAACCAAGGCCTTTAAATTTAGAGGTAGAACGCTCCCCTCTCAAAAAATGGCAACCTCTGTTTCTAGAGACTTTTACGTTTGTGACGTCAGCAGTTGCTCTCAAGGTGGAGCCGTCCATTCATTCAATGAGAATCGACTACGGATCGTGGAGTGTTTTTACGGTTTCAAGATGCATCTGGCGAGGGGTAGACCCAGGATGTATTACCACACGTCCACAAAAAACAGTATTATTGCCCCTAACACGCAGCTTATCTCCTGATAGCCCCGTCTTCTACAATGCTCAGCGGCAATGCGTTGCTAAGCAGCTCTAGGCGATCGCTGACGTCATCACCAGGGTGAATGCCAGATTTGAGGTTGCCATTTTTGGCATAGGCTAAAAAGGCGGAGCGCAACCCCCTGGATTTAAGCATACATGAAGAAGAATACAAGTGTAACGTTTTTAGCTAAAAGATGCAATTATTAGGAACCAAACTGACGCTTATCAATTTCTGAAATTCTTCTTAACAAATAAAAACATATTTCACATAACAAAAACACATCTTTAGTCACCAGTAACAAAGGCACGTTTAGCACGCAGGTTTTCAAGAGGCCCAACAAGAAATATATGTCCGCTCATTAGGGTTAAACATCATATCTTGTTCCAAAGCTCAACTAATAACACGCGACCACCTGGGAAGGAAGGAGTCGATAGACGATGAACTTTTACCTTTTTTCCCCCGAACTGCAAGTTCTCGGACAAGTCAAACATCGATCAAGTGATTCTTCAGCATGCTCTATCACATGGCTATCTCAGTGAAAATCCCATTATAAAGGTACCAAATCCCCTTTAATGGATTAACACCAAATACTAATAATAAACCATATGGTATACCAAATCATATGGTATCGAAGTGAAGTAGGAGACAGCCGAACTACAGCTAGGTCGAGGTGCCCAATCCCAGATCCGGAATTACGAAAATCTAGTAAACGCTTCCGTTTCAAAGTGAATAAAATTAGAATTCAGTTTACTCCGGCTTAAGTCCGCATACCAGCGCCACCTTAGCGTCCCTGACGCAGTGTTCTGAGCGCAGTCCCAACGCTTTGGGATGCTCTTAAATACCATCTAAATGGCGGAGGATTCCAGGCGAAGAGCTTTGTACCAGCTAACCTCCATGAAAATGTAGTGACATACCACGAAGTAATGGAGTCGTAAATTTCAGGATAAATGTTTACAAGCTTTCAACGCACGGAATATCATGTAGCAAAGTGAGCGCTGCCAAAGGAAACGTTCTCGTTTCGTTAGAAACGATGCAGAACATGATGATGATTTAAGGTATGCTTTATCATGCATTAAGAGTTATGTAAATATGGCCCCCTTCAAAGCGAATCATTTAAACATTCATGTCATATGAATAACTGAGCATTACGGATGAACAGAATAAGTAGTTTAACATTTGCAGGCATGGCTGGCCGATGTATTTAGACGAACTTATTCATCTGGCACGGCAGATTTGGGGCCCATTATTAGCCGATGCTTTCTCAGCTGGTTAGGATTCCCTGAATAGTGTGGGCCTTTATCGCTAACTTTTAACTGTGCATCGAAAAATGCTGAGAGATTATATGCTTAAACATTATTCTCAGAACCGATTTCTGATGTTCTCCCGTGACGATCTCGTCATTTGCAAACCATTTCCAGGATATGAGATTGCTGTGTTCTTGTGGGTATACAATCCAAAACTATGGGTAAAACGCACACGTTGTAGGTCAAACAATGCTCCAGTGAACAATAGCTCGCCAGATATGAGCCGAAGTATACCGAGCCTAGAATGTACACATTCAACTACAGGAGACTGTACGCCTCCCCGCCTCCCGGGCGTCAGCGCTGCACCTTCAACTACAGGGAGCTGTGCGCCTCCCCGCCGCCCCGACTCCCGGGCCTGTTTTCAGCACTATAGCTGGGACGTGCCCGGTGATCCCACCCAATGAGAACAAGCTGTGCAAGAGCCCCAGCTGGTGCAGCAGAGCCTGCCGACAATCGACAGATGGCGGATGGCTTCGGCAGAGGCGGCGTCAGGCAGATAACACGGGGGGATCAGAGAGAGAGAGAGAGAGAGAGAGAGAGAGAGAGAGAGAGAGAGAGAGAGAGAGAGAGACAGAGACAGAGACAGAGACAGAGACAGAGACAGAGACAGAGAGAGAGAGAGAGAGAGAGAGAGAGAGAGAGAGCCTCCTCCCGCGATTTATAATCACACAGAACAAGTTGCCGAAAACACCCGGCCAATCTACGGGCAGTGAACTTAGGTCAGCCGAGCAATCAAATAGAACCATACAGTTGATCACGTAAAGAAAATGGGAGCAGGAAGGGGGGTTATTACCACTCTTATACTATCAACCGGCCGAGGTGAGTCCACCGCTCCGTTCTGGCACAGTGTACCATCCCTGGTGGCGCCTCTGGGTGACGAGGGAGTAGAGACGCTTCGGGCCACTCCACCTCCACTAGCCGTGCGTCAACAAACCGTGTCGGCCAGCTCGACTGACCTCAAGAGGTGGCGTCCCAGGCTCTGTGGCGGATCTATGGTACCGGGTGAAAGGCGATCAATAGGTGTCGGCAGCAGCTGGCGCATCGGTAACAACCGGTAAACATTACCGGCGGTGCTACTGGTGGCGTCGAGCAGGTCAGCCTGTTTTGAGCATGATGTGAGTCTGGTAGTGGTGCTCAGCCATTTTGTGGGAAGAACTTTGGTGAGATAGGTGATCCTGTTGTCAGCTCCTGGTAGATGAGCGATGTGTTCATTTAGTCCAGCCACCATCCACCAATTTTGAGTCACCTTTATTGTGACTTCAATTGATTCATATCGATATCAGATTCATATCAAATTCATATCGGTATACTTCATGCTGACGATAAAATTTTTCTTTATCCATAAAGTCCCATGCTAAAATTGGTCAAATGTGGGCGTATTTGATAGGTAGAGTACGCCTCAGCGGAATTCATTATTTTTTCAGAATAATCTTACATTTAACTCGTTCCCAGAATTAGTCATTTCAAGAGGATGCCATTCCTATAAATACAAAATAGCTGCGGCTAAAGCTGGCTCTGCAAGCTCCATGGAGGTTCTGACTCAGCTGTTGCAGCCATTTCTCTGTCATATCCTTGACTGCCATCCACATGGCTACGAGGTTCCTGTAATGGGCTAACCTGATGTGAGGCAATCTCGATTCGGTCGGTGTGACCTTGTGAACTCAAAGAGGAAGGTAGCCTGTATGATTTTCAGATATACATCTAAATGTGTATTCTCGAAGCCATCAAATGAAATAGGGGCTAATCTGAAGTTTGGCTCTATGAAAGCCCACCATTTAACCCCGACAGCCAGTGCTGTTATAAAAGCCTGTCTCTAAAATGACTCAGCGAGCTTGCCTGCAACCTGACCCGGCTGACACCGAGACAAAGTCATGACCAAGCTCCTCCGACTTCACCGCAGGGTCGAAGCGTGAAAAATGAGCGCTTTGTACCAGCGCTCGTCAGCCCGTTAAGCATTTAATACCGGAGACTTCATTAACCGGGCACCGCCCTTTGGAGACCAGTTGATTGAAAAGGCCTCTCAGGCAACTCCGGTCACAAAATGTGATTTGTGAATTGTCTTACGTTGAGGTGTGGTAAAAGATGTGAGGAATGTAGCCAGATATGCAGATTTCCTCCAACAGAATTTCCCAGTGCATGATCCGTAAAATAAGCTTGATTATAGCACCACGAAACTAGTGAGATTCAATGTTTCGTTAGGAAGAAAGAAGCATCGCCCAACGAGAGTGACCCTGAATTTTAGTTAAGTTTGATGACAGCCACGCAGTAGAGTTTGCTCAAATGCAAAACATTGGTTAAATGCCAGGCTCAATATCTGACAAGCATTCCAACAAGAGCATACAGTGATTCAATTTGGAGACTGCTATTGAATTTTACATACACCGATACCACATTTAAACAGAGCGCCCTACTACCGACCCGGTTTCGTCATAACTAATTGAAAACAGCAGTTCACGCCAAATAATCAACATGCATTTGAAAGCGCCGCGAGCCTATCTAATGTTTTTGTCGCCAGGAAACAACAAAATCGTGCTGGTGGCTTGCGGTCCCACCAGTTGGCGGCATGTCATGCCACAGCTGCACGAGAATTCATATTCGGAACAGCGAAAAATTCCTACCGCCTTTGATCTCCATTGCATATGTGTATTTCGTATGGAAAGCAGGTCGAAGTTGGATCTGACAGACGGCCTTTTTTGCATGACTCTGTGGTGACCTGCCCTACATATGCCGGTACTTCACTCATCATCCAGTGCCCCACTCTGGTGGGTACTCCACAGCGCAGCTAAACTGTCTTAGGACTACACCAGTACAGAGTAGTTTTTATCTTATCCTTACCTCGATTAATTATCCACCCAGAGTCCAACTGATCAATTTGCCCCCCCAGTTTTCTGCCCTGGATCCGCCCCTGGCACCGACGTCGCCGCGTCGCTTTGTCTACCAAATCTTCCCCGGCGGAATACAATGCCAAACTTGAGGCCCCTCCCATCCGGCGCTTGGGGCGGCGCCGTTTTCTGGAGGAAACAATGACACGCTCGTGTAGAAACCTGCCGTTTGTGTTTTTAGACGCCAGGTGAAAGATTGCTGCCATATTATGGTTTGTGGAAGAATGGCTTAGTGTTAGGGTAGCGCTAACGTGTGCTGTGTCTTGAACTGTAAGCGTCATGTTTTCTCAATAATGAAGCTCTGAATCTCTTAGACTGGGCAGAGGGCGAACCTTTCAGTATCTATGAGGTTTATCCATAATTCGAGGGAGCCATTCCGCGCAAGTGTTTTAGCTAGAATAATTCTTCCCGAGAAAATTGAAAGCATATTCTGCCTTAATCGACAAAGGCATTAGACACACTTCTTTCCGAGAAAATCCAAAGCATATTCCCTCTTAAATTGGCCAAGACCTCAATAACTATTATTATCGATTATAGTCATAACAAGCACACAGAAAAAGGTGCTGTGGATAAGCTCACTAAATTTCCATACAACTTTACGATCAAGATATTCTTAGCTCTGACCAATCACAATCCACGTTCATATAAGCTACAGACGACCGATGTCAACATACTGTTCCCCGCTTCAACATCCAAATACAAGCCTTAAACATCCAGCCAGCTTCTATAACCCGTTTTATATCGGCTCGCAATGCTCTACCATTAATCCACACCTCAGGCTGTGTCGTTGTCATGGCAACGCACCACCGTCGGGAGCGGCGCCGGCGTCATTTGTGGCGTAACTGTGCGACCTTTGACCTCTCGGCCACCGGCGGGGCCTGAAAGTCAAGTGGTGGCAGCCTGCCAAGCTCATAACGGGGTCATAGGTCAGCGCCGCCTCGCGATGCCAGTGCCCGAGGCGGTTTCGACGGCGAGACCAGACAGCAGGCAAAAAGCGTAGAATTGATTGTACAAGAGTCGGGCGCTGAGCAAAGGGTGGTTTTCACGGTACTTACAACTGGATGAAGCCATTAGGCATGCGATAAATCGCCGACAAAACCACATGTTGTGTCTCATTGGAAAAATTACACCGGTGAGCAGGCAGTAACCGAGTACTAATAACCGGCCCAGCCAAGACAGCGATGTTTCATCGGCCTGTCCCAGCTCTCCTCACTGCTGGCTCTTCGAGTAGGGAATCAGATTCCCAACTCTAAGTCTTCATTTTCTCCGAACAATTATCTTTCTTGAGACCAAAACTCAGCTACACAACAACTGCTCACGAACCAACCACTCACACTACCGCTTTAAAAGCCAGCTCTGCTCCGGATTAAACATCTCTCATAGCCTTGAGAGTCAACTGAAGCGGCGGCAAGAGCGAGTCTCGACATAGCTCTGGTGTGTAGCTCGATAAGGCTCTCCGGACGCAGCACAATCGCCTACGTGCCACGCCGCGTCCAACCACGCTGGTGTGATACAAACAAATCAGAGGCTTCTGCTTCCTCCTATAAACTGGCGGGCCTCGACTGCCCAGGCCACATTCACTACGGCTCATTTAGGGTAATAACGGCATGGCCTCAGGCTTACGGGCGGTGACAAAACCGCCCTTAACGACAGAGCAGTGACAGGCGTCCGAGACGTCTCAGAGAGGAGACACGGAGCTCAATGTGAAGCAGGTATTTCAAGCTGGCGGACAGTCCGGCTGTAGGGAGAAGTGTATCGACGGCATCAAGGCGGCGCCGACTCCCACCGCCATTCCGGAGAAGGGCACTTTGGTGAGGGGCAATACGGCGCTGATGGAAAGGTCGTCTCGCAACCAGGAAAGCCAGCCGATCACGTCGCTTAGTCCTCAGTGCACATAGGCGGATCAGGTTGCCGATCGGGGGCACCTTCCGGGGGCGCCATCCGGACCAGGGGGCGCCACTTATCACCGGCAAAAGCTATCAGGTGGGCGCCAAATCCTATCGGTGGGCGCCGACTTTCGCATCCTGGGGGTGGGAAGCGACATTTCAGGAGGCGCCATCGACCTTTCAGGGGGCGCCGAGGGTCGATCGGGGGCACGTGCCCCCGCCCCGGATCCGCCTATGTCAGTGCACGAGGGTGCATCGGGTCATTTACACTTTAACCTGTATTTATGGCATTTTTCTACAATGTCATCTTGGGGGCACGACAGTGATGATGCTGTCAGCGTAGCTGGCTTCCATTCAGCCCACCCGGGCTCAAGGCTCGGCGGCTTCCCCGAATAAGGAGCAAGCTGCTCAAAACCCCCAACAGGGAAAGGGTTGACGACGCCATATGGCCCTGGCAGTTGGTGCATCGGTAAGCCCCATAAACTATTATGACAATGTCATCTTTTCGTTTCATGATGAACTCAAAACTATAATTTTCGAGAAAAAAGAAAATGAACGAAATGATGAAACTCCGACGTAGTCCAGAACTACCTCCGACTGCGCAGTGTCATCCCTGGCTTCAGCGGTCCGTGGGAATGCAGGCGAGACACAGCGCCTGGACCGGCATCTGAGGTACCGCAATTGGACCAGGAAACGAGCATCTCCGGCCCAAAACGTCTGCAACATCTGGCCAGCTGGTGTCCGAGGCCGGAGATGGAGGCCGCGTGATCTCCGGAGATGTCAAAAACACAACCGGGACAGCGTTCTACCACCTGTGTAACCAACAAACTAATAGTGTATAGCTAATAGGGTGAAGCCGGTGGTGGTTTTTAGGAGACAAGCTTGAATTCCGGTTTGTCAGACCTTGACTGGGCGATTTCAGCCTCAGCTGAAGGTTTCCCGGCAGTATTTGGAGGCACTATCGATACTTCTGGCAGCAATCACAGGGTGAGAACTATCGCGTGAGTAGCTCAAACATCCGGTGCCCAATACTATTTAGCTCAATGAACGAGTGCCAGATGATGTAGGTTTGAACAAGCTGAAAGGTGTTGTCAAACCTAAATAGCATCCGGGAGGTAATCGCTCTGCGCCCGTGGAGGGGATTGCCAATATCGAAGGTAAAACAGCCTGGAGACCGTCCATAGATGGTGTAACGCGTGTTGAGGGCAAATTATCTCTTGCCACCCCTGATTGGCCCCAACAGATAAATAGGTACTGAATAGAGGGTGTCTTGCTAACAAGACCACGCAGCCTGCGGTTAAGAGGCTAAAGTCTCCTTTTCTGTCGTTAACCAGGGGTTCGGTTCCAGGACAAACTCTTCGATACGATTCATTAGATCCTGATTAGCTTCAAATTTTGTCCCATGCGTGTGCGTGCGTTTAAGGTAAAATAGCAGACCGGGCCATTTCTCATCCCGCCCGTGAAATTATTGTTAGGAGTATACTCACGGCATCACGGGTTCCTACTCGCGTTTAACAAATAACTATCCCCCATCGACACGTGTGACATAAAAAAACATCACCCCAAGAGCCGAGAACTACTTCTAACATGCATCTAAATTTATGGATTTCTAAGCCTTGAGGGGCTGGGAAGTATCACACAGAAACTACCAACGTTGAATGAAATATAGCACAAATGCTTTGGAGTTGTTAGGTCCTGTCCGCATACAATAAATCCCAGCTGATAAAAACATATATTTATCTGCCGGAATTTCTCATCCATTGAGGCTCAAAATGTTGCTTGGGAATCTGCGACTCTTTCCGATATAATGACGATTTCGATTCTGCTCACGCACGTAAGATGCAAGAGCGTCGCGTATAATGTATCGGCAGTGGCGGATCCAGAACTTCATTTCTGGGGGGGAGGGGGTAGGGAGCTCGAGCCTGCCCTTTCATTGCCTCAGAACATCCTCCGGCTATGTTTTAACTATAGGCACACTAACATTCCGGGGGGGGTTGAGCCCCCAGCCCCCTTGTACCCACCACTGTCTACCGGGCTATATCAGGCTGACGCGCCAGATAGACAGGAGGTCGGCCGTTGTGATCGGAGCGATTCTTGTAGCTCAGACTTAGTCCCACAACGGCTGGTCATTACTCGATGCTATAGCACACCCCTCCCTCTCAACTACTGGCAGTGACAGGGTACCTGAAACTAATTAATGAAATGGGCCCCAGTTCACCTCTAGTATAGTATCGGGCTGTTGACCCGTATTTACTTTTCAATGGGGGCTAACTTTGCTTCTCCCATCGTGACTTCTAGTGAAGTGAAAGTCAACTCATTGATTTACCGCTCTCTTTGTTTCTGCCATGTTTAGAGTCGACTCACAAGATATATGCTTTAGAACCGTGTTTCAAATTGTATAAGTCCTAAAAATTTCTGGGGATTCAGCAGTCGATGTTTGTTAGCGAACAAACATTGGGCGCCAAATAACTTTCCCGTCGAAATGTCCCATTAGACCAGCTTTTGACATCATGAGGCTACTACGGGGAGTTGAAACCTGTGGCGACCTGTTCCCAAATGAGCCAGGACTCTCAAACGTCTTGGATGAGTGTATCCGTGTATTTCAATAGAACGAATATATATATTTTTTAGATATTTACAAACATTATTTCTGTTCGGGTTACCTACGACACAATTAAAGCAGAGTCAACAGGAACGCAATAACAAAGCTATTTATTGGGCGTGAGCCTGAGCATGTTGCAAATTGAGCCGCCTGCAAAACTCACCGACTGACAAACACTTGTGCTACATCAAAGTACTGCCAAGGTGTATAAGAGCTGCTATTGCTTATTTCGGTAAAATCCATCGCCCTCCCGTTGAGCTAAAATTTATTAATGTATATGTGAATCCTTCTAATTGAACGAGACATCATGATCCCAAACGAGAATGAAGACATCATCAAGGGCTATTAGAACATTCAGATTGTTTGCCTCGGGACAGAACAGATGCTATGTTCGTAATAATACTGTGCGTGCGAGCTCTGAGATGGTGTTGATTAGTGCATGGGGTTGATTGCCACTTAAATGGGCTGTCGGGCCGTGCATAGAAATCAGTGTTCCGGGTCAGTGCAGATGTGTACTAACTGATGGCAGTTTAAGGGCTTTAAATGCTTCAGTCTGTTGAGGTTTTCTTTCATTCTACTGCCGAGTTCTATAAAACGAATATACTTTTGTTAGGTTTGCTCAAAAGGATTAAAACCCGGCGGAAGACTCCTGTTGGTTTCTTGCTGTGTATCTGAAGTTGGAGAGGATGGGATAAAAAAATACAATGGACGAAAGTTGTGCGACAGCCCACACAGAACTTCAATATACCAATGTAAAATATTTCCGGTCGTCCCTAAAAATAAATCAAGATTGTGACAGATAAAAAAAATTGTTGTATGACAAAATTCTAGAGTTACACTAAACCCAACACTTTGACACCTCATCACCACAAAAGGTGGTAAAACTGGTCAAAACTATTTACGATGTCGTTTTAAAAAGAGTCAACCTATATTGTAACCTTTTCACCTTCCATCCCCTCATTCATTTACCACCCATCCTTTTTTTCTTCATGCATTCGGTCGATTATGTACGGGCTCAAATTTTCCATTTCCAGACGAAGTCACGTGACTAGAGCCCAGTTGGCACCTCCGCCTCGCCGATGAGGCCCCGCCTGTTCCTGCTGGCGGTCCATGATCCGGAGACCTGGACAGACGGATGACAGGGCATTCGTCACGGCGGGATCCTCCATGTCGGCTGTCACACTCATCACTCCCAGCAGGGACTTCAGAAATGCACGAGCCCGGGCTCAAGCCGAGTAAAACATGTGTAGCGGCCTTTTTAACATGCGCATTGACGGGGGTCCGAGCCACCTTCGCTTTGACGGGGGTACCCTCCCCCCTAAGATCTCGAGAACCACGCTAGGTAGCGGAAAACGGTAAACGGTGTTGCGTAGCCCATCCACTTCTCCATCGAAAACATTTGAACCATTTTTTTGTCAGGTCACATTTAAGGTCACGAGAGGTCAAAACATGCCGCCATAGGGATAACATGTAAATTCAGTTTTTCAGCCATTACATCTGAACAAGTAAAGATAGAGAAAAACGACTTAAACTGTATGAATCCTCGCAGCAAGTCGAATCGAATGCTATATAATTTGACCTTGCTAGGTCAAATCAAGGATTTGACCTGACCTGAGGTCAGGTCAGGGTCAAATTAGATAAAATGCATATCATTAGAACTGCAAAGCCCAGGCGAGTCTAATGCAGCTAAAATAAACGCTCTATCACTATCCGTTATTGAGTTATTTAGTAAAAAACAATTTTTCCCATGTATTCCCAATGGTGAGGTCATGCCTCGTACCTGACCTTAGGTCATCGATATAAAAAATACCGGAACATATTTTAGAGAAATTGGTGGGCCCATTATGTGATATGAGTTTCAATCGGATAAGTTTACCCTGCTCTGACTTATGTTATCTTAAACTTTTTTGAGGTCA
Organism: Lepas anatifera; assembly: GCA_034440635.1. Classification (NCBI taxonomy): domain Eukaryota; kingdom Metazoa; phylum Arthropoda; class Thecostraca; family Lepadidae; genus Lepas; species Lepas anatifera. The sequence continues at coordinate 352,620 of JAOTON010001433.1, read as the reverse complement.
AGTCACTTGATCTGTACTGGTGACCTGACCTGAGATGACCTAACCTTAAAATTTTCACAGAAGTTGTAAAAATGATGAGGAAAAAGGTATGCAAAGTACGGCGGCGCTACGCGCCGCCGTTTTTCTGTTCTCTCCGAAAAACCCCAGTAAGAGCGGATACCCGCCCCCCGTCAATGCGCGTGTTAAAAGGAATGTTGCACCCCCATCGATTGATGATTGCCGATCACCGGGCGTAGAGAAAAATTCCTCGTTTCCTAGGGATACCCAATTGCCCACAACTTTATCTAGAGCAGGCTTTAGGTTTAGAAGAGATCACGTTCAGAGTTGAATTTGCGAGAGGTGATTTTGTTCTTGAAGTCTAATACGAGTTCTTGCAAGGAATAATGACACTCCCATCACCGACTTTTCCGTCACACCGGCACAAATTAGAGTCTGATCTATTGCAAACCCAGTGCGCATTAAGAAATAATAATAACTAAAAATAGAACTACGACAACAGAAAACCTTCGTGGAACTGACCTCACAGGAACAATGCAATAGCAGCTAGCTTGGCTTCGTTAGCGGCTCCCGTTACTATCAGGCACGGCCGCCATTACATGAGCGCACGTGCAGTGCGTACTGCTCAACTGTGCAGGGCACCTCCCGCAAAGGAGATTAGCGTATAATTAGAACGCTTTGGGTGATAGTGCAGCTGGTTTGGCGATGAAAATGTTTGGTATGCTTGCTTCCACGTGCTCTCATACTTTGTTTCGGAAGATCAATCGTAGCTTTCCAATATGGTAGTTAACCTACACCATTTCTCCGCAGTAAAAATGCGCGTGAAAATAGCGATGGCAAATATACATATAAGACAATATCGTCCAAAGTGTCCAGGACTACAAGAAGTCTCAGAAAATACTGCCAGCCGGTAGCTAGAACCTGGCACTAATTAAACTTTCTTGGCAGCACTTCTTGCATACGCTTTCTTCATCAGAATGATCGATATGGTTAATATCATCAGCATAGCAATATGACTAGATATTTTTCACGTGCAGTTAAAGCTCAGTCATCCCCATCAGTAAGCGCATATCTTGCACGGGTGTAATGGAGTAGGTACAGCACCGTTGTGGGGAGAGAGGGGGGGAGAGAGAGAGAGAGAGAGAGAGAGAGAGAGAGAGAGAGAGAGAGAGAGCTTGAACCAGGATCATAGCTGAATTCTGGAGCATACCTAACTATATACGCATCGTGAAGTACTTTTTACCATGTAACGTTAAGTTTTTCGCTAGAAAAATGCGTTATCAAAGCAATTCCGATATAGACAGACACAAAAGAGTGTTCAGGGCAGCTGGTAGTTCAGCGATAACACTCGTGATTGCCCCGCTTCCTGTGATGCGCGCAGCCAGTGTTACCAATTTGCCCTGAAACCAGCCAATAGCAGCCCGATCCAGGTGTGACGTCACATCAGTCGACCTTGCCCGTCCCCTTCCCCAGCTCCGCCACGTCGTAATGTCGGGGTCACTGACTCTTCGCTGATGCAGTTTAAACGGGGCCCGAAACAGGGGAATCCTTTCATGGCTTAGTTGTAAGTATCTGCCTGTTAATGAGTGCTTTGATAGCTTTGCATTTTAAAGGCTATCGATCTGTTGCAGGGTTTAATGTTCATGTTGTCTCAAATATCTGACGTCAATAGATGGCTCTCCTCTTTGAGGGCTTTACGAGGATGATTCCGTCCGTCAAAACTAAAACACAAGCATGTTTACGAGATGTTGAACACTCCGCAGGTGTTCTGGTTTCCAATCGGCTTCCGACTTCTGACGTGAGCAATCAAAAGTTACAATGTTTGACCCTTGCGATTTGGTGCAAGCGCAAATGCGCATCGAGGCTACGCAATCAGCACCGGTTATATCGCAGTAAGTTGGACATCTGGATACGACCGTAAATGAGGGTGTCGATCGGTAGCCCTTAGAATTATCAATCGGCAGCCTTTAAAGGTGTCGATCGGTAACCCTTAGAGGCATCGATGGGTAACCTTAAATGGTGTCGATCGGTAACTTTAGAGGTGTCGATCGGTAGCCTTTTAGAATTGTCGATCATAAACCCACCCCACCGGGGTCGGCGCCACCTTCGCCCACCGGGGGCATCGATGGCCCCCTTTCTAACTCGAAAACATGGGCGTTAGCGCAAATCTGCAAAGTGCAATAGAAAGCTCGCGTGAATTCAGTAGAAATTACTTAGCATGTTTTAGTGCTCAGGTCAATGCTTGACCTCCAGAGGTCAAATTAGGTCAAGATCGGCTATTTTCACTCAAATATGCAATGATTAAGCAAACTGGTCATAACTCTTATGTCATTAGAGCTATTGAGGCCTGGTAAAGTTCATTTGATAGGAAATTGCCAGTACTTTTCCCGTTATGTGGAACGAAAGACCTCCCGCCAGTGGTTTGACCTCCAGAGGTCACCTCGTGACCTAATATGACCTGAGGTCACGAAAGGTCACAAAGTGACCTTGCCGTATATCAAATGAAAGCCAGTGACAAGACAAACACAATGGTGTTTGTTTCACCGCCTAGCCTAATTAGGTCAAAAGTTATTGTGAAAATACTGTTTTTGACTTCTGGTGACCTTGGATGACCTTGAAAAAGTCAAAGGGTAAATATGACCCCTGGGATCCGTGAAAAGGTGTCCAAAAACACTGTTCTGAGCAGTCTGAGTATTTGCAATCATTTTTGTGGCTTTTATATTATGAAACAAGTTTTCCCCATGCTTTTCCAATGGGAGAGTTCGCCTCGTGACCTGACCTCAGGACACGAAATCGAAAAATCCCGGATATACACCTTGTAGACCCTGGAGGGGTCATAAAGTGTAGGAAGTTTCAAATCGATCGACTTTGAAATGTAGCTCTTACAGAGCTCTAAAGTTGAAGTGAGGTGACCTTGGTTGACCTCGTCTGGTGACCTGACCTTGGGTGACCCGGGGTAAAAATTTCAGGGATGATGGGAAAATGATGCAGTGAGAGGTAGAACACTCAACCGCGGTGCTGCGCCTCGTCGTTTTTTGCTATCCCGGAAAAACCTTAGGGGGCATCGATGGCCCCCGGTGGGGCGAGGTTAATCTTTAGGAGTGTCGATCGGTAGCCTTAAAAGGTGTCGATCGGTAACTTTAAAGGTGTCGATCGATTACTTTTAGAGGTTTCGATCGGTAACCTTTTAGAAGTGTCTATCGTTAATCTTTAGGAGTGTCGATCGGTAACCTTTAGAGGTATCAATGGGTAACCTTTAGCGGCAACCATAAGAGGTGTCGATCAGTAGCATTTAGATGTGTCGAACCTTTAGAGGTGTCAACCGGCAGCCTTTAGCGGCCTGCAAAGTGTAGAAGATCAGGCCCTGAATTGTGTGGACTTATTTTGGGCACGTTACCAGCTTTGCACTTTTACTATTGATGCAGTGCATGGTCTTAATCAGGTCATAAATATCATGTGAAATGTTTATACATGCTTTTCTATTTATTTCACCCGCAAATGTCGGTGCATTTATAATCGATAATTTGCACAAAATATGTATATTTTTAGAATCTTCATGAACAGATGATGCGATCGGATAGTTCTCGAACAAGGAGAAATATATTTTAAAATTCCCAAACATGGCACCACTACGTCTCTACATGTGGAAATCGTGTGCAGTTGGATACTACACTTGCATTTCTCCAGAATACATATATCACATGAATTAATACATCATGTCTCCATTCGTGGCAAGCGTCAACCTTGTTTGATAGCACCTTCCGAGTCAAAGCTGCCGCCAAATTCCGTACTCACCAAAAAAGTTCAGCTAAAGGTGAATGTTCCTACTCAATGGAGTTTTCTCGGAAGAGACGTCTGCCCCAACTGATGCCGCACCCGATTGGTTATTCCGAGCATAGGTGTGCAGGCTCGAAATCCCAGGATTAAAGAAAGGACAGAAGAACGAAGAATACAGAGCATGCCATCGGAGCAAATCTGGGCGAAGAAATAAATCCCCTTCGACCGCTATCATACAAGCATGACAGATGTTATAGATTGATGACAGGGCTATAGATTTCGGCTCTTTTCAAGAAGTTGCCGCATTCACACCCACCGCGCCGCAATTAGTCACCTGCTCTGATCCACGCCTAAGAAGCGCCACCAAAGCCTCTGATGCGTCATTAGTGCCACTGGCCAGCGTTGGTTGGCTGCGGTCCTCACAATTACGCTCTGATGGCTCGGCTGTGGCTTTTGGCATTAACGTTGCCTCTTACAAAGTCTGGGATTTGTGCGTTTGAGTGTTTGTCGCGTTGTTAGAATGATATCATATTTCATCTGCATTGAAAACGGTGGCCCTTAGTAGGATTATAACGCTTGACTGAATAGATACGGCACCGATATAGCATGGACAAATTGTAGTGGGCAGAACATTACGTGAAAACCCTCGGTGTGGGTTTTGAAGTGCTGTCTCCAAATAAGGTAGTTCTATGATATCCTTCGGAAAACCATTACATCTTCTAATAAGTCCTCGAAGGGGGAACTTTCCACGGCCGAGAAAACTTGCGAAATGTCAAATGCCAGTATTGGTCGGTTTTGTCTTGATTAATATGCACTGTTACTGTAACTATACTCTGCAACATTCTTAAGCACACCCAGCACACATTTGATCATATGCAGAAAGATACATCTCCAATACCAAGTAGGAATGTAGCGCGGTCTAGACCTCACATTGTGAATATGCAAATGCTATCTCAATATCAACTGCTCGCGGAGATATGCTGCACGTGTCACTCAAAATTTAGTTCTCAGGGGGCGATTACACAAAGACAAAGTCGGGAACACGTTGCAAGGAAATTCCAGTCATACAGTTGCATTTGAAGCCTGCCGAGAACCGTTTCAACAGGCGGCGTTCTTTCGCCTCAGTAAGGAACACAATTGGAGGAAAGCCGCATACAAATTCAAATAAATCCAGCTATCCGATTCGTAATGCAAGCGAACGAATATCAATTCCTACCGCTAAACAAAACTCGTGTATGGAACTTCGATCACTTCTCACCAGTTGTTCTTAGTTACGAGGAGCAAAAACCCCAAGTTCCTGAACTTCCCACTGACCTTCAGCTGAAACGAAGGCAACATACGCATCCAAATAGCGTCCGGACACCCCGAAGGGTACAGTGAGTGCATTGTACAATTAGGTAGGCAATCAAACACATATATGATTTAACGCGTGGACCCAGCAGGATATTTCCTGGGTGAATGCCAACAGAGGGGATAGAATGACAGTAATAACGACAGCCATTTCTCCTAATGCCAGAGTAGAGTAAAAGCGCGAGAGAGAGAGAAGGGCACCAAAAGCCCAGCGCTATTCATTCACCTCGAGTCCTCCCGGCTGTAACTGGACACCTCTCTATCCTGCACCAGCTTCAGCGCAACGGAAGCGCCATTCCAGAAGAAAAGTCGCGCACGTGTTTCAATGACTGGATGATCTCCTTGGAAGGAGATGGTCCTTTGATCAAGAAGCCACCACAGCCGTAGCTAAAGCCACAAGCTGCTCGGTGAATACGAATGAATGAGCCCGCACCAATTTACGCGGGTGACGTTGCGAGTCTGCGACCCAACTTTGGCTCGCTAAAGTTACTGCTACACACGCAGGTCATAAATAGTGTCCGTTAGGACACTCGCACAGAGACCAGTGAACAACTGGTATCACCTGGGAAGACTACCTACGGGTGCTGAGCTTTTGTGCGCATGTGCTGTATATGTCGAGTTGATCTCAGCGCTTCAGCACTTCTATTACACGCAACCCACTTTTCATACACTGGATAGTGTTGAGACATCACCTCCACTGATGGCGCGGCCCAGTCCAGAGCCCGCACCTGCCCCCCTCCCTGCTACTCCACCGGCTCTCCCTCTGAATCACCTCCTGACAGCGCTCTGCTGTCCGCCGGCACTGCCAGCCCGGCGAATTATAACGGAGCTGGAAATGCCCTGGGGCTGTTTAGGGAGCGGCATCTTCCTGTCAAGCCACTCTGAGCACCAGTGGCGGATTCAGAGGTGGACATGCTCCCTTACATGTCAACCTACTGTCTCGGATTTAAAGTTTGGATTGTATCCGACCTTAGTTTTATGTGAGGTTGAATGCGATACACGTTTCTACACGCTGTCGAGCTGGTGCTACCGCTGTGTAACTGGTCTGACAGTTGCATTACTCATCTAATTTTTCAGCGTGTTGAAAATTATGAGGACAACCATCGGGAGACTTGATGAACGGCGACAAAATCTAACTCCGGCCTGACAGAATGCTGTTTGTATGCAGAGTGCAGGGCATGGTGCAAATAATATATTGAAGATTAAACCCACGATCAGGTGCTGTGGCATATATCATGACTGAGTGCATGTACGCACGGAGCTCAATCCAGTTTCATATCCGTGTCGGTTTTTAACTTTAGGTTGTCTCTGAAAGCAGGCCGATTTAGTAACGGACCCTTCTGTGATAAGTTGTGTGTCAACAGCTTTGGACACACCACCGGTAACCTTAATTTGGGACAAATCGGACGCAACTTTGCCAGAAGACGCTACTAAGGAAAACAACATATGTCACACTTTATCTTATTCGTTGGTAAAGTCGTTGATTACAGCCATTTCTTCATGGTTTACCTAATGAATACTTGATAAGTTTGCTCTTTCATAATATGTGTGTAATAGCTATTGCATATATTTCAAACATTAACGACGGTTAGACGACCCAGGTAGACTATCCGCACACGAGGATGGGGCGACCTCCTCGACTTCCCAGTAGCCGGTAGACACACAATGCAGCTATTAAATATATCCATAACGGTGAGTCTATGCGTACGTCTGGGCGGTGGACGCCGGCGGGTCGACCGCCGGGCTAAATAAATTATACGTCAGTCTGCCATGAAGTTTATATGAAATTAATGGAGCTATTGCAGGCTTAATGAACCCGTGCAGATGATATTCCGACTGCATTGGCCGCGAATTATCTCACATAGTGGGCTATAGCCTCGAGCTGGTGTAAATTTCTTATTCGATGGCGATTCATTATCTTGCAAATTATAACTTTGAGGTTTCCTCGAGGACATACCATGCAAAAGCCCTTGGCAATGGACGTTTTATTTGAAACCAAGAGTTTGGTTCACAGATATTTGGGTAGAATCTGATGAAAAAATGTTAATTTGATCGCCCCAAATATATATCCGGGTTCCTGTTGAGTATCTTGCACAAAAAAATGAACCTGTCTACTAGATGAGGTCATTTTTAACAGTTAACTAATTAATAAAGAGTTGACGCAGCATTTAGACTCCCACCAAAAATTCACTAATGTATTGATGTTGAAGGCCTAAGTTATTCTATCTGTAACCCCACGCTAAGGGTTTGTTAATTGCCTTGAAGATTCTACCTTGACACCAAACCAGTTCGTATGATAAGACGACGAAAATTATTTGAGGGTCAGTGACCTGAACCAATAAAGGCTGGAGATATAGACTTCTGCATCAGCCGACAGCGCTCAACGTAAAACCTCCGGAGGCATGCAAGGGACAGGCAGTTATTTTTACAGAGCTGGAAAAAAGCATAAACTGGCTACGGCTTGGAGGATTTATGGAGTGCCAGGAAGATACAATGCTCCGTGTTAATTGCCTAATGCTAGTTGGCTGCGGCTGCTGCGTTAGTTAAAAGCGGCAATACTGGTGTCGTAGATCTTGTGCCCGGGCAACCTAGCCGGTGCTGCTATGTTCTTGTGTAGCTACAAATCCTCTAAATAAAGCCGTTAGCACCCGCGCGGACAGTTTCCTTATTGGTAATTTATATTCTCCACCTCCCCGGTAATCAGTAGTGATCGGAGTAGCGATGAAAACAGCAGTGCTGCTTTGGCCTGAGAGATGTTGGCGTTGTGAAACACCAATGCTGATGCCCGATGTCACCGTCCTCCACCATGGAACCACATAAACCTAGCCGTTCAGCTCCCAGTCTCTCTGTTGCTACGGGGCCCGCAGCAGTCGGAGCTGCTCTTCTATCAGCTGGTTCTCTCGGCTTTTATCTAAGCCAGCGCTCGGGCTCGAAACCCTCCTCACGCGACCACCCATTTCCAGCTGCCGGTGGAGGTCATTGCCCCCAACCGATTGATAAATAACCAGGGCTGTTCCTTAACGTGTTGAATGTGGCTGTTTGCTCATTTTCGATTCACGCTGGAGCATGGCCATGCTACGCGCCGGGTCAAAATCTTACTTTGCCTTGCATGAGAACTGAATCGGGGGACTGACGCTGCCGAGGTGACCAATGTTTTAATGAACTCGTAAATCGGTCATGTTTGCCATGCAAGAGCGAGCAATTCAGTCTTAAACGCTATCCTAGTAAAGTTTTCCATGAGTGTATTTTCGTGCGAATTCGTTAATAATTCTTCAGACGTGTGTTTTAGTCAGTGCATTCTAACCTTTTACCAGCTTCATATTGTGCCCCAAGACAAATACAGCGTTTAAGTGCATCAATGTGAACCAAACAGCATGTGGGCATCGCTAGCTAAGTACATTTACGATCTTTGATTTTTCATCGTAACACCGCATCCTGCAATGGCGACTAACGCCGAGAGACCGCACGTGCTTAATGTCTTGATTCACCAGCATTTCAACTCTAGGTTTTGTTGCAGACAAAGGAGCATTGCCTATGTCCATTCTGGTCATCGAAGTTGTTGTGATGGTATCCATGGCAACACCAGCCGCGCACACGCCGGTGGCAGAAATGGTGGCGGGCGTTTCCTGGAAAATGCGATCACGGGCTTGCTTGCTCCCTCATCTGCTTAGCATAAAATATCTTACCTATACATGTTCTTTATATTTAAGCAAATGTAGGTATAAGAAATACCCAAGAAGTGTTTTTGAGAGTAGCTGTGACCAAGTCTTATGGAGGGCAGTAAGGAAGCTGTCTTGGTGCGACGTTCAACTAAAATTAAGCTTCACTTTCAGACCTTCGTTAACAAGGTGACATCTAAGAATGCCTCCATTTCCCTAGGCTGGGTCATGAACCAACGCTTGGGAGTCGCGGAACTTCTCTCTCTCTCTCTCTCTCTCTCTCTCTCTCTCTCCTCTCTCCTCTCTCTCTCTCTCTCTCTCTCTCTCTCTCTCTCTCTCTCTCTCTCTGTCGTCGTCCTGTCGTCCCCTCTCTCTCTCCCCCCTCTCTCCCTCCCCTCTCTCTTTCTCTCCCCCTCATGCCCTCTCCCTCCTTCCTCTCTCTTTCTCTCCCCCTCCTGCCCTCTCCCTCCCGATAAGTCCCTCTCCCATTTACAACCCCGAAATCACCAGCTTGTAAGTAACTATCCAGCTGTCGTCGCTCCATCTCCTCCAAGCTCACTTGCTGAGTTCATATTTGTCCTGGGCATCCCGGTCGGGTCGGCTGACGCCTATCGCCCTCCATCGGCGTAATCATTTATCATTATGAATAATCAGCGGTTGGCGCCTCCAGGCAGGACACTCATGACCTACGCAGACTCGCGCGCGCTTCCAGGCCTACTGGGGTAGCCGTTGGTGGTTTCCAGGTGTTCATGGAGGGACGTCCAAAACAGCTGCGTCGCGCAGGCACGTGTCTTGTGAGTGACAAAGGCATGCCTAAAGATGTCGTCCAAATACACTCTGCATCACATGGTGATGGAAAATCTAGAGGAGGGAGACTAGGGAAGCACGTTCTTCTCCCGCCTCTCAACTGTCCAACATCGGTGATCCCACACTGCACGCTAGCGCCCCCCTGAAACATCGCCTGCCCCTCTCTCTTCCCTTCGGAACCCCGCGTGCCACCTTCAACCCCTTCCCCCAGGATGAGAGCAGCGAAGCCACTGTGACCGTATACAGGCTATTTAGCCCTCCTAAGCGTGATATCCCTCCTAAATTTAGGGTGGCCGCTTCTGAAGTGAGCCCCTTCCAAATGGAAAATAGTGGATCCGAATACCAGCCAGCCTCTAAAAATAATAAACTTTCTGGTAGTAATATAAGAGGGATGTTGGGTAGATTTTAAATGGTACAAAATACCAGTGTTCCTCAGGTGTTTTCTTAAACTTTCGTATGATTTTCGGATGGGTGTGTGATAGCCATGCCATTAGTGTTTCCTTGTGGCCCAACTTTTAAGTTTTGCGGGCAAAAATTTCAGTGTGCACCATGGAAATTTCAAACCATAAATTGACCACCAGGCGGAAGCACGTTTTCGTTGCAGGATACAATTCATTCCGAGCCACCTAGTTGTAAAAAACATTAGCTCAAACTACAGGACCGATTCGGCAATTTGTTCACACATTGTGGAAGGAGCATGTCGGCACTTTGTCACCTGCCCACCTTGGCTGTCACCAGTTAGAGTGGCAAAATGGCAGGTTTTCGACCCTGAAGTTTTGTTTTACACAATTAGACGTTTCAAGCGAAAAAGCTACCTGGATCTGTGACAAATTAAACTACTGCTATCAAGGCCACCGAGCTATTTCTGTAACCTGAGCCCACCAAAGAGGAGCTGTGAAACGTTGATCACTGATGGTCTGATGGAGGCGGATGTTAAGACGGCAACTTATCAAGAGCATTGTGAGGGAGGCTGCTTCTGAAAATGTGTTTGGTTTAATAAATTGGCAAAAAAGAAGCGGTGGTGCGAACAAAGTACATACAAAGTGCATACAAAGTACAACGTACATACAAAGTACAACAAAGTACAAAGTAACAATACCTAACTTTCTTATCCTGTGGAGCCCTTGTAATTGTTCGCATTGATAAGGGAGGGCACTCTTGCCTACCAAAATGGGTAGCGCATTATAAAAAACGAGACGGTAATGTAGGTTTCTGACCAGAATGTTCATTTCATACTTTGGATATATTTGTTGTGAATAAGCTAAATTACCCTGAAAAACACACGCGGATCCGCAGGTTAGTTCCTTCAGACATGTAGCACCTGGCTAGGTAAGTAGCATCCAGTCCATAGCGGTTAGTTGCTTACAGTAGTGACAATTTTGAACACTTCAATAGCTCCTGAAATGAGCTGGAACACCCGAATGGGTCCCATTTGGAGAAGACCGGACGGCAACCGGTGGGGCTGATAATGAAATCAGTTTATGTCACACCAGCGCTTTGTAAAGGCGGCGACCTGCCTTTAATTCTTTTTTATGATCGAATTTCCCATTTTAATTGGCTTATAAATCCCATCAAGGTACATCTCTCTGGAGTTATAGACCCGGCCCTCTGAGCGGGCCAACGAAGCTGGTGGCTGGCCGGAACAAAAGGAGAAACGACTTATCCACCTTTGAAACTGTTTGGAAATGATGTTCCTCGGTTTCTAAAAGTGTGAAGAGAGGAACGGATGTCGTTAGGAGATAAAGAGCAGCTAATTAAAAACGATAAACTATACCGCGTTGAACAAGTCTACATTCATTGGGCCCAATTCACGTCAATTTAGTACCATGTATTTCTGTTATAAACTAGTTTAGTAGAAACTTAAAGACGTGAAATGATTTTAAATGAAGTGCAGGCTTCTGAAGAGCATAAAACTTAAGGCGGAACAAGAGTAAGCGCGGAAAATGAACAAGATTAGATAATGTCAGCAACGAAGCTGACAGTGAGTTGTTAAAACTGACGGGAAAGGTGGAGCAACAGTTTACTTAATACAGCCATCGTCCCAATCTTCTCCAGGATGCAAAAGGCGGCGCCCTTCAGTGCAACTCAGCACCCTTTGATAGCTCACACCGCTAAGAAGCGGCGCCCCTGGCTGGCCACACCACGCCTCTGCGACAGGAATCCTCCACCCACCCCACCCTCCACCTCCATGCCCCAAATCACGCCGAGCGCCACGCACTACTAGTGTCTTCTCATCATTCTGCAACCACGCAGCTCCTGCTTAGTCTCATGAGTCTGTTTTCAACCAGTGAGAAACAGTCGCCAGGTCTCCATCCCATCCAGATGAGCGCTGTCGGACTCCTGACAACCCCGGCCCCTGGCACTTAGCCCGCTGTCAAACCCTAAAGGTGTAACTCCTGATCAAGATGCTGCGATTGTGTGAACACGACTTTCGGTAGAACATTCGGACGGCGACCATTCCTAATGAAATTCCGATGCGGCGGTTTCGACCGCGAGTCCACTGACAAGCAGCACCGAAGCAGTGGCGGGTACACGGGGGGTTAGGGTTTAACCACCCACCCCCAAATGTCTATAGTAAATGCATAGTTGGAGACTAAGCCGAGGCGATGGCGGAGGGAAGCTGGAGCCGATTAGTCCCCCCCCCGAAATGAAGTCCTGGATCCTCCACTGCATCGAAGATTATCTGAGTGACAGTCCCGATTATGTCCTCATAATTCTAGAACGGAAAAGAAGCTTCAAAGAAAGGAGACCAACTCGGTCACGAACTGGCTTCTTATCAGGCAGGCCAAATGCTCAACGCGCGCAGAGGAGGGCGTCCTATAGTCCCCCTTCCAATTTTTTCCAAGGACGCTGGAGAACCGTTCGTCACCAGAAAATGCGACTAGGTTACATTTGAGATGAGTGCGTCGAATGGTGAAGGAATTGTGAAAATCAGTCCATATTTTTTCTTATAGGCTTCCAAAGTCACACGTCTACATTTTGAGACCGCCGCAATCGCGTGGTCACACCAGTTCACTTGTTCGCCTGCACTGTAGAACCAGTGGTGACGTAATTGCGTTATATAATCGGGTCATACGCCAAGGTCACCTCACATGAAGGTCAATGTTAAAGGTCACAGTTTGAGGTCATTGACCCCAGTATTCCGTTCAGATGACATTATTCAGTACGACGTATGTTATGACTTCATAGCTAAGGCTGCTCAATGTCAATGTCAAGGTCAAGGTCAAAGCTCAAGGTCAAAGGTATTTTTTCCAGGTCATTTCCCACCCAAAGGCTGCTATAGTGTCAGTTATGGCGTAAATTATTGGAAAAATGTCATATAGTTACGTCATAGGTCAGGGATCTTGTATGACCTTGACCTCAAACTTTCAGAGAAAATTGTCTGGAACGTACCCTCTATAATCTTGTCCGCTTTTGGTGTATTCCAGGCTTTTTCTCACAGAATCTCGACATTTTCCAATAAGTCACCGGCACGGCCCAGATTTGACCTTTACGACCTCGTTTGACCTTGAAGATATTGATCTAGGTCACTAAAACTTAGCTATAATTTAGATCATCATCGCCCATAACCACCCTCAAACAAGCGGTTTTCTAACCCTCTTGGCTTTTCAGATCTAAGGGGCATTTTAGGACCCCTCCACTGCACGTTAACGTCAGAACCCCTCTCCATTCTGCGTGTTAAGGCAGCAGATATCGTTCAAAAGCTTAACCTGAAAATATCGTTGTTAATGAAGCGTTATAGCTTACCACCGTTGATCATTCTGCATGCTGACATTTGCATGCAGTGAACATATTTTTGTTTACCAAACGTTGAGGAAATGTCCTGATGCACACCATTTCATAGTGTTCTTTATCCCAAATGAAATGCAAGTGACCGTTAGTGGCAAAGGAGGTTGATTTTTCCATGACCTATGAATTAAGATCTAGGCAAGCAGATGCTCTATAAGGGAGCGTAAATTTCTTTTCACCGTACCATGTTAACAAAGCCCAAACTACAAATAGTCTACAGTTTATGTCATTCTCTTTCATGTGACTCTTAACACCATTACGGGGGAGCCACCTCATGACGGGGGACGTGACCCGCCCCCTAAGATCTCAAAAACCACGGTAGGTAGCGAAAAACGGTAAACGGCGTTCGGCGCCCACCCACCCATCGAAAACATTGAACCATTTTTGTTAGGTCACATTTAAGGTCACGAGAGGTCAAAACAGCCCGTCATAGGGATAACATGTAAAATTCAGTTTTCGGGCATTACATCTGAACAAGTAAAGATAGAGCAAAACGACTGAACTATAGAATCCTCTTAGCAAGCCGAATCGAATAATATATAATTGACCTTGCTAGGTCAAATCAAGGATTTACCGACCGAGGTCAGGTCAGGGTCAAATCATATAAAATCATATCATTAGAACCGCAAAGCCCAGGCAGTCTACTGCAATTAAAATAAATGCTCATCACCATCCGTTACGAGTTATTCCGTAAAAACTATTTTCCCATGTATTTCCAATGGAGAGGTCATGCGTCGTACCTGACCTTAGGTCATCGATATCAAAAATACCGGAACATATTTTAGAGAACTCGGTGGGGCCATTATGTGATATGAGTTTCAATCGGATAAGTTCACCCTGCTCCGACTTATGCTATCTTAAACTTTTTTGAGGTCGGGTCACTTGACCTGTACTGGTGACCTGACCTGAGATACCTAACCTTAAAATTTTCACAGAGTTAAAAATGATAGGAAAAGGTATACCAAGTACGGCGGCGCTACGCGCCCCGTTTCACTATCTCCGAAAACCCGAGGGGGCGGGTACCCGCCCCCGTCAATGCGCGTGTTAACAAAGCCCACACTAAAAATATTCTACAGCTTATGTCATTCTCTTTCATGTGACTCGTACGCATGATTTATGCAGAATACCACAAATTTCATTTGCCTTTCAAAAGTCATAAAATTCCTACTTAAAAATGTATTTCATTCATAAAATAGTGATGAAAGGAGATCTGCTTTGAAAGGTTCGCATTCAAGGTTACTAGGCTGCTCTATTTTTGACATGTAATTGCGAGGCCACCCTCCCGCCTCTTCTAAATGAAGGCAGTCCGTTGATACATTTAAAGCTGGAATTCTTGTCAATCACTTAAATAGCTTGCTGATTCTTTTAAGATAAAAGTGGTTGAACTGGGCCGAAAATTAGTAGCTCACAAGTAATGACTATACGAACCAGCACAAAAAATACATCCCTAATGAAAATTAATGGAAAGCCAACATCACAAGATAATAATCGCTTTTACCCACCAGCGTGATAATGTTTTCCAAAATGGGAGGAGGAGCAAACAGTACACTTTTATGCTGCTCTTACCATATTTTTTCAAATATACAAATATCAGAGGACCTGACCCCCGTCGTTACCCGTTCCATCGCTCCAGTTATCTCTTGTCTTTCCTCTGGGCCCACCCAGCCCGACATCCGTATCACGGAGTACCATCACTACCGAGGACCTCTCCCGTGGAGGAGCGGTGGCGATGTCGAAGGCACGAGACTAATAGACACTTTAAATTCATAACCGCAGTAATTTTATCTGATTGGCCCAGCGTGAACTAGCTCGGACGGGATTGGTCGCTGGTGGACTACGGTTGTAAAATTCAGCGCGAAATAGAAGGAACTTCGTGGCTCAGGACTGCTGAATTCCCTGACCAAAGGACCTGCAGCGCGAATAATGCAGGCACGGTTAGATGGAAAGTGAAATGGAAATACACTTGTTCAATCAAGCCTTTCCAGCTCACCGCTAAGAAGACCCCACGTCAATGGATTAAGCATTCAGTGGCCTGCACAGCTCTGGCGATATTGAGGGAGTCAGCTGATCAACGTCAATTCTAGTGCTGACTGGCGCTCACTTTGGAAACCTTCAGGTACTATACAGTTGAACACGCAGGGAATTATCGATACTTCACCGACACGAAACCACATTGTCCGAAACAAATTTGAATTTTGAACATTTGGTACTCGTGATGAAGCGATATTCTCTTACTTCGAAAAACAAAAATACGGAATGAAAGGTAGAGGGTCCAGTTCGGTTCACTCCCCTCTGATTAAGACGCTTCAGTGATTAAGCGGACGTAGCTTAACCGTTGATGGTATTTACCCTGTCCTTATTAGCTTTTCCGAGCCTGAGTTCATTGCTGTCAGCAAAGTGACGAACCAAAAGCTCCGGTCCGTTCCTGCCGTATGCGTGAGCTTAGCGGAAATTCTAAATATATTACCGCTCCCCGCAATTCATATGTAATCGCCTCATTCCACAATGATATTTTGGAGGCAGAATTTTGCACCCATTTGTGATTGTGATCGTGACCCACATTTTGCTACTTGAACGGAACCAATGCAACTGGAGCGGTTCACAAATATTGTGAACGAGCGCGCGCGCACACACGCACACACACAAAGAAAATGCACATGCAAAATGTTCGTCTCAAAGCTGATTACCAAACTCAAAACCGATAAGACTTACGTTTGCGTTTGGAAGACTCGTCTCCCATCTGCATGTACTGCTGTTCATGCGGATGTTGTTGCTGGTGTTGCTGCTGATGCTGTTGCATCTGCTGTTGTTGCTGTTGCTGCTGTTGTTGTGGAGAGTTCATATCCATGACAATCATCGGGTTCTGCTGGTTCGGCGCCGGTGATTGGTCGTAGTCACTGTAAAACTCTTCCTGATTGGTCGATGCCAGGGGCGCGCCGCCCGGCGAGCGGTCTGATTGGATGCTGGGGGCCAGGGTTGCCAGCTTAGACTGAAAGAAAACACAAATAAAATCATTAATGTAGCTGGCAAATGAACAAAGATGTGCACCCATTCTTTTTTACAAAAAAACGAGCACCCAATTAACAATGAGACACATACTGAATGGATGAAAAGAGGTAAGCTCCAGACATTTGTCATATTTTTGTCTTACTATATACAGATTCTTCCTTTATTTTTCTGTTTAGTTTTGCTTATTTTTCAGATAAACACATAATACACCGTCATACAGCTGTGGCTTCACACCCGCGGCATCCCCATCCCTTCCCCGCACTAATAACCAGAGCAAACCATTGGTGCTCTGAGAAATTAGATGGGCTCAGCGAGGGCGAGCGTGCACTCAGAAGGTGATCGATCTGGTAAAGTATACACGTTCCTCAGTCAACCACAAACTGGGCAGTCCCGTCCCTGGGGGACAACCCCTTCCACCCACAAACACTAGGTATAGACCGTCCCAGTACCGGATTGATTTGTGTTTTTCTAGAAAGTTACGTCATCCCATTGAAAAGACAGCCAGGCGTGCCCCAACCGCGATCCAAACGATATCACCCTTATGTTAACATCATTAAACATACAATTATCCAAGTCGCTGCACACCCTGCTAAAAATGGAAGATATAGCTTCAAAAAGGACAACCACGTTTGTTTGTTATGTACCAGGCTATTTAAGGAAGACTTTCATACATATTACGTAAGGCATGACCGCTATTTCAACTTTTTATAAAACACCACTTGTCCGATAATTGAAGAAAAAAAACAGAGAAAATACTTTCTAGTAAGCCACCTTGCTTCTACTGTTGGTAATACCCCGGACACTGGCAAACAAATACACATTCTAGTGACCACCATATATTGCGGAAAGTTAAGGAACGGAGAGAACCTCCATAGTGCCGGATGGAGCGGTTAGTAGCCACGCATGAAAACTGATCCTAAACGTTTCAACCCTACGTTCAAGCTCTCAATGGTGCGTTAAATTTGTGAATATTGAATTGAAGCCTCTCCAGTTGCTTTAAACATTGTTGCAATTCCATTACTGTTTTCGACCTCTATGTATCTCCCCCAATGGATGCTACCTAAAAAGTGGTCATCGTCTCTGCTGTGGCGCATTTTCAACATAATATGCACCAGTGCATGACACATTTGTTATGTCATTCTACATTAATGGGGAGGCAAGTTGAAGACAAATAGTTTTAGTGTGATCAATGCATTGCGTCATTTGATGAGTCACCACTGACTTCCGTGACTAATATCCCTGGATGTTAACGACATACCCAACGCCAAAGATATCGACGAAGAACATCCCTCCTCATTCCTAACTGGACGCTTCAATACCATCAATACTTGTCCAAGGTAGCCGAGCATCCAGGTTTGCTCGAATGGAGAAAAACAGAAATTGTCACTCCTTTAACTCAGTGACCAGAAAAATCCACACAGCTGGACCGGACTGAAATTCTGTATCTCCACGCCCCTCCCCCTCATTGCTCCCTTAAAAACGCCTCTGATCCGTGTCCCCACGTCACACGTGAGTACCAGCAGATGGAACTCGCGGCGATGGAGGCACTACCGGATCCCAGACCACCATCGCTCCCGGCTGTGATTATTCTCCTGTCCAGCCCTGCAGCGCGCAGCGACACGCCGTGGCTAAATAGATCACTCTCAGTGTCACCGGGCCGGCAACAGATGGCGTGAGTGCTACCGCGTGGAGTGGCAGTGTCCACCGGCATCTGATACGCCTCTCCCGCTGTGGAGATGTCAGATGTCGGGTACTGACGCCGGTCGGTGGACACTAGATATTCATGGGTGATTGTGCTTACCGTTGAGTATCATTTGTAAGAGATTGTCTGCATACCTATTCCTACATATAAATGTAGACAAGTGCGAGTTAGTGCCACGGAAGCAGTGGTTCACGCCAGCCTCTTCACACTTTTGACGCCTCCGCTCACAATCATTTCCAGATGGGCTCGTTCTACGCCGAGAGCGGTTCGGAACACGCCGGTGCGAGCGCTGTCGATATGTGGTAATTAGGGCTCACCGGATCTCACCGTTGATAGGATACGTGTCGGTCGCTCTAATTGCCATCGCCGACAATATGTAATTACAGCGCGTGCAAGAGCTGCAAAAAGGTGTCAAAGTGTTTTCGGTAAAATGGTCAGAGGGCAGATCGGGACATGCGCATTCGATACGTTGCAATGTCCTAAGTGGTGGTGAGTAGTCTGCTTGTAGAGTCAGAGCGATGCGAAGTTTTATGCTCCCTTCGGAAATGGTACGCATTTTATTGTAGCGGAACATTGAGACAGTTTGCTCCCTGTCCAGTTGATGCGTCAATTTAGGCGTTCCTTTCTATGATAGCGGACTGTTTGTGTCTTTTAGGTGTATTCTATCTGATCTATATCTATGATTGGGGTGGTGGATTCCATTCTGAGGTGGTGGGGTTAGAAGTCACAAAAACAGATATGTTTAATTTTTTATTTATTTCTGGAAGGACAAGGTACAAGCTTTCGTGAGCGCAAGATCTCAGCCTTCGCATCGTCTTTCTCAACAAACAAAAAACTCCACGGACCTTAACACGCATGGAGGGCTCAGGCCCCCACCTATTTTCCGAGGTGCCAGAGAACCGGTTGTAGCTGAAAAACGAAACGTGGCCACATTTAACAGAATTTAATAGCGCGTCGATTGGTAAAGACTTTTGAAAATCGGCCGAAAATGTTTTGACTTATAGGCTTTCAAAGTCAGACCTGCATTTTGAGATCGCCGTAAACGCGCGGTCGGACCAGTTAGCTTGCATTGAAGACCGAGTGTGACGTCATAACGTCATATAAGCGGGACTATATGTCAAGGTCACTTCACATGAAAGTCAAGGTCAAGGTCAAAGGTCACAGGTCAAGGTCATATCTGCACTTCAAGGTCACTGACCACTGTGCGTCCGGCCAAATGACGTTACCGTCTGACATATATTATGCTATGACGTCATCGGTAGGGTACCCCAATACAAAGGTCAAGGTCAAAGGTCAAGGTCAAAGGTCATTGGGAAAGGTCAATCCTCATTTCTCGCCAAACAGTGGCTACAGTGTTAGTCAAAGTGTAAATAATAAGTAGTATACCATATGGTGACCTTAAAGGTCAATGACCTTGAATGACCTTGACCCAAAAGTTGTGGGAAGCCTTTTGAGACCTCTTCTCTATGAACCTTGTCCGCCTTTAGCTTATTCCCGCCATTTTCCTGCATAATCACAGCATTTACCAATCGATCCCAGCATGGCCAATATTTGACCTTACGACCTTGTTTGACCTTAAAGATATTAACCTAGGTCAATGAAAATTTGTCATCATGTAGATCACCATAGCCCTCACCCACCTACCAAGTGGCATTTTCAACCCTCTTAGTTTCGAGATCTTAGGGGTCTACCAGGCCCCCCTCCAGTGCGCGTTAGTGCCAGACCCCCTCCAGTGCGGGTGTTAAATCATGTATCCCCTAACAAAGCCATAACCTTGATCTTACACCAGCGGCGACCTCTGGTCGTGCCTACACCTCCGTGCTTGAATTGACGCGCTGCGACAGCCCAGTCTGCCCGTGTGAACCGACGACGCGACTCCACTACACACAGGTGTCTGAGCGACGCTGACAGGGGTACAGGGTACAGGGGGACACCGCTGAGATGGTTGGCGGTGGAGTACAAAGAGGATGCCTTTTATATGGCTGGCGCTGAGGAAGGGAACCCGCTGATTTGGTTGGCGCTGGGGTACAGGACTTGCACAGCACGGGTGGTATTCGGGTCGGGAAGAACATTGTGCGCAGGATAAATGCAGGATCTGACAAGCTGAGTTTGAAAATTGTTGGCATTTATTTGGGATTCCTGTTAAAATGGATTCGTCTAACTAGCAGGAGAAGAACTGCCCTTTTAAATGGAAACGTTTTCTTTGAGGAAATATGCATAATCAGACAGAAGTATCAATAAACAATGCATCGAATTTCTCCATGATCTCAGAAAGGGCTCCATAAATATCCTAGTATCGGAAAAATATATCCTTATCTGCTCGTAGAAAGTCAATGTTTTTTTCTGCAAATGGCCTTGAGAATATGAGGCCGTATATGATTAGAGATGCCCATTAATTATGACTATAGCTCCAGAGTAACAAGCACCAACCACGGAATCGTAGGTATCTGATACCAATGATGCGGATTTACATATATATATTTGGAGGTACCCGTAAACCTCCCCCCATTAAAAATCAAAGCATGCTTTAGAAATTAGTGTTTTCATTTCAAGTTCTTCATATTGGTTTATACAGCTCAGCAGGCCTGAGAAAAGGCCAAGACACACTTTATATCATGTTATTCCTTTCAATGAGGTAGTTTTTAACATAGGTTACAATTTGAGCACCCCAGTCATTCTTGGGAGATCCACGCCCCTGCATTGGCGGTTGAAAGAAGTGGGAGGGGGGAGTGGGGGTTGTGAGTGGAATTGTATCTCCCCACTGATAGAAAACCTCCCTTCCGTGGGCTCCTTCTCGGCAGCTACTCCTGCTGAAATGTTTGGGTTTTTCCCCGATTTGGGTCAAGTAAGACAAATGGAAAAGGGGTGGGGGACGTCCTCCGCTTTCGACGCCTACACTGATACACTGATACCAAACGTAAACAAGCCGTTAAGCTTCAAAGGGACGGTGGACTCATGCGTATTGGCAAAAATCGCAGGCCCTTTTAATACTCCATTATGAACAGACCCGTAATATCTCCTCCCGCAAGATGTAATCCCTTTGACATCATAACTTAAGTGACGTCAAAGCAGCACACGTCAGTCCACTGCAGCTAATGCCACCAACAGCGTCCGTCGTGTTGACGTCAGTGCGATGGGTCTGAGAACGACCGAACGGAAGCCAACCGGAAAATCATCGTGCGGTGAAAGGGGAGCAGTGGGGCCGGGCAGGGGCGCGTCCAGTCATGCTCACATGGGGGCAGTGGGGCCGTGCAGAGGTGAGTCCAGTGACGCTCACATGGGGAGGAGTAAGGCCGTGCAGGGGCGAGTCCAGTGACGCTCACATGGGGGGGGAGTGGGGCCGGGCAGGGGCGAGTCCAGTCACGCTCACATGGGGAGGAGTGGGGCCGTGCAGGGGCGAGTCCAGTGACGCTCAGATGGGGAGGGGTGGGGCTGTGCAGTGGCGAGTCCAGTGTCGCTCAGATGGGGGAGCCGTGGGACCGTGGGGCTGTGAAGGGACGCAGTCCAGTGACGCTCAGATGGGGGAGCAGTGGGGGCGTGCAGGAGCGCGTCCAGTCATGCTCAGATAGAAAAGTAGTGAGGCCTTGCGCGGCACATTTAAGCTTGTCCCAGATGGCAAGTCTTAGGGTCGAGTTAAAATTCCCAATGAGGCTAAAAGTCTGTCCTGGACGCTCGCTTTATGTAGGCTGGAGCAAAAAGTTAATATTTCGACCTTCTTTTATGATCCAGTATCACTGTGTGCCTAAGAACCTTAGCAGTCGAGCATATACAAAATGTTTGTATTCACGTCCAGACCTAAAAGAACTTGCCCCAGAACATGGCGTGCTTGCACGTACCGGTCCTGAAGAATTTCCGTGTCCCATATATACTTTTCATTGCAGGTTTCCATGGCCCCACCCCAGTACCGGAGCATTCAATGGTGCGCACCATAGGCGAACCCAGGGTGCGAAGGGGGTGGGTGACCACGATCAGAAATTCCAGATAAGCCCATGACAATGATAGGACTTGTGTTGTGTGCAGAGGAAGCAAGCTGATCATTTATCTTGAAAGCAGTAGCCATAGTTCCCTTCACAGTATTATTTTCTAAACATATTTAGTGTGCAAGTGAGGCCCATGCTCTGGTCTCCCTGGGCGCGCCGTTGATTTCACGCGCGTGGTGCATGTCAGCGACGTTAGCCCCCTCCCCCTTCCCCCGCTGATGTTCTCCGCCTGCGCGTCGGCGGCGAAGTTTGAAGATGCTCGAAAGCCCGATTACAACAGGCGTCGCTACTTTATATCCGAGAAACAGACTGTCTAAGGAGAGTTCCATGTAAGGAGAGATGCTACACTGTTCGCACCAATACTCCATGTAAGTGAACAAGTGACCCTGTTGGGAGTAGCTCTAATAAAATAACATAAGATAAGAGACCCTGTGGCGGCATGAACTGGATACTGGCGCGTTTTTCTCTTGTAGGACAAAGTCAGACAGATCTGATAAGACGACGATCCAGACGGATCGCGCTCTGGACTACTCGCTGTCCTTTAACAAGACTCGCGCGCTGAGCACGTGACCAAGAGCCGGTGTACCATCATGTAGTCAGCCAGAGTTCAGAGAGCACGTGGAGCTGGAGGTAGAGCTGTAGTGACATCACAGACAGGCGCGCTTACAGGCGGATTCAGGGTTTCCTATTGGTGGGGGTGTTTGGTCAGGGAACACCTTTATAAGGCCAGAGCGGCGCCACTTTTTGGCGAAGCAGGAAAGGGTATAAGATTGCATCACTGAGGCGCTGCGGGAGGAGGGCTGGGAAATGACATTTCGGGGGCGCCAGGGCTCACTGTCGTGAATCTAGGTGAATGGAGCATGAGATTCACTTTGATGTCCCTGGACCTGCCCATGACGGGGCTGATTGTGACCAACAGAGCACAGGAGACAGAGATCTGCGGACGTTATTGCTTTTCAAGTGTTTTGTGCGGGGAGTTCCGGTGTTGCAGTTGTTGCAAGGGCGAGAGAAAAGAGAGCGATGTGTCGGGGAACGGGAAAAATTGATTATGTTCAGTGATTCAACTCAACACTTATCTGGGAAGTGATCAATGCGATTGATGGATCTGTGTTCCACATCTTGCTACTTGTGTGACTGATTTTGTTAATACATATTCATATTGAAGAGATAAGCCTGGATACAGAGTTGATATCTTATTTGTACTGTTGCTTCGAATTTGAAAAGGAGGACTAAATAAACATTAAAAGACAAGTCAGTTAACTACGGACTGAAGTCGGGCAGAAACAGCGGTAGCATTGCGTACAGGGCGTCAAAAGAACATCAAATATAAAAAATGTACGCAAACAGGCAGCTTTCCCATACATAACCAGCTGCCTTTGTTTTTGTTATCGTTTGTTTGCTGTTAAAGTCATCCAAGCGTCACGCAGTTGGTCGACAGGGAGGTCACGAAAGCGACCCACGGTGGAGGGGCAGTGGCCCAGTGACCAGAGTCACTGACAGGTCGTAAAACAATCGACTCCAGTCCAGAGCAGCCGTGGCCTTCCCAAAATTCCCCGAGTTCCTACACTCTATTCCCACGCGCTTGATGGAGAACAAGGAGATTCTACACCTTCCTGGGTTTGTACATTTATGACAACGTGTTTTAATAATGTTAGCTTTGGATTCGCTCCACATGAAAGTCATTTACATATGTCAGCAAGGTCAGAATAACAACTCAAGCCAATCAAACGGGCACACTGCCAAAAGTATCTCGCCATCAAATTTGCATAACATTAGATGTGGACCAGTAATAAAACGCGGAAGAAGCAGGCACAGAACCCACCGCATGCCCCTATAATAACAAATCATGTCTATAAAGCAGCCCCAACTTACGGCAGATGGCCAGCAGATGGCGGCAGGCACCATGAAACCGCCAGGTTGTACTCTATAACAGCAGCACAGTTCGGCACACTTAAGCAACGTGACGTCTGTCCTCAGGTCATAAAATCTTATCATGATACAGTGAGAAAATGCAGGTCATTGAACGGCCCAGGAGAAGATAATGTTGCTCGTTTACCGTTTCCGGAGCCTGTTAGACACCCGAGTGTAAAACGAGCTCACCATCTGTGCAAAGGGAGTTCACAACACGTGCACCAGCCCGGGTCGGAGTTTGTTCGGAGTTTGTTCTCAGGCATATGTATTTTAACGGCGACGGAGAGAATAGGAGGACAGCATGATTTATAGGATAATCGTAGAGAGAGAGATGAGAGAGAGAGAGAGAGAGAGAGAGAGAAAGAGAGAGAGACAGAGACAGAGACAGAGACAGAGGCAGACACAGAGACAGAGACAGAGACAGAGACAGAGACAGAGACAGAGACAGAGACAGAGAGAGAGAGAGAGAGAGAGAGAGAGAGAGAGAGAGAGAGAGAGAGAGAGAGGGTGAAAGGAGAAGCCCCGCTTTCATAGAAGTCAGACCTACTACCCTTCATGCATGACTCCCTCATCAGCCGGGCTTATGGCCGAAAGGAACTACTTTGCCAACGCCGCATGCCTTAGAAGAGCATTGATGCGCGGAAACAGTGCCAATCAACACCCTCTAGGCTGGTTGAACTAGGCTGGTTGAAATTTGAATAATTTGTTACGAGTGAATACAATATGAGCCCAGCAATTTCTAGTACAGAAATTGACTTCCTAACCAGATCCCTTTCAAGGAGATCGAAGCTATATATATATATATATATATATATATATATATATATATATATATATATATATATATATATATAAATCAATAGAGGAGAACTGACTGATGAGAATGCCCAGTAAAAATGCGATAAATTAAGTATAAATACCAAGCTGAAGAAAATTCAGGCTCCAGTGGTGTAGTGGTTAGCATGCCGGGCCGAAATCGGAGACCTGGGTTCGAGTCCCAGCTTAGGAGCAATTTTCCAAAGCGCAAAATTACAACAGTCTATAACTTATATATATATATATATAAATTATATATATATATATATATATATATATATATATATATATATATATATGCATAGTTTTCTTCCCACATCAACCAAAAAGCACTCAATTCCCTTGGGTTTAAACTGCGAATCTCCTGCGGCGTAGATTTGATGACGTCACCGGTTCTAGCCACTAGGCAGAGCAAACGGGCGCCGGCCAGTGTGAGCGGGGCTGGGAACTCACCAATCCCAAGTGGCTATCGAGGTATTTTTTTCTCAGGGAGGCACTTCCAAAACCACCACCCAACACTAACATTTTATCATAGCTATAGTCAGCGTAGCGTAACATCATAGCATTATCATAGCTGAGAGGAAATAACGGCGGACGAAGTGTCACTACCTCGTTGATTTCAGTTTCACACGCGATAGACAAAGGCGTCACCACGGATTTCTGGGCAGGGGGTGAACATAGCGATGGAAACCTGTCCCGAGCGCCGGAAATTGTGAAGACATATTGTTTTTCAGGAAAATCGACAAATATCGGGAGTTTTGAGGATAAATGCATTTCGTTCTCCCAATCCCTCCCTCCGGATCTGCGCCTGTCTATCCCTATGCTCGATCGGAAAGACATAGAAGCGTAACATTTGTTCTACATAGACATCGACGCAGTTTCGTTAAAATGCAAAAGGAAACATATTAGTCCTGAAATTTAACATCTTCAAAGACAGTCCCCGTCAAACATGGTCGACCACCCCCCCCCCACACTTTTCTAAAGACCATTTCCACCAGCCTCACCCCGTAGCAACACCCCTGTGATAGGTTCGGATTAATTGCGGACGTGTTATTGGTTGCAGCACATCCTTTCTAGCTTTTTTGGGATATACATGATATTTTCGAATGTCTTTCAGCACACAGCAAACATGGCTTCCTGGAATCCACGTCCGGTGAAAAATAATAGGAGGCTGTTCTAAAAGTAGCCTTCGAAATGCTTGCCGTGATTCCAATATTCAATTGCTGGACTGACAAGTATAGTTGTTTATCAATAATAACAAGCACGCATTTCCACTTGCATAATAATTACCAGAACTTAGTATCAATATCACATTGGATTTAGCAGGAATATAAACAACATATATACAAGAATAGATGGAATACAAAGCTCTGTACGACCCTAACCAAATTGGAAGATCTGCCACACATTTTTAGCAGCAATCGCGGGCCGCAGGTGCCATCATTTCTTCGCAACCACTCTCGACAATATTCGCGCCCGGTGACGTACTCCTGCGAAGCATGAAGATGACAAATGCACGTGCTCTAAAATTCAATCAGAAGTGCCCAGGTTTATGCAGAATTCTTCGGAGCTGTCATCTGCAGGATTGTCACACAATAGCACCTGCGTGATGGATGGCGAAGAACAAATTGCTAGCCCACTTTGCTGAGGCAGCATCCAAATGCCATGAATAACATGTTCAAAAAGAAGGTGCTTTATCTGACTGAGACAAATGTGTTCGTGCCTTGAAAGTGACAGTTGTCACTGCATCGGCCTCCTCTGATCTCCAGAAGCTCTGCGAGATTTGTCAGCTAAGCTGCATGGGGTATGCAAATCCTGGGATTTCAGATATTGCTGGTGATTTTTTACCACTCGTTGCAAATGTCATAAATCTTGCTGTCGAATCCCGAAGCCGGCCCGTGTCTATCGACTGTACTAAATGATTTAGGTAAGTCACGATGTTAAGCCAAACTTCCTGCCTCTTGGAGAGCCCGAAAAGCGGCAGAACAGATTGAAAACTCTAGCATCCTCGTCGCAGAGGCGGGCTTTTGGAAAGCCACGACTCACCCGCACCTCATCTTAAATTGGCACCAATCAGCGACCATCTCCGTAGCTCTCAACTCCGGCATGAAGATTGTACAACGCTCATTCGCCACGATCCAGCAAAGCTAGGCCCTCTCAACACCGACCCTTTTATCTGTTGAGGAATAGATCCCGCTCCCTGCCCGTCACAAGAAGCTCAAGGGCCGCTCGCATTCTGCCGTACGGCCATTTTCTGCTCGTGTTTTCTAAACATTTCTCACCGTTACTCACGTGTTTTTCTGGTGTGGCCACTTCCCCCGCAGGAGATTGCGGACCACACATCCGGGCCGGTCTGTTCTGACGAGCGTGTTTTCTCAGCACTCAGCAGCCATCTAGAGATCGTTCACTCCAATCCTAGCTCTTCTCAACACTGACAGAGTGACGGAGTGATAGATTACTAAAGGCATGTAAATACGCACTGGAATTCTAGGTCTGTATGAGCCGAAGTTAACCTGTAAAGCAGCTAAGAATATTTTGTGGCGGAATGAAGAAAATATTCACACTAGACTCATACTTTTCGGGAAGCGTTCCTCCTGTTTTCAGCTTCTCAAGTGATTAGGAACAAATCAGGGTTAAAGGGAAAATAGCAAAAAATCCATCATACAGCCTTGCTAGATTACGTACATACTAATTTGTATGTTCCCGTTATGTTCGATTATGAGGACAAATCAACCCGAATACAATAGTTTAAATACTTTTTTAGTACAGATACACATGGGACAACATTTTAGCATACATATATGTCCCATTTAAACCTGTCCCATTCCACGGGGTCCTGAAAAATTTACCCAATGAGTGATACCATCCCGTTCTGTTCTTTGTTGTAAAATTCTCAGGAAAGAATCTTGCTCGTAACGTCCCAAATGAAGCATCGAAAAATGCATTCCGTGTCCCGCCTTAAAATGTCGTTCCACAATTGGCGTTCTGTTTTCATTTGCATCCAGACCTCGCGTTCCTCTAACTTTGTGCTTCTGTGTTCCTTTGCAACATATCTTTCACCCTATTTTTTGGTTCGACGATAAGGTTCATTCATTCTAGTGTAAGCTGTGATAACCATTCAGGCGATTAGAAGCATTGCCCTTCCCTAAAATCCCTCCACCACCCGTCTATTAGTGAAGCTTCACTCAGTTATCCGCCACAGAATAGCCACCGAGCCCACACCTTCACCTAGAGTGGCCCAGAACATAGGTGGATCCAGGATTGCCGATCGACGGGGGCACCTATTCGGGGTGCGACATCCCAACCAGGGAGTCCCACTTTTGACCGGCAAAGCCTATCAGGTGGGCACAAAATCCTATCTTTGGGTGCCGATTTTCGCATCCTGGGAGGAGGGGGTGGGAAGTGACATTTCAGGGGGCGCAAAGTCCTATCGGTGGGCGCCGATTTTCGTATCCTGAGGGGATGGGAAGCGACATTTTAGGGGGCGCCATCGACCTTTCAGGGGGCGCCGTGACCATTTAGGGGCGCCGAGGGTAGATCGGGGGAGGGGGCACGTGCCCCTTTGCCCCCTGGATCCGCCTATGGCTCAGAATGCCTCCGAAGCCAGAAGCTGACGTCGGTTATTCGACCGACAGAACAAAGAGGAGCGGACCCAGGACGCCACCCTGACGTAGCCCGGAGTCGAACGCCTTGCTGAAGACAATACGTGGCGGTGACGCGGCGCTTCCGGTTGGCGGCGGACACTGTTGCACAGCCGGAGGGGAGGGTGATAGAGGGGAAGGACAGGAAGCAGGCGGGCTTCGTCATCAGGGGAGGGGAGGGTGACATGGCGGGCAGGTTGTGAAGGCTGTTGACGCCGGCAAGTGTCGATATAGCCCAGGGACAGGTCTCTGATCGGTTTTGGGAGGAGGTGACCTAGTCAAGACTGTTATCAATATTATTCAAGTGGTTCAAATTCAATTATCTCCTAGGAAACGAGCACACTCATCATTCCTATTCGGCAAATGGAATTGGACACCCAAATATCACTGTTACGCTAAGGCGACTAGTAATTTGTTCTACCTGGAGTTGCCTAGTAATTAATAGCCGGCCCACTCGAGGAGAAGCCATCTCGCCATGCAAAATTAATCAGCTGTGCGGACGCTAATGGTTTGTTATGATTGGACAGGTTAAGTGAATCTTCTGCCCCAGGAACCTACCCATCCGATGCTCCTTATATGTATTTCTGGTGTCTTTCGCGTCTTCTATCATTACTTGTGAACGAACGACCCATAGTCATAATGAAAGTGAGGGCCTACGTTTGAGGTACAAGCGATGTGCCTTAATTTGTCTCTGTCAATGGTGATGTACAGTTTAGAAGAATAATTACCGATAAACATCTCTTGACCTAATTGGTATCACGTATTAGCGTTACATAACACGTACACATCCAATTCAGGGAGAAAGCATTGAAAAACGTGGAGAGCCATTCGATAGAACTGCTCAATTTGACAGATATAATTCAATAGTTATTAATTGTCATCGTTACCCACCTTTGCCGTCTCCTACCACAGTTTTAATTATTTCTCGGTCATACGATAGCGCTTGGAAAACCACCTTAAGCGTGTAGTGACGCTTGTAATAAGCGAAATGGTTTCCCATTGAAAGTGCAAGAGGGCATTGGTGATTTAGGTTTGAACGTAGAATAGTAAATTTTTCGAACGTTCGATTTTCTAAGCTCCAAAAACAAAGTCTCCACGTGCACATCTGCCAGCAGGAGCGATAAGCTGCTGTAACGGTGGCAGCAGCAGTGGCAGCGGCGGCAAAGGCAGCGAATGAGAGGAGGACGCTGCCTCACAATAGCGCACTAATTAGGTGAGAAGTCGGCGGGCCGCCTCGCGCCGCGTTGGCCGCGCCGGCCGCGGAAATGCGCCGATTAGCGTCGCGACACCAGGTGCTGCCAAATGGGCTGCCACACGAGGGCGGCGGCGGCGGCGAGGCGTCTGTGGTAGGTGTCACGTGGAAGAGATATGAGAAAAGTAGGGTCTAGTGGAGAATGACGCGTCCTTGGAGCATGGGCGTGGAAAGCGGAGGGGGTGGGGACGGGGGACATGCTTCCCAATTTTCATCAGACAATTTTCCAATTTCAACGAGAGTGGGGAAATAAGTGTAAAACAAAATTGAGGCGAGTAGGCGCGCAACATCATGAGGAGCCCAAATCTGAAGCGAACTTGATTTAAGACGGAGAAATTTTCGGTCAAGGAGGAGATATAGTTTCACTCATAAGCTTCATTAGCCAATTTTTGGCCGGTGGTAGCACCATTGTCTCAACGCTTGAATACAGATATCAGTGACGCGTGGGGAATTGGTGGCTTAGTGAATATAATCAAAGAGTCCTAAGCCACGGGTCTCGGGTTCAAGTCCCGGCCAAGCCTCTCAATAAGTCGGTCGGATCCCAACAGGATGAGAGTTTGTGACGCCGTATAACCTTGACAGTTGATGCGTCGTTAATTCCCAACAATTATTAACATTTTAGTGGCTTGTCAGTTGAGAACATTGAGCGACATTGGACTAAGTAACCACGGCATTTCTCATTTGATCATTAACTTATGTAACTGACTGATTTGACACTATGGACTTAACTGGAAGCATATTTCAGCTTTGTCTTAGCAAGCCAAAGACCACGATTTCGTTAGGTAAATGCAGAAACGCTCTGGTTGTGGCAATGAACACTACTGGGGTCTTAATAGTAATGAACCAGACCAGGTCGTATAACGGATATCGTGCCGGCATCAGCGTAGAATACCTGATTGGAAAGGCTGGATTCGGCAGCAATTATCAAGAGCGTGAGAAGCTGTTTACAAAAGACGAACGATCCGACTGAATCCAAACTCGGTCGCCGCAGTCCGGCACTCCTCGTGGCACTGGATTGGAGCTTCTAGCCAACAGATGGATGCTGGAATGGCTGTATTAGGAGGGCGCTAATTATTCTCGCGAATCATACGCATCATCGACGTTATATATTTGCCACACAATATGACTACCAAAAAAATATGTATCCATCCAGATCTACACAACTAGGCACAGATATGT
Organism: Lepas anatifera; assembly: GCA_034440635.1. Classification (NCBI taxonomy): domain Eukaryota; kingdom Metazoa; phylum Arthropoda; class Thecostraca; family Lepadidae; genus Lepas; species Lepas anatifera. Next base: position 321,751 of record JAOTON010001433.1, on the reverse strand, counting down.
AAGTTACAATCCATAGCAGAGGTGACATTATCCCATGAAAAGATCTTAACTGTTTGAAGGACCTGTAGCCCTCTCAGTCTGCTGAGCACACGTTGCCCAGCTAATACGCAATGCTTGTCACGGATGCCATACAAAAACAGTGACCAGGCCCGCTTTAAAGTTGTGTATGTAAAGTGCAATTCTGGCAGCTCCATGGAGACGTGGCCACTGGGGTCCTCTCGTGGGCGGACGGTATGAGTGGCATGTTTAACATTCGCTCTTTTACATTGGCGGGTAAATTTGCGAGCATTTAGATGAGGCGCGCGAATCGTCCCCGAAACAGGTTCCTGCGACAGCACAAAAGAGACGAGCAAACATCCCTGTTGAAAACATCAGCATATTCTGCCGCCAGCTTTTGAATGAAATATCGCAACAAAAGGCCATAGACCCAGTTACAAACAGCGTCGATAGCCAGTTTTGAGAGTTACTGAACAGCCATAACAATAGAATGACTGACGGCACCAACCGACATCCAGCGACTAGGCAGCTGCAATCCTTAAATGTTTAAACGTGTTCCTTTCATGTATAGCAGCACGCCACATCTAAAAGACCTCCTATCATTAAAACTATCATCCGCCCATTCGTTCTGGATGGTCTTGCGGTCTGCTGTTCAGCATCATGCACGTGACGCCATCATTTAACAAAGGCAGTCATGAGGTGTCCAGCGGCAGCCCCATTCGCTGAACACCTGAGCCTGGCTCCTCAGCCATTAACAGCTGCTCAAGGTGTGTTTAGTTTCATCGCACGTCATTTGAGACAATTATCTCGTGCATAAGCATCGCCGCGCTGCGGGGACCCAAATATTTGCGGTGGCTCCGGCAGGGGCGCCAAGAGGATGTAAGTGGGCTCTTAGTTGGCTAATTGAAGGTGGTGGCCCGCTTTTGTCAGTCAGTGGTACGTTCTGGTTGTTCCTCCTCTGTAGTGTTTAGGCTCCTGGAAAGAGTGTTTGAGAATGGTTTGTTTTTGGGTTTTGGAAGTTAGGTAACCAATTATTTGATGAAAAATAGCAGCATAAATCGAGGCATGCTTTTGCGCCTCCAATTACTAGCATCATCATCACCATCATCATCAGACCATCATCATCATCATATCTTTTTTTTTCTATTTTTGTATGAAAGTACAGAAAATCAAGGAATAAAGAGGGAGCAATGAGAAAACAGTTCAGGTTATTGATTTAGATACAAAGATAACAATTTCGTTTCAGCACCAAACATGCTCACCCGAATATTCAAAAATTGATCCTGCATCAGACTAACACAAACATCCCCGAAAAAGCGCACGACTCCCAAATGCTTGCGGCTCGTACCCCATAACTCGGTTCCCCCGAATAACTCGGTATATTTTCCGATCTCGTCACGTATCAGATACTATAAACACCCAAGCCTTGCGACGATCCCAGCTGCAAAAGGATAGTCTACTACTCCGTCAGGATTCAACATCAGTCAACTAGGAAACATGGAATTCCCGTTGGTGGCATCTGAAACTGGTAGCGTCACTGTTAAAAAGAGGCCCAGGATGACACTTTAGACGGAAATTGTCGTGTCAAGTCAAAAAGACAGTCGAATACCTGACAGCTGAGCTCGAGGTATGCTTGGAGCCCGCGACAGCTACAAGGTGGGAGCGATCACGGAGACGTGTCAAAGCCGCGAGGAGGAGCGCTCGATCCATGACGCTTGTAACTGTACGGCCAGGCCATTGCCCAGGAGTTGCGAATGCCCAGGTTCTATTATCGACATGACAGATAACCTTCCGCCTAAGTACAGGGTCCACACAATCCGGCTGAGAAGTGAAAAAAGCAGCCCGGTCTCTACAATGGTGGAGGGTTCCATGACAGAATTCTTTTTTACCCAGTGTGATAATTAGCTCTCCGATTGATTGCAGCTAAGTTTCAGATGCTTCCATTTGCTGTTCATTCCATTCGGTGGCAATCTTTTGCAAAGACTCGAGGCTTCTGGCAGGCGCAGGTGAGATGTTCTTCGAAGCCCAGCGATGACTGTGTTTCAGAGGCGTTTAAAAGAGGTTAACCGGCAGTGGCAGCGCATCGACGGATGCCCGGTGCGCTGTTAGGTCATTATTAACTCGACGTTAGGCTCTACAACAAATGGGCGGCCGCTGATGAGCGAAGCAGAAGCCGCGAAGGTAGCGACAAGGACTCATCATCAAGGATCAGTCTGGTTGAGCCGCCAGAGGTGGATTGTTCAAAGCACGTGGTAAAACCAGCTTCGCATAGAAAATACATAAAAACAGGTGAAATCCAGGACCTAGTGCATTCGATTAGCTCGTTCACACCCACAACCAAGTCGCCTGGCAGCATTAAAGATACGTCGGCATTTAAACGCCGGAGGCATTTAAACACCTTAAGCCTGAATATTTTCAAGCGGCCTTGGAAAGACAACAGCATCGATTCATTAAAAGTGACTTTGTTTAAAACGAAATATTCATCCAAAACTTGTGTTAGCTTTTCGCCTTCAAAAACTAAAAAATCTAGCACGAACCAGTCGGTATTCTAGGGTCTTCGGTTGCACTGTGGGGCGAATGCACTGTAGTATACCAATACTGACATACTTGTAAGCACTGGAAATATCTTGCGTAAAAAATATCTAAAATTTGATTTTAGGACAAATATCAGTCATTGTCACGAAATCAAGCCTGCGGCTAACTTTAGCCTGAGCATGTTTGCTCATTTTGCCAAGTTTAGCTTTTTAGAAGCGCCTACAGATTTACTTGAGATTTTAGCAGGCATAATATTAGTAAAATGTGGAAAAGCCTAAATGTGCATGTTTTCCTTCTAATTTATTGTCATTATATCATATTTGTATAAATAAGGTACTAAGTAGTGGTTGTCCCCTGCTCACACTAAGTGGTGGATGCCACTGAACACTGTACAAAATAGACAAATGAGTGACAAAACTACATATGTGTACATCAGATAGTGTAAGAAGGAAAAGGATTCTGGCTCATATAAAACGCCTCGTGAATGAGATGTGGCGTGAGGATCACACCACATCATATCCACATTCAGCTCCCACACTTACCGCAACATTTTCCTTTTCCTCTCAATACAATTATTTCTTTTCCTTTACAATTATTTCTTATTTCCTTCTCCTCTCAATACAATTATTTCTTTTCCTTTACAATTATTTCTTATTTCCTTTTCCTCTCAATACAATTATTTCTTTTCCTTTACAATTATTTCTTATTTCCTTTCCTCTCAATACAATTACTTTCCTTTTCAATTATTTCTTATTTCCTTTTCTTCTCAATACAATTATTTCTTTTCCTTTACAATTATTTCTTATTTCCTTTTCCTCTCAATACAATATTCTACTCGTAGCGAGTGCGGGTAGGAATATTCATAGTTTCAGCCAGGCAGCCTTGAGTCATCCTCCTTCTGAGGCATCCAGTCTTGGAGAAACTCGGACAACTAACAAAGGCCTCTCTCGGTGTTTGCAAATAATCAAGGAAGGAATAGTCATTAAACCAATTGCGAGAATCCGATCATCGAGGAAAACTAGTTCGTGATCGGAAACTATGGCGAGCTTTACATTGGACTGGAAACGGAGCACGACCCGGATGACCGGAGTCGAACGCTCTCACGAGATACCCTGTCCGGCCAAATGACCCCCACTGCACAAAAGTGGCCCGGCGATTGACTTGCATGACTCAGAGACGTGCATCTCCCAGGATGGGACCGGAAATGGTGGTAATTGTTGTCGGTAATTGTTGTTAGTAATTGTTTGTGTTCACAAGGGTCTCGTGCCTGCAAATGGGTTGACTGTTTCTACACGTAATGACAGTGCACTTTCAGGGCTGTTTCAACCCTATGTTTAAGGTGAAACAGACGGGCAGGTTTTTGAGCGTTAATGTGAAAACTTTACAGTCGATGTGTGAAGGAAATCACCAGCACAATATTCAGAAAGCAGGTTTTAGGTAAGCATAAATACGAACGAAAACTCTCTCGGAAATCAACAAAAGTACAGCGGGCACCTCATCCACATCCAACTAGCTAATCTCACTCGTAGTCGTATCTACGACATCAGCAGGCACCAACCCAGTGTTTGGGATCCATCCGTCGCGATCTCGGACACTTTTAGTGCGCTTGTGACATTAATGGCGCTCCTCGTACTAACAAGGTGAAAAGATAGCGGTCAGGATTTAGAGCATGACAGACTTCTGGACAAATTTAGTGTTTTATTGAGACGGTTCGAGGTCAGACTACGGCCAAGGGTCAGGTTTAAAGTCACGGTCTCTCCGATTTGGTAAAGCTGACGCGGAAAATTTATAGGTTTCTCCAAACAAGCCATATCAAAAATCGTGGACTTAAATCGTGTTTTTGTGAGGCTTGAACAGTAGGGAGTACACAAGATTCGCTCGAACGAAACGTGTGCATTGAAATATGTTACTTTTTAAAGGAGTTTCTAAGCATTCTCTGTCTTATTATATTTATTTGGTCTAGTGACAGTTACGTTGAACCCAGGGCCGGTCAAGGTCATGCACTGCAATTATGTATGAGATTCCATCGACAGTGTGGGAAATGCACTGAAGGATAACATGGATCAGTCTGGAAGCCGAAAAAATTGGGATTACATTTACGAAACCACGAACATCGGTAATAAATGAGAGGAGAAATACATTTTTTAAAGAAAAGCAGGTACCGAAAATCAAAATCTATGTAGTCAATTGATACGTTTAACGTTGATACGTTAATCAATTGATAATCAGTTGATAAACATTGATACGTCTACGTTTACCTCATGCTGAAATGGAGTAAGGATGGGTGTGTGCAATATTTGTTTCCATGATATTCTCGAAGCGCTGCTCCGTTTTATCCCGTCATGCAGAACTATTTTAACCTCTTATCTGGGCCCGGATCAGCTACAATGTCTGCCGAAAGCGAGAAGATACCTGCGGACTATCTAAGTACCACTTAATCTAAACATTTAGAAAGTACTCCAAAGAGCCTTTTACCGTCATTATGAAACCGGGTAGAGCATTAGAAGAAAAAAATTGGGTACGACTTTGCACGAGTTTGCACCTCTTCATCGCCGTTGCTCGTCGCTTCTGCAGCTTGACAATATCAACCGCCCAAAAAGAGATGCTAAATACACACTAATCGGTCGTCGCCGGGGGTTCGGCTGCATTAAAAGGCCGCGACATCACTGGCGAATCATCCGCTTTAGCATGCGTCTCGTCAGTATGGGCCCCAACTTTGACAGCGACAGGTGCCGAGGGTCAGAATGCCGGTTCACTTGGTGCGTTCCAGAATCTGGCCGCTCACATGATGGGAGCGTGCTCGTACTATTTCACTACATAAAACGTATCACCTGTTTATTGACTGAAAAATGGCATATTTGCAGCTGTGAAATATTGCAGACTTTGTACTGCACATGTTGTTGGACAACTGGATTTTTCACATTACGGTCAGAGTATCACCAATAACTCCACCTTCAGCTCTCGACCGGAACAATACCATCAATGAACCTAAACCAGAAGAATGTCTATAAACTTCACTACTTGTGACTGCGCTTAAGCATCAGTGTTGCACTGCAATGTAATTTGAGGCACTGCAACTTTTGTCGGCCCTGCGTTAAATCATCACAGGAATTGTCAAACTTTGCCTTAGTCAGTAGTGGAATCACTAATGAAGCTTGAGCACGTACTCTAACAACCTCTCATTTTTTCACAGATAATATACTAGCCAGGACTAAGCATACAACACGTTTATAGTGTAGTAACAGCGACAGACGCAAGAGCATCAGCGAAAACAGACATCCATCCATATATAACAAGCTAGCATTCTTCTGAAAGTGTAAACACTAATTTCTGACGCCAACACGCATGTTTCATGCGTGAAGGTTACTGAGGTCACCTCCAGCGCGCATAAATATCTGTTTCACTGATTTTCAACCATTGGCAGAATCACATCCGTCACGAGGCTCGTTTCTGGAGGCTAAGTAATACCATCTCGAGAATTCGCTCGTCTTTGATGGAACACACCTTAGTTAATGTCTCTGGTAATATGCCCATCCATCAGATGGTCCGAGTGGTATTTTTTGATGATAAAGCACGCCCCAAGTGTGGTAGAGCTATTTGTAATTGCCTGGGGCCATATCATTTGGTATTTTGTAACGCAAAGGTCTAGGCTCATCAGGGCCTCAAAACAAAGACTCAATAATAGATACAGACTGAGCTAGAGATCTGTTCCCATCCGGCAGGCGGGGAGGGGAAGAGTTCCTAGATGATTTACACTGTTGCGGTAAGGAAAAGTGTATCAAACATGGAGAAAATCCGGCAAACTCTTCAAAATAAGTTTAAAATCCCAGTGATTGCCTCTCCAATTTTCAGATTCGATTAAAAAAATCGGCACTGTACCTCTAAAACAGGTTTTCATGCAACGTGGCAGAACTTTAATTTCCAAATCTGAGGTTTTTTCAAGCCAGGGAGTTTAAACATTTTACTTAGGTGACTAAATTATTTGCCTTTGTTGGCGTTTTAGCTTAAGAGCGACAGAGGGAAATTGGATCACAATACCAAGAACCTCAAAAGTCGCTCCAGCCCAAGAGGACCATGGACATGTTTATTTGACCTTTTTGAACGGTGCGGCTAACACATAACTGTCGTCCAGGCCGGGGCCAGAGATACGATGGGGAGAGCCACTCCCTCCGAACCTGTCCGGTGAACCTTTGGTCCCTGCCGATGTCACTGTTTACAC